>CM065486.1:43113999-43860572 GCA_032873175.1 Leptopilina drosophilae | reverse complement strand
ACAATAATCAATTTACGCGCGCGGCTCAGTTATGCTCTCTATACGTAGTGATTGGAAAAGATGTAGGAATATATGGTATTTATAATGTCTGATACGTTTTGAAGCATCGAGTTTGCGCAATATAAATAGGTAAAGAGTTTCGGCGCAATCGCGTACTTTTCGCCCATGGAAAGAGGGTCGAACGAGCAACAGGGAGGATTGTTCAGCTGCTGCTGATCCTGTTGCTGCTACTGATGCTGCTGCTTCTAACGTCGTGGTTTACTTTGTGATTGTGTGTGTGTGTGTGGTGATCAAGCCTATCCTTAAAAAATGTGTCGAGTAATTTATAGCATATGTATGTTTTATTTATTTCTTCGTATGTGCTTTTAATATTTTAGACATCTCTAATTATTTATATTTGTTTATCAATGTTTTTATCACGTTGATATTAATATTTTTAGATTATTATTGTTGTTGCACAAATGTTTTTATGTTTTTTTTAATACATATTGGCAGTGTTAATTGCAATTATTATATTCACATCATTTGGTGTAGTTGGAATTTTTTTTTTGTGAATGGTTGTGATTAATATAAAACATGATCATTTTTGCATCTTTTTTGTGAGAAAAACATTGTACTTTTTTTAAATTTATGCAACGCTGCATTATAAATATAGTTTTTTTTAGTAAAATTCCCAACACATTTGTGGCTTTTTGAATTTCAAAAAAAAATTAGACATGACAGAATGTGCAGTTTGATATTTTCAAATAAATATATGGGGCAATATGAAATTTCCATTTCTGAAAAGTTATTCGGTTAACAGGTGGGTAAAATGTGTTCTCACTCTCTCTCTCTCTCTCTCTCTCTCTCTCTCTCTCTCTCTCTCTCTCTCTCTCTGTGTGTCTTGCTCCTGACTCGACTATTGAACGGATATATGTAGCATTTTTTTTGTTGTAATTTTAGATGCTTTTTTGTCTATAATTTTTGATAAATAAACATATGGGTGAATTTTCTGAAATTGACACTTTTAAATTTCAATTTTTCAATTAATTTTTTTCTTCAATTATATGGTTTTTTCTATTAAAACTACTTAATTTCATACTCAAGAGTAAGATTTTTAGGTTGCGCAAAATTAATTCTTAAAAATATTAAAGTTTTTTTCATTTGAAAAATATTATTGTTGCTCCATTAAATTAATTTTATTTAATTGGCGAGCTTTTCTATTAAAAAATCACGCTAATATCGCGTTCACGAAATCGAAAATAAAATTACACTGCTTCAAGATTAATAATTTGTATATTTTAATACCAAATATATTCAATTGGATAAAAATATAAATGTATTTAAAGTATTTGATTTAATGGTAATTTGGGTTAATTTTTTCAAAGCAATGCAGGTAAATACTAAAAACAAAAGAAAAACTAGCATATTTCAAGGAAAAGGCTTCGGAGATGAAAAATAAATTTTCTTTCATATTTGTATACATTAGGGCGCAATTAAAATATGTTTTTTAGTAAAACATACAAATCTCACACCCTCATTTTATATTACCATTGAAATATTCTGTTTAATTTACTTCTACATTCAATTATTTATTAAAAAGGAAGGCTTCGGAGATGAAATTAATTTTTACTCGGAGAAAAATGTAAATTTCGATTATTTATAACAGCAATAATTTTTTCTCCTTTTTGTAGATAAAATATAGGAAAATTTAACGTCAGATTCTCAGCTTTATTTTAATGTGCAGTAAAATTTTGTTTAAGATATTTTTTAAGTATAAAATGTCAGTAATCATTGTAAAGTAATTTTAACCTAAAACTGAAGACAAAGTTTAAACATTTTTATCAAAAATAAATGTGAGATCTCCAAATTTTTAAAATGCACATAATGATAGAAAAAACATTGTACTTTCTGACAATATTTTTTTCAAATTTCTGAGAATTTGAAAAAAACCATGAAAATTTAATTTTATTGTAGAAGTCCTATTGGAGACATGTTGAAAAGGCTTCGGAGGTGAAAGTAATTTAGCTATTACGTAAATTAAGTTGAATAAAATTATTTAAATTTGTTTTAAAAATGATAAATAAGTGCTAAATTTTCACTATGGAAATTGATAATAATTATTAAAGAGTAGATTTTGTAAAATTAATCGAGACATCAAAAATGTCACTTTCAGAAAATTCACCCATATACTTTTTCTACAAATTTAGGGATGGTGTTTTTTCTAATGCTTTCAAGCTTTTAAAAAAAATTTAAACTTTTTTTTGTGACAATTGAATTTGCCGCCAAAAATTATTACAAGAATTTGCTTCTGTTTTTAGCAAGTTTTAATGGTTTTGTATTTTGCTGAAAATTAAGTAGCGCGCGCACACGCAGTCTCATCCCGCTCATTTAAACAAAAAGTGTAAAAGTGATAATATAATTGTTATGGGTGCGAATTGTAAAGGCTGCCAAAAATTTTGCAACTTTAATGTTTGTCAAGTTTTTCTTTTTTTATTTTTATTTATTCACATTTCACACAACTTATTACATATCAACATATTGCCTTGAGAAATGTATAATTTTAAAATGTTATTGTGAAAATGTTTATACAATTTTGTTAAATTGTTAAATTATTATATCATCATTTTTTTGGACAGTTTTAATAATTAGCAAAGTATGTGGCTAAATCTTCGACAACGACGACCACAACGACAACAATGACCTTTTATTACATTTGGTGTGCGCAAATGTAACTTGAGAAAATAAAACTAAACGCAGCAGCGTTTCTTGCGTGAAAAGTTTGTGACGAGGACTTTCGCATGCATCATCATCATCATCATGCTCAGCCCCAAAATGCAAAGGACTGGTATGGACAAATGTGTAATCTACTTTAGTACTTTTATACATTTCATTATTATACTTTTTTTAATTTTTTCAAGTTTATTTTTTTTATATGAGACAATATAAAATTAGAATAAAAGTGATGACAAATTTTATATTCTTATAATAAAACAACCATTAGGATATCTTGAAATCACATGACGTATATATTGTGTGCTTTTTATAATATTATGATTATTATTAGAATTAATATAATGTTGAGCTCTAAAAGTCTTGAAGCAATTTCTATACAATTTTAGAATTATTTTTTTTATTATTTGAAAATTTATCAATTTTTAATAAATTATCAACTACTAAACACTAAAAAAAAAGTTTTACTTTTTAGCCTCATTTTGAGGCCGAAATTTAAAAGTGTAAACAAGAGTCAGACTTTTTTTCCTGTGTTAATGAGTTTTTAATGATTTTTTATTTTGTAATTACCCTTTTATTTTTTTAAATGAAAATTTCTGTGTTTGAACCCACGCGCGCGCACGTGCAAATAGTAGCAGCTTATAATATTTCAGTAATATTAATTGGGTATAATATTTTTATCCATCGCAAAAGCAATATTATCAATTGTAATAATGTTATACACTGTGCAACTGCGCGCGCGCATACTGTATAAATTTATATTATATATGGGCAATTCCACGTGAGATATTGTAGTCGACCTCGCTATTTTAAATTTGGCCAAAAATATTTTTTTTCTATTCTGTATCGCAAAAAAAACAGATAACAGAAACAGATTTTTTATTTTTGTTGCATTTTTTTGCAAAACCTTCTCATTCATTTAAAAAAATTATAAAATTATAAATTTATCATACTCAAAGTTAAAAAAAATTAATTTGTTTATAAATTTTTTTTATTTTTTAATAAAAAATTAAAAAAAAAATTTGTTTTCATTTCCTAAAAGTCTCGAAAGAAAAACTAAAACTTTTGTTCTTTGACAACTTTTTTTGTCATTCTAAACTCAATAGTTTTTCCGACTTGTGAGCTTCTGAATATATAAATCTATACAATTAAAAGTGCGAAATTTCGAAAATTCACACAACTCGAAACTCTATTGACAATTAAACAAAAATATAAAAAAATACGCATCTGTTTTTTTTGCGATACAGAATAGAAAAAAAAAATATTTTTGGCCAATTTTGTTTAATAGCGAGGTCGACTACAATATCTCTCACGTGGAATTGCCCATATGTAAACTTTGAATGAAATGTTTAATACTTGTTGCACACAGTACGTGTTAATGAATCCCAGCTGTTGATGTTATCCGAAAAAGCTCGTTATGACCACTCAGTTTCTGGCTACCTGCATAAACGTACGTCAGACTCCACTAAATGGCAAAGTCGATGGTTTGTTCTTTATCAAGTAAGTAATAATAATAATGATGATGATAATAATGATACTCTATTGATTAAGAATAAATATGTCGAGGCCCGGAATAGTTGAGTTGTCCAAAGATGATGCGTTTTTGAATAAATTACACAAGATCCAAAGCAACGAATTTCATTGTGTTTATATAACAAGCAATTAACCTAAAAATTTCAAAGTTTTGTGTGTGATTAATACAATTTCTAAAAATCTCTATAAATATTGGTTAATATTTTTAATATATATTTATATATATTATATTATATTATATTATATATTAATATATTTATAATACAAGTCTATTATTCTCGAAATATAATTAAAAATATTGAAAAATTAAGATTTGTTGTTTTTTATATTACACTTGAAAATTTTATTACTTTGACATTTATCAAATATTCTCTTTATATTAAAGCCTCACCATATTATTATTATTATTATTAACAAATTAATGATTAGTTCAACTCTTTATACTGTGTGCTTCAATACGCATTAATATAGACTCCAATAACTTTTTTTTAACATATACGAAAAAAGTCACTTACTGCAAAAACAGTTGGAATTTTTATCCATTTTATTTAGAGAGAAAATATCCAAGTATAAATTAATAATTTAATTCACTTTACAGAATGTACTTTTTTATTATGAAAATGAATCATATTCGCGTCCTAGCGGTGTTATTTTGTTGGAAGGATGTTACTGTGAACGAATTATAGCATCTAAAAGCAAGGAGCTAGATAAACAGGTGATATATAAATTACAAAAGTCTTGAAATTCTATTTTCATAACAAGGTGCTAAAGAGGAGTGGCGCCCCCTTTTTTTGCACCTTGTTATGAAAAATATCGTTCGTAGCTTGTGTGCGAGCTGTTGCCTATTTTTGAACGAGGGGGTCAAACCATTTTACTTCGCCTAATGTATTTTTGACCATTACAAAAAATTCCAATACTTTGGGAAAATATTCTTATCTGCTTTGGGATGGCGAAATGCATAGTGATTTGTAAAAAATAATTAAATTTTGTATAAAAAAAGGGTTTTAAATTGAGAGTACATGAAAAAAAGTTACGTTGGCATACATTACAAAAAATTTTAAAAAAGAGAAAATTCTTTAATAAATATAAAATAAGCGATAGATATTTATGTTTAAAGGTTGAATTTGTATTTTCTAGTTGATAAAAGAATCAAATAATATTTAATAAATAGTAAAATATGTTATTTAAGTTTGTGTATGAAATGTCAAAAATCGATCATATTTAATAATTTATTTTGGCAACGTAATTTAATTTTAGGAAATCGGAATTATTTAAATAATAAGTATTTTAAATACACTTTAATATTATTTAAATACTTTTTTGATTATCAGCTAAGAAATATAAAAGAATTTACTTTAAACACTAACCATTCTTCATTTTATTGTGATTTTGAATGTTTTGTAACTTCCTTAGAGAAAAATCGATTTATGCCAAATTTTTGGAGTACGTTAATTGAAGCAATATCTTCTTGCTGCAAAAATTTCTCTTTGGGTTCTGGAATAGTTTTCGAATAAAATTGATTGAAAATAAGTGTTTATTTTGAAGGTTATCGACAAGTATTATAACTAACTTGAAGTTGGTTCATTACTTGCAATAAAAGTCAAATTCGAAACGAAACAATTTTTTTTATTTAAAGGAAATTTAAAATTATGTTTATGTGAGTTTAAATATATTTATTTGAATTAAAATTTATTAGTATATCATATGAACATAATTTTAAATTTCCTTTGAATAAAAAAATTGTTTCATTTCGAAACAAAATTTTAGACGACTTGGATTAAACTTTGTTAAATACGTTAAAAGATTTGTGTATATACACTCAGATGCATTAATGCTGTCCTTCCGGTTTAAAGAAATTTTGAAAAGTCGTGTCATTTCTATCAAATATTCTTAGTTCGTGACATACGAATGTTTTCATATGTCATGAACTGAAAACATTTTGACAGAAATCATACGCCTTTGCAAAATACCGTCAAACCGGAAGGACAGCATTAATGCATCTGAGTGTATATAGAGGAGATTATAAGATTATTATTATTATATTTTGTTGTAATATGCACTGCGGGTCAAAAAATGGGGTTTTTACACCTACTACGTGCTGGGCCATACAAAGTTGTATTTAATATTTTTGTTTCGGGGTATTATGATGCTATTGCTGTTTCTCTATCGATATATCGATGTTTCACTATCGATATATCGATATTTTTCATTATCGATGTTTTTTTGTTGTTAAATTCAAATAAATATTGCTTGTTTTTTGCATAATAATAAAAAATCTTACTTTTTGTTTGTATTTATAATCTCTTACGAAAAGTTCTTTCAAAAATTTTTTTCTCTGCTATGATCATAATTTTCTCAAACCTAAGAGTACAAAGAAGAATTCTTCTAATGATTAGTTGAATCGATTTATTTATTTGGTTCTCTCTGTAAACAGCCAATTACAAAAAGAGGTCTACCCCATTTTGCCCCACTCTCCCCTATATATATATATATATATATATATGTATATAACTCATCGTAGTATCGCTTAATAAAAACTGTTTAATTACATTAAAACTATAATACAAAATTTTCAATAAAAAGCAATTTTTTTATTTATTATTTTAAATAATAAATAAATAGTTGCAAATATAATAAAAAAGTCGGGATTTATTATTAAGCACATTACTTTTTTTTAATTGCAGCATTGTTTTGCCATCTCTTATAGACGAGAAAACTTGCGACAGTACGAGTTGAAAGCTTCAAGTGAAACAATTTGCAAAATGTGGATAGAAGCAATTTGCGAAGCCAGGTATTATTAAAAGTGTTTTATAATTTCCAAAATCGAATAACACATCTTTCATCCTTCTTTTTAATAATCTTTTTTTTCAAGTGAAAAATGTTTACAAGATTTATCACAAAAATTTATTGTTACAGTTTCAATAAACTATTATTGCAAAAAGAAGAACTTGAACAGAAACATTTACATTTATTACAAATAGTGGAAACTGAAAAAACTGCAAAATGGCAGTATACTCAACAGTGTGAGGATTTAGCATCTGAAATTAAGAAACTTCGTGCAGAGGTTTGTCTTTTTCAATTTTTGTGTATGTGTGTGTGTGTTTTGAGCTTTTAAATATACATGTTGTTGTTTTTTTTTGATTGAATTATCATAGTATGTGGTAATTGATAAAATCAATTTTTTTCTTCTTCTTTTTCAAGAATGTTTTTTTAAAACTTGATTTATAAAAAAAAAGCTCAGTCATTGTAAAAATGACTGAGAATGTTTTGTATGAGAAAATGAGAAAATGTTTTGTACAAACTTTAGTCAAAAGTTGAGTAAAATGTGAACAAGCTATTGGTAAAATGTGTGGAAGTAGATGTGGAGGGGAGGAGACTAGTAAAGAGACTAGTCATCATTCCTACATACCGACAGTTGATTCCTAGGACTAATTTATGTATTACCAACATTTTTAAAACGATAAAAACAATTAATTATCGATTATTGATTTTTATATGTTGTACGAATTTTTGCATTACCTAAACATTTTGCATTAAACAATATCTCTATTTCACTCATACACCTTATAAATACTCAAACACAAATACAATGACACTCTTTAACATATAACATAATATAACCTATAATATAACCTAATACACACATATAACGTAAAACTAAGTTCGCACACATTTACATATAAATGAATGATTTGAACTGTCCTTATATAGTAAGTGACAGAGTTGATTCACAACTTGCGAGAAACGGATTAAAAATGAATAACTAATTAATTACTTGTTATTTTAGTTTTATTATTTTATTATTGGTTTTAAATTAAATAAAACAATTCGTGATCAATTAATGAAGTGTTATTATTTATAAATTAAAAATTTCTTTGGATTTTTCAACTTATTTTTACAAATATAAATAATACATTAATCTATTTAAAAAGTTAAAATAAATATTTATCCGAATAAATCTTATTTTATTTTAAAATAAATAACTAATTAAAATATAAAATAATTTTAAATTATATATTAACAGATTTTTTCACGTATATATATATATATATATATATATATATATATATATATATATATTTCTTTATTTATACATATTTTTCTTTTATAAATTTATACAGACACAAAAGCAAATATGAAATAAAGAAAATAGTTTAATTTAACATCATAATCTATAATATCTTCATTTCATATAAATTATAACTTTTAAATAATTAAAATAATGAATTATTGATAATAATTAATATATCTCTGATCTTCCTTAACTATGTTGTTAAAAGTAAATGTTAGAAATTAAGTCTTGATAGATTTTAAAATACATTTATAAATATTGTTAAAAGGACAAATTTCCTAAGAGCTCCTAGAATTTCACATACAGTCCTGATAGTATAGTTGCGTGGTGGGGCTTTCATTTTACCCAACTTCTGGACAAACTGCGTGACACACGCAGGTAAATATCTACCTAAGTACAGTATAAAGTATTAAAAATAGTAAATCAGTTTATGATCAAATGCACACCAAAGTTTAATCTAATGTCGGTTTTAATCTTTAAATTACTTTTTGAACATTCTTTGAAAAATTCATTTTAATAACCATACAAAAGAATTTTAAACATTATTAAAATGCCTATGTGTAGCCATTTTAACCAACTTTTGACTAAACTTTATACAAAATATTTTCTCAGTGTATAATGAAATTTTCTCTTTCATATATATATATATATATATATATATATATATATATATATATATATATATATATATGCATTGTAATGAATTTCTTTGTCATATTTCATACATTTTCTTGGATAAACAACACTATATATTTTTTATATAGTCTATTATTATATATACTGACGCGAGAAATTTTTCAGCTTTGTGCTCTTAAAAAAGAATTGAGACCCAGTTCGGTTAGTATGGGTACTGCTGTTGCAGCAGCAGCATCATTTACTGGATACAGCTCAAGACGACTTTCTGTCCAGAAAAATTTTCCACAATGTATTTGTAATTGCAGCAATAATAGCAACATTAAACCTGCTTCTACAACGACTACAACAACAACAATCACATCACAGGCTTCATCCTTACTCTCAGCCAACTCTGATTTTGAATTACAATGTTGTAATAATAGTAGTAGTAGTAGTAGTAATACTAATGGTGGTGGTAGTGGTGGTGTCAGTAGGCACTGTTTTAAAGAAATTAGCGAAGGCTCTATCGAAATGCAGAAAATTAAAAAAGTACAAAGTTTTTTTCGTGGCTGGTTATGTAGACGGCGTTGGAAACAAATAGTAGAACAATATATTAAAAGTCCGCATGCAGAAAGTATGAGAAAAAGAAACAGGTAATCATATAAATATATACGATATTTAATAATACAAAATGCAATTCTACACATGGCAAACCCCCCAAAGCAAAGTGTTTATTACATGCGCGCGCGTTTGCAACATTGCTCATGTTTCGGCTCTTTTCTCTTCTCTTTTTTACTGGCAATAAATAATACAAATGAAAAAAATAATTTTAAATTTGCAGTCTAGTCTTTCAAATGGTAGAAGCTGAAGAAGAATATACAGAGCAAATGGAAATACTTGTCAGTTGTTTCTTAAGGCCTTTTAAAATGGCAGCAAGTTCAAAGAAGCCTCCGTGTAGTCATGAGGATGTCAACAGCATTTTTTTAAATAGTGAAACCGTTCTATTCTTACATCAAATTTTTTTAAAAGGTCTTACTTCTCGCATGGAGAGTTGGCCTACCCTTGTTTTAGGTATGTGTTTGTATTGTTGTCTCTGCCTGTGTGTGTGTTTGTCTCTATGTATATTAATATAAACAAATTATTAAGCCTTTAGACTATTCGCACGGCATACTTTAGTATACCTATATATATATATATATATTTGTGTGAACATTGGTGCGCACCTTATCTCATTGTAGCTGCGACTCTGTTTAAATGAGTATTTAAAAAGTCCTATTCGTAAAAAAATTCTGTCAGTATCCGCGCGTTGCTATAATGTTCCTTATTGTTATATGAGTATTTAAAAATCCTATTTGTAACAAAATTCTGCCAATATCCGAACGTTGCTGTAATGTTCCTTGTTCTGCGCAATATATCTTGCAAAGGATATAGTCCAGAGGTTTAATAATTGAAATAAAATGCATTTTTTGTGTATACAATCATAAATTTTGTTTGTTTATATTTATAATTACGTACATTTTTTTATTAAAATCTTAATTAACCCTCTGTCACACACACGTAGGGAGGGATTTGAAAAGTAAAAAGAAAGTTTTCAAAAAATTTTTTGTTCCACTTATGGTTAATGACAAAATTATATTATAAATATGATTAAAATGAATTGTTTAAAATTAAATGTTTTCGTTGATTCCTTTGTTTATGTTGTGTTTATGTTGTTGTATTTATGTTTATGTTGTATAATGCACAACAAAATGGACTCGAATTTGTACATTTTTTTGCTCTCAATAAAATGTATATATATATATATATATATATATATATATATATGACGCTATACGGTGAAAGGACCTTGGCTATTTTTGACAGAACTAAAATTGGAAGTACAAATAAGTAAAAATGACCAAATTTCTTTACAAACTATTAATATTTAGTTCATTATTATATGCAATATTTTCAGAAATATATGCTTTTGATGTTAAATAATCAACAATACATTTTTAATAAAGCTAAAACTACTCTAAACATAACATAAAATTTTAAGCTGCTTAGGTCCCTTTTACCGTGGAGCGTCACACACACATATATATATATATATATATATATATATATATATATATATATATATCCCTATTAATATAAAATCATATCGCCGCCGCCGCTGTTTCAGAAAGTTCTAAGGGCGCCCTATCCCAAAGGGTTCGTCAAAACTTACGTCAAATTTGACCTATTTTTTGACCTATAGGTTTAAAAGAGAATAAATAACGGCCTCACATTACGTCAAAATCTATGTCTAATTTGACCTATTTTTTGACCTATAGGTTTAAAAGGAGAATAAATAACGGCCTCACATTACGTCAAAATCTATGTCAAAATTGACCTATTTTTTGACCTATAGGTCAAAAAGGAGAATAAAAAATGGCCTTACATTACGTCAAAATCTATGTCTAATTTGACCTATTTTTTTACCAATAGGTCAAATGGAGGACAAAGAACGGCCTCACATTACCTCAAAACTTTTGTCAAAATTGACCTGGTTTTGACCTATATGTCAAAAAGGAGAATAAATAACGGTATCACATTACTTCAAAACCTATGTCTAATTTGACCTATTTTTGGATCTATAGGTCAAGAACATAAATAAAAACATATGTCAAAATTGACCTATTTTTTGACCTAAGTCAAAATAAAGATAAATAACGAATATAAATACATGTTTAATTTTACCTTTTTTTTGAGCTACGGGTTTTAAAAGGGGCCTTAATGTGGGCCTTCACATTACGTCAAAATTTGATCTGTGTTTTACCAAGAGGTCAGAGCTTGCCCCCTCAAATAGAAGCGCGAAATAGGACGTTAAAGCCTATGCAAAAGAAAATTTTTTTACTTGATGACAAATCTTTGTCATCAATGATTAAATAACGGCAATGATTAAATGACAATGATTAAAAATTTGAGACTGGCTAATATCATAAGATATATAATATCATATAAAATCAGGGGGTTGGCGCGCGAAGCGTGCAGGGGGGCGGAGCCCCCCTAGTATATATATATATATTTGTTTATTACCTATGTGTGTGTGTCTGTGTGTTGATAGGTGACTTGTTCGATATGCTTCTGCCAATGTTATCTATATATCAGGAATATGTTCGAAACCATCATTATAGTCTTCAAGTGTTGACAGAATGCAAACAATCGTCATCGTCATTTGCAGCATTATTAAATCGACTGGAAAAAAAATCTGCATGTCATGGAAGATCTCTTGAAACTTTTCTCACCTACCCTATGAAACAGGTAATAAAAGGCTTATAATAAATACGGAATAACCGCTTGAAAAGGGCAAATCTTGAATCTAATAATTTCAACTGCTCGCGCGCGCACCTAAAAAATATTTTAAAGCTTATACTTATTGCGTTCGCTTGCATATACATTATACGTGTCTGTTAATTTTAATAATCGTATTAAATTTTCTTTTTATAGATTCCACGATACATAGTAACATTACATGAATTATTAGCTCATACACCACACGATCACGTTGAACGTAAAAGTTTACAAAATGCTCGTCAACAGCTAGAGCAACTTTCTAGACAAATGCACGATGAGGTAAATTTTCCTTGTTCCAACTGCATGTTATTTTTGTATATCCTTAATAGTTTTCAATAGTTGCGTTTCAATTTTTGAAACATATTAATATTAACTTGATATTATATTACATACTAATTGAAAGTAAGCTAGTTAGTAACACTGAATAATGTATCGCTGCTGTGTTAAACAGTGTGCGCGCGATTGACAACATTTTATTTTAATGTGAGTTTATTTTGTATTGTATGACTTGAACACGCAATTTACGAGATATATTTTTTGTCCAAATTTTATAAATAGGTGAGCGAAACGGAAAATTTACGAAAAAACCTAGCTGTGGAAAGAATGATTATTGAAGGATGTGATATTTTACTAGATGTTAATCAAGTTTTTGTTAGACAAGGTAGGTAGGAGATTCTATATATATCCTTCAATATTCAATATTTATCATCATCATTTCTCATGTGTTCTTCCAATGAAATTTGTTAAACATTTTTAAACAAAATACTCTATAAAGTCGTGTCAAAATTAAAAAAAAAAAACTTGACATATTACATTGGATATTTCAAGCGCATTGAACTCTTGGAAGAGGGTGGTTGGAGGGGGTCTTTTTTTTCATTGGAGAAAAATTTACCATCCAACCACAATATAAAGTCTTCCCCCAATTGAACACCAAACAAAAAATACACGTTCAAATAACGTTGCCAAATTTACCATTATCCTAGCTGAATGCACACAGCCTTCCTTCCTTCCTTTCAAAACACCAAAAGTACATTCAAAGAACGTTGCCAAATTTACAATCCAAGCTGAATGTAGCCTTCCACCTTTTGAACATTAGAAATACGTTCATAGAATACCTTCAAATTTATTATCCTAGCTGAATGCAGACTTGCAGTCACAAATGATGAATACTTTTTATTTATCAAGTCTAAATTTTTGTAGGTGCTTTGATGCAAGTACTAGAGAAAGCTAATCGCAAAACAAGGAGAAAAAAGAGTTTAACGTTTGGTGTAAAAAATATAAGCGATAAGGAAGCCATTAGACAATGCTTTCTATTTTCAAATCATTTAATACTTGGAACTAGACAATCAGATGACGATGGCCGCTTAAATCTGGTTCCTCAAATTGGAAAAATTCCTTTATGTGATGCTGTTTTAGTTGAAGATCCCAGTGATCAAACTGCAACAGATGATGATGGTCAGTGTAAAGGGTTTAATTTTTTTTTCAACACACAAAGCTGCGGGGTTCCTTTTTCTCCTGCATTATGTAAAAAATGGTCTCTTTAAAAATGTGTAAATTTAAAAATGATAAAATAAAAATAAATAGACATACTTATAAAATGAATACGAAAATGATTAATTTTTCCTTTTTAGAATCATCAGTTTGTTCAGTTTCTAGCGGAATAAGCGAGAGTAGTGGCAGTGGAAGTGGTGGCGGCGGCGGCGGTTATTCTGGGCAAATACAAAATCGAGATTTTAAAATTATTCTTGATTTGAAAGCAGCTGGATGTCAAGTAGCAGTTCATTTGGTTGCACCTACAGTGCAGGTTGAAACAACAACAATAATAATAATAATAATAATAATAATTCATTAATACACAGAGAGAAATTTATAGTATAGTGGGTAATGTTAAAATGATAATGTCACACTGAGAGAAATGAGAAATGAGTTGTGGTAACCATTTTTTCCAGGATTATTTTTAGTTGGTAAACTATACTGCTGTCAACTTGGTGGTTGGTGTGTTACCATTTTCTATTAGTATACTCAATTATTTTATCATTTGATTCAACTACTTTTTTTGTTGGTCTACCCATTTAATTATTAGTTACGTTAGTAACTAAATGGCTGGAATTACCAACTGAATAGTAACAGTAAGTAATTAAAATTAGCAGCGGCGTTATTACTAACCAAATAGTAGTCACAGCTATATTCATTTCTCTCAGTGCAACATTATCAAGGTTATGCAGAGTAACATTAACTGTTATTATCGTTTCTAACATTATGTTTTCAACATTAAAATGTTACTATCCATTTCTCTTGGTGCATTATGTGTGTCTAATGATGCGAATAGATGCAAGAATAAAATTGTGTAATTGGAAAAAAAACATTTTTGTTGACAGGAAAAGGCTGCCTGGATCAGTGATATTAGTCAGTGTATGGATAATGTGCGTTTTAATGAATTTTTACATAGTTCACTGTCTGAAACCAGTTCTTCTGTGTCAATGCCTCGATCTATTAGAAATGATCCAAAACTTTTTAAAGATGACGTTGATATTAGATTTAGTCGCACTTTAAACTCGTGTAAAGTGCCACAAATCCGCTATGCGACACCAGATAGAATACTGCAAAGACTCACTGATCTTCGATTTTTAAGTATTGATTTCCTCAACACTTTTTTGCTTACATATAGAGTTTTTACTGATGGTGTAACTGTATTAGAGGCCTTGAAAAAAGTCTTTAATGACGCTGAACCTCCAGATGCTCCTCAAATTTACCCTAATAATAATAATAATAATAATAATAATATTGGAACAGCCAATTTCTCAATTGGGTAAGAATTGTGCATATATATATATATATATATATAATTTCGCGGCGCTTTAACTTTCCTGCGTT
The DNA here is from genome assembly GCA_032873175.1 of Leptopilina drosophilae. Taxonomy (NCBI): domain Eukaryota; kingdom Metazoa; phylum Arthropoda; class Insecta; order Hymenoptera; family Figitidae; genus Leptopilina; species Leptopilina drosophilae. The sequence goes on along the minus strand of CM065486.1, from coordinate 43,845,448 downwards.
CGTCTGTATATGTAATCAAGTTTATTTGCTTTTTTGGTTTACTCACCACAGTAATCATCATCATCATCAACAGTCCCAGCAACAACTTTGTAAAGATGGTTGGAGAAAAGGTTCAACAACAACAACAACAACAACACCACCAATAAGACGAACAAGTGAAGCTAGCTCCGTATCTGGTGAATCAAGTTTTTAATTTTTCTAAAAATTTCTTTCAAATTTTTAAAATATCGCACTCTAATGGAAATCTTGAACATCAAAGTTAAGTAGTTTTAATAGAAAAAACCATATAGGTAATTAAAAAAAATAAATTGAAAAACTGAAATTTAAAAGTATCACTTTCAGAAGAATCACCTATACAATATGTCTGACGTGAAATACTTTAAAAAAACACAAAAATTGTTTTAATATTAAGAATATAAAAATTTTATATTTTTATATAAAGTTTTACTATATAAACATTAATTATTATTAATTAATCGAGACAATTAAATCTTTACACAAAATTTTCAGGAAACTTTGCATTCAATTTCTATGCATATTATAGGTATATAATAAAAGATTATTTTATTACTTAAAAGGCTATGGATCTGAAATAAGTGAATGCGGCAAATCAGAAATGTCAAAAAATCATGCAGGATGCTTGGAGCTTTCAAATGCGTCAGTAGACACTACCACTGTCAATGCAGAGAGAATGAATGCAAATTCAACTTTAATTACTTTAAAAAGTTCTCATCACTATTGTTCTGGATTTTATAAATGTAAGAGTGTACTTATAGCATGTATGAGAGAACGAATTTTATTAAAAATCATATTTAACAATAATTTTTGTTTGCCCATTAAATAAAAAACGTAAAAGAATTATATAAAACATAAAATTTGCTCAAGAAAGAAATATAGCATGTATCAAGTTTCAACCAGTAGACAATTTTTCCAATTCTTATAAATAAAAATAATGCAATACATTTTAATTGTTTACACAATCACAGTAGTGAAGGAAAATGAGCAAGAGTGTCACAACAGTCAACAATCAATTAAAACAGACCAATCAAGAGCCGCCCCCATTATTATTGACATCAAGTCTGATCAATCTTTGCAGCAATCATTATCTAATAATGAGATTGAAGAAGAACCAACTATCTTTATAGACAAATTAACAAGTACTGCTGCTGATGATGATGATTTGGTATATTTAAAAATCCCAAAGGTTATAGCAGTTTCCTCGAGCGCTGAAACACTGACTGGCAAGTTTTTTTCTTGTCTACATAATATTATACTTTAAGCACTATAACCCACGAATTTGATGAATAAAGCATTGTAAAAGAAGAAAAGTATCTTTTTTATTCAAGTTTTATTCTTGCAGATAATAATGCTGCAAGTGCACCATCCTCTCCAAGTAATTTGAGTTCAGTTACATTAGTCGGATCTACAGGTTCTGGATCAGGTTCTGATCTAAATACTGACCGAGGAAATATTGTTAAAACTTATTCACGTAGAATTCCTGACGAAACAACCGTTACAACAGATGCTCCTCCAATGATGGTAGAAACACAGTCAAAAGGTTGTTATTAATTGCACGATTATTCTACTATATATACGCATACACTAGAGTCGCAAAATTTCACACAACATTTGCGCTGATATATTATTTGCAAAAATATGCGCTTATTTACTTTTTCAACTTTGAATGAAAAAAAATGAAATGAATGAAAAGGACAAATTTCGCAATTTTTAATATTATTTGAAACAAAATCGGACAAGTGCGAGTTGCACTCGCACTAAAACCTATTGGGCTGAAATTCGATATACATACGTATTTTTATTACATGTAGATTACAAGAAAAAACTATAAAAATCCATATTAGATTCTTATGTTTTATTTACAAATAACAAAAAATGTATATTTCACCTGATTAGAGATAACATTTAAAATAAAGTATTGGATATAAAATATTATTAATTATAATAAATTTTTTAATGATTGGTATTTTGCCAATTTTATTAAAATTTATTGTAATTTAAAATTTGTTTAATATTTGCCCTTCCATTTCGCAAATATGTAGGCAAATCGTGTTCGTTATATTTCTCCTGTAATCTGCACTTAAGGGGTTAAATGTGGTTGGAGGCCTAAAAAATAGGCTTTTTTCAAATTTTTTTTCTGAGCAGGTTTTTGAATAAATATAAACAAATACTATAAAGACCAATTAAGCAACTCTTAAGGTATATGAAAAAAAATTTTTATTGACAAAATCAAACAAAATGGCGGCTTCCGGTCGATAAATGTAAAGTGATGTTTAAAAATATTGCTCCGCTGCACGCGGTAAAAGTCTTCTGCACCATCATCTGCAAGCTTAAAAAAATTTTTTTCATAAACTAGACGAGTTTATCTAGAGAAGCATACACACGATTATAATTTTATAAAATTTTTTCGAAAAATGGCAGGACATTAAAAAAAATCGCTATTTCAAGTATCTCTAAAAAAAAAATTTTCATGCACTGTAAAAATCGTGTGTACTTTTTTAGATAATCTAATTAAGAAGTTACAGTTAAAATTTCAAGTCATTTGGATCAAAAAACTCTTCGAGTTCTACTGCGTGCAGATTTCAAAAATGTGTTTTCTAGAAAATCGCAGTTAAAGTTTAAGAACAACAGTAAATACGTACTATATAGATTGGTTGGTTAGTGTACTGTTTATGCACATTACACAGCGGCATTTACAATATAGTTTTGAAGTATATTTTTGGCCGTCAATAAATCATGAGCATACATATGACCGCGAGATTAAAAAAATGCCGTGTCAACGATATACTCGAAATTTGCTCTTTTAACATCTCAAAGTTGCTCTACAAAAACCAATCTTTAGAGCATTTCTGAGGTCTTTTTATGCTTGGCCGTTATTGCTTATTTATTAATCTAGGAATGTTTTGACGAAATTTGAGCAAAAAAAAGAGGCAAAAAAAAATTCCAACCAGATGTAACCCCCCCTAAAACTGAAGATCCCTACCGAATTTCAGCTCACCAGATTGAGATTTGTAGAAATTAAGGGGGGACACAGCCCATTTTGAGTGGCTGGGACGGACACACGAGTGATTTCAAAAGAGTTCCCCGTCACTATACATCTATGGTGTACGGAACCCTAAAAATTGAGATATTAATTAAGAAATAGATTATTCTACCCATATATTTTTTTTATAATTTTTTAGATGAACGTATAATTTATGAAGATTTGCCAGAGCCTCAACATGCTACAACACCTGCAGCAATAGCATCAACTTCAGGTGCATCAACAAGAAGCGGTTCCTTTTCTACTACTTTTAGTGGAGTATGTTTTACACTATACTAATATACAAGAAATATATGGGCAATTCTATACGTGAGGTTTTAGTCGACCTCGCTTAAAATCATCCAAAAATATTTTTTTCTAGTCTGAATTGAAAAAAACAGATACGTATTTTTTTATTTTTGTTTAATTGTCCAAATTTTTGAGTTATGATTTTTCGAAATTTTGCACTTTTAATTGTATAGATCTCTCTATATTCAGAAGCTCACAAGTCGGAAAATTTAAAGTTTAGAAAAAAATTTGACAAAGAACAAAAGTTTTAGTTTTCTTTTTACTTTTAGGAAATGAAAACAAAAAATTTTTTTTTCATTTATCATTTACAAAATAAAAAAATTTTAAACAAATTAATTTTTTTTAACTTTGGGTATGATAAATTTTTAATTTTCTTTTTTCAAAACATACCTGGAAATGATAAGAAGATTTCGCCAAAACATTTCAGAGTGGGCCTGACAAGTTTAATTGGTTATAAAAAATAATTAAGCTTCCCGTGCAGGTCGCACGCCCGCGGCGCAATGGGATTTTGTTATAATTTAGTATTAAAAATTGTCTAGAGCCTACAAATTTAATAATAATCAGAATTTTCGTTCTTTGACAATTAGTTTTTTCTAAACTCAATAGTTTCAGACTTGTGAGCTTCTGAATATAAATATATACAATTAAAAGTGCGAAATTTTGAAAATTCACAACTCGAAACTATTTGGACAATTAAACAAAAATAAAAAAATACGTATCTGTTTTTTTTCGATACAGAATAGAAAAAAAATATTTTTGGACGATTTTAAAAGGTCGACTAAAATCTCACGTGGAATTGCTCATATGTATATATTGTTGTTGTTGTTGTGTATCTGCGAATTTGTTTTGTACTATTCAAGTTGTTTTCATCTATGAAACTATAATTTTTTTTATTACAAGTTGGACTAGCACTTTTCCAGTTTTTATTAAAAATTTTTTTTTTTTTTTTTGAAAAAGTTCGAAATGAAAAATTGTTTACATTTTCAAACATTTAATTTGAAATTGAATAATTTTTCAATTAAAATTTGTTTACAAACCCATCTTTTATTATATCATTTTCTGTGAAAATCAATTAATTTCAATTGTTATACAAAATATAGAATTATTGGTCTGGAAGACGATCTATTCCGGAAAATGAAATTTACACTTCTTCCCAACAATGTAGTGTTCAACATGATACACAGCAAGCTTCTAGTAAAGCAGGTGTTGTAATAACAAGTTTTCGTCCTGATCGTCGCAGGTATCTCTCTCTCTCTCTCTCTAATTTTATTGTTGATTATATATATATAGACTAAAAGTAATACTAATCCTTACAAATATATTGCATTTACTATTAAATTAGAAATAGTAACTCAACTGCAGCTACTGCTTTTGCTATTGCAACATCAGCATCAAGCAATCCACCAGATAAGGTTCATGAACAGAAGCACATTATGAATGATGGGAGCAGTAATCGAGTGTGTGCAGGATCATGCAAAGAGAAATCAAAACGAAAAGAATCTGTAATGTCAACTGCCGCAACAATGCGTATTTTAAATGTACTTAGACACTGGGTGTCTAAACATGCTCAAGACTTTGAGTTGGATCCAAAGTTGAAGCAATTGACGATTGAATTTTTAGAAGATATAACATACAGTTCCAATTTACTTCCGTCTGAGCACAAAGCAGTTAGTCAACTTCTTAGACTGTTGACTAAAGAAGAAATGGATGAGAGTAAAATAGACTTGACTCAATTGCTTGCTCCACCAACGGTAATTTTGTAGTTGTATTGTAGTAGTTGTATATTGTATAAATTGTACATCTATTTGACAGTCATATACTAAATTTAAACAAAAAGATAATCTGTTTATTATTATTATTATTACCATCACCAGATTCACACAAAGGAGAACATTGAAACGCTATCTGCTTTGGAAATTGCCGAACAAATGACTTTTCTGGATCATCGAATTTTTGTCTCAATTGCTAGCGAGTATGTATTGCAGATTAAAAAAAGTCGCGCAGTGAACAAAAAACACTTGCACTCATTTTCAATGTAATTAATTTTTTTTGTTTATTATTAAATTCCAGAGAGTTTCTTAGTCAAGCATGGATGAAAACTGATAAAGCGACGAGAGCGCCTCACGTTACATTGATGACTAAACGCTTCAATCATGTTTCTTTGCTTGTTGTTTCTGAAATTGTTAGAAGAACTTCCATGTCTGCTAGAGTAGCAGCTATAGAAAAATGGACAGCAGTTGCAGATATAAGCAGAGTTCTTCGCAATTATAATGGTGTATTACAAATATGTGCTGCATTCACAAATAGCAGCGTATACAGGCTAAAAAAAACGTGGGAAAAAGTATCAAAAACGGTATGTCATCTATATATTATGAAAAAAATGGTAATATTTCAATATTACCATTTTTTTCATTGAATATTGCATAATAAATAATTAAAATTTGACAGTATTTGAAAAAAAAAAATTATTGCGCGCGAGGAACTATTTGTACATATATAGGGGAATGTGCGGACAATTATTTACAACAGGTTTTATATACATTCATTTATTATTTTGTTGCAGACAAAACAAACAATTGAAAGGCTTCAGATTATTGTGTCATCTGACTGTAGATTTCGAAATCTGCGCGATGCTTTGCATCGCTGTGATCCACCATGCATTCCATATCTCGGCATTTACCTAACTGACTTGTCTTTCATTGAAGAAGGAACTCCTAATTTTACTGAAGATGGTTTACTGAATTTTTCAAAAATGAGAATGGTATGTATTAGAAAATATATCGTATGATGTATAAATGTGCGCGCAGGTAACTCGAGCAATTTTACAATTTATTTTTCATGCACAATTAATTTTAATTGTTGCGCGCAATTTTTTGAATCAAAATTTATTAGGTGCGGTACATTCTCATTAACATATTAATAAAAAAATTTAATTTCGAAAACTTTCTAAACATGGGCATTTTCATGAAAAAGCGGACATTTTTTGGTATATGCGTCGCGACATTAAAAATAGTATATATATGTCGTAGCCGAATAGAAGAATCCGCCGTTTAGCTAAACGCCTAGGCGGTTAGCTAACCGGCGCCCAATAGACAAATGAACATAATAATTGCTCATATTCTTCTATTGGCCTGAATGAATCCGTCAGTTAGCCAACTGACTAGGCAGTTAGCTAACCGCCTAAGACGTTTTAGGCCAATAGACGAAACACAAACTCACGAAATATTATTAAAAAATAAAATAATTTAATTAATATTTAATTTATTAAATTAATAAATTTAATTTAATGAATTAATGACTATTCAATTATTAGAGTAATATATTTAATTATTCAAGTCCATGAAAAAATAAATTAGGTTATAACAAATTTTATTCAATTTTATACATTTAATTTTTACATAGTTTATTTATTGAAGCAAGGCAGACTTTGATGACATCGAGAATTACAATTTAGACCGGATTTAAAGCAAATGCATTTTTTGTACTCATTATCAAATCTAATATTCGAATTATAGACAAATGATTAAAGTAAAAAATATCGACGCATAGACAGAGAGAACAAATAGTTTTGGAGAGAGAAAAAAAATAACATAAAATAAAAGACTGAAAATCAAAATTTTCGTGAGTTTGCAATATACAATATTCCAATGAACAAAATTAAAATTAAATATAAAGGAAATAATTTACAATATTAATTAAATAATTAAATTTATTAATCTAATAATTGAATATTCATTAATTCATTAAATTAAATTTATTAATTTAATAAATTAAATATTATTTAAATTATTTTATTGTTTAATAATATTTCGAGAGTTTGTATTTCGTTTATTGGCCTAAAACGTCTTAGGCGGGTAGCTAACTGCCTAGTCAGTTGGCTAACTGACGGATTCATTCAGGCCAATAGAAGAATATGAGCAATTATTATGTTCATTTGTCTATTGGGCGCCGGTTAAGCTAACCGCCTAGGCGTTTAGCTAAACGGCGGATTCTTCTATTCGGCTACGACATATATATATATATATATATATATATATATATATATATATATATATATATATATATATATATATATATATATATATATATATTTATGCGTTACGCTGTAAAATTGAAAAATTACTTTATAAGAAATTGAGTAAAGAAAAAATTAATTAGAATTGTCCCAAAACAAAAATTTATCATCATAGTACTTTTAATCTTTATGAATAAAATCAAACAAGCCTTATTTTGATTTAGTATCAACTATAAATCAAAATTTTTTTATTAATTATAAAGATGTAATTTATTTGGTAAAAACAACAACAAAAACAAGTTTAAATCAGACGATTCCGCGTATTTTTCCAGCTACAATATAATTAATATCCATGCGTTTTTCGTTATTAATTATTTAATGGTTTATTATTATTATTAATATGATTGCAGGTAGCACATGTTATTCGAGAAATTCGCCACTTTCAACAAACACCATATAAGATTGAATTAATCAAAAAAGTAACAAATTATCTTTTAGATCCATCTCTTTTATTAGATGAGGATGAAATGTATAGTATGTCTTTGACAATAGAACCCAGAACATCGAGGTTAAGTAATGTAGGATTGACAAATCTGTACACGTCACTAATAACTTCTTCAACCATTAGTACAACAACAACAACAACTTGTACTACTATTTCAACGACAATCAAAAGCAACAACAATCAACATTTATCGTCTGTGTAATTAATGAGGCTATGTTATTTAGTTTTGGGTTCCAATGAACTCTATAAAAAGATTGACTTTTCCCAATCAAATCCCCCTTTTTCCAAGTACGCGAGATTTTGAATTAGAAATTACTTATTATGCGCTTTTAATTACCAGTTTTGCTCTTATTCTATTTATATATACAATTTGAGTGCGCTGTACGCGATGGTACGGTACGGTCTAGACTGAGAGAAATTTCCATCTCAAAACACTGAACGTACTTGGTATGCCCTATAGAATATAGTCGTCAGTTTTTTTATTACAAAGACATACCGAATTCGCTCAGGGATAATAAATATCAGTGGCGTACGCGTCACATAGAAATGCAAAAAAGAATAGCAATGCAGTTCATGCTATTTCATTTATAAAAGTTTCTCCAAGGGCCCAGATTCAATTTTTACACGGGATAATTCTTATTATATATACATATGATACGTCCGCTCGAAAAGGGACCATTTTGTCGGTTATTAATTTTTTTGGAGATATTCACAATTTTTTCCAATTTAGCAAAATATATTAATAAAGGTGGATTTGAACTTTAAACTCGTTATTCTTAAAATTAACTTTTGGACATGCACGGAAAAAAAGAAATTAGCTCTAGCAGTAAACAGATATTTGCTATGAAATCTCTGGAAATTAGCTACCGCAGCTAAGAAGTTTACAGTGGCAGCGAACATGTTAGCTGTCACAGCAAACATTAGTAAAAATTTATGCGAGTTTGCTGTCATAGCGAACTTGTTTGATCTCACAGCGAACTTTTTCGCTGTCCCTATTTCAACGAACAAGGTTTGCTGTGGCAGCAAAATGTTCGCTGCCACAGCAAACCCTTTCTATGCGTGCACTTTTAACTTTAAATCCCTTTTTACTTGGCTAATTTTTTACCTATGTTGATAAGGGTCTATAGGAGTTGAAAATCTGAAATTGTTTTAATATAATATTACTCTATATATAATATAAAATAATATAATATAATATCACTCTGTAAAATTCTCTTTTAAGGCGCCGCAGGTCCGTCTTTTCTCGTGTCGCGTCACATTATATAGAGATATATCGTCCAATAATGCCAAAATGTGTCCTTTTCATGCTGACATACACACACACACACACGCAGAATGATAATGAATTAATTTTAATTATTCTTGGAGATAGTAATTTATTTTTTAAAAAACCAAACAATAATCAACACAATTTTTTTGATTGAGACACTTTGGAATAATTTGCAAACAATATATATGTATGGAAAAACAAAGCTAAATTCCGTTATTCTTTCAGTTTTATCCGAAAGATAAGATGCGTTTGCTATATAGTGTAATTATAATATAAATATATTAGATTAAATGAAAATGCATATCCAAATTGAGTCTGCAAATTATATAAACATTGCATAAACAAGTGTCTTCATAAAAGTCTCAAGATCTAAAATAGTCTCAAATTATTCGCACTACACAACAGAAAGAAAAGTCAAGCGACGAGCATAGTAATTATGGATGTATGAAAATCTAAATTCTGCCACAAGAGATCATTCATAAAATAAGAAATGAAGTCAGCTACGGCCAGCAGAAAAAATGGCCCCAATTGTATTCAATACTGTGTTATACATAATCACTGCAAAAACATTACACCCATGAGAAAATTATTATTTAAACCAAATACATATATTTTATTTGACTTAAATAAACGTATATTTGTCTCAGAACCAACTAGACTTTTTATTTGTTTTAAATAAAATTTATATTTGACATAAATAAAACATATATTTGAGTTAAATAAAATTTTATTTAAAGTAAATAAAATTTTTTTGAAATAAATAAAAAGTCTAGTTGGTTCTGAGACAAATATACCATTTCTCAAGGTGAGGTATCTTAAAAGTGGGACAAAAGTGTCTTAATTGATCAAGATATGCTCTTTTTCACAATACTTTCGTCCTAGTATTTTTTGCAATGAAGAAGTGGAGGGGGAGGGGTTAAAATTATCAAAAAAAGTCTAATGCGTATTTTGTGAACGGTCCCCAACATCCCCATAAAGAGTTTGAAATAAATTGGGACAAATTTTCTATTGATATTTTTCTGCGCTGAGACAAAATTTATATGCCTCAAATTCTCTATCGTGAGTTTTTGTTACAGAAATACGCATATATTACTAAATTCGATCAATAATAAGGTAGAAAAATAGGATCAACTACTACTAATTTAATATGTTCCTTATTACTAATATCGTATATGTTGTGTTGATGTTGATTTACTTTTAAATTTTTGTCAGTATAATCTCTGATGCTCATATATATATATATATATATATATATATATATAAGTGTGAACTGATATAATTTTATTCTACTCTCTAAATTTAAATCTGCGGAAAATAGCTGATTTAAATTTTTGAGAGTAATAATCAGTCTCAAAAGTTTTAATCGCAGTACTTTTTTTAATCTTGCAAATTTCCCATTAAATGAGCAGAATTTTCACAATTTTGATGGTACTGTTAATAAAATGAAGGTATAGTTCCAAAAATCGATCAATTATTTCTAAAAAAGCATTATTTTTGAGGAAAAAAATTATTCAAAAATAAAATTTATCTGCAAAATTCGCGTGTTAATTATATAATATTTACTTATAATAGTAAAACACATGATCTGTTAAGCGAGAAGGTTTGCTCGAAAAGCAATTGCAATATTCGAAAAATATATTGTATATACCTACATATACCTCAATTTATATATACATTTAATTCTTGACAAATGGCAATTTCATAACATATAATAAAATAAATTGTAGTTATCGATCTCTCCCTCTCTCTCTCTATACATTACAGCCTAGAGAATTATCTCTAGATTTCTATATAAAAAAATCATTCGAAACAAACAAGCGTTTTATGTGCGAGAAAGGTGTGACATACAAAACATTTATTCGATATAGTGTTGCGTGTAATATTCGACTACATACCCCAGTAGCACGTAATATTACAGCAATATACTGTTGTAATGTTCGTAATATTACGTGCTACAGGGGTATGAAAACCTCCACGGAATAACGATCTATGGCACATTTTGACATAAATGCAATTAAAATGAAAATATGTGCACGTTTTTTTGAATTTTGAGCCTAAATGAATGAAATCGAATAATTAAATAAATAGAGAAAATAATTTATTAGTTTTCATTAGATATTGTGGTTGCAATAACGATTTATGGCAATTCAAAGTTGATAATTGTAGGCATTTTTAAATGTGCCATAGATATCGTTATTCCGTGGAGGTTTTCATATGTAAATAAAGTTACCGTAATTAAAAAAGAATTGTTGAAAGTGGATGTTTTAAATTGTTAAATTTAGATTTTAAATTTACGCTTTGAGAGAAATGTTTATATTATTTCTTCTATTAATTTCTAATCTTAATATTGAAGATCTCAAATTTCGCTTTTTTTGTTTCAAGAAAAAACGCCCACTTTTGATACTTGTTTTTTTCTCTAAAATCCTTATTATACAGAGGTGTTTATACACAGTTGGTCAATATTGTATTTATATTTATTTTATAAGAGTTATGAAATATTTACACATGTATTATTTTTTGAGAATTATTTTAAAAAATTTGAAAACGTTTGTTAAATGTTAATATGTAGACTTTTAACTTTTAGAAAAATCTAAAGCTCAATCTTGATAAATATAAACACAATTTTAAAAAGTACCCGGAGAAAGAAGGGTTAATTTTTTCGCCGTACGTACTTGTGTGATTTCAATAATTCATCAATTAAACAAAACATAATTTGTTTATCCCTAAAAAATTAAAAAATTTAAAACATTATTATTATTAAATTATACAGATGAAAAAGTTATAATCTAATTTTAAGAATCACTATATATACATAAAATTTGAATTGCCATTTTTTCCGGCCGTAAATATCTTCCATTATTTATATACTTTAGTTATATAGTTCTACACATAAAATGTGTTCTTTTTAGACACAGCAATGTTTCTTATCCATAGAGCGTAGCTTATGACTAATGATAAATTATATAATTTTCGTCTATTAAACAAAATATTAGAAATTGATTGAAAATAAAGATTTAATACATCTTATTATAAAGTCAACTTTTGCATCAAACATTGAAACAAGTCGAAATTTAAAGAATTATTTCAACTTTAAAGAGCTTCGCAACTATGAAGATTCCGAACATTGCGCGCAGTCAAGGTAATTTCACCTTTTAGAAAAGGTTGAGCTACTGCAAACTTGCTAAAGAATATTGTGCCATCTATACCTATATAGATATTCATCAAGTTAGTTAGTAAAGTCCTGATTTATATAATTTTAGAGCACTCATTATATATTATTGTGAGTTATTACTTGCAGCAAGATAATACGTCATTATCTATAAAGCATCCAATACATTTTTTTACATTTAATGCAAGAAAAAGAGTCTACTGATGCGATTATCAGGTTTATATATAGTTGTTAAATTTATAAAATTAAAAGGTTTATAATTTAATATTACTTCCGCAGTAACTGCGCGCGGTTTATGTATCATTTTGCTTATTTATAATAAGATTTTTCTTTAATACATATAAACGTTTTTCTAGAGCACACTTCTTGTACTCTGCTATTATGTCTGTGATTGAATTGAGCTGTATACAAACAAAAAGGCTCAACACTTGTTCTCTATATTGTTAAAATCAAAACAATGTGCACAATATTGAATATTTTTAATAATCATGTTTAAATGCATACTAATAAGAGTTATTGACTGCAAAAAACTTTACTCTAGTGTGAAATGTACTTTACAAGGCGAAATATCTTACACATCTTTATATATTTGTAGTCAGATAAGAAATTTAAAGAGACATATATGTATACTAAATATTTTAAAGATGTGTCCTGACACGCGGTGAAAGGGATGACCTTACGCCCCGAAAAATTAATTTTTAGTTATTAATGCCATTATATCGATTGAAAAAATCTAGATAGAATGGTATCAAGAACTCAAAATTAATTTTTCTGGACGTAAGGTCACCCCTTTCACCGCGCGTCAGGGCACAGATAAAGAGATTGTCGCTTTTCGTATTATTCCGTCAATTCATTGTTTTTTAAATTATTTTCCGTGTAACGCGCTCTCGTTTTTTCTCAATTTCTTTCTCAATTATATAACTTTGTAATTGTTTTGAATATTGTTTTATATTCGCAGTTATTAAAATTGTACATTGCCATAATATCAAGTATTGGGGTTGTACATTTCTTGTTTCTTATCTCTATCTGGAAAAAATTATACTCAAAATTATTGTACGATACTCATTTTGATTCAAGTAGCAAAAAATGAAACTCATGCAAATATTCTCTGCAGTTTTTCTCGTAAAGTACTATATATATATATAATATACTGATGGGCTAAACTTTTGTGAGAAAGTTTAAAAGATTATAAGAAAAGGTTGTGATGTTTTGTATAGGAAGAATATAGAACCACGGTGCTCGGACGGTTATTATTGTCTTAAATAATAATAATAGTAATAATAAATAATAATTTACTTTCAAAAGGGGGTTGACTTCTCCTATTTCCAATCTCCACCATAAAATTCATATTTAATTCAAGTTGTTTTAGTTTGTTCCAGGTGTATTTTTTTTCTTTATTAATCTATGTGTATGCAAATATTATCATGCACTCTATTATAGGTTCTTGCATAGGACCAAGTTGGAGCCTGAAATAAAAACCTAATCGGAAAACCAAAAATCTCCAACTGGCACGTAATTTTGCAACAAGCTTGCCTTGCTTATATTATGTTTTTAAGGAGAAAAATCTATCAAGTAACTTTTACTAGTTTTATTGTAAAACATTTCTATTGTATAATTCAACATTTCTAGAAACTTTTACTATACTTTTGGAGTAAATTTTGCTACGTTCAAAGAATAATAAGGAGGTATTTTCACATCGAGGTATAATGATGTGCACTGTCGATTATTGTCTAGTGCACACCATTAATTAAATTTAAATATATATAAAAGAGAAATTTACGAATGTAAACAAACACTTGTATAGCCAAGTATGTAGAGCTGAAGACAGATGTATAAGCCAAATAAATATTATCTGAAATGTTTTACTATAAAAGTAGTAAAAGTTACTTTATATTTTCCTCTCCGTGTAGTTTTCACGTGTCACGATAATTAATGACTTGATGTATAATGTACACAAAAACAAAAAGTACCATTTTTTTTCGTAACTCTATAGATCACAAACAAACCAACTAAAAAGGAAAAGGAAAATAAATAATAATTTTTGCACTAAATCCATTGAAATTTAGATTATAAAGCGTTTTTCTTAACCTTTTATCTATAGGATTTGAAGACCTATATGAAGAAATAAAAGTCGAAGCTGTTCAGGTTTCCAACGAGTACATTAAAGGTTTTATACTTTGTAAAGAGTAAAAGTTTAGTCTATACTTTTCCTGCACAATTTTGGAAATTGATGTAATGAAATATCAGCTTTTGCATTTCCTGAATAAATATTGTGCATTGTGGTGTGCTACCATTGGAAATAAAGTTGAATATAATTAAAAATAATACTTGGGTATTCACATAGATTCATTTGAAATCTAACAATAATAATTTATTGCATTATTTACTTAATGAATAAATAAAGGAATCAAGTAACAAAATTTTCATGACATATAATACGTTTTTGATAAAATCTGTAATAATATAATTTGTTGTTGGCAGAAAAGCATTGGCAAAAAGTATTTTATAAACACAATTTAATGCAATATTTTAGAAACAAAATAAATTTTTTTTGACATTGATACATTCAATGTACCGCATATACAATATTCATCATTCAACATTTTTAATACATACAAATTTTTATATACATTAATACTCATAGTATTAGTTCAGGTGGTAATGTTCACATTTAAGTATACACTATTTTTTTGTTAAATATTTAAATCAACAAAAACTCTGGTTTTTTCTAATAAAGTCGTCGATATTAGAGAAAAATTTCTCTTTATCTACTTTTTGTATAAACCAGTTTACCCACAGTTTTAGAAATAGTTTCGGGTGACAAATCATAGTCACTTTTACATTGAAGTATATTGTTTCGTTAATGTTATATTTATTTCAACAGTTCATATCATAAAAGTTCATCAGTTTCTCACAGTCTCACTTGTTTTTTTTTCACCATCTTTATATTATTTCAGGCAAAACTCATCTTATCAGTATCCTATTATTATAGAGATATTTATTTTCTGTTAGATCATTCTCAGGTATTTATTCTCATTGGCAGTAGCAAAACACAATTTGTCTCTCAAACAATAACAATAAAAAACTTGCACACTCACGTTCCATATATATATATATATATATACATAGACTTTTTACACATGGAAAAAAATTTTTCAGACAAAGATCCCCCATACTGTGTTGTACCTGCAAAATGTGGATTTGAGAAAAAGTACAGGTCTTCTCTTATACACGCATTACACTAAAGAAATTAGCAAACTTTTCATAAAAAAAACCATCATGAACTTTGAGAATAACTGCTCCTGCAGTTCACGGTAGATTTATTCCATCAATAAGTTTGGGAATTTCTCTAGTGTAATACAATTCGGGAACTGACTATGAAAAAATTTATTCCGTGTAAATGAATACTTGAAACAATTGTGAAAAAATTTTGTAGAGTACGTCAATGCTTTGTTCTCATTGTCAAATAACTAATATACACATGATGATATAATGGATGATATAATTCTATAGACAATGCAATCACTTGATTCAAACTATCAAATTGTCAACATATTTTATAGAGTTGTGCAAAAAGCTCGATCGAGTATTTCGAGCTTTTCGTTTTTCAAGCAGAGCTGAGAGCAGAATCAATCCGAACTTGGACCAAATTCCATCCGACACGTGCAGTATTAAATCTAAAATAATTTTGAGCACTTGAATTTTTCGAGCTCTCAAATATTTTTGAGTAACTAAAACTCGAGCCCGGCTCGAGCTCAACCATGCTAATCGAGCTTTTTGCACACCTCTAATATTTTACATAAATAATACTACGCTCTTCACACAGTACGCTCTCCTCTTTGATTTTTCATGACACATTGATTTTTATATTACACAAGTTTTTCAGGTTTAAATCTCTCTCTCTCTTTTTTTTTTCTCTGAAATAAATAAATATATATATATATATATATATATATTTACTCTTCCTTTTTTCTTTATAAAGTTTAAGGTTTATTTTTCAAGAAATAATTATTTTAAAAAATTCAAGGAATCAATCGATACAGCCAGTTAAATATTATAAAAAAAAGTATGATTTTGTTTCATACATTTCAACAACTACACGCAATATAATATGGATCATGTGTGTGTGTGTGAGTGTAATTATTTTCCACAATATTTTCTTTGCCATCCTCTTTTAATAAGCTGTAGAAATATTTTTTAGAAAACGAGTAGTATGTTTCAAATAAACAGTTGACACATGGCCTTTAAGAATTTAAAAGTGAAAAACTTGCAGCAATATTATTGCAAGTTTGACGCTGTGGGAATTAGTATTGATTGAACAATACACGCAGATTCACCTACAGATGTAAATTTATACCCAACTATTTCTCTTATTGTTATTGTGTACTATTATAGAGTTTTAAACTCTCAACATTATAGAGCATATTAGACATTCACATTGATTTGCCGCGCTGAAGCGTGTTGGTGGAAAAATGAAACAAAGCATTGAACACTTGAGCCTTATTGTGACAGGTTCATCTCGCGCGCGGTTTTAACAATATTTTTAAACAATCTTTTAAAATAATTACGCATCAAACAAGATATGTATATGCCTATTTATCTACAAAATCTACAATTACAGTATACATCTCTTCTTCCTTTTGCACAACAATTTATATTCACAAAATTTGATTGATGATTGCCGACGTGCATTAAAATTGTATCATCTTTGCGGATATTTATTAAAAAATGAATTAAAAATTTTCAAAACTTGATGAAACCGAAATGTTTATTCTTTTTACATTTTACTCCAAGATATACCGTCTATTTAGATAGTTGTTTATAATTATATTATAAATTGATAAAATTCCTATGAATCAGAATTTAAAGAATTAACATATTCCATAATGTTGCACTGAAGATGAAAAGATGTTGACTTTTTAATTTCATTATGTAAATACACTGGAACGGAGGTTTAGCGGACACAGCTTTAGCAAACTTTTTAGTCTGCTAATAACTATAGTGTTTGAGTGTAAATCATTTCGCCATTGATTCGAAAACGTAAATAATAAACTGTTCATTTAGTTGAATAGAAAAAATGAATAAGAGTAAAAAACATTCATGTAGAATTAAGCTCAATTCTCAAAAAATAATACAAGAGTAAGATGACACGTATAGGACTATATTGCATCAAAATTAATTACAGCTGGTTTTGAACACATGGGAATGTGTGTGATACAGATTCAATAGCAAATGTTATACACTCTCAATTTTTCACTTGTGAAAATAAATGTAATATAATATGTTAAAGATTAACAACTTTTAATTCTAAATTTTTTTGTAAAATAATGAGTATTGTTTTTTGTGAAAAACTTGATGTATAACATTTTTTTTTTCAATTTTGCAAAATTATGAGCCATAGACTTTTGAAAAAGTACAAATATCCGGGAATGGTGATTATATTATTTTTAAGACACAATTCTTTTTGGCGAGAATAATGGGATATTCTTTAAAATAATAATATGTAGTTGTTAATACCAACTCTGGTCTTAAAAATTGTTAGACTCTATATTATAATTAAACAATTCTCTATTAATATATATGGAGCTCGTGTCATTAAAATGCATTAAAATAAATAAAAGCCTTTGAAATTTAAGATTATTGTTTTCAAGTATATAATAATAAGGTTAAAAGACATTGTAGTAATAAAATTTTAAAGAATGATGCTGATCACAGAAGAAGAATGCCTCATTAAATTTAATATTACACAATATTTCAATGTTGTTGTTGGATTTTATCATCATCATCATCATCATCATCATCATCATCATCATCATCATCATCATCATCATCATTCATAAAAAATGAAATATAATGAAAATGGATTTTCAATTGTTTCCCAATCAACAAAATGTTATTTTGAAATATATAATATGCTAGGCTTGCTTAACAATATCACACAGCATCACAACTTTTCGTTATACACAAGATTGAATGCCAGTCGGTAATGAAAATAAAATTAGTAATGTGTGAAATTACACTGAAACCTCTCAAGTTTAGACTTTCGAACATTAGACGCAGTATTGACATCATGCATGATGGGTGAGGCAGGCAGGCAGGCAGGGAGAGGAGTGGAGGGAATGTAATGGCAGATTTTAGGTTAGGATCAGTAGCGTAATTTAAAAGTGTTCTTTTTTTCTGGTTTCATTTTTAGCGTGTAAAAATTTAAAAATTAATCGAAAATAAAAAAAGTACGTGACATTCGATATTGAAAAGAAGAGTGAAATATTAAGGAAAATAGATGAGGAAGTTAATAAAAAAACATTTTAAAGAAAAATAAAATTTATATCCAAGCACAATTTTGATCTCATCTATAGATAAGAAAAAAGAGGGCGCGTTGCAGCACATTTTCGAGTATTGTTACGCGACTCAGCCCAGAGTTCTGCCACAACTCTTGTGGGGCACGTAGCGCTCCCCAGACGATCGTGTTACACACTTCTTTTAAAAAACCTCAAGTGTACAGCGGAACTCTGGGCTGAGTCGCGCAACAATACTCGAAAATGTACTGCTACGTGCCCTCTTTTTCCCAGTGTACTGTACACGGACCTGAGTGTTTTTTAACTTTTTGGCGTCAAGGTTTTGAAGACTCTGAACTTTAGACACCAGTACCAGTATAAAGTTTGGAGGTTCCAGCAGCAACTTCCATAAACCATGTGAATTATGTTGTCAAAAATAAAAAGATGGCAAGAAAATCTTGAGCTTAAAATGAATTTTGCCAATTGGAAATTAATGTTGGTTTCATTTATTATTACTAGACATGGGATTATGTGTTGGAGGTGTAACACAAATGTCTGGGATGTTTATTGTTTTTTGTATAATTTTTAAAATGTTTTACAAAAAGTTGTTGTTTTTCACTAAATTAGTAAATGTGCGAATCGCAACGATATTTGGCATTTGAGATGTAGTTTCGCGACACACGCTATTCTTGAAAGTAGATCAGCTCATCTACTTTTTTTTATTATACCTTTCGCGTTGATCCACAGTCACTATAATATAAATGACGGACGCACATGACAGTGGAAAGACGTGTGGATATTGGCCCAAGTTTAATGCGTGTCGCGATCGAATAGTCACCTCGTTACTCCTGCGTGTATCAGTAGAAGAAGAAGTGCTAGGGTGCGAGTTGTCGCTCCACTGTTGCTGGAATTTCCGTGCTGCATTGCGGCAGGATGTTCTCCTGGAATGAATTTTACAATTCGATTATAATGCGAAATCCGCGGGAATATTGTAAAAAAAATATAAATCAATGAATAGCTGATTGACGTGTGCGACATTTCAGATGAAATTCAGTTATTTCTATACATTTGCAAACAGTACAAACAATGCATAAAAAACATGCGCATTGCAATTGACGAAACCTATTATCAGTATATTATACAATAAAATTTTAGCCATATTTCACGTAAACTTTTGCGAAAAACATATATATAGTCGAAAACTATAATTATATGAAAATGCTCCTCCTCCTTCTCTACACACAGTACATCTGACATGAAGCTTTCTATACTGTTAAACATATATATATATACTCACTCACCATTAAGTACGTGGACTAGGACACTGGCTGATTCAGCTGTCGAAGGAGCACACGTGTAATTGCCTGAATCGGCTGGAAGTGCTCTTGAAATTAACAAGCGCGACGTTCGCGTTTGCTTTTCTGTAACTACACTGATACCACCACGCTGACTGTAATTTATTACATTTTCGCCTCTATACCTGCAAAATCAAATTAGACAAACAATTTAGGAAAAAAGTATTTTTAAAACCGTATATTTTTAAGAAGTGTCATGTGTCATGCTGAATGTTTATTTTTCTACTGCAATTCTTTATTTTTGTAATTTGGTTTTATATTCTACAAGTGAAAAAGTATACAATTATTTCGAATGCCTGATTTAAACACAATGCACAATATTGCATTAGTTGTTAAATAATTATAAATTAATTTTATATAACACTGGCACACAAAAAAAAAGTTGTCTGTTTTTTGAACCAGACATACATATCTTGTAGTTATTTTGCCCGCTGAAAACGAATCTGAAGTCAGAATTGCTCCACTCCCCATTCTGTTTTTTTTTAAACCGAGAAAACTACCCTTAACTTTAAATTTTTAAGTAAAAAATTACTCCATCCCCTTCTGTTTTTTTCAAATTGAAAAACCTACCCTTAAATTTACAAATTAAAATTTTAAAGTAAAAAAATGAAAAAGCACATTGTTTTTCAAAACAGAATAAGAAATTTATGTATTTCTTTTATAACAACAACTTAAAAGAATTAACAAAATTGCTTCATCATCCTTTGTTTTTTAAAATTCAAAAAACCAACTCTTAAATTTACAAAATAAAAGTTTAAAGTAAATAAAATAAAGAAGCACATTGTTTTTTGCAAAACAGAACAAGAAATTTATGTATTTCTTTTATAACATAACAACTCAAAAGCATTGGCAAAATTGCTCCATCACTCTTTGTTTTTTTCAAATTAAAACAACTTCCCCTAATATGTAAAAATCAAAATGTATAATAAAAAAAGAAAAAACCACAACATCATCATAATTTGTTTGAATTCTCAATATAATATAATTCAATTTGATGTGGTTTTTCATTTTTTTTATTATATATTTTGATTTATATATATTAGGGGTAGTTTTATTTCAATTTGAAAAAACAAAGGATGATGAAGCAATTTTGTTAATTCTTTTAAGTTATTGTTATAAAAGAAATACATAAATTTCTTATTCTGTTTTGAAAAACAATGTGCTTTTTCATTTTTTTTACTTTAAAATTTTAATTTGTAAATTTAAGGGTAGGTTTTTCAATTTGAAAAAAAACAGAAGGGGATGGAGTAATTTTGACATTGCTTTTAAGTTGTTGAAAAAGAAGTACACACTGTAAAAACACTGAAAAAACAAGCATCTTAAAATACATTATAATCACTTTTAAAACGATTAAAACATCTTATTTTTCCATCTTCTATCTTACAATTAGAAACTAATGCATTTTAAGATGCTTCGGATAACTTTTTGGAAACAGTGCATAAATTTATTGTTCTATTTTGAAAAACAATGTGGTTTTTCATTTTTTTTATTATACATTTTGAATTTTGACATATTAGGGGTAGTTTTTTAAATATAAAAACACTGTGGATGATTAAGTAATTTGGATGTTGCTTTTGAAATGTTGAAAGAGAAGTACATAAATTTATTTTGTTTTTTTGAAAACCAATGTGGGTTTTTATATTATAATTTTGAATTTTTACATTTTAAAGGTAGTTTTTTCGATTTAATAAAAAACAAAGGGTGTTTAAGCAATGTTGACATTGTTTCTGAGTTATTATGTAGTAGAACTAGATAAATTTATTGTTTTGTTTTAAAGAGAAATCTGTTATTCAATTTTTTACTTAAAAATTTAAAGTTAAGGGTAGTTTTCTCGGTTTAAAAAAAAAAAAACAGAATGGGGAGTGAAGCAATTCTGACTTCAGATTCGTTTTCAGCGGGCAAAATTACTACAAGATATGTATGTCTGGTTCAAAAAACAGACAACTTTTTTTTGTGTGCCTGTGTAGTGACTCAATATCTTATATTTTTTGTATGCTTGAGTTGAAGCTTGATCGCGATAGAGTTAATTGAATCTTTGAGTTCAGCACTCGTATAATCCGTTGGAGATGATAGAGATTGGATTTGAGGGAACCCAATTAAACTCACCAGTAAATGAAGGACGGTGGCTCAGGTGTCTGTTCAACGACACAGGTTAGGTTAATGTCGCTTCCACTCTTAATGTAGAGTTCTGCATTGGCAAGAATCTTTGCTTTTGAAACTGCACAAAAAATAAGGTACAGTTAAAAATAAAAAAAAATGTGTTGAACCTCAACCACAATCACATACTTGGCTTAACGATGACTGTTTAAGAAGTAATTGTTTGTATATATAATCTGGCGTCGACATTTTTTAAAAAATAATATAAAATGATACATTCATAAAAAGAAATAACTTTTTTTATAAAAATACTAACCTACTACACTGAGTTTATAGGCCAAACTGATTTTTGGTTCTGTCGAGACTTGGCATTCGTATATGCCACTATCACGAACTTGGGATGAACTAATTTTCAATGTCCACTCGTCGCTTCCATCACTGTGTAACGATTGAAAGCGTTGATCATTTGTGTATGTTAAGATTCCTACAGTGAGAATGTGCAGATCTCTTTTTCTAATCCACGACACCTATATGCATTCATTAAGAAGACAGTAAAATAAATATCAAGTTGTAAATTTTTTGAAATATTATTAGTTATAATAATAATAATATCAGTAACATATATTAAATAAAGAGATGAAAAATTTATTTATTGTCTGCTAATGCTCGGTACTAAATTGTCCACAGTTGGCATGTTTCGTTTATATAGTTGTATAACTACACAACTAAAAATTGACATCTTATTATATTTTCTTAAGAAGAACTATGCGGATACTAATTTCTGTACATGGATATTTTCGTATTAAAATTGAATTATTTCTCCGTTTATTAATTTAAAAAAAATTAAAAAAGCGCGTCTGCTAGAAAACTTTTAATTACGGATATAATTTCCATCAAGCTTGTAATGAGGCCCAAAATTAGAGACCAAATAATAATTATTATATGCTACAACTATAACGGTCCCGCAGTGAGAACGCGCGTGTGTACTATACATTTCATTTGGAAACGTGAGTTTAATTAATAACTTTTAATTACAGCCTTTTTTATACTTACAGCACGATCGCCAAGATTACGAACTCTACAGTGTAGATACGCAGTTTGACCAACAGTTGTGATTGTCTCTCGTTTTGTTGTATTATCAAAATAGGGTTGACTAAATGGTTGTTCCCAATATGACGATGGATGATGTTCAACTATTGAGCCACCTCCTCCTTTCGCTGAACACTCTGCAAAAATGCAAGTATTTTTTGAGATTTGGTGTTTTTTTATTTTTCCCGGAATATTCTCTCTATAATAATTATTCCCAGGAACTTTTTCACGTCGAGTATTATTAGGAGAAAGTCAGCGTGTATAGATAGCCAAGCAGTTTTTTAAAATTTCGTCTAAATTAATCAACTATTGATATTTTCAAATTTTTCAACACTTTTACTTTCTTTGTCTTTTAAATATTTCTGCCTACCACCCACATATGGAGGGATAAACTTCCAGATCATATAATAATCTTGACAGTAAATCTAATATCAACTTTCTCATATAAAACATTTTAATAGAAATTTAAAACGGAATCGATGCTTCGTTTGCATATGTATTATATACAGTGACAAGATTGTGAATGATGCTTTCCCAATATATACAATTATTATTATACCGCCATTTGTCTGATTAATATCAAAGAATTCCTTAAAAATAGGCGTGTATGAAGGTTAGAGGGAAATTGGTAAGTGCCTCTTATTTCCTACACAGCAATGAACAAATCAAAGCAGAGCACTTTTAAGTTGTACGTTATTTTACATGGTAATTTGAGTTTGCATAAACTAAAATATGTTCTTGTAAATACGTAAACGTCTTGTTCTATGTAAAACTTGTTTTAATGGTTTTCTGAAATTTTCATATATATATATATATATATGGGTGATTCTTCTGAAAGGCACCTGTTTTTTTCTAAAAACTAAAAAAAATTAATTTTTACATTTTCTAAATTTTTTGTCATGGATAGGTTTTAAATACGTTTAAATATACAAATCTGAGTTGCGCAAAATTAATTTAAAAAAATAAGCCTTCCAGCATCATTTTAATATTAAGTGTTTGGAAGGTTAAATATACTGTAATCAATATTGGGATTTTTGTAAAAAAATTCCTTTTAAATTTAATTTCTTTCATTTATTAAACTTTTAACATTATTCATTTTTAATTTAATGAATTGTGTATTTAATAATTTATTTTTAACTATTTTATCTTTAAAAAAATAACTAATATATATTTTTATATATTGAACGGAAAAAAAATTGTAATGATTTTTTTAATTTATCATTTTAAGTTCGAAATTGATATTTTCTGTAAAAATTTTTATTCTTAATTATAATTTTAATATTTATCTAACTTTTTCCTAAATATATTATATTTTAAAAAATTAAAAATATTTTATTTTAAATAAAACGGAAAATTTTTTTATAATTCAAGGGTTAGGTATTTGAAAATAATTATTAAAAACAAAACAATACTGCTTACCAAATATGAAAAAGGCTTCGGAGATGAATAGTTTGTCAAATAAAAAATTCACATTTTTATTAAATTTAAAAATATTGAAACATAATTTAACAAATTTTTTGGGCTACAACTTCAAATATTAATATATAGATTACGTGTAATTAAAAAACAGTTTCAAAATATGATTTTATTAACTGAAAAACGAGGCTTCGGAGATGAATTTGAATTTTTACTCTCGTTGCCAATAATTTTTAATTAATTATTTAAAAAATTTCTTTTATTTGGTTTAAACTAAATATAAGTGAAAAATAAACGGTAGAATCTAATCTTCAATTTGATATATATTAAGACTATATTTCAAAATTTTTAATTATATTAAAAAATAATTAAAAATATGTATCATATTTAACCAAAACCAAAAGAAAAAATTAAATAAATTCTTTTACTAAGAAAAACTTTAAATTTTAACATTACAAGATTATTATCATATTATGGTTCGTGTGTCGAGCATCATTAATCCTATAGAAAACACGATAGACTTCTCTGTGTGTTCTATCTATCAGTGCGCACTGAAACTTTTGTTATATTTGATTTTAATATCTATGGTAAAATTTCAAAAATTTTGTGCAAGTAAATTTTTTAAAGTACATGTCAGCCTTAATAATATAATGGAAGAAGAGTACAATTTAAATCACTATAAGAACTTGCATCAAAATGGTTTCGATTTGCATTTCATTTCATTGTTAATATAACTATTATCTAATAAAGACCTCAAAAAATTAGTATACTCACTCTTCTGTACTTTTGATTGTTTTAATGATAAATGTCCTCTTTTGTTTCTAGATTATATTTTGAATTAGTTATTTTAATCGATAGTCACCGCAATAACAACAGTCGCTTGCTTTATAAGCGTAGTTGAAATTTTGAAAATTTTTCTAAACTGCGCCATCGCAGATTCGTAATAATAATCAACGACATAATCGCAGCATGCGTCGAAATATCATCTCAATAAGTTCCAATGAGATGGATTATTTACTTCTTTATTAGAGAAGCACACTCACACACACAAAATTATTATGTAAAATCGAAATGAAAAATAAAACTTCAAATCTCAGCACTTCTTGTGCTGCTATAGCACTACCGTATAACAATAAAAGTTTTGAGGGCGATAGACGTCAAGTGTTGTTGCTTTTCGTGTT
Source organism: Leptopilina drosophilae (assembly GCA_032873175.1). Lineage (NCBI taxonomy): Eukaryota > Metazoa > Arthropoda > Insecta > Hymenoptera > Figitidae > Leptopilina > Leptopilina drosophilae. The sequence continues at coordinate 43,819,727 of CM065486.1, read as the reverse complement.
GCCATCTCGATAAGAAGTTGGACATTCGGCCAACACAGCTCAACTCTGCTTGTGCGCGCGACATGAAAGGATAACCCCTTAGTAAATGTCTTTTATTAGAAAGTAAATGGCGCGCAACCCAATATGGTGATGGAAAAATTTTTACATGCGATTCTCTACTTGACTAAAATTGTCGTGCTGGATATCTTAATGTAAAAAACCTATTCAAATCTTTTTTATTCCTTATATTTTACTTTAACTGCGCGTTCTAACGCTCAAATTATACACTTGTACACGTGGTCAATTTCTTATCTTTACATTAATCATTTTCCAACATTTTCCAATCTTTTACGAAAAATATATATATATTATATATTGTAATTCTTAATTTCCCTATAATTGGTTAAGATATATACATATATTTAATGTCAAGTTTCTCTAAAGTAGACTTTTATCTTTATATATCATCAGATTATTCATCTATAGATATAACGAGTAAATTAATGTCTCGATACTTTTAAAAACTAACATTATCTGTACAATTACTTTTTTATTTAAGTAGGGTGAATATTAACAATTAATGCAAAGAATGAAACTTTTTTCAAAGCTTTAGTATGCTGTTTATGACAACTTGCATCATCACTGTCAACTGCTTTCCGCGACGCACCGAAAACAATTTTTCGCTGAGATAGTCACATTGCATGACAGTTGAAAACGACGACAATGTTATAACCTAATACTACAACCAAGTATATTATAAACACGTGGACATAATTCATACATTTTAATTTAGCTTTAGATTTTAATACAGATTTTTTTTCTTTAGGCTTTAACTCTAAACTATAATAAGCCACCGCCGCCACTCTATCAAATTTTGCAATACTTGATGATTCAAAAAATCAACGAAATTGTTATTCAAGACTTAATAACCACTAAATAGCACTAAATAGCCGGCCAAGTATTTGCGTCTCAACTTGAACAGAAAAATAAACTGATACAAGAAAATATGTGCGTATTGTTGAGCAAGAATTAAAAAGATTTAAATCTTGTACCAAATATATTTTTATGTTAAAGTGGTACATTTTCTTGACCGCAGAACTGGTACAAGATTCTGTACGGGAATTTTCATTAGATTTGCTGTTTGTTGTACGTAAATATATTTATGCAACACTAAAAATGAATCAAATTGAGGCGTAAAGCGTCGTCACCACTTTACCCTGCGCCTATACGCATACTGCTGCACAAGTTTCTCTTTTTATTACCCAGCGCGAGTAGTCGTTGGGAAATACACACACACACACACACACACAAACACTCATTATTACCCTAAGGCAATAATAAATCCATTATTGACCTGTGAACACAGTGTAATAATGAGTATATACTCCTCACCATGATTACTCGCACTAAACAATAAGGAGAAAACTAACATGCCCCGATACAGAAAGTGCAGAGTGACCACAACCATGTTACATAAAATATTGTATGAACCTATAGTGTCACAGGTGCGTCGTCGTCGTCGTCTCCTTTTGGTCTCGGGTATATAAAGTTACAGAACTTGTGTCAATTTGCACGACTACTATGCGAAGACACACTTAGGACCCTATAGGTGCATACTAATATATTTCTATTTTATATTCAATATATGATTACTCATGTAAGTGCGAGGGGAATTATAAATAGAACATTAGTTTTGAAAACATCTTCAGGGAAATGTTAACGTACAATAGGAGCTAAAATTACAACTATAAAATTCTTATTTAAATCTAATTTCTTATTTTACGAAAACTAATAATTCTCCAATTGGGTTGTCACAATAAACTTAAACAGTTTACAATAGACTAAGAAAGCGGAGGTATTTTGAAAAATGTCTTTGTATTTGTTCTACTCTTGCGCACATGACGAATTTAGCGATAATAGAGATGAATGGATTTTTATCAAGAGAAATTCCAAATTTAACATATATTTACGGTTAATATTAAATGTATTTCATCTCATTAAATCAAATTTTTTACATTTTTAGTCTCACAGTTGTAGCGCGATAAGCAAATAGGACATGCAAAAGAATTTTTCATACTTCTTTTTTAAGTTGAAAGTTTTATCAATTGCAGAAGATATGAGATATAGTAGAACGATTTTCACAGAATTATATCGACTTAACAAGCAAAAGAGAAAGTTTCTTTTTCTATAAAATTCATATAAAATGAATAACAATGTTTGTATTATATGAGTAAAAAATTGTACTAAGAGAAAAAATGTATTGTAAGGTAACACATAATGATTTTACGGGGTACTTGATGCTACAAATTGTACGTACTGTCGTCAACATGACAATATTATTGCAAGTTTCTTCTTTGTCTTTATTGTAGGTACGTATTTTTAAAATGAGCATTTAAAAATGAATTACATTGATTTTTTGACAATTTTTTTTGCAAAAAAAATCCAAATATTTGTAGTATACATATAGTACAATCCTTCATGAGTAAATATATACCACTAAGAATAAAAATAAATTGATTTTCCGCCTAACGAGACGGAAACCAACAAATACAACTGCTATGTCGTGCATAGTCCTGGAATGTTGCCAACCAGCAACCACACACGATCACGTTTTTACATTGAAAAGCCAAATAAAATATTTCCACCCTCTCTCTCTCTCTCTATGTATACTTGCGCAAAAAACGTGATGGTGCAGTTTCATTCCATTCTATGAAGCATTTATTTAAACTTAATATGTGTATATGACTAAATTTTCAGCCAACATGTACATGAAAGTACTGCGTGTGATTCTATATAGTTGACGCGATCGTAAAGCCATTTACAGCATAAGAAAGTGATACTTTAAACTTCATATTAGATTTCTACTATTGACTTTTTATTTTTCAAAATATACGCTCTCTTTTATGTAAAACTATTGTAAATTAGATGTTTTAATAAGTGCCATATTGAGGAAGATATTCAATGGTGTCGCATTAAATATGTAGCATTATAATGCTACATATTTAATGCGACACCATTGAATATCACCATGCGACACCATTGAACATTATAATGTTCAGCTAAAAAGGCTCTATTTATCAAACTGTGATTATTTTATTCAAGTCTGGAAATTTTCAACAATTGAAATTGCAGTGTACAATATTATTTAACCATATAGTGTTTTACAAGGGGTAAATTTTTCAAAAAACTCAATATACTAAAGCCGATATATATATATATATATATATATATATATATATATATATATATATATATATATAATAGTATTAACTATAGTTAAAAATGTGTACACTTTAATAATATAGTTATTGTATAGCAATAATCTCGCGGATTATTATAATAATTTAATTCGGTTACTTGCGGATAAAAACTACTAGAAAACATATATTTGTTAAATAACTTTTTTGGTTAAATAAATACACTGTCTATTCAACAGTCACTGTAAAATATAACTGATTGTCAGTAAAAAATAATATTTTTTAAAAATTTTTGCTTCAGTGTGCGTTTTTACTTGTAATTTTAATATTTATTTTTTTTATCTTAAATCATTCATTTAGATAAACATTTCTTAAATGCTCAGGTTTATCAAACAAAAGTGTACTTATTTTCCCTTGTAGCAAGCGAGGACAATTATTGTTTAAACTGTGAAATACTATTGAGCAAATTAAATTAAATGCTTTTTACTATTATTTCTTTGCTTTTTTCTTTAAATATTTACTTAAAATTACTGTTATTGTTATTATTCCCTCACATTCAATATCTCTCACTGTTTATTTTTTGAAAATAGGCCAATTTGTATAAAATGTACGTGATATAGTGATAAATTAGCAGCAGCACTTAATCGAGTTGACTTGTGAGTTTTTAATTAACCTCCTCCTGTTTCTCGAATTCGAGAGAACATTCTCTTAACGAGCAGTAAACATTATAATTAACATTTCTTGTCTTAAAAAAAAATTTCTCTCTCTCTCTCTCTCTCTTACCTAAATGATGAGACAAGACAGCTAGAAGCGACCAAACAGCGCTGAACCACCTTTTGCGGATCTCCTGCATTCCTGGTAATGATTCTTGTACTTGAAATCCAGATTTATATACTTTTGAAAGTTTAACTTTTTTTCTTACACAAATTTATATAAATCTCCATTTATATAATTTTTTCTCTATGCACATCTTTATTAATGTTTTGACATTTTTTCTGTTGCCATTTATTAAGCAGTTTGTGATTACCACAAAAACTAATCTGGCTCACTTTTAGAAATTGAAAGTTTATTTACACCACGAATTTTCCAGGCACTAAATTTTTGAATTATGGTTGTTCCACTTTCACTTAAAAATACGCGACATTGTTCACACGCACACACACACACACTATTGATGCAAACTCGGGCCAATTTTTCAACTTGAAAAATCACCATTATAATTAAATGCAAATCCAGAAAACACCCAAGTCCCAATTTTCAGAGAAAACTTTATCTTCACTTTTTCCATTTTCCTTCATAAACTCCTTCAGATGAAATGAAACTTACCACTCGTTTAAAATAGAGATTGGTAGTCTAGTGCTTCAAACATTGTGGCTTCTTCTGTTACCTTAAATAAATTTTCTCCTTAATCATGTTTCTGTTATTTTCTTGGCCTTGATATTCAAGTAATTTGACGTGAGCGCTTGATGATTGTAGTGGATCTGTAAATGAAATCAAGTTTGTTATTCGAGTAAAGTATTTAAAAAATTATAAATACTTGATGATTAACAAAAAGTAAATTAAAATCATTTGCTAAGGCATGTTTTTATTTAATTATATTAAAATATATTAGAAATGAAACTTGACCATCCTATATGAAATCTACAGCCAGATGAAGTTTATTAAAATAAATTATGAGCTACATTGCTAGATGTACTTAATAGTACTATTAACAGTACTGAGGCTTATTTCAAGTTTCAGAATCGTGTTTTGTTAAAAACTTGACCCCAAAATAGGTGTCTCCAATCGTAAAAAAGCAATTTCTTTCATACACTTTTTTCATACTCAAGTATACATTCTTTCGTTTTTGTAATTTATCATATTAAATTTGACGTGCATTATAACAAAAAAGTAAGAATGTACACTTGAGTATATAAACAAGATTAATAAATTTTTCAAACGCCTCTTCTCGAAACCCCCACTCAACTGTACTCTGCCGAGTTTTATTGATTTGTAACAGTGCTGAATTAAGTTGTGTTTAGCAATTTTCGAGTTTCGGTATTCTATATATATATATATATATATAATAGAACTGTCAACCTCCACTATCACTAATGTAGCAACCATACCCAGTAAATTATATTCTTATAGTTCAAATTTTAGTGTAACAATTACAAAAAAGGAAATTATTTAATCTAAAGAACAAGAATATTTTTTTAATAATTATCAATATTCTGCTTACAATTATAATAATAATAATAATAACAAAAATGATTGGAATTGGAGGAAATAATGAAAGTTATGTTTATTTTGTAATCTGAAAGCTTTCCAAAAATTAAATATACCTACATAAATTTATTTCGTTAGAAAACCTATTTTATAAATGCTATGCCTCAATATGAATATATTTAATGTATAATAGATGATTTAAGTAGTGCAATTGGTAAACTGAAATTGGTTGGAAAGAGCTTTGTAGGCATATAACTTGTGTTACGATGAATAAAAGGGAGAAAAACGACTCGATCCTCCGGATGCAACCAACACGAACAAAGACTCTTTAGCCAGATAGTAATGAAAAATAATGAATAAATACAATTATTTATTCAAAATAGTCTATTGAAGGGTAAAAAAATTAACCTTATCGACAATTCGTCAAGGTAGCGCAATAAATTTGAGTAGCAACCACTTTTGTATATACGTACAGAACAAAGTTTATCTCAAATTAAATAAAGATGTACAACATTAGCATGATAAGCTAAACTGCAATGTTCAAGTATATTTATTTATATGGTAATAAATGACACTTTACCCAATTTTCACTGATTCTGGAATTTAAAATTTTAAAATTGTAAACTTTTCACTCTCCGTGTAGGTGTACTGTTTTGCGAAATAACTTTTGCTGATTAACAAGAAACAATAAAGGATTAAACGCGTCGGATAAAAAAACATACGACCAACTATAATGGTTTTCCGCGACTGCTGAGCAGCAGCTCACTCACGGGCCACAACCCCCTGAGCTTATTTCTCCATTCGGCCATACTCGGCGCTGGTATCGCCATCACCACCACCACCATCGCAACCATGCGCCAAAGTTCTACAGCCTGCTGCACCTCTAAGCTCTATCTGTGATGTCCTATCTATATTGCTTGTAGGTGTAGTTTGTTCCGCATGTATACTATATTCATTTTATTCAGTTTCTACTTGATGTCAGATTTTTACAATTTCACACTCTGTGTAATCGGACCGTGTCATTCAACAATTAGCTTGCATGTAAATCGAGTCAAACATTTGCCTCCTCCGCTATACACTTTTGTTTGGGACTTTTCGTCAACGGTATAGAAAAAGACCTAATTTCATCGTCCAACGTTTGCGTAGCCCAAGACGTGAACAATTTGGCTGCTTCTTTGACCCTGTTTATAATATACTTTTTATTCCAAAGACACACACACACACACAAGTGTCGATTTTCGTAAAACAGACGTCGCGCGGAGTAAAATCGAGAGAGAAATGCCACAGTGCCAACATGCCAACTTGAAAAAGGTCTAAATCAACATTTAGACCTTTTTCAAGTTGATGAAATGTAAAGAAAATCAAGATAGTTTATAGTATCATAATTTCTAAAAATAATTTATTAAAAGCTATTAATTTATATACATGGAGAGATAATTTTTTAAAGTAATTGAATTTAGAATATAAAAATTAATATAATAATTATTTTTCATTTGTTCACATTGATCGCGCAGATTTTTTATTTTACAATTTATAGTGTATGTCACACAAAACTTTTTACTTTCGAATTATAGCACAATGCTATCTTTAATTACATCTTCACACGTGCATCTCGCACATAAGTCGTTTGTGTAATACAGCGCGAGTACAGTATCTAGATTATTATCTTAATTGTGTCGCAACTTTCATTCAACACACCTCCAAACCACCATAGTCTGAATTCATTGGCTACTATATATATGTTGGGATCCCGCACAGTACATGTAATAAATTCTTCTTGTAAATAATTTTCAATGAGATTCAGAAAAGAAAAAAAATTTATAGAAGAATTACATTTACGTCAATTGAAAAAATTTGGCAAAATTATTCATCATATTATTAAAATAAATTTATTTGATTCAAGTTAATTTTATCATGCTTTTTTCTCTTTTATTTGATTCAAGTCTCAATAATGACTCTGAGAAATTAAAACTTTATTAATATACATGTGTATATGCGTCTTCAACATAGTGCGGGATGATTCTAGTAAATTATTCTTAGACAAAAGCGAAAGAAGACAAATAGTTTTTTTTAAAGACAATACTGCGCGCACTGAAATAAACGGAATGTAGGTAGAAGCAATAAATTTTGCAAGTTCGATGACAATTGAAAGGGATTTGCCCCCCGCGTCTTATCGAAAGAATTTAATAACAATATCATTGAAAATGGTGGTCTATAATATTTTAAATTTAATTTTAAAATTGTAAAGGACTATTTGTTTTTCCTTTTATGTATGTATCTGAAAGAGATTGCTTAAACCATTATGCTTTCCTTAAAATACAAATAGCCCATTTTTTTCTAATCTTAATTTAAGATCGGTCTTAAATTCAGCACTGTCTGCTATAATGTTTAAGTATACAAAATACGTGAATAAATTCAGCATTGACTGCCTTAAAAATGTTGCATCTTAATTTAAGGCTGCTTTCCTGCCTTAAAATAAGACTTTCTTTTTAATGTGTTAAATTAACTGGTGCTCTGTATCTTATTTTGTCCACTTTACGCAATAAAAGACAAAGACTTATTACTAAATGAAAAAATTATTTATTGCATCTTTAAATGTAGTCATACTTTAATGTTCATTCTGATATGTATACTTGTCTTAAATTCAGTGCCGTAGCGAGATCTTTGCAGCTGAGGATTTAATAAATGCTTTTTTCCATTTTTCTTTTTCTTCCAGTGTTCTTTGGATGATCACACCACCGTACCAGGCTATATAGTTGCGTAATTAACTGTCTTTTATATTCTTTTCAGTTTTCAGAGAATAAAAAAAGAGTTTCGCAAATCAAGTATACAATAATATTATAATTGCATTTGTCAAAAGTCTTCTAAATTATAACATTATACTTGAATTTTATATACTCGCAGGATTAATTTATAGAAAAGCTGTCAATTTCCCGTCTTCAGTTTGCGATATGCGAATGTAACTTTTTTAATATATATTACATTTGTGCGCGAAAAGTGTAATGGAAACAAAATAGCGATAGGAATCCTGTATAAAAGTGGCATAAAAAATAACAAGTGAATCAGCCGGGGGTGGATTACTTTATTTCCTGTGTCTGCGCGCAATCCCCGAAAGTATAGCGTTACATCTTATGCACTAACACGATTTGCCGTCTCTGCGTCGCGTCGCGTCCCGTCGACTCGAGCAAAAGTACGTATCGAATCTCATTGAACTTTGAAAACATAGATTTTACTTAGAACGAACAAGGCCAAAGGCGCTTTGTATGCTATACCAAAGCAGAGGACGCGTTCCGTGAGAGAAGACAGGAAATGGTTTTTCGCTGAAAGAGCGAGTTGCTTTCGAAAGATAACTTTAAAACTCGGGTTAAACAAACCCCTCAGGGTAAATTACACAAACATCTTCTCTTTTATCCATTAATCAAAATATAGAAATAATTTTGTCTTTCATTATCGCACTGTTTGCGGAAAATCGGAATGAATGTTAGTGTCAATATATCAAGTTATTTAGGAACAATTTTCTACTACATAAGAATCTAGTTTTTTATTTCGCTGAAAAATTTCTACTCGATCACTATTTCAAGAATCACATAAACATACATATATGCAATCACATTTAATTAACTCAGGAATTTCGTACTGTTTTCAAAAACGAAATGCAAAAGTATAATTGCATTAACAGTTCAAGTTGGTGGAATTGAACGCGCCTTTTGTGTGTGCGTGCACAGATGCCTACATGTAGAAGGTACTCGCAGGAGTGCATTGTCATCATGTACGTAGAGAAGTTGCCAGAAACGACGAAGGGAGACAGGTGGCATCAAATTATTGCAAACAATTACGTTTAATGAGAGGGTTAACGCCACCCGACAGAGCGAGCGCGAACGTGGATGCAAATGTGCCGACACCAAGTAATTAGCACACAGCTTCCTTCTACATGTTCCAAATCATCACACACACACACTATTACTTCTCCTTTTCTCGTAGATATTAACTGTATATTGATATTATTCGAAAGAGTCACTTTCTTGCCGCCGCCGCCGCTACCACCTTCGTCGTCGGCAGTTGAAAGCATGCTGTGTGCAATTATTAGGCAATGACTAGTGTAAAGAATAATGAAATAGTTGCAAATAAATTTGCTAAACACGCGGTGCCAACATCTAAATGCATTTTGTTTTGAGAAAAAGAAATGGAGTCAATTTGAGAGTAAAAAAAGTGAAATTTTCGGAGAAATTGGCTCGAATATAAGAGAATAAAGGAATGCTTTTCATCCCATGCGGCTTGTGTAGACACAGCAGAAGAAAGTGAGATTCCAGATGGTGCCGCGTGTTAGGTGGTTTTGAGTACGAGCAATCGGCTATAACAACAGCTGCGTGTGAACGAGTATCCATACTACGTAAGGATAATGTGAAAAATCTTACACAAGAAGATTGCTTCGATATGAAATTCTATAATCGCGCACCAAACCCAAAGTCACTCAATTATACGCTTATATATTATTATCAAGAAACAATTTCTTGCACTTGACGATGATTTTTGAAATCAACTATATACATACATAGAAATGATACACAAAAATATCAAGTACATTTTGAATACGTTTCTGATTTTTCCATTTAGTTTATTGTTGCGCTGAAATTAATGTAATAATGTAAAAGCGAGCAATTTAAATATTCAGCTGCGAGGCTGCGATAAAGACTCGACTTCTTGTCAGAAAGTGATCGGAAAGTAGTCGGTGAGAGCTGAACACGAGTCTAAAAGCTTCTGCGCGCGTGGTCAATGAAATTAAAGGGTAATTATCCGCGACACCTAACGAAGATAGATTTGGCGCACGAGGTACAAAATTACAGCACCAGTAATTTCGTCCATCCAAAGTAGAGATCGACCTCCGCGATACGAGGAAACGACATATTAGACATCAATTTCCATCAAGTTCCGTTCGTCGTCATCGCGTCACATTCAAGTTCGTCAATATAACTTATATACATATAAGCTTTTCCAATCGTGTAACTCATAATATGTAAATCGAGCTGCTCAAAAATTCTGAAAATATTTTCGCACTTTAAGCACTTTAGGTTTGTAAAATTAATTAAAGCAAAAAAATGCCAATTTCTTACACATGTATGTATTAGCTAGCCCATCCTTAAAGAGAAACCTCTTCAAAATAACCAGTTATATTGTCCCAATTTGTACTTATTGTAAGATTAGAATATTTCATGTACATGTTTTTTTTAGAAACTAATAAAAAAATGGCGTTTTGAAAAATAGAGACCTTTAGGAAACTATAGTGCATAATATGCATATTTATCGGGTAATTATTATTATTATTAAACCTACTGTTGTACGTGAACATCTCTCTCTCTCTCTCTCTCTTTAGTGGGAAAGCTTAGTGTTTGGAGCTTCTGGTCGGAGCAAGGGAAGAGGGATAAATTTGCTAGAACGGGTACACTAGAATTGTAGGAAGCAATTAATAACTTGGTCGTTGCATGCTGGCAGGCTGGCAGGCAGGCGAGTAGGCTCAGCGGGCATGGGAGCTTGCTACGTTGCAATAATTACGACGTCACGCCTCCTGCTCAACCTAATTAACTAATGCAACGCCAACTTCCACCTCCATTTTGCCAGTCTTGTCCCTGTGCTCTGCTTTATTTCTGCTAATTCACGTCTTTCTTATACGCGCGCGCGGCTAGTGTAAGTGTGCAATTCAATATTTGTCAATCAACTTTTTGGATCGCTATAAATGATGTGCCATGATCTTTAATGTTTGAATGCGTGAATTTTTTAAAAACTCACTGATGAACATTACCTGATTTCAAAATGAATATAGCGTCATTTTGAGTTGCAACAAAAACGAGCCTCGCGCAATTGACGCCACACGTTCGTTTAACATTTAAAATTGTTTCATTTTTCAAGTGTCCACTTGATATTATTTAAACAAGAATGACACCAAGACAGTTGATTTAAAACTGTCAATATGAAAGGGAACTGCATTTGTTGGGTAGTTACAGACGCTATAATTATGTCGGTTCCCATTGCCCCCCCCCTCTCCCGAATTCGCCAATCACATATACTTATAGTAATACTGCTTTAAAATGCAACATTCTTACAGGTATAATATTTCACTTCACTAAAAGCGTTTTCTTCACCGCATTATTCTCTTCTTGTCCATTGGGGCGCGCGTAGAAAAGTTTCAAACAGCATCAGAACAGCGAGTAGCCGACTTTGGAATTTAGTAATCTCTCGTCGAGTTAAATCTGTCGACTCTAAAGAATTCTATTGGAGTTAAGGTTTTAATCAAGATTTACTCCAAGCACAGATGCAAGATCTTATCGATCGATTTTTATGTCATGAACTTAATGCTACTATTTTGATTACAGAGCATATATAAATATATATATATATATATATTTATAGATTTTCAATGAAAAAGTTTCATACAAAGGGGCTTATAAATTACTAAAAGTTGAAAAAATAAAACGTTTAAAAGATCTTGTGCAACATCTTACATATAAGTAATATATAATACCCCAAGGATTTGTAACAATGAACATGTAAAAGAACCTGTACGCGTGAAATTCTTTTCGCTTTTAAATAAATGTTCATGTCCAATTTTATGTATTATAAATTATGTACAAGTTTTTATGTGTAGATAATATTTTATTATAATCGACTATTAATCTTTATATTTATGCAAATAAGACGCTTAAAAACGTCTTAAAACTGACCGCACGTAAACGTCTTAAATAAAGAGGTTCTTTTTCTACATAGTGTAATTCTGGTTGTGATAATAACTTGAAATTGCAGAGGTTTAGAGTGGTTATTGTCATGTAATGTAGGAAATACTTGTGTTTATAGATTTCATTGTGTTTATGAGAGATAACGCGGTTCGATTATGATCGTAAATAACGAGGGTACTTTATTGACGTTTTACCAATGTTATACATGATTTATGCGCATCAAGTGAAGTAACGGAGAGTGTGTGTGTGTGTGTGTGTGTGTGTGCTAGTATATGTATACATATAAGTAAAGGAGATTTACTCGTCAGTCAATCAAGTCACACACTAGGTGTAATCGGAATTGTGTGCATTGCAGATATGTATGCACGGTAACAAAGTTCATAATATTGTTTTTATAAGGTTTCCAATTTAAACAACAGTTTTTAACTGATTTATGATTGACTATATTCATTACACAATAGGAATTCACATTATTAGAGAATAAAAATTTTTTAAACAAGAATTTATACTTTAAAAACATTAAAAAAATTCAAGTATGTGAATGTCCACATGAAAAGGGACCACTTTAGCAGTATTGGACTTGCCAATATATACACCTTTAAGACGTCTTAAAAGTCTAATTTGATGCAAAAATCAATAATTGTAAAACGAATGTCTTTGGTTCTTCTGGAAAGTTATTCAGCAATGAGAGTTGTTTTAATTCTAGTGATAAACAAATATTTTACGTAATCATATTGATATTAATGATAGAACGTCCAACGTCCTTCCGGCAGGACCAAAAAGACTCAGGTGAGTCCGTCCGAAATCGCTGAATAAAACTAACATGGATTGACATAACCAAAAAGTAATATATATGGTTGGAAAGGTGATGAAACAAGCTTTCAGCGCATGTAAATGTCGAGCTTGTAAGTTCAAACCGAAGAGCAGGGTAGCTTAAAGAAGTTGAATTTTCCAAAAATTCATATAATTTTTAGTCACAAAATGATGGAACCCGGTCCTGCCGGCAGGATGCTTTTCGCTTTGTTTAAAAGGCTACCAAGTCTAGGCATATAAATTTAGAAATTTGATATTTACATCATTGGAAAGCTTGTTTCATTACCTTTCCAACGATATATTTGTTTTTGTTTTTATCTGCTTGCATATTAATTTTATAAAGAAAATTTGAGAAGAGTTTCTATTCAATTGGCCGCAATTTTGCTGATTAACATTAAAAATGAAATTTTTTTAAATTAAACAAATAGGTTTCATCCTTTGAACGTTTCTGAAGAAAAAGAGACTAGACCGGCCAAAATATATTGATTTTTGTGGGTTTTACATTAAATTTACGAAAAAATGTTTTTTTTTTACTTTTTATAAGCAGCAAGTTTGAGGGCTTTGAAAAATGGTTTAATATTATTATTTTAAAAAGTCAAATATATGGATTTTTTCGTCTTTTCGTCTACTTTAATCCCAAGAAGTTTCGAAAAAGAAAAATTGAATTCTCTTTTTTTAAAAGCCTTTTTTTCGGAACATCCTTCCGGCAGGACGGGCGCTTGGACGTTCTATCATTAAGCTACATACTACATGCTACTTTTCTCATCTTTGTGTCTATAATTCCGTTAGTATTGAATTATTATTGAACCCAGTAGGTTAAAGTAAGTTTTAAGAAATGTGCAGAAAGAAGAGGTGATTAAAGAATATTAGGGAAAATGTTTTCGAGTTATGTCACCTAAATTCATAACTCAAATGTATGTTCATGATAACAAATGCTAAAAGCATCGTCATGATCGCATTGGGAGCACGTTTACAATGACCTCTGCGCTATGCTACAACTAAGCTGAGGCGGAAGAATGGTTTTGACTTCCGTGCGCGCGATATGGAGTAAATTAATGTAAAAGATTGTAAATGTACCGCAGAGTGTAACAAGAGGCAAAAGAGACGGAGAATAACACGAATCCGAATATTTTCCACATTAGCGACCAACGCCAGCCAAGCTAATGAGTGCACTTAATTTTCAAGCGCGGAAGTTGCTGCTGACACAAGATTAAAAATATTTATACCGTTAGATTAGTGTGATACATTTTTCTTTCACTTTTCTTTTCTACATCATTTTACAAAAGCAAGAATGGACACACTAATTCTTAATGGGGAGTAAATCTAATATCAAGGGTTAATTATTAAAAACCTTTTCAAAAGAAATTTGAAAAAATGTTTCTATATACTACTACACTAAGATCTAGTACGGAGCATAAAGTATTTATCATTCTATAAAACTAACAAGGTTTATATATGATGACTAATAATGTAAACAATTATTTTCAACTCTGATGGTAATTAGAAAAGTGAAATTAAAATATATTTAATTGTTCGCTAGTCAAGTCACTTCTCTTCAATGTTGACTGCGTTTGAAAACTTAACCATTTTACTTTTACTTTACCTTTAGAATATGTAAAAAACTTGAATTCTTGGGCCAATTGCATTTTAACGTCAACTATAAAAATCTGAAAATATAGAAGATAAAGGAAATGAACAATTCATGGAATAAAATGACAGAATGTCCAGGGTAATATTTGTTAATAATTATTGCTTTCCAATGTAGCATGCACACAACTACAATCTAGATTTGCGTAGTATAGAATGCAGTTGCTCTATATTTTTCTAAAAATATTAAAATACTCTAGATCAAAGGAACTCCTATTGCTTTTACTTGCTTTCTTTTCACCTTGTCTGAACTTATCTTCAAACTTTTCCAAGCCTTTGCCCTAAACGATATGTGACGCGCGGTTCATTGGAACGCAAATTCAACCGGAAAGATAATTTTCCTATCGAAAGTTTCGAAAAAACTTACTTTTCACACTAAAAATTAGCTACGACTGCAACTTTGCTAACTCTAATCTTACTATTTATCATAGACGAAATATATTATATTCTCACTTTTCATGTTCTTTTGTATTATGAAGTACTTGTCAAATTGCTATTAAAACAGTAGAGAATATTGGGTAACATGTCGTTATATTTTTACTGTCCTATGCCTACACAGTTTAGTTTCAGTCTTAATAATAATGTTATTGTTATTGTTGATAGTTGAAATTCACAGATGGTGCAAAAAGAATGAACGCGAGGTACTTGTCCAAGTTGAAAGTTATGGTGCACGCTTCATAAATATCCTACTTCCGATGTCTCCACGCGAAACGATATAGCGATTAAACTCTTATTATGTGTATGTGCTAAACTGGAAAATCATGCACGTGACTTTAACAAGTTTTCTCAACGGAAAGACTTTATTTTTTCTAACGTTTCTTCAATTTCATTCTCAGCGGTGTCACTAACAATTATTTATTAAATGAATGCAATTAGTGTTATATTATTTTGAAATTTTGTGTGAACCCTACAAAAATATCCAAATTTGCCATACCAAATAAGATAGGAGCAAGTGCAGTTATAACTATTTATCAAAGTATAAGAATTTAAAGCATTGTGTCTGTTTTTAAAATTGATATCAAATTAAATTGCAAATCAAAAACACAGATTGTATATTAATAATGTCCTGGGAAACGAGATTTATTTAATTTTTCTTATCATCATCCTCTTATACCTGCACGTATAATGCATTCAAAGGTTACCGTCGCGTCGCGGGACGTGACATTACGAGACGTGCATGTAACGCATTTCTGACTATGTTGTTCACACGTCAGAAACAGTTCCGTTAATGACACATTAATCTGTCGGTAAATGTTGATTTGTTGACGGTAGCACCTGCCTACGAACATTTTGAATATCAATTCATGCAAATGCTTTCGACAAAGCATTCAAAATTCATAAATTCTAAAGAATGCCTAATAATTCAATAAACAAGTGAAATCTAATGAACCTTGTGAATTCACGATTGTCACACACTGTTTGAGTAAATAAATAAAGTGGAAGAAACTGAAATATTGGTCATATCGACTCGAAAAATAATATGTTTGTCCAATGCTTATATTATTGGATACATGTATATGTACTAAATTGATCCCGGTTTGTAAGTGTAGCTAGTGCTTTTCCACTACTGATGCTGAACAAGGGATGAACGAGCACACTAGCGACTGTGCAAACCTTTCTCACCATTTCTCTGCTTATAGAGAAACACGTCTGCAGAGATACTTGACCATTTCCATAATTGCACGTTAAATGTCATAATAATTAAAGAGTTTGCTTTTCAGCTTGATCCTTATTTTTAGGTTGCTTCGAAATATATACACGGAGAAAAATCTGTGCCAAAAATTACCAATTTTACTTCAGATTACGAGCGCATTCACGATAAGAAAATTGTCGTTAGATTAAAAATGGACAAGTACATGTCACATCAATGAGAATGTGATAAATTTGTTAATTTCGTGATTAAAGACACGAAAAAGAAGCACTGCTTGGTCGCAATGGGGAATGCTTCTTTATCAAATTTAACGAAAGAATACGTCGGCAGTTCAATGGCAGGATTGAAAAAGCCTTGTTCAATCGATCAAATCAACGTGGAAAGAGACTCTTGAATATCGTTACTATGTGAAGGAGCCCTACACGAAGCTTTCGTGTGCAGCACTTGCTGTACGCAACAATTTAAATCAAAGTCTCCTAATCGTTTTTCACTCGTTGTGCGATGTTTGTCGACTCACGTGGAAACGTGGCATCAATACTGTTCGGAATATCCTCAAAATCGATGAGCTTATCGATGAGGGACTAATTCCAAAGGATCCACCTTTCAACGAAGCACTCCTGTCTTATCGAAAGTAAGTTTCATATTAATTTATTTAAAAAATTAATTTTAAATTTACTTTATTGTGTTTACTTTAATAAATAATATTATTTTCTTTCTCACAGCACCCCATGAATCTCTTCGCGATTCATTTCTATTGCGAATTGTTGTCCAGCTTAACAAGCGTACAGACTTACGTAATTTAAGGGCCACCTCTCGATTTTGAGAGTCGACCGAGACTAGTCTGCGTAGTCTGAAGTCAGCTCTCCTCTCGTGAATGTATCGAGAGAGCGATTTTCGATTTTTATTAATTGTTTTATTTACATATTCAATATTAACGATAGTAACAATTCTTTCTAATTTACAGTGATATTTTTTTTTATTTGAAAATTTATATTTTTGCATGTCTTAAAAACTAATTGTATTTACATACTCATTATTCACGATTGTAACATATTTTTTAATTTAAAAATTTGTATTTTTTTAATGTTTTAATACCATTTGTACATCGACAAAAACCCTTCATGTAACAAGCGTACAGGCAGCAAAATAAGGGACCACTCTTTTGATTACGAAAGTTGACCGAGACTAGCCTGTAGTCTGACGTCATCTCTCGAGAATGTTTTCGGTGTGAATATATCGAGAGAGCGATTTTTTATTTTTATTAAATGTTTTATTAAATTTTATTTTTCCAATGAAAATTTTTCAAATTGTCCAATTTCTCATTTTTTAATTTAGAAAACTATTTTTTAAAAATTAAATTCAAACACTAAAATGAGTATGAATTTCAATTTTTTATAACACTTTTATAATTTTCTTTATTTCACTTTTTTCTTTTTAATTAAGTACAAAATTCTTTTAAAATCAAAAAATTTTACATATTCATTATTTACGATAGTAATATTTCCTTTTTCATTATTACGGCAATTTTTTTTTCATTTGAAAATTTGTATTTTTTAATGTTTTAAAAACAATTGTCTATCGACAAAAACCCTTCATGTAGTGTCCCGGATTCCAGGTTGAAACGTAGCAACGCGATGCCAGAGAACAAGTGCACGCGCAGTGGCAAATGAAATTTCATGCACTTTTGCAGTAGCATGAATTAAAACTAACGTAATGCCACAAAGGACAAATTACGTCCCTTCATCCTTTCTTTTCATCCATCCATTCTTCCGTCCTTCCTTCCTTCCTTTCACCTCATTCCTCTCTCGTCAGCATTTGCACAAACCCACACGCGCACTTGTATACATGTATACGCCTCAACTTGTTCAACAGACACACCATTCTCTCTTGGACTCTTTCTCTCTCTCTCTCTCTATCGGCTGAGTCTGGCCTAGATCCCCTTTATTCTCCCCTCAGTTCTCCGTTTCTTTCTCCAACCTAGCTTCCTTCCCTGCTTCCTTTCTCTCTTTCTCTCTCTCTCTCTCTCTCTCTCTCTCTCTCTCTCTCTTGTTCGTTCTTCTCGAGAAACGATCCTTTTTGTTTGTCCCCTAATTAAGAATTTCCTTTTCAGCTCCCGTAGACTCCACTGCTACTTGAAATGAATTTTCTTGTAAAATAATTAACCTCTGTTATCTTTCCCATGTTCAACGTTGCATCCGCGAGGCCATGTCTAAGCTCTAAAATAGTCAATTAGGCTCAACAACTAAAATATTGTTTCTTAGGCAAATAATTAATGTGTTATTTTATGCACATAGAAAATTGTTATTAATGAAAATGATATAAAAACAGAACGATTTATATTTCTCAATTCCGTCAATATTGTATTCTAGACGACTGAAATTTTGCAGCATGGTAATATTTACGAGATTCTTCAGTCTTGTAATTTCATTTCATATAATTCGACTTGTATTTTTTGCTACTATCAATAATATAAGAGAAAGAAGCATAAAAATTTTCATTGAAATGAATTTAAAAATAATATTAAATTGAAAAGATATTGGAAAATCTTGTCCAACTAATATTATACTTTTTACCAACCACTAAACTGGAAAATAGACTGTCTGATTAAAATCACATTAGTGCGAAAAGAATTTTTCTTCTTGTATTCAAAACGAAACTAAGAGTTGAAAAATTTAATTAATTTTCAAAAATGGACAAGCCTTTTAAATATTATTGTGATCAGAACAGACATGTAAATAGATTTTTAGTTTTTGAATGCGCTGAAAAGATTGTTGTGTATTTAGTTTTGATTTTAACTAAACTTCTATTAATTTTCCAACGTCTCGAAAAGTACTAAAGCATGTATGAAATTCAGATTCAAAATCTACTATTTATCTCTGTTCTTGAGGACACTAAAATTTAGTGAGCCGCTCAAAATGAAGGTGGAAATTTCTGCACGTTAACGTGTTCCATCTCTTCTTCGCCATTAGTGTAAATTTAGAATAATAAAGAAATAAAGATCTGTTCTGACTAAGCTCACACGAAACAAGGTCCATAGTCTTAAACTATCTATGATAAGGAAGGAAGTCTTGGCGCGAGTCCCACGATCGATGATGATGCGGTGTCTGGAAAGTTTATCTAACCATGTAAGAGTGGTGCTATGCCGTTAGGTTTCGATTTATAAATAAACTTGCTAAAATGTCCAAGTACTTTAGGGTAGGATTAGTTCATTAGATGTCAATTATTAACTTATTAATGGCAAATTTAATGTCTGCGCCCACCCTACAATACGTTGAAAAAGAAGAAGACAATATTTGGACCGAGAATAGAATCAAGTCATCAGCGTAATAACGTTATTGCTTCTTGTTTTATTATAAACCAATTGAATGTACAAACATTATATGTTTCATGTCGCCAGCACCGCCTTTAACATTTTCTTGTGAATAAAAATGAATTTGCATGTGCGCGATCTCTAGTGGCTCGCGGACAAAACAAAGCGACAGGGTTGAAATCTCCGTTAAAAAGCATAATTGTTTCGTGTAGTAGATTCCCCCATGGCGATAAATCTCTGGTTCAAGTGACCTCTTGTGTAATGTATATATATAACAACAGCAATACCACTCAGCAGAGGGTTACGTATACAACCGATATTGCTTTCTCTCTCTCTCTCTCTCTCTCTCTCTCTCTCTCTCTCTCTCTCTCTCTCTCTCTCTCTCTCTCTCTCTCTCTCTCTCTCTCTCTCCTCTCTCTCTCTCTCTCTCTCTCTCTCTCTCTCTCTCTCTCTCTCTCTCTCTCTCTCTCTCTCTCTCTCTCTCTCTCTCTCTCTCTCTCTCTCTCTCTCTCTCTCTCTCTCTCTCTCTCTCTCTCTCTCTCTCTCTCTCTCTGTTTCATTCTGCCTCCGATAGCTACAGTATTATTTCATATATTGTTTTCAACATTGGAGCAGCGTGTATACGAGTGTGCTCTGCCTGAGTTTGTGCGGTCCTGTCAAAATAATAGCATTCCTTTCTACATTTTAATGGAGAAAATTTTTAAAAACTGTCGAGCCGATTTGCAACAGCACTCAATTGAAAGTATAGAAATGTTCATCCGTAAAATTAGCCTTAAAGGAAGGAATAAGATTTGTGACATTAATAGCTGCAAGTGATATTGATTAGAGTTGAATGACTTGGTGTTATTCATCAAGATGATGGGAGTGATAAAATTAGAATATCAAACAATATTCGTTATATCGAAATATTTAATAATGAGTTGAAAGCAATTTTTAGAAATAGAAAATCAGTCATCATGAAGAAATAAAATACTCTTATTTTAAGGCTTTGTTATGTACATACAAACTGTCTTTATTTAATCAAGAATTTGATATGTAAATTACAACTCTTTACTGTCATAGCAGTATTTTTAAATGACAATCGTTAAAGAATAATAATACTATGTTACAATAGAGCAAGATTCTCATTTTTATAACTCGTATACGAATCCGAGAGGGTCATGAAATTCTTCAGCTTTATTTCGGTAGTTGTATTTATTTAAGAGATTTAAACTTTTATTCATACATCTTTTTTATTTTTCATGTCCGCAATGATTAGGAAACTCAAAATTCCTCAAGTGTCATTAGCATTAATTGATTTGTTATAAAATGTAGAAAAAAGTGTACTCTCTTTGTTCAACTCTCAGTGAATTAGATTCGATGCAAGTGTAGAAGGACACCATTCAACTTGGCATGTAATTTAATATGAAATTTGCTACATTTCAGTGTACATTTTCTATGGTATCAGAAAGAGAGGAATTCGCGATTTGCAATAAATTAAAAGCCACCAATTAAATAGCAGTGATATAGTTGTGAAAACTCGTTTTATATCAGAAATAAGGGAATAGATAAATAAATAAATAATATAAATAAATACATGCTTTTGACATGAAATTGAAAAACTTTGATGCAAGTAATATAATTCTGTTTATGAAGAAGCACTAGTAAAAAATGACTTTTAGGTGTCAGCGTGTATAAAGGAAATCAATATTTGCGGTGCATACGTCGTATAAGCAACGGCGATATCGATGGGCGGCGATTAATCGTCGCTGCGGGGCTGTTTAATTAAATTAAACTTCTCTCAAGAATTTCACTTAGTAGAAAAGACAAGGGTTCGATGTATTATCGGTAGCACAGAAAATGGGACATTTGCGGATGTAGCACTAGTGCAGAACGAGTAAAAGATGGGTAATAGGAATATTTATTAACTCATGATAAAATGCCACCCAGATGGCACAATTCAATGTGGAAAACTGTCAGTAAAACTTGGGCTATACACAATAAAGGAGCATGCTATTTGTCTGAGGATTTGCTGCCTACAGCGAGAGAACACAATTATTTTTATCTTGGGTTGCTGTGTGTATATAAAGTTTTACGCCTTATTTTCAAGTATTTTAGAATTTAAAAAGAAAATTCATATTTTGAATATTTTTCATTTATATATGAAACCTAACAAGGTTACATTTTCATTAAGCGCTTGCGAAATGTAAAGAAAGGTTCATACCTTTGGATGGTATTTTTTTCATGCTAAACGTAATAATAATAAATTTTTTTCTTTACTACTGTATGTGTATGTGTGTGTTTGTTCAACTAGAGTGCAATATCCGGGCAGTGGTTAAATGGAAAAGCATTTATAATTACTGCGAGCCGTCCTCTGAAAGAATCATATTAAAATAAAATCTCGACTGTACGTGTAGGTATAATGCAATTAAAGGGAACGCATGGGAAGAGTCATATCTGCTTTTGCTCTGTTAGAGCACTGTCATTGTTTACAGCGATGTTCAAGCATACACACAGAGAATTGTCCTACATGTATACATTGCATATATACATTTTTTCTTCCTTCCTTGCATTATTTTCTACCAGCAAGAAGACATAAAAATAAGCGTTAAGAATAATGAAATTAATATTTAATGGTTTGCGATAGAGGAGACTTCTGGGCATAATGATCATTTCAATTTACTTATATAATATATGGAATTAACACACTCGTAATGCACTTTTGTCCAAAATTTCATTAATAATAATCACTTATTATTGTACAAAATATAAAAGACCAATATTTATGCTTGACAGTAAGTTTTTTCTATTTTTCGTACATCCAAACAAATTTATTTATATACTGTTCTTCCGGTCTAACAGAATTTTCAAAAGTCCTGTCATTTCTGCGTCAAAATGTTTTTAGTTGATGATTTATGAATAAATATTCCTATGTCACGCACTATAAGAAAATTTACTAAAAGAGATAATTTTCAAAATACCGTCAATACCGTCACAATACCCTCAATAAGCAAGTCGGGAAATTATAAAAAAAATTGTTTGCAATATTTTCAAAAAAATATTAGAATTCATTAGCACACAAAGTATACCATAAATCATTGTTGAAGGAAGATGAGGAAAAATATGGAAACTAGTAGCTGAATGACAGTAAGTTGGTCTTGTGAGTAAATCACTAGATTTTTGTGTTTTTTATTCAACGAATTGTACAACTCAGTCAAATGATAAAAGACGCATAACTACATAATCAAGCCATTTTGTAAATTTAAGAATTGGAAAGACATTTCATAAATAATTATAATAAAATGGAATCATTCTTGAGTTGAGAAAGCGACTGCGGGACCGATTTTTGTAGGCCTGCTAGATTGTTCCTATTTTATTCCACAGTTGTCTGTTGCGTTAGGATATAAATCGAAAGAAGACTGCTTTGAAGTGGAGGAAAACCCTTCCCTACCAATATCGCTGGTGCTGAAAGCCATACAAAAAACTGCTCTACAAACAATTTCATATATCAGATCAGAATATCGCAGAGTTTCATCGTCCAATTTCCATCCGATTCAATAACACAAGTTCATAGGATAGAATTGAAAGTCACATTGAAAATATGGGGAAATACATTCAATCCTCGCATCATCAAACGGACAGAGGAAAAAGTTGTGTAGCACAAATTTCATGCAATATTTGATGGCGTGTGAGAGAAGTGAAATTACGTGCGCATGTTTGTTTTGTTAACATCACAGCAACGTGAAAAGGTTTTTCGAAAATAAAAGTCGATAAAATTTACTTCCTTTAAACGTGCAGAAACAAGAAAACGTTAATTTCGTACAAAGTCGTTAAGCACACGCCGGAAAGGAATAATAATTAGATCAAGATTTTATTTCAAGAGTATTAAACAACTAAAAGATTATTAGGCATCTGTGAATTTAGCCCACAGACTCCCACAGCTCGTATGTTTTACCTGAGCAATAACTAACAATTCGGCCCGCCGCTATATTTTCGTCAGTTGACTCCCTGAGGCCCCGCGTGAAGCCACCAATTTATTATACTATCTGAATTCACATCCATCCGCGCAGCGCTATTCTGTAAAACACGGTATACAGTGCCATGAAGAAAATTGTTAAACAGATATTTCATACGGACACGACAATATTATTATTATTATTATTATTATTATTATTATTATTATTCATGCGTTATTAAGCCAGTGCGTGTTGAAGAAAAGTCATATATCCCACTATATATATTATTCTCAGCTGTAAAAATAGAAATGATGAAATTATACGTTTAGCACTTTATAATATAGAGAAGGAATGAAACAATTTCTTCCAACTGCTCCACTTTACTATATACCCTCACTGTTCGCTGTTCATTTAGAATGAACCTAATCGAAACTACAGAGTTTGAAAGATTAATAAAAAGTTGTAACCACATTTTTTATGTAGAGTCGCAGCCAAAGTTTCTGTTTGATTATTATTAAGCTACTGATATACACTTGAAATAACTATTGAAATGACTCCCTCAGGAAGCTGGCGCAGCGGTTAATCTTTCCTATGCTTTTCCTGCTGCAAGAGAGCATCGATCATCGATTATTTAGAACACGGCAGGCGTTACCGCGCGCACTCATTTTATGAAAACCCGGGAAGATAAACTCGGGTTCCCCAGCGGTGGGCCCATCGACAGAGCACGCGGCTCTGTATAAGGATAAGGTATATTACATGGCTTTGCAGAGTTCGGACTCAGCACCCCCCAGAGACCGAGTGAATTACGAGCACTCCCGCATTTGTCGATTCCAACGATTTCGCTGGATGCGATAGAGTTGGCATTTTACGTTTCACGCAAGTCGCAACGTTCGAGACTTGTTCCTACGTTCTTGTCATCTCTCACTCCAATTAACTTTACCTCCTTCCTTTCGCGTCTGCAATTGACTATTTATTTCTACAGTACAACTCGCTTCTATTTTTTTTATTTTGCCGCTACTGCGAGGCGAAAGGGATGAAGGAGTGCAAGATTTATGGGCTGGAGGTGGAGGGTAGAGGTGCGAATTGGCATTCAAAAGAACCAAGAGACAAGGAAATGAATGTCCGATCGCGTGAGCACTGCTCGTCAAGTGCA
This sequence comes from Leptopilina drosophilae, assembly GCA_032873175.1. Lineage (NCBI taxonomy): Eukaryota > Metazoa > Arthropoda > Insecta > Hymenoptera > Figitidae > Leptopilina > Leptopilina drosophilae. The sequence continues at coordinate 43,795,106 of CM065486.1, read as the reverse complement.
AACCTTGGATATTATCGATGTGGGATAATGATAATCGCGTTAATTCCACCCGCCCTATCATCTACTTGTTTCTCTCGCAGCCGGCCTTCTCTTCCTCCAGCGAATGTTGAATACAAAGGCGCGAGTCCAACGATAAGTAACGCGCGCCGAGGCTATATACACGCAAGCACGAAAAGTCGCCGCAAGACTTATGAAATCGCGTGTTAGCAAGTAAGCCCTGTCTACGTGCAGGGACACTTGGCTATCGTGAGAATTGCTATTGATTTACCTTTAGGGAAAAGATTTACTCATCTAAATTTTCATTAATGTCTATTCAACTATTATAACAAATTCTTTCGTCAATTTTTATTCAACTCCTCTCGCAGTGAAAGAATAAGTAAATTATTATTTCATAGTTTGAAATTTCAGAGATTTGATATTTGCTGATGGTGATTATGATAACTGCGCCGCTCGCAGTGCATTTTTGGACAAGTATTCGCAAGTATGCCATGCGTTTATGAACCTCGGTTCTTCTCATCATGTTAGACACGAGCACACGTTCAACAATCCTATCGCATGACACATGAAATATCGACGTTTCCTCTTCCTACCATCACTTCTGCTGGAAGTGAGAGAACTACTTCACTCATCTGACGTTATGCAAGTCTAATTGAGAAATACGCGCTCACGCTTCTGAGGAAGACTTATTAACTTCAGTCATGTTGTATTTCTCAAACAACTGCCATTTTCCGCGTCTGGTCAATTAAACTTGAAATAGAGCAAATTACTCTGGCTTGTGATTTTTGACCGCACGTTGTCACTTTAAATTTCAACCGTTGTTTATAAACTAAATAAGGGCCTGACCAATTGTATGACGTACATTGCGCAGACGGACGGGCGGGCCACAAACACAACGTACGAACCGACGCTTAATTAAATCGAGTTGCTTCATCGAAAAGTCGATTCGACCGAATGACATGAACTGGCAACGGCAGCTTTTACGTTAACGCGTTGGGGTGCGAGGGAAACGCAATCAAAAACTTTGGAGCAGTACGGCCGTCCTTCCGGTTAATATCCGAGCCAATGGAGCAGAGATAGTTTTGCGGCATGACAATTTCCAATCAGAGCACGGAAATGGCTCCGTGCTATAATATTTAGCGGTGGAGAGCGGTCGTCGTCGTCGTCGTCGTCGTTCGCTATCAAGTCTCAGACGGATATGAGATTCCTGGCTGCGTTTGCAAAATGGCACATTCTAAATTATTCCCTTTTGCCCAGATATTCTAATTCTAATCTAGACATTACTTCCTTCCAATCCTGTCGCGTTGCCGTTGCACTACACCACGCTGCACCGCTGTCACGTCAGATTGCATATTCCGGCTTATAACTTTCAATGGAAGCCGTATTAAATATAAAAAAACTCTATTACGAATTTTTGTCATCTACAAAGTACACTTAATTTAGTTACTAATCGCCATTGAAAAATTAAAAGCTCGTCTCCTTTGATGAAATTTTAATTACATATTTAAAAGTCTGTATATAGTGAAAAAAAAAATTTTTTTTGGTACTGCCATAAATGTGATATGCACAAACTTGGAAAAAAGCAGACAAATTTCTTTGGCGAAATTTGTATAAACATCTAACGAGAGAATATAATTTGCTAGATTTTGTAGCTGCTTTATAGTTTCTTTCGCGTGTAGGCAAAAGGTACACTTTAAAAATGATTGTTCTGATGTAGGAGAAATAATGTTACACAAATGTCATCTACTTATGAATTGATTTTCTCCAGAGAGAAGCAGTGGAAGAGTGCGGGAGCATGAGGAAGCGACTGTCCCAACTTGTGCAGCTTATATTAATAACGGGTGTCATGGTAGGAATTTCATTAGAGCATAAGGACACTTCAAGTTAGTTAAGTAAGCTCATGTCCTTACCCTCCCATTAAATATTTAAGCAGTGCTTTTTCTACATTTACGTGTTGTAGAGATATGGATTTATGATTTAAGAAATGGATCCAGCCACTCATTTGAAAAAGAATTATTTATTCTTTAACAATATCGCACCTGTTCTGATCATCGGAATTTTTAATACCAGAATTTTTCCAATAAATAAATTTCAAGTTAGTATAACTAGAAATTGTTTAACCACATGCATATAATAATTATAGTAACTTTAATTGGAACTTTTTTTTTAAATGTATTAGGAAAAGAGAGATTTCTTTGAAAATTGACATCAAGTGATGAAAGTGTAAATTTTAGTAAAATGTAATCACTATTATTTAAAAAATAAAGAATAAAATGAAAACACTTGATTAAGATTAAAGTCAACGAGATTGGGAATGGATAAAAATATTGCTGTTGGTGAGATTGAAAAATTGAGTATATATCGCTTTTTCTTTGCGGAAGAAAACATTACTGTACGACAAACAGGGATAATGTGACACGGTTCACGAAGCGTGGTTACTTCTGCACTTTCTTCAGTGTAAACGGACCTAAGGTAAAGTACATTGTGATGGTGGGTTGCACAACGCGACAGAGGTGACAATTAACACGCTTCACAGCGGGTGGTGTTCTCTGAGCCGACGTTCCGGTCGTTCGTTCGTTCATTCATTTCGTTCGTTCGTTTCATCCTTCCTTCCTTCCTTCCTTCTTGTTTTCTAGAGCGGAAATATACTATGGATCATAGGAACTCTAGTACACCAACAAGGTGGAGGTCTTTTGCCTCACAGTCAATCGTCCAAAAGACAACTTTCGATTTTAAGTAATAATCGCAAGGAATCGCGTTGCGAGACATTCCGCCATTTTAGATTCACTTGAATGTTTAAGGCATTTGTTTCCTCCTTCAATTTAGCTTTTAATTTATACATTGTGTGATAAAAGAATATAGATAGAAATATTTGCAAGCTGGCAAGTATTTTTGGCTCGGTGTAGTGATAAAGTGTCTTGGAAAACGAAATATATGACTCTTCTTACTTTTTGATTCGAAGCTTTAATGTAAAATTGTTCCACACACGAGCAGCACTTGAGAAAGGTAAATTTAGTGTAAAATTCGTTCAGATACGTAATGCACATACAGCTGTGTACGCAAGGAAAGATCTACTCAAACGAGGCGGAGGGCTTTGAGAAGCGTCGCGTCGTCTCGATGTACGAGTCTCGTACGTGGGCAAGCAATTGAGATACACCAAAAAGTTTACTTTGCTTTTTAGATTTTTCATATTTTTGCCTATAAACAACATTCTTTTTTTTCATGTATTTGCATTTAACATGTTGTGAAATAATCATCAGCTGAACAACATAATTGTATGTACTTGATGTCCAAAAAGTATAAAATTTACAAGGTTGAAACAATTTGGAAACACTTTTAATTAGAAAATTGTAGAGCATTATTTCAAATGATGGAATGCGTCTTTCTCGAGATGCAACAGAGCATCTCAGCATATACAGCATGTGCATGCCGACCAAGTTAGCAAAGCCCACAAGTCTTGAGCTCGGGCGTATCTTTTCCAGATGTTCTTTGTAAATTGCTCTGCAGGAAAGTGGGTTTCTTTCTCGGAAGATTACAGGAACCCACACACTCTATACAGACGCAAGGTATAAGGAAGCACGGCATTCTCATGCTTTTCGGAAAGTGGGACGGCCACTATGTGCTTTCGACTCAGCCACTGTCGTTGTCGCCGCTTGCAGCTTCAAAACGTGCTGCTTCAAACTATGTTTAATTTGCGTGGCTCGCATGCCAAATAGTGTATTACGTCTGTGAAATTTGCTAGAAATGTCAGCATCTGGCAATCATATTTATATCCTAATCTTATGCAATGAGTATTTAGCAGCTTTCAACTTTTACTATGTATCAAAGTATACATTAGGTATCAGTCATTAGTTCATTAATCATTATGCATACATCTAATATTCATTTAATACTATTTAAAATGGGGGAGATGATTTTTTCTCGTTCAATTGAATCATTTGAGGAGAATTATTGCAGGGTTAAATATTTTAGGTGCCAATGTGTTTGTCAAGTTTAAAAGTGTAAAATCCTCTCCCCTACATCTAGGTCGTTGTTTCTTTATATTGGTTCGCGATGAATGATCGATTACTCAGGTAGAATTTAAAGTTGTGACTCGTTCAAAGTGTAAAACCGTTGTAGCGATTCTGTCATGTATCTCTTCTCGCCGCAAAGCCACACTAGCGATTGTAGGGAAACTCACCCTTTGCGACACGTAACTTTATGACCTACAAACGCTGCGAACGTGAACCCATTAGTCGTCAACTGGAGCAAACATTTTCCACCGTGCAAGTATGCGCTTACACTATAGTAAAAGAAGCAAAACACAACAGTTATCTCGGCTGAAGCTTTCTTGAGAAAAAAGCTTATTTATATTACTAAAGACAATGATTCGCGAGTCCCTGCACTGCTCAAGCGTTTTAAGAATTGAGTTCTTTCTAATTCTTTTGTTTCAAAGCAAAGAAAGGCTAGTAGATAAGATTAAAAATTTAATATTCTTGTAAGACAATATTCTATTGTTTCTTTGCCCAGATGTGAACAGAAGTGAGGGCAGCAAAACGGCAAATAAAATTTACTCTAAATTGAATTATGAACAAGATTTTCTCAAATTGTATTCGTTTCTATGTGTTCATTACACAAGCATGATGGCAACTTTTTTGGTTTTAACATAAAAGTTTAATTATATGCGTCATCTGTCATCCTGTTGTTTTTTCAATCATTAAAAATGATTGGTCCGATAATTACTAAGGGTGCTGTGCTTGACTCTTGTGTTGTGAAGAAAAAATATCCTTCAGGTGACTGTAGTGTAAAAGTGATTATGGCTCGTGTAAGTCCTCACACTACTCGTTGTCGCTCGCGCGTGTTTTCGATTTTAGTGTAATTAAAATAACAGACTCTACTATAATCATTTTAAAGCTCATTTCAAAGTAATTGGAAAATTCATCGACTCTATACTGCTATAGTGAAATCACCTTTTATTTATACGAATTTATAATTTGCAAATATCCTGATCCAAGAGCAAGTGAATCGAGTTTGAAAAATGTTATATATTATATATTTCATATAGTTAATATGTATAACTGAAAGCTATTATTGTTTTTCCAATTTATGAATATAAGCTCGAATAGTATAGAGTGATGTAGTTTGAATAATCGAATTATAAATTTTAATCGATACGGTGCGGTTAAAAATGTTATATAATATTATATACAATTTCAAAAATGAAGCGTATATATTTAAATAATTAATAAAAGAGAACTTTTTAATTTCAAGTTATTTTCAGTTCAACTTTCAAATAAGCACAATAATGCAAGTGGAGAGGACATCATCAGGTAAATCCACGGGAATGCAAAATACTGACTTGCGAGAGAATGCAAATTGATTTCGTACACTTGACGAGCATCGGATATCAATAGTGCTAAAGATTTCCTTATTCACTTCGGTAATGTATCCCGATTTCTAACCTAGATTGAATAAATTATGCATGAATATATTCCAACTTTTCAGCCGAGACTTTAATTTAAAAAAAAAGTTTATATTAGTTGCAATGCAGAGAATAAGCTACGCTTTTCAGAGATTCTTTTCACAATTCGCTCTTTGCACTGAAAAATTTTATTCTTCACTATATAATAATGTTTAAATTACAGAAAATGTGATTAAAGGAGAATTAGTCACATGCAAGAAGAACATATTGCTTCGATGATTTGAATCAGTGGGAAATATAAATTTGAAGAGTTGAATAAATTCACACACACAGGTACAAAGGAATGACTTGAACTGACTCTGAAGAGTTCTCGCAGATGTGAAACGCAGTAGCGGAGATATGTTCTTCCGCGATTTTATCCGATGAATATTCATTCGTTGTAGCCCGCGCCTACTACCTGCCCGACGCTCTGTACTTATTGTCAGAATCACTTAGAATGATACATGAGTCGCGTGCAATGTCCCCGTTATGTGTCTCGCACTAACTGACGATGGCAGCATAACACCGTAACCAGTTACGAATCATCGCTTCAGGGGATAACCTCTTTTAGATAACGTCTTCGCCAAGATATATAAGGGCCCAATGAATATTCCAACACACACACACACACACACACACACACTCTAATCATTTATTTCTTCTCCCAATGAAAAAAGAAAAGAAAAAAAAAGAATGATAATTTCTCTTCTTAAAACAATGCACACATGGGAAACTGTTTCTTGTTTTGCACAGTTTGGGATAAAGCATTTAAATCTAAAGTTTCTACAGCGATGCTTCGGGACAGACTATTATTCACTTTTTCACATTTCTCATTTTTCGATATATTGGGTTTTACATCAATCTTAGATGGCATAAAAACGGTCTCTACTGGCAATTCCAGTCTCAATAATAACTCTGATTGAGAAATTCCTTATTACACTCGAATGATGAAAACCTATAAAATGGCAATCAGCTATAATCAAGTAGTTGCGCACGTGGAGTGAGAGTTTAAATTGTAAATTGTAAAAAAAAGGATTCAGCATACCATCATTATTGTCTCGATTTACTTTCATTGCTGGTTTTGAAAAACATTTCTGTATTAAATTTCCTGAAAGACATTTTGTTGTGCAAAAAATGTTGCAAAAAAAGAAATACTTTCAAGTTTTGCTTTCTGCAGAATTAGTCAAATTACTAAACCAAACTTCAACTTGATACATAAAGTAGATTGTGGTAGACTGAGATTAGAGGCATTTGTACAGCTTCACATAACGCAACACTCGAGTCCACAACTTTAGATGTACTTATGTGACGCGTTTCAAAACACATATAGGTATTCCCAGCGAAATATTGGTCTAGCTCTAAAAAAGAGACGCACGATCCTTCCTCCAAAATGTTGCGCTTAATAAAAGTATAGTATTTCACCATGTAGAGCAATAAAGATTATAATACTGCACGGTATATTCACACATTCATTTTTTAACATGAAAATAAGAGTGAAAATGAAGAAAAAATATCTCATTAGTCAAAGGTTTTTTTTCATTTATCGGAATATTCTTCGCACAAACTCAATGGTCACGAACGAGCATTGTTTAAATTACGAGTGCAGTTGATCGCGGGTTACAGTTCATTTGGCAAGTTCCCAATTACAATTAAACCGATTACGACCATTCGACGAACACGGCTAACAAAAAGCGTGGCTATATCGCTTTGGAAATTCGTGTGAGATGGCGCGTCGACGGTGTACAGATTATCACAATTTTCACAAAATGCACATCGATTTAAATGAATTTCGCACATCACAACTGATTATAATTATTATTATTTAATTAGACTTGTCATTTTTAAATTGTAAAAACTTTAACTGGTGTATTGTAGATCTCAAGTTCCTCACACTCTCAATGAATTGGAAATATATTTATATTTTGATACTTGCGTCAAGTTAATAGATTTCAAGTACTTTTAATTTTAAATGAGCACATCAACCTTTGTACCATCTGTCTTATCATTCTCTCTCTCTCTCTCTCTCTCCCTTTGCCAGCTAATTCCTTTTTCGCGTAAATCTCTTTGTAAGTGTGCGGTGGAACCCATGAAAGTATTCTTCTCGATAATCGTCGCAGAACGAGGGTGATTAAAGGGGTTTTTTTTATTCTTTTGAGTTGAGGCAAAATATATTATATAAAAGCTGTTGAATTTTAGAGTTTAGCGAATCTAAAATTCAGCTTCAAACGATTAATTTTTTATGCGCTTTACCAAGTTAGTTATCAGTGTAATATAAAGATTTTAATAACGTAATAATATAAAAAACTGAAATATTGTAAGCATCCTGAAATAACTGAAAGTAAATATACATCTTTTGTAAAAAGCATGTCAAAAATTGAAGAATGAATTAAAAACTGGCATTACTCGAGGTGTATAGCAGTCACTTGAAGATTTAAATTTCACTTTTTAACTTGCGCAGGAAATATTTCGTTCATAACGTAATCCCGAAGAACATTACGCTTATTTCGTAATGCCATCGTATTGGATTTTAGGCCATTCCGACAAAAAAGACTGTCTGAAACATGGGAATTCCTTTATCTCCTGGATAAAGGTTGAATTACGTAAAAGAATATTAAAGTCCCGAAAGTAGTAATGATAATAAAAATATAGCATTAGAAGCGGTTGAATCTCTGCGAAATATATGGTACACAAAAATGTAAGTAGAAAAATATTTAATTCATCATGGCCGTTTTGGAGGTATGAAGAGGCACTTAATTTATATATTATTGATAATAAAAATAAATAATAATAATAAATGCTGTCAATGATCCTGGAAACGCGTTATTCTCGTATAATGAACTGAAAAACATTCACGATAAGTTTTAGGTGCAACTCGTGTTAATAATGAGATAACAGTAATATTATCTCGAAATTATATTCCGGTTTGTTAATAATAGGAAACCTTTATATTTGGCGCGCACAAAGACGAGTTGAATAAAGACAAATACAAATGAGAGAATCAGCAGTAACTGATGTTGGTGTGGCTACGAACAAAAAAGTAATTCGCCGCATCTATGAGATTGCATTTTAATAGCTGCGTATTGGAAACGGATTTTCGTTTTTATCAGTTCGTTCATAGCTTTGGGAAAGCTTTTATCTCGACTGCAATTCCGGGCCGTGCGTTCGGCTGCTGAGCAAATGCCCAACACGTTTGCGCGTCTATATTCCCTTTTTTTTCTTTGTCGAAACAAACTAGTCAAAAAATCTTGAGCGAGCTATATCTTGACACCTGCGCTGTAATTGCAAAATCAATGCAAATGAGAAAAGGGGAGGGCGGTCTACCACTACTACTCAGGTTTGCGAGAGTGAAGAGCAAGAATTGCTTATTTAGTTGAAATTAGAATGACAAAAGTAGGTTGGGGCGATAAATGCTGGTGGGAGAAAAGAATATCGGAATCGATTAGCTGACAGGCAAAGTGCATGTGTCTGTGTGGTCGGTCGCCAGGTTACGACATCTTCGTAAAGGATGGCACGGAGTGTCGAGCGATCGATTGACCGCAAAATTGTCGCACGGGGAAAATTCAACTATCTCACTCGTGAATTTTGGGGGACTATAAACCATGGAAGACAATGGCTGCTTCGGTAATAGAATAACGCGGGACCACGGCACGTCCGATAGCGATTCAATTAATGCCGTTATCCAGGGAGATCCTGCATGCGCGGCTTTTGATCGTGGCCCCATTGAGCCACATTCGATCGGATAGATGGCCGACGCTTCGATAGCCTCTATAGATTCTCGTCGGCGACAATAAAGGTAGTTACCGTTTAGTTGGCAACCCGACAGAAACAAACGACGTTTTGTGATTTAATTATTGGCTCTGTCTCGACCACAGCACGCAGCTCTATGTCTAGCTGCGAAGATTCCACAACGCAGCCTTCTTATGAAAATTGCAAAGAGAATATTCCGTGCATTCGTGTACAATTCAAAGTATAATTCAAGCACTTAATTGTGTCCCTTTCCTACGAAACAACATTCTCCTGTGTAATATTATGTAACGTTATGCAACAAGAGATCTCTCATTCTTTCCGCAGATGTCATGCGAAACTATGACCAATAATCAATTACTACCTCGCTATAACTGCAGCTTACAAAAACATTCCGATCATAAGCTGTTCAGTGTGTGACGCAGCTGGATCAATTTCCTGAGTAATAAGTCTGAAAACTCTTCTACAATATTATTGTTTTTGGAATATAGTTTAACTCAAGTCACGGATGTTTATTCAAATTATGTGTTTTGTTTTTTTTAATTATGCAGTAAGTAATTTGAAAAACGTTTTTATGACGTCATAAAAAACGTTCCTTACAGTGTTAGGCGATAAGCACTCCAATATTTAAACGCTTATCCCAAAATTTACTAGCCAATGAATTCGATCGAATTGAAAGTAGAGATGTTTTTATTTTTAAAGCAGTACACGTTATTCAATATAAATAGCATTTGAATGAAAATGATTATTTCACAGTATCAATTGAGCGTAATCGAGTGTAATGTGGAATTATAAAAGTTATTAGCTTTTTGGAGGAGATGCAAGCAAGTTTAATGTGCATTGGGCATTAATGATTATTAATTTTTATCCACTTTGTAATGTTCTTTTTTTTTTTTTTGTTGAAGTGGTAATTCTGGACAAAAGTAACATTTGCGATGAAGGCATTGAAATATTGAAGAAATAAATAATTAAATAATTGTTGTAAAAATATAATGGACTAATGAAAGTTGGATCCATAAGGGAATATTATTATTACCGAGCCTCAAGTTTATCACAGAGATGAACACATGCATGAGCTGCTTTTACTGCCTGAAACATTTATAGAGTTTATTGCAGAATGGAAATATAGGCGAGAATAGTTGAGAACAGTTTGAACACTATGACAGGAAGAATTGGTTGGGGTAAATTTCATTCATGGGAATCGCGTATTTCTTGTTTATTTATGAGCAGAGTATAATTGCAGAACAAGTCCGACTGCGGTGCGATGCGTAGCGCACATACACTTTGGGACAGTGTTGGCACGCGTGTATTGTGGCCACAAGCTATTATACGAGCATGGCGAGGCGGCGGAGGCGGTAACACAGTCCAGTCGATGAACTGAGCTGCATGAGTTGCAAGTTTGCCCCATTACTTCGCATAGCCGCATTTGCGATGCATCGAAAAACGATGCACCACGTTCGAATTCTACCTAAGCTTTCTAGCTCCAGCAGATATTGAATTCTCCACGTTTCTGGATTTAACTTTTAAATGGCTAAACGTTACGAGGCAGCAGGCGGGGCAGATCGTTCGTTTCCTTCCTTTGCTTCGCTCCGATTCGATTCGACTCGACTCTGCATGCCTTGGAAATGGTAACGAACCGTCGCTGCATATGCACTGTGAATGAAATCCTAGTGTAGCAATCTTGGGTGTTTTAAGGGTTTTAAGAATAATTGTGGGGCGTTGAATTACGAAACGAGCATTTAGCTTCGCAACTTGACATGCACAATTTCCGCATGCATTATATATGTACGTACGTATGTATGTATGTTTAACATGCAATTATTGCACATTCGGAAAGGACACATATTGTGAAATATCTATGCCACATACTTAGTGCCTTATTTCTAAAACTATATAACGCCATTAATAAACTAATTTAATTTTTTACTCCGCTAGAATACCTAAGCATGTGATTTGCGGAATTGGCGCGCCAGAAAACGAGGTCTCTACTCTAATTAAAAGGACGATATTATTATCCGTGAATAAGTTAACGATTCAGTGGTTTTAAAGATCTCACTTATTCAACAACCCACGCAAGAAACTTCTGGAACAAGCTGCACCAACGCCCAGCACTTAACGGCTTTTACGAGTGGGCGTCCGTTTTCCGGAATGATAATTATTCTCGATCGTGTGTAGCTTCTTTTTCTTTAAATCTTTGTTATGCGGCAGCATACTAATTGTTCTCTAATCTGAACCATAGAAAAAAAGAGAAACATTTTTTTTTGCAATATGACGTGAATTTTTATATGAAATATGATTATAAACATTTTATTGCAAAAACCTTTTAAATTAAATCTGTTTTGACAATTATGCCAGACTATTTTCAAGTGCCTGCGTCCAAATGTGTAATCACAAATATAAAATTCAAAATTGCAGGTTTAATTCAATAGTGAAAAATTAAAAGTCATAAAATCCAAAAGAAATTGATTATTTGCAAAAATCGTTGGGGAATAATTTGAATTTAGTCAGAATTTTTAATCTAATGCGCCTATTTTTATCTCAATATATAAAAACCAAAAGACCAACTTTTTCTTAAGGAAGAGCTAATATGTACTATTATTCTTTAGAATAGGATTGCGATTTATATATTGTAAAAAACAAGTACTGTGGAACCTCGATTATCCGAACCGAAAATCATTTTTTCCTAACTTCTGTTATCCAAACTTTTCTTTGGCCTCCCATATTTTTTTTTAAAGGAAAATAAGGAAATTTATGACAAAAAAATTTAAAAAATCCTGAATTCCCTGTTTTATTAAAATATTACGAATTACTATATATTTACATATATATACTTATGAATATTTTTAAAAATGTATATTAAATTAAATATATATATATATATATATATATATATATATATATATATATATATATATATATATATATATATATATATATATATATATATATATATATATATATAGGTCAACTGATCAATTTTTTTACTTTAATTATGGAAAAAATTAAAATTTCTATTATCCGAACTTTCGATTATCTATATTATTATAGATTGATTGCTTCCCTATAACCAGTAAAACTATTATAGTCATTATTCAATTGTCCAAAAGAGAAAATTTTCTTCTTTTTTGAGAGACTATGTTGTATGAAAAATTTTCATGACACAAAATGCAGTGCAATAGATTATCCTCACCTAAAGTGCAAGAAATTCTGCCTTAAGTAGATTTTATTTTCAGTTTTCTTATATATGCATACGTATATTATATATATATATACGTTTGAAACTATAAACTTTCTCATGTGTCATCCTATGTAAATCCGTGCGAAATATATATGACCAAGACTGTAGTTATTGACACTCTATATAGTATTATGATGATGCATTATAAATGTATGAGTTGATTTTATAATAAAGTGTAATCACATAATGCATTGGCGTGAATAAATTTAAAAAGCAATGTAATTTTCAATTAAAAATTGTTCCGTCGGGTAGAAAGCGGGTAAAAACGACAGAGGATGATCCGTGTGCAAGTTGAATACAAGCGGGAAGTTTTTCAAAAATCTATAATAGTGGACTGCAATTTTAGTATATACTCCTAGGTATTAATTTGTATGTGTGTGCATCCTCTTCAGGGGCACCTAAGCAAACACTCAGCAACAGAGTCATTCTATGTAATGTAAATTATTTTAATTGCATATTAAACAAATAGTACTTTCGAAGCCACAAACTAATAATTATTAATTACTTTGCGTTCAAAGTATAGATATAATTGATGCTAAATTTGTATAAAAAACTTGTAACCATTTTGTAGACAGTGCGCAAAGTATTCTTAAAAAAATGATTATTTAATTAATAATATAATAATAATTGTTAGGTATGTGCTAAACCGAATAGACTTGTGTGTGTCGATAACTTTAAAATAATAATTATGTACAACAAGAAGGAAACACGCGAGTTTCGCCCATCAGCGCAGAGTGGAGGCAATGAGCCGATTGAGAGGTATACGTTTCTCGAAGAGTATAAAAAAGCGGAAAGCTATATCAGCAGCAGCAGCAGCAGTAGCAGCGGCAGCAGAGTAGGTGTTTGCAAGGATGGAGGAAAATGGAGTTGGTATGAGAGTGGTACGCGAAGCAAAAGCGCGTTTCTGGAAACCGTTAGCGTCACACCAGCCACGCTATGGGTTGTCCCGGACAAACCCGACCGCCACACCACTCTTCGCCTCCGGTTCCTTGCGCTCATAGATATGCAAATGTCTAAATTCCTGCCAAGCGAATCCCGCCTCGTCTAGGTGCGCGAGATTGCAAATATTTGTTGCATTATGACCCCTATAAATTTCGAAAATCAATAGTGCGGAAAACTATACTCCACCGTGAATTGCCACGCCTATTGTCCAGCATTTTGCTCCGTTACAGAATGGCACTTTATCTTACCATCTCTATAATTCTATCAATACACGTGGAGTCAAGTGCTTTCCACATTGTGTTTGCACTCGAGAAATATGGCGACTTTTTGGATGCGCTTGTAACAGAATTTGAGAATGAATATATTATGCCGGCGCGGCGCACACAATGCACCACAAGTCCTTTTTGTCCTTTGTGAATAATTCATTCCAAACGACTTGTTCGCTCGTCAAGTGCATTTTCTCTTTCGATCGGTCAGCTCAATCAATTTTGCCAAACGCGAAGCGGCGTGTGTGCCGAGACACGGAAACCGCGAGCCCCCCAAATAACCGTTAGCATAAAATATTTCTAGTAGCCAGCCGCCTACCGCCACATTATGGGTTTGTGAAATTTTATGACGACTTCTCGCTTCACTGCAATCCCACTTTAGTAACCACCCCCTATTTCTGCTTGCTTTTATATGCGTATATTTGCCTCTCGCCCAGCCGTGCTTTTACCCAGCTCAATCCCCGCACTATGTATCAAACGAAATGCTCCAAAAATAAAATCCTCTAATATGTATTTCTCTCCAGCAGTAAACCGTTTACGTAATCTTTTTTAAACTTGGAAAAAATTAAAATCTACTCCCTCCCGCTGCCTTCTAAGAAATTGTTAATTTTTTACTTTAAATCAAGTGCCACTAGATTTTATGAAAACTCCTCAAATGTCACGAATTCTTTCAAGTCAACTATATAGACTTGAAAGAGAAGAAAGAGACAAATTGGACAACATATAATTGTCGTATTATTAATCCTGAGTATCCTGAATGTGGTTTTTAAAAATTAATCTATATTTTATAACTCGAATTTTAATAAATTGCGCCAAAAAAATGTTCTTCTTACTGAACCGAGTGTAGGCCAAGTGGGGTGCACCTTCCACTCTTTGTTGTTTAACAATGTCGTATTTGCATTCATTAAAACTTTATTGCACAGTTTCAACTTTTATTAAAAAAATAAGAAAAGTCCGATATTGCTTCTTTTTTTGTTTTAGAACGTCACATTTTTTCGAGTTGTGAAAAGTACGTATAACCTCGGAGTTGGGTATTCCTCATAACTCATTCAATTTGGAGATAAATTTGATCCAGTCACTTTTTTCTAACATGAAATTTAGTGCTGAACACGAATATCATGGTCGTTTCTCGATATTACATCGTTCAAATAATTCAATAAAATATTTTCAAAAAATACTGAGAAAAAATTTATTTAATTCAGTTGCACAACTATTTCATATATAGTTGAGAAACATGTACTTTTAGAAATAAATTATTATTTTACAGTCTAAAAACATGTAACCTTCATTATAGCGGATTTTTCCAATTTTACTGAATTTTTCTCTCACATTAATGAATATTCATTTAATAAATATAATTAATTATATGGATCAATTAGTTTTTTGGTGTAATAAATGTGTTTTTTCTCTTGCTGGTCTAAAATTATATATTTGTTTTTTTTAAAAAAATGACATGAGAACAACGTCTATGTCAATAACAAAGCTTTCGACCTTCAAAGAAAGACCTCCTCAGTATGAATTTTTTTTACAATCAATAAAATCTAAAAAATAATAAATAATTAATTATAAATGCTATTAAAAAATAATGTTCGGAAAATTAAATAATGACAAAAATACAGATCCTTTCTTTTCTCATTTATTACACCAAAAAACTAACTTATTTTATTCTGGTCAACACCAATTTACATCTTTTTAAATATATGGATCAATTTTATTTATTATTTATCTCACTTGAATTCATCAATGTGTTTGATGGCAAAAACTTGAAAATAGAATCATCTCATAACACAAAGTTAATTTAAAAATTTCCAAAAAAAATACGATTAAATTGATTAATTCGAGAAACTTTCAAAGAATGTAATAATAAGATAGGAGTTTTGTACACTGATGAATCTTTAACGAGGCGTTGATTCGAGTCTTGTTGATATGTCACTCCGGTAGGCCTCGTCATTCACAAATGCGAACAATACCAGTGTAATGTGAACGTCATCCGTCAAGTACTTGATTGCGTATTGTTGTTTGCATAGTCACCCACATGTATATACGTACATCTGCGAGCATCCAGATTTATACTATCGCACTACTATCAGCACCAATCTCGTTGTTGTAATTTTATTTCAATGAAACTATTCCAATATCTTTTTACATACACACTGAGAAAAGTTTGACTCGAATGTTGCCCTGGCCGCTCATATAGTATAAGACTGATACAATATTATATCTGCAATATAATGTGCAGGCTCTTAAAAAGTAAAACCTTTTTGTTGCACTTGGATATAAATGAAGATGAACATGAATTTTTTAATATTTTCAAACCAACATGTGCCTAAAAATGCACAAATGTTCGTATATTTCAACCGCAAACTTATTCTTTGCATAAGTAAAAAAAGATTTAAAAAATATGTAAGCGTGAAAAAAGTGCGAGATTAAATTGAGCTGTGAAAATTTAGTTCTCTCTCTTTCTCTCTCTCTGTTGAAAAACTGAAAAAGAACGTACGTCATAAAAAAATGTAGGTACTATTACTACTACTACTACACCAGCAGAAAATTAGAATTTCATTTAGGTACATATTTATCTTCCGGAAAGGACATTTAACAGAGTGCCGGTGGTTCCTTGAAAAAGTCTTATGACGGTTGTAACACGTGTTCTTCAAGTAAAACCTCGAGGACATTGCCACGCTGCGACTTTGTGCCGCAGAGGAGAAGAAGAAGCAATTCTTTATACATCAAAGTAAAAAAGATTCATGCCCTTACAGTAAGGTTACATAGCACCCACCTCTGGCAATTACGAGTAAGAATCAAGTTGGCCTCGGGCATTTAGTTGAGCGAGGGTTAAGTCAAAAAGTCTGCAAGCTCTTGGCAGAAGTAGAAGAAGGAAAAACAAAGACTGTCCAACTACTTAACCATTCTACGTTAAACATTACACACAACACAGCTCATTTCTCTTCTCTTCTCTTCTCTGCAATGACGTAATACACACTTTAAGAAAAAGACTTGTTGATTTTCAGTCGTGCTATGAATAGCAAAATATTATACGCACTGGCAGCTGGAAAAATCGAAATTAATGCTCAACTATACAAGCGCAATAATAGTGTAATATTGACATGAGAGCACTTAGTTCCAGTTGGGTTTTGTAGACTTTTTTGGCAAAACATAAGTGGATAGGATGTGCCAGTATCATCCAGAGAAGGCAAGAATAAGCAGAGGTTTTGTGCAATGCGCTCAGAGAGTTTGCAGGACAAAGGAAACTTGCATCGTAAGTTAGGTGGCAGAGGTGTCATGACACATACACACGTGCAGGTACCGGAAGGCATGTGTATAGCACGTACAACTACGACATCGCAACCACAGTGTGCTTTCAAGGTTGGCGCTCTGTATTCGGCGGAATACATTCAACCCACCGCTCGAGTCGTCTTCCTTGTGTGTATAAGTGCACAGGAAGATTTCGGTTCGGCTGGATGCCATGGAAATATGCGAGGCCCATTGTCTGCAAATATTAATCGTCGGTTCAAGTTGGTCCGAGTCGACGACCGTGTTGCCACTGGAACGAGGTGCTTGCCTGGGGGTAAGAAACTTGGGGCTGGTATTCCTTTAGAGAACATCCGACCAACACTGTGCTGGATAACCTATACAGTTATACGATGTCAGTCTTCTCCCTCTGGATATAGGAATATTTTATGCCTTGGAATCGAAAGATCGATCGTCCGAGATAAAACCAAAACGACTCACACACACACACACACACATTTCTGGATAAACTTCCCTCTGCATCCTTTTGCACGATCAATGTGCACTTTCTTTCCTATTCTTCATTCTTGACTCTTCTATCCAAACAATTTTCTTAGCTTTACATTTGCCTCAAGGATTACATATCTTTTTCGACACACACACACTGATATTAAAAATCTTATAAACCTCTTCAGGCACTGAAAAAAATTATATGCGATTCTATTTAACTTAGAGAGTCGTAATTTTTTAAAAAGTTTCATTATAAAGGTATGAAATAAAATTGTGTTTGATATTATTCAGCAATGCAATATTGCTGATCCACTCACATATCTTTGTAATAAAACTACATTTATTAATGGTGCATGTCTTTTTGCAATATTCAATACACTGTAAAAAAGGGAGTTAAATTTTAACTCCCCAGGGGATTCTAAAAAAGTCACACCCATTGAGGAGTTAAAACGAATGGAGTTGAATAAAGAGAGTTGAAATTTTACACCCAAATGCCAACTCCCCAAGGAAAGATAATAACTCGAGCGGGTGTTGATGAAAGGGTTTAGAAAATTAACTCTCTTTTGGAATTGATTTTTAAATTGCAAAATGTCAATCCCAACTCCCAAATCCGTCAACTCCCTAAATTTTTTACAGTTTATCTTTATGCATTTGAATAAAGTATGCAATTATATTTTATTTAGATATTTTATCCTACGGTCATATTAAGAGCTAAAGCCAGTAGACTATGTGTAGCAATGGTCAGCCGCCAAACATATAACACTGAAAATCAATGGTTTTAATTCTTTAGGTCTTGTGTACATTAAAGATTGGGAGTTTGCGTTTTCAAAAGGAGGGAGATTTCTACATTTACTTGCGATAATTCACTCAAGTACTGAAAATAAATAATATTAGAATGGAACGAATTTCCATCTTCTTTCAAGTAATCGCATTCTCGCTGAGATATTGTTTTGAAATTAATTAATAGCGCAACTTGAAGTGACTGCGAGGACGCGAAGACGGAGAACTAAAAACTCTTTGTTCTATTTCGTGAATACAATTAGGGTAATTTGCTATATGGATACGATAACACCATACAGCACGACATTTGAATTCATGATGGCACACAACGTACATACATAGAATGTTTAACGTACAACTTCATTCAGTGCTCATATGCAGATAATAAGGAGCTATTAGTTGCACGTTGCATGAATTTACTCCAAATCGATGTTCTTTAACACGCCACAATACCAAAAGGATAATACACGTATGCATTTACTGCACGAAGATCAAGTTGAAATAAAATGGACATTCATCGCAAAAGACGCAAAACTTGCAAGGCTTGCAAAGACAATTTTCGAAAGTTTTTCAATTGAATTTAGCTCAAGTACAATTATTATTATTATTATTATTATTATTCTTATTGTTATCAAGCAAGTTGTTTGCTTCGTGTAATGCGCATTCAACAACACGTGTAGAAAAGGGGAATATTGATAAAATTAAAGCATTTTAAAGGAGAATCTGATAAAAGTTAAATACGAGTAGTGCAAAATGTGTTACCTATGCTGCAAACGACGGGTCAGAGGTTAACTTCCCTCTAAACAGCGCGCACGCGCACACAAGGTTACAGAGCTAGAAGTGAATATAATGTGGGTTAATGATATAATTATGTCACCGCTTTCGCTGTAATGTCCGTTTAATCGGGCAGCTGCTGCCGTTCCACTGCTTCAGCGAGTCGGCGACTCGATTCGCTCGTGCATTTTTCAAGAGATCGCACGCTTTACATTTAAATATCCAAGTACTACATTATTCATATATTAGAAACATCATGTTATTCCGATTTCCTCCCTAAACGCAGCAATGGCATTTTTTCCAATAAACGTTATGAATCCTTCTTTGCGATATTGCTGTGATATTGCTAGATCCAAATGTTGTTAGAATAATAACTGGAGGATATATTCTCAAGATTTCCAAAAAAACTGACTAAACCTCAACAGGTTTAAAACTTTGTCGATTGTATAATTAGTTATTTTATAATTACAGTTGCATTTGTTTAGGAATTAGTAGGCAATCAGAAGAGTGCACCAGAAGAGAGCCTGGCACATTATGAAGTCAACTTGTATTACACACAAAAAACCCAGTCTCATTTTTGTTGCATCTCAAAATGAGACTGTGTTAAACGCCATAGAACGTGGCGCCACCTAAGAGTCTCATTTTTGTTGCAACTCAAAATGAGTAGCGTACGGTACTCATTCTGAGACTAGGTTTATTCAGTGTAGGAAAATATTACTGAACGAGTTTATTGTGAGTCACTCGAGGCATTCGTCTAAAATTCAGAGAAGATCTCTTATTCCGTGATCTCTAATCATCTTACCAACAGAGGGTTTTGTCAAGTAAAACGAGAGCGTCATGGAACATTGCTAAACTAAAGTTTATGCGATGTGAGTGGTAAACAGTTTGACTTTCAAATGACTCTTGCAGCTGCGAATATAAAGCAGAACTTTTTCTCGATTAGAGAAGCAAAAGCAGGTAAAAGAGTCTTTGATTTAAAAAGTTGATGAATATTTCATAAAATGAATAGCACACGGAACCAAAGAGATACACTCGAGTGTTGACCGGAACCGCAATAACAATTTTTATACGATTAATGACGCCAAGAGTCTTTGCTTTCTGTGTGCAAATTTTTCTTCCCAACAAACTGCAAATTCTGAATCAGTGAAATTTCTTACGCAAATATTAATAATAATGAAGTGTCACTCTTTGAAAACTGGATTCCCCCTACTTTCAGCATTGAAATGCATAGCTATTTCAAGTATAAAACAATTCGCTTTTTCCCGAGTGTGCAATAACAGTATAGACGAATTAAGCAACAAGGGGCTTAAGACATTCATTTCAAAATTGCGTTCATATTAACGTAGTACAGCTAATTCAAACATAATGAAATACAAATGCATTAAATAAACATTTGTCATAAATTATCTTATATAGGTCTACAATGTTTAACATAGTTAACATAGTTTAACATAGTCTCATTTTGAGATGTAACAAAAATGAGAACGGATTTTTTTGTGTCTAATAAATATGTGTTTATTAACATGAATGAATGAATGAATAATTAAAAGAAACAAGACAATTATACTCCTAAAGTTTTACTATTTTTTAAAACATTAAAATTGATCTACAACAGTTTTTCTCTTTTTCTTCACTATATTTGCCTTTCTATCTCTTTTTTGGAATCTCTTTTTTGTCCTTATTTCAGTTTTTTGTCAATCTAACTACGAGAATAGTGCTCCAGCAGTCAAAATGTGTCAATCACTGAATTTAGGTTATTTATTACCCATATAGTATTGCTGGAATAGAAACAGCCCAACAGTTGGAGTATTTCAACCATACCATTAGAACTAGACGCAAATTTCTAAAGCACACTAATCTCTTAACCAGATTTAACATCAGTTTCGTTCAGTATAGTTTGAGAAAATGTTCAAGTTACCCAAGATGCAACGTTAGTTGAGACTTTTCTCTTTATACAAAATTCTTTTTTTCAATGTGAGAAAATCGATAATTTGAAATAATAAAAAGCAGTAAATGTCCATTTAAAGCACATTTCATTGCATTTTTTTTGTTTATATCTGCGTGGCCAGTGATTGCGACAATTACTTTGATGACATCTATAATAAATGTGCCTATTATTTTATCGTGTAATTTCATTTACGATGAAAGCCAAATTCAAAATGAAACGATTCCTCTTTCTTCTCTGACTATAAGATTTTCAATCATTCACAGGAAATAACCAAGTTCACATCGGAGATGAGATTTTCCAGGGCTGCCGAATCGTTTTACATGAAGGGATTTTGTCGATATACAATTGTTTTTAAAACATTAAAAAACATTAATCGTCCGAATATTTATGTTATTGAGTAAAACTAAATTATACTTGTAAGTAAAACTCATAAATAATTATTCTTTTAATTATTAATAATAATTATTTATATTAAATAGTTTTTCAGTAATTAACTCATTTAAAAAGACTTGAGAATTTTCTAATGAATTATATAAAAATTTAATTTCAGGGACATTTTTTTCATTCTTCCTAGACATTACTAGTGTAAATTTAATAAATAAATGACATTTTTGATTCAATAGCGATGCTATGAAATGAACTACACATATCGCATCAAGTTAATGACATCTGCTTTTGAACGTTTGTGAATATGCGTGCTATAGATTCAATAGGATTTTTTTTCTCAGTGTGCCCTTCTTTAAGAAAGGCCAAGTCGGTCAACTTCCACACGAATTTGTGCACATCTCTATTTAATTTAAATTGAGAGGATTTTATGTACGACTCTGTAAGATTTTAGTTATTAAATTGCTGCTGTCGTAGGTTTGTTGGTCTTGAAGGTGTGCAAATAGTACACAAACATAACAAGCACTATTCGGCTGAGATGGGTTGGGTTTACCATTTCATTGGGTTCGAAGCAATCTAATATAGTTGAAAGTTGCTTTGGTAGCTGCGCGAGAAAGTTGTAGGTGAAATTTGCGAGTTCCACAAGTTTTATGGCGCTGAGAAGTCAATTTCCGTTTTGCCATGTTACCACAAACGCATTGGCTGCATGCAAATTTCCCCTTTTTTGAGGACATTAATTCATTCACTATGCACAGCAATAAGACGACTGTGTTAAACTAAATCTTTTATTACGTGGATTCATCGACTATTTATGATAATTGACTTTTTCAATTTGTTTTGCCGTGTGATCTTTTTATGCCGCAGCTCCAATGATAGTACACTGCGGATATCGAGGTTATTGTTGCAAATGAAACAATGAAATATTTCGAGTAATTTCCATCATTAAGCAGTGCTTGGATTGAAGGATCAATACAGCGGCGAGTGGAGTTGAATTTATTTTAGTTGCCAGTTTTATTATTTTTGACTTGTGATGAATATCGTAAAAGAAAATAAAATAGTGTTTTATGTCGTGCAAGCCTCGCAAGAAGTTTTATATGCACGATTGCGCAGCCGCTTGCATCGCACGTTGGCAGCTTTTCCGATTTGTCGATGGAACGACGAGTACGACTACGACGACGACATTCGAGTGATCCACTGTAAAACAAACGTGAAATAGGATCGACTCGAATTCAATTGCCAGTTGCCGACAGTGAGATGGTGGTATGTCGAATGTCGGTCACGTACGTCGATGAAACATTTAAATGCGTTTTATTCGACTGGCGTGACGTGTCGCGCGTAGTCCTCTCGACTGTTGTGTCATTTTTCCGAGTCTGGAGGTCGGTCAATGGGTCGAGTTGATTTTCCGATTACTCATTTTTATAAAACTTGTAAAATTTTCTGAAATAATTTTGAATAACTTTACTGCCTTACTTAATTCGATGTTTCGACTTTCAGATTGGATCTTGGAGTTCGCGTGCCAATCCAGCAGCAGAATTGAATGGAGAATTTTTTGCCAATGATGCTTTCAAGCCTTTCGTATGAATTACAAATCAGCCGACATACTTTGTGGAGATAATTTGCGTGTAGAGGAAGGAGAAGTGCAGAGGTAGGTGGGTTCGAATCAGGAGTCGTTAAAGGTCCTCGTAAATTTATCCGTGCGTTGCAGTCGACTCGCGCGCACAGCAAGTGTCGTTGTGCTGCTGATATAGCAGAGTTGTAGCGGCGTGGTGGTTGGCCGAGCCTCGAGTGCAGCTAGCGTCAAGTTTGAGGGTTCTTGAGAAATCTTGGTAAACGGCATAATGAGGATGACAACCCCTCGTCCCCTCTCTGCCTTTCTTTCCATAAGCTGCACTCTTCTCCTGCGAGTCATGCACATAGCTCTCGCTTCTCTTTTACATGACACTGACAGATAAATAGGCCAGAGGAATAATCCAGATCCAATTAGTGTGTGCCGTATGGGCTCTGATTCAACGCTTGTCCCGACTCGCTTTTAACAAGCATTACCATCTACTCCAGGCAACCGCAACCCGCACAGGTCTCTTCTTTTTCCTCATTTTATTATTACACATTTCAATGAGGAATAGACCAACTTTAGCAAGATCAATTTGGGATCAATGCCCGTGCCAAATTTGTAAAGACTCCTTCCTCTCTTTTTAATAGGTCAAAGTTTCAATAAAGTGTTCAAAGCCTTTTCAAAGTCTTTTTTTTCTGTTACACTAAGTGGAGCATTATCTGCGGTCGGATGTCGCCATCCTTATTATAGGGACACTCGAAGGTAACACCTTTGAAAGGAAAAAGGTGATGCATCGCAAGAAATCCTTCTGGCTAAAGATGGATCACCTATTTTCTTTGGTCCATTCGACTGCTCGCAGACCGGGAAAAATAAGGAATTTGCACGTAAGCTTACACACGAATTGTAGACTGCGCTTAACCATGACTGATTTTATGTCACGCGTGATTGAGATGAAAAAGATTCTGTGCACAGAAACTTGATTCGCGTCTAGCTTGTTGGCTTAGGTAAAAATGGTTATTTTTATTAAATGAGCTGAATGTATAATTGCTCTCCACTTTTTACAGTACAAGATTCTACTGTAATGGTCTACTCTCATGATATGACAGGGTGGATGCGTCGAATAAACATTTTTGCACATCTACAAATTTATTTGAATGTTCTCAAAGGCTCAGACTTGGACTGTAATGAATATTGGCTCTATAGTTTGCGAAATGGATGTTAGCATCTCTTTTTCCTGAAAGATTAATTTAATTAATTTTCAAGTTGAATCATAATTGAATGAATTGGCAGAAATAAATGTAAATGTTTAGCGTCACTCGTTCCGATTTTTCTGTTTATTCTCGCACAGCAGTTTCCTCCTCGAGAACCACTTGTGTATATCGATGTAGAAGAAGGGGAGATTCTCGATAACTATCTCCATGTTGGACAGTAATCGCACTCAACGATCGAATAAACGACAACCTCAACGTTCTTCTTGCATAGAGAGGGAAATATTTTTAAATTTCTGCTATATCAATTTATTGTGGAAAGTAATTTAAATTTTATATTAGATTTATATATGTGTGTATGTGTGTGTGTTTAAAATTTTTTCCGAACAAGAAAAATACCATTTATCAAATAAAGAAATGAAATTTTATGAAATTGAGAAGCAATATATTTTATATATATATATATATATAGGTATGTAACATGACTTTAGTCTATTGAACTGTTTTGTCGCTATAGCTATAGTAGGTATTATTCTCAAAAGAACCTTCTACTTGAACGTTTTTAAATTGAAGTGCACGGGCTTCTTTGTGGAGAGAAGTATATCTCAATGGTCTCTAGAGACCTGTACCACGAAAATAAACGAGTCTGTTTCGTAATTGACGTTCAACGTAACGCCATTGAACGATTACCAAACTCCTCAGAATATTATTTTACTCCCAAGAGAGAGGAGAACATAGGCTTATCTATATATATATACATATATATGTGGTATCGGCAGCTTGTTTTATCGCGCCGCTCCTTTTTTCTATTTCATATCATACATTAGAGCAAAAAAGTTGGAATAAAAAGTTTTCACCAACAGTCAATACTGATTTGGTTGTTGGGTCGGTTGTGCAGTGCATCACAAAAGTGTGTTTGACTGTTGAATGTACGGCAGACAAATCGCAAGCGACGTGATCGAGTCTGCAACACCACTACGTGTGTGTGTGTGTGTGTGTGTGTGTGTTTGTGCGGAATAACACACATCTATGCAAATAGAGATTTTACATTTTTATTTCACAACAGCACCTAGTCTCATCCAAAATCTGTTTCGCTGATGCTTTGTTATCTGTCACTTTTATCTTCAATATACAGTATTCTGTTCCAATTAACGTTCTAAAATGCTGGAGAGCGTTTGCATATTGCGAAAATAAAACATAAAGAGACAAAATATGTATCCGTTTTCAATAGAAAGGCACAAACTTATTTTTAAAATAAACAACATATTATTTAAATCATTGTTCTACGAGATTCTAAACCGGCATTTGCAATCGAGAAGCGCAGACAGTTTGGAATTAATAAAAAGTTTATTTTAAAATTTTTGTGATTTTTACCCATCCACATTATGGCTGCATCGGGCGCCCCATTACCACAACTTGTCATGGTGAAATGTTAAAAGAACAACAAAGTAGGTAAATTCTGCTTTGTCGCCGCGTTTCAAGTCTGCCTAAATATGCGTTGTGGTTGTCTTTGCATGTGCCACAACATAAACTTTGCATTATGAATAAATCTAAAAAGTCAAAACACTTTGTGGTCAAGTTTCACGTTTCACGTTTCACGAGCATAACATTTATTTATAGATGCAGTATGTCAATTGCCAAGGAGCGATAGAACTTGAAATATTCAGCAGACGAAATATATTTATTTAATCGAAAATCCAATTGATCCAAGGCGCCAAAAGTTGAAACATATGTTTGACCTATCGAAAAATTAAAAGCTTCAATGTTTATTTCATGGAAAAAAGAAATTGAACATGCACAGTAGCAAGGTGAAAATAATCTCATTAACTTTATTCGAAACTATTGTCAGGGTGCAATCACAGTAATTACCACAGTAGGACGCGCAGCCTGCGGTTTCGGCGGGTTGAACGAACTGCACGCGTCGCAAGTACAAGGCCTAGTATTGCATGCCTATGGCGGGGCCAAATCAAACAGCACTGGAAATTGCAAATGGGAACTAATTGCATTCGCTCTTTACTCAGAACCAAAGTAACGTTTTAACAACCTCCGACGCGGCGCGGTGTGAGTCTCCTGCTGCACATTACACTCTGCTGCGACGGTAGTTACACCGAATTTAATGTGTCCGCTGAGGTTACATCAACTGCTGATATTTCAATTTTCCAATAACTCGTGATAAAACCCAGGGGCGGCGAATGGCACGTGTGTGTGTTGGGAGATGAACTTTTTCATTCAGCAGTCGAAAATTTCAATTACTGAATTTTATGCGGCGAAGGGAAAGATTTTTATCCATTATTTTATTTAGAATTTAAGAATCACCTACTCGTACGTGCAATGTGTTGGTAAATGACGCAATTCTAAAATATTTCCGCATTCCAATGACAACATTTTTTCGGAAAATCAGCCGATACATAAACACAAACAGGATTTCTCCAATCGAACGCTAAAGCCGATTACTCTTAAACATGCACTCTGGGCAGAATATTACGTTGCCTCTATTTGTGTTTTCTTTCCATTAAAAAAAGAAAGCTGTATTTTCAGACCCAATATTGGCTCATTTTTTCAATCATGATTGCCTTCTGAAGAGATTTATAATTTGAAAATGAAATGAAGCGCCGCTCTCCGCTTTCGTTCATTATTATCATTGCAAAATATATACAGTAAATGTATAATTATATTGCACATAAAATTTTCGCAGAAGTTACTAATGAAGAAGAATTAATTTTCTCGCGATACAATATGTCACATAATATACATGTTTTGTCATTTTTGTTCTATTTTTGAAAATTAAAATTTTGACATAAAAAACATAATGTGTAGAATAAGTGGATAACATATTTGTTTACTGATACAGTTATTTTATATTTTCAAGTTATATGCGATCATCCATTAAATGCATTAGGGGTGTTTGGTTGAAATTACTGCCTCTTTGAAATGATGACAGAAATGGACAAATGCCAAAACTGCTGAGTAGAACATTCAACTTCTCGGCACAACGCGCAAGTAGTATAAAACTTGTCGCGTCAGACAGAGCTAAATGCAAGTGGTAGGGATCACTTGTGTCTGCGACAATGTAATCAACTTTACATTTCTCAGGTTTAATTTAACTTTTTCATTTTTTTCCTCGCAGTGAATGTATTTCACTATGTATGTGGAATTGTACTCGATTCGCCTAGACTTTTTATAGTATTCACTCTGAATTACAAAACGAAAATTCGCAATTTTACAATACATAAAATCTCACAATTTTCCGAAAATATGCTTCTTACGTCGCATTTTATAAAAGATATAAAAAAACACCTATTTTTAGAGTAATTTATCCGATTAAAAACAAATCAATTTGTATGAAAGTAAATGCCTTGCGTCTTAAATACAATATTCAACTTCCTCTAGATTATTATTTATCAATGTAGTTCAATTAAGTGAACCAAATTTGGAAAATACATTTGTCGCTCTACAGATTTTGTAATGCGATACTACTTACAGATTAATACTATGAAGACAGAATATTAATCAGAATAAGGAATTGTTAAAAATTGACAACCACCTGCAAGTACAGACAAGCACTTCATGTCTAATCGCGGCTTAAGAGTAACCCAGTTTTCTGCGCACTTTTCAATTGCAAGTGCAATAAGAGTAGAAAATTTAAAAATTTCTCAAGTGTTATTGCAAGTTTGGATGAACGGTCAAGTGGAGATATGTACATGCAATTGCCGAAGCATTAAAATATTTCATACGCACACAACAATACACAGATTTACATCGATCTTGAATATACACTGGTTTAGAGGATTATGTGAAAATGATCCGATTGATATCCAAACAGAGTAGTGAGCAGAACAGAGGGATCCTTTTCGCAACAGAGAGAAAGCTCACATCATACTACGTCTATAGCTATAACTAGGTATTCCGTACACACAGTGGAGCTTTCATAGCGAGCGAAAGCAAGGGAGACGAGGCTGTGTGCCGATCATGTTTGTTTGTGTGCCGGTGATCGTTAGTGTGTTTGGCTCGATGATATAATTGTGTACTTAGTTCGTGGTCTACTCGTCCGAATAGACGGACAAGTTGGTATTGGTCAACGACGACGCGTTGGCGTTGTAACGCAACGGCTGGATATCTGTGTTTGCTCAAACAGGAGCGTTTAGCTTTGCGACACTCCAGCCGCGACTGACGAGCCGAAATTACGACGTTACACCTGAACTAATGCCTAAGACATAGAGAGAGAGAGAGAGAGAGAGAGAGAGAGAGAGAGCGAGCAAGCGAGCGACTCCGTTGCCAACAGTTGCCAAACACGACAATTGACGCGCCTAATTATTGCAAAATCACTACTGCCCTCAGTGTATTTTCTTTCCTAAAATTTAACTTCTCTTTCATCCAGTAGAATGTATTTTTAATTAGAGAAAAGTTTCTCTCAAAAGGAATGAAACGCGAAAGAACCTTAAATCCGCAAAAATGGAGATTTTTATTCCCCTAACAATTGCTCGACTTGAAACGGGTGACTTAAAAATGTTCTATACTCAAAATGCGAAATTGGTTTAATATTATTTTTTAAATCCTGTTACGAATTCCCAGAAAGAAAAGGGTATTTTGTCAAAAGAACCGATTGCTGCAGTATTTGTATTGTAATATATAGTCTGACAAAGTTTCAATGAAATATTATATTATTATGTTTAAATTTCGTGCGTCGTCTCGACTTTTAATTTTCTTCCAAGTTCATTAAAGAAATATGCTCCCACAGCAAGAAATGGATTTAAATTAGTTGAAATATTGCAACGAAAATGTTATCATTAGTTTTTATTAGCTTTTTGAAATACATTTTATTCTCGTGCGTTTGTGTTTAAGTAACCTGCATCTGGGGGTCAATAAGACAAATTACACACACGAACTTTCAAGTAGGAAAATACAAATCTGGGGAGTAGAGATAGGAGAAAGATTTATATATTCATTTTTGAATAAACTGAACAAGGTAAACAAAGATAGTAATTTGAGAAGGAATTTTGATATGACGAGACGAGACGAGAAACATGTACATCTATGTAAAAGCAGCAGCAGCAGCAATATTGATTACGTAGACAACGGCTTGAAAAAATGTGAGCTTGGATCGCATACTGATGAGATAATAATGTGAAAAAGTTGAGGAAAAAATTCATAAATTCGGTCGAGGATAACGGACCAAGAAAACTGCTTCAAGTAAAGGAGCGATAGATGAAATTGAACGAATTTTCTGGAAGCATGACGATGCGCGGGCGGAATGGAAGAGAGAGGGTCGGTTCAGCGCAACTCGACTCGACTCGACGTTCGGGATCGAGGACCAGCACACACCGAGCAGAACTGTACTGGCTCCTTCCGAAACAAAAGCTCGTTGTAAAACGACCAGCAGAGAGTCGAATGGGAGTATTAATCTCGAGTATAAAGTAAGACAAGTGGGCCGCGGCTCGGTCAGTTACTGTAGGAGGGAAGGTCGAATTCAGAAAACTAATTCCAGCCTCTAATGGTTCTGCCAATAGCAATTTCTTTGGAACCGAATAGTGCTGATTTCTAGATCTAAGAGCTAAGAAACTTTTCTCGGTTTTTCACGAGAGCAAAATGCGAGAGGGACAACACCAGCGTAATTTACTTTCCCCCATCCCATTCCTTTCCTTTCCCGTCTGCGCCATCTTTTCGATGCTTGTACGTGTTGCACCTATTGCTCAAATATAATATGCATTCATCTATAGGCAAACTCCCTTGCGTGCTTATTAGGAACCAATATTTGTAGTGAGAAATTCGAAAATATATATGTTATATCATCATCATCATCATCATCATCATCAATTTTTGTGATTGAAACTATATAATTATTATAACTTGAATGTATATCTATAATCGTATCTAGAATCTTTATTATATAAAAGTCTGCGAGCCCGATATTACTCCCGACAGCAACCGTTAAGGGTCTTTGCTCTCATTAATCTAAAAAGAAAGTAATAGAAATTGAGGCCAACATTCTGCAATACCCGGAAAAAAGTTAGCTGGGAAAAAGCTAAAAATTAGTTAGAATATAATTAAGCTATAATCTGTTAAAACTATAATTGTATGCATTAGGTTTAATATAAACAATAAGAACTGTGAGATAGATGTAATGTAAATACATGTAGTAATGTACAATGTATTTACCCTCTCTCTCTCTCTCTCCTACATACACTAAAACAGAATGTTGGAAATAATTTCAAATTTTTTCACGAAAACAACTTGTTATTTCACTTATTTCTTCTCTTGCTTTTTATTGGAGTATATTAATAAAATAATCCGCTCAAGTACATAAATAAATTGTTGTCTATAACAGAGATAATGATTCTGAGAGCGCATTATACCCACTTTAAATACCTATAATCTGAGTTTAGTCGATGGCTTTATACAAAGTTAAAACCTATCAAACTCATTGAACAAAACACAGTGGAGCCTTAGGTTACTCCAGATGCTCTTAAAAGTACTAACCTAATGCTCGAAATTTCGGTATGCATGTATAATCCTAAATAATTTCAGAATAAGCGAGAGCACTTCATGTCTATAATTCTATAACTTTAATGAAATATGAATGTTTATGCAAACGAATAACAATTATAGCGATAATAAAAGGCAGCAACTGTATTGCAATTGCGTGGACATGAAAACTAAATGAGAAGATGAAATGATGTGATGTAATACGAGTATAACATCAGTCTATGCAATATAATATTCCTTCATTCAGAGCTTCTGTAACATGCGTTATAGCACATTGTCTAAATGTAAATTAGTACAAAAGTTGTATACGTATATTTTAATAAGAAGAATGAAACTTTAAATTCACCTCAATAGGTAATGAAATGTTTAGAAGGAAAGAGTTCACAAGGAAAAGTCCAATCAAGATAACAAAGATCTAAACTGACATGACAGATGCCACGTATTACAGGATGTGTGTTTTATTAACCTTTTTCTGAAACTGTTTTTTAGATATATTTCAAGAGTACCAACTCTTTTAGGGCAATTTTTCATGTTGTCAACCATATTAAAATTCCATAGAGTTCGTCAGGTATTGTTTGTTATTACAACAAAGCTATTACATGAAATTGTTTTTTTTCTTGCTGGTAAATTTTGTGAAATATTTTACGAAAATTCAATTAAAAGCGATTGTTGGTTCAATTTTTTTAATCAATTGAATGAAAATAATGAATTGATGAAAAAGTATGTGTTGGAAAAATACAAATAAAGGAGGGAGGAGTGAGAATATTCAGATGACGGAGAACTCGGTTATTCGTGCATTTCAACTTTCAACTCAACATTTCATGCAAGCAGCATAGTAGTAGTAGTAGAAGTGGTGATGGTGGTGGTGGCGGTGTTTCGTCAAAAACTATACTGGATGATATTTCATTCCCACTAAAAACTAACTCCTTTTGCTATCCCGCACTTACAAGAAAAAGCGGCTGGATATTCCCACGTTAGCGCACACTTTTCAGTAAACTTCCTTCGCCAATGCTCAGCAATGTTCTCGACGAGTGTCATTTCTCACGAGAGTGCAACCGGAACGTAAAGGTGATTTCAAACCGAGAACAATCGCATGAATTCAAGAGGCGGACTTATTGTCGAGTTTGTGGTCGCTCGCTCGCCCCAGTGAGATATGCTATCTGATGATGTAGCAGAGGATGCAATTTCTTTTAGTGCATTATCAGTTTGCAAAAATGTATGCGCTGAATTTGAAAATTTATTCGATATTAATCATTTTTGAGCATTATTGTAATTTAATATTACTTGATGAATGTATGTGTTGGAAACTTTGTGCTCACATTTAATTTAACTGTCCGGATGCGCGACACGGAGTTTGTGAAAAGTTGAAACTTATCTAATTTAGATATACAAATATATGTATACATAAGGAACTGTATTATATATCAATTTCAAACTTTTAACCCGATTGCGTGTAGAGCTGCAGTTCTCAAGTGACGATCGCGATCTGCCGAAATTCGTTTACGGGTTTACATACACCTTTTCGACCCCAAACAAAGAATGATTTTCATAATTATTTTTATAGTTCACATTAAAGCTTTAATGAAATAATGTAAACTGTACCTGATAGTTCATGTTGTCATGAAATTTTAACAACTTTAAAACTGAAAAAATATTAACATTTGTGAAAACTGCAGCTGTTTTACGAAAACACTTTTTTTTAAGGTGGCTTGCGGTGTGCACGATAAAACGGGAACAAATCAAAGAAAAATTTATTAGCTTATTATGTTATCTGATTTGTGAACGAAGGATTTTGAGAAAAAAAATTTTTTTCTAGAAATGGCAAATGATTTTGAGCAAAATTCGAATTTTTAGGCTTTTAAAAACTGGTTTTTTGACAAAAAAAAATATAAATATAAACCCTGTAAATTTCAATAAGCTGATCGCTTTTGCGGTTTTGGAGAAATCATGCACATCGTAACAGTAGTTTAAAAAAAATACGATTCAGAAATAATAGCGTTTAAAGTTTCAAGTTTCAAGTTCAGTTCTGACCTCTGAGGAATATACCGAAAAAAAAATATTTTTTATTTTAAGAGGATTCCTCTTATTTCAGTGCATATTTTCCTTTTGACTAAAAAACGTCCTTTTATTTTAAGAGGATTATTCTCCACTTAAGAGTAATTCCTCTTAAAAGTAGAGGAATAGTCTCCAATGAAGAGTAATATTCTTAATTTAAGAATAAAACGTAAGAGGATTTTAGAAGAGGAATTGTCCTCTTAAAACAAAAAATTTATTCAAGATTGGCAGCCCGATTCCATAGCTCTAGTGATTGTTCATGTGTGTAAGATTTCGGTGTCAATCGACAGAGAGAGAGAGAGAGCGATTATTAATTTTTTTACAATAATTAACTATAGTTTAATGTTTGCAATAAAAATTTGTCAACCCTTTAAATATCTCGTTTTTTAATTTACAAAACTATTAATTTTTTTAAATTCAAATACCTGCAAAAAATAAAATCAGTAAAAATGAGAATTTTATGAAACTTTTTTATAAATATTTTTATATCATGTTATTCTTTTTAACAAAACCCCTTTATGTAATCGAGCACTCTCTCAGTCGAGAGAGCTTTCTTGCGAAAGTTGAAAGCGCGAAACATAATAATAATTGGCCAGTTTTATAAAAATAGAAAGACTTTTTGTCAGTGCCGTGTGCCCATCGATGAGGCCCTATTGATCGCGTTAATGATAAAAGTAGTTTAATGGGAAGCCGGCTCGGCGCGGCAGTCGAGTGATCCCAACTATGCTGGGTTGGGATAATTTAACACAAGTTTCGTACTAATATTAAACTAACGCTATTACCACTTATTCCAATTTGTCACCAAGTAATCTGCGAGTTCGACTGAGTAACTTTGTCGAAGAAGAATACGGAATCGAACAAACTGGGTCAACTAGACGAGCTGCAGAAGTTCGAATCTCAGTGTAGGTGGCAACTGGGTATTGGATCGGCGTGGCACGGCGGCTTTGTTATCAATCTGAATGGCTGACAAATTACAATGGCGAAACTCTGCCCAAGGGATGTTGCACGCTACAAGCGCGGAACATGGGATTATAAAGGTCAGCAATCCAGCGACAAATTCAATACTTTCGAGGGTTGTTCCTCTTATAATGATGAGTCCAGAAGTCCAGACTTAGCCAATTCGGTTCGTGCAAAAAAATACGTGTCATCACTTACCTGAAACAGAAACAGCGCCTGCTGCTATCCCCGGAGCTTCAGCCTGTTTTCAATCCAGAGAAAGTTGTCAAGATCAGTATTTTCCGCACGTTTTAAAAACAAAATCGTCACTAGTTCAATCTGCAAATTATTCATTAAAAACTTTAGATTTTAGTCCTAAAACAGACTTATATCGCATTTAAAATTAATGTAAATGTATTTATTTAAAATATTTCAGAAACTAGTGTGCGTAAAGCTTATCAAAACTGATTAAAATTTAATGCAACCATGTATTTCTACTGTGAAAAGTTAACAGATTAAAAAGTCTCATCACTTAAATTCGATAATATTTTAATGATGTAATTATGGTTTTGCAACTTTGAATATAACTTCTCAGCAAGTTTCTCAATACTTTGATGAAAAATCATTGAAAATTTGAAAGTACTAGATATAACCTTATAGAGAAATAACATTATTTTCCAGTTTTTAATTAATTTTTAAAATTAAACTTTTTAGAATCATTATTATTGACAAGTGAGGAGCAAAAATTTTCAAAGATTGAGAAATAAATTTTTATACAAAAAATGACGATAAACATAAAATTAAATCTTACGAACCTCACAAGTCGAAAAGAAAATACGCACTAATAAAGAATTTTCAATTTCAAAAACTTTTCCACACTTTTGTTTATTATTAGAAAAAATTATCAAAATCTTTCAATTAAGGA
Organism: Leptopilina drosophilae; assembly: GCA_032873175.1. Taxonomy (NCBI): domain Eukaryota; kingdom Metazoa; phylum Arthropoda; class Insecta; order Hymenoptera; family Figitidae; genus Leptopilina; species Leptopilina drosophilae. The sequence goes on along the minus strand of CM065486.1, from coordinate 43,760,696 downwards.
AAAATGTAATTAAAACATTGTTATAGAAATGAATTATACTAAATTTTCTAAAACTTGAAATTAATTAATTTTAATTTCTACAAATTGAAAAATATGAAGATTTTAAAAAATTGCCCTTCAACAACAAAAATAACTCTTTTTCAGAAATGAAAAATGAGATTTTATTGGCTTTTCAAAAGAGGACTTTTAAATACACATTAAATGCGTATATATATTTTCGCATTTTAATTTTTAATAAAAAAAAATATATGATATCTCACGTACGTATAGCGCATCAAAAATATTTCTCAGAATTTCCATAAGATCGCAATATACGAATTTTGGAATTTCTAAAGAGTTCAGAAAATATTATGAAAAATTTTGCGCGTGCAAAAATATATTCAACGTAAAACTGGATTGTTCAGGTCATTCAGGTAATGAATAAGAATAGAAAAAAATTATAGAGTAACTTTTACTATATTATATGTACAGTGGAACCTCGATTATCCGAACTAACCTAGGCAATGTCTGATTCGGATAATTCGAAAATTCGGATAATAGAAGTTTTAATGTTTTTCATAATTAAAGTTGGATAGTTGAACTATATGTATTTAATATGATACATTTTTTAAAGATATATAAGAATATTTATGTAAATATATATTAATTTATAATAATATATTAATAAAACACAATATATGATTTTTTTAAAACCTTTTTGGCATAAACATAAACGTAAATAATAAAATAAATAGAAAAAATACATTTTAAAATTCGGATAGCCAAAAAAAATTCGGATAAATTGATTTTCAATTCGGATAATAGAGGTTTCGGATAACAGAGGTTCGGATAATCGAGGTTCCACTGTATTTACAAAGTAAAACCTAAACTATTTGAAACTTGAACGCATATTTTACCATATTTTTGTAGTAAAAGTTGCTACACGTTCAGAGTCAATTTTTTCAAAATTAGTAAAATGACATAAATGAGATCAAATTTCTGACAGATAAAGTTTTACTATGAAATAAGATAGTAAAAATTACTTTATTCGTCTTTCCATGCTCAAGAGTGAGTGAAATTAATAATAATAATAATAATAATAATAATAATCCGTTTTAGAAAAGATACTATCTTCATTTATTTTTTGTGAAAAATGAATTTTTTACGTATTGAGTACCGTTGAATTTGGATTTGAAAACTAATTTAACTACCCCGCATTAGTAACTAAAAAAGTTAATTAGAAGGTAATAATTAGACATTAATTCATTGATTTATATAGAGATTTTAGAGAAATATAATTTAATTGAAAATGTAGTCACTATTTGTCACATACCTACAATAAATTTTTTTCCGTAACATCTTTATTTTAGTTAAAATGTACATAGTTTTTTAGAACAGTGTACGCAATTTTACATAAAAACCTTACCATAGAAATTTAATTTCAACATTTTTTAATTTTCCTGGAAGCAAGCTTCTTACATAGAGACATATAATATTATAATGGATATTACCTTTTTCATAGACGAATCTTAAAGAATGACCTACAATAAATAAATATAGCCTACGTGTAATGATGTTTTTATGAATAATTCAATCATTACTATTCATTTAAGAAATTTAAATAATTTTTCTTTAGTTCCTTGTAGATTATTATTAAGTATGCGCAGGAAAAAAAGAGGAAAATTTCAATACCAGGCGATTATATTTTCTTATATAAGAAAGCCTTCCTTTTGTTCATAAGTAGTTCTCATTATTACAGAAAACAAATTTAGTAATAGGACCATTGAATCGGTGAAAAGTAATTCACAACTATACACATACCTGGCTTCAATTCGTACATTTGCCTAGATTTATTGATTTTCCTGTTGCGACCGGCGTCACCGCTGCCATTCGCAACAGCTCCCTCTCTTCGTGGACTGAGTGAGAAGGCAGCTGCCATACCGACACGAGGTACAATAAAGTGCGGCAACCCTCTTAACCAAGCTCTGGCGTTGCAGGCTGCTGCTACACACTTGTATAAAGTAGTTTTGCAATATTAAGTATTATTGTGTTTACTGATTCGAAAGACAATAATTGAATAGAATAAAGTGCCTCGACTTGCGTCTATCGACAGACATTAGTAGTAAGATCGAGTGAGTAAAACAGAGAGAGAGATTGGGAGTAGTTGTATGTAAGTGTTGAGGAGCGTTTGCTGAAACTGTGTTGGTGCCAGGCAATATGCGTATAGCAGTGCATCATGGCGTCGAGCAAGTCGTGTGTCATCACCGCGAACATTAGATGAAACCTAAGCCTTGTGCTTTCCAGTGCATTTTAAAAAGTTTGTGTCGATTTCGAGTTTCATGTTCTGAAGGAGAGCCCGTTAAATTAGGTAAGGGATAAACTGGAGAGCTTTATCACGTGATCGACTCACATGGAACTCGGTTTGCCCGTTTATTCACGTCCATTGCCCGCCGAGCCGATAGTGGCCACCGCTATCTGCTCACCATTATTATTACACATATATACCGTTAAAATGACCGAATCCCCATTCAAGTCAAGCTTCAAAGACTCGGCTGAACGAGACAAATTTTTTTCGCACTCTCGCCGCCGCTCGCAAATATCGATTGTTTCTCGTGAGTCCGCGTGTGAAAATGTTTTCTTTTTCATTTCGGTTAATTTGTCTACTTCTTTCTCTGCCTAACTCGAACGAGTTGGAGCAGAGTTTGTTCTGTCTCCACCTTTTCGTTGCTCAATAATCATGCATGCATTTTGATCGATTTGTTGCATCTTTTGGGGAATTATTTGTCGTCACTTTTTGTTGTGCATTTCTTTAATAATAATAATAATAAAAATAACAAGATCCCGAGTGGTATCACACAGTGGCTGGACGGCCTGTCCGAGTTATTTCAGGGCCGCACCAAAGTTTTTTTTTACACATGTATATTTGCAGTCGCGAAAATGACGGTTTATTTCTCTTACGAGTGAAAAATTTGCTTCGCTACTTTCTTGTTATATTGCAATAACAAGAGCATTGTATTCAAGTTTAGTTCATGTAATATTTATCCCTCTCCCAGTGTCAATGAACCCTTCGCCAATGAACATTTCGCTTGCTTGTCTTGCACTGCTGTCAACATCTGTCAAACATGAATTTAGCACACAAATTTGGATTACCTATAAATTAAATTGTATAATTAAATTATAATTAAAATTGTGCTTTGCAGAGAAACAGAAATGAATAAACGCAGGAGAACTTCGTCTGTTGCGAGCCGTGGGACGGAAGATGATCCTGATGATGTTCAACCTGAACCTACAAAGAGACGGAAAAAATTTGATCCCGTAAGTTGTGATGCACGTACTTGTTGAAATGTGTAATTTAAATCGATAGAATGTTATCATTTAGTCACCAAAGCCTTTGTCCATTTGTCAAGATAAATGTTTATATTCTAGAGCGACTTGTGTCAGCAGCTTTACGACATACTCCGAAATCACAGAAAAGAAGACGGCAGTTTGTTGTGCGACGCCTTTATCCGCGTGCCGAAACGAAGACAGGAGCCCGGCTACTATGAAGTTGTTTCAAATCCAATTGATTTGCTTAAAGTCCAACAAAAGCTGAAAACTGACGAGTACCGAGATATGGAAGATTTAGCTAACGACATCCACCTTATGGTTAACAACGCGAAAGCGTTCTACATGGTAAGTGCAGTACTTTTTCCACAGAGTTTTTGTTTTTCTAATAAATGGACGATATTGATATTTCATCTTTCAACAACCAGCGAACCTCACCGGAATATAAAGATGCAACAGAGCTTTGGGAGCTTTGCACTTGCACGAAGAATCGCATTTCCGAAGAATACGAGGACACAGAGACGAAGGGAAAAATTATGCTCAAGGTATTTGAGACTCACCCTGATTCTCAACTTTTCTTTACAAGAAAATTTACAAGAAAATGTTGAATTGCGCATTCTAAACGAACATTCTTGTTTCAGGCTAAAAAAGTATCTGTGAAGCAGGAGGATGCCGAAGATACGTCCGAAAGTTCCACAAATCCAGACGAGGAATCTACTCAGGTCTACGAGGAACTCTTCTCAACTGTCATGACCGTTACAGATCCAACGGATAACAATCGTCCTCTGCACAGCATGTTTCAACTGAAACCCTCCAAGAAGGTACTGTATGAAAGGAAATGGAGTCGAAAAGTGATTTTACACTTGAAGCCAAGAGTTTGCTTATAATGGTGAAAACAATTTGCAGCTGTATCCCGAATACTATGAAGTTATCGACACGCCCATCGACTTGAAGATGATTGCCAAGAAGATACTGGACGGAGCCTATGGTTGCATTGGCGACATGGAGCGGGACTTGATGCTCATGTGTCGCAACGCTTGTCAGTTCAATGAACCTGGTTCGCAGATCTACAAGGACGCGAAGCTTCTAAAGAAAATTATTAGCGTCGCAGCCAAGAAACAAGACGGAGGAATGAGTGCCGCAGTTAGCAAGTCCTTGGCGAATGCTCCATCGACCAGGAGCAAAAGGGGAACGCGCAGTGGGGCGCAGTCTCTTCTCACTCAAACTGCAGCACTGCCAGACGAGGACGACGAAAGCGACGACGAGGAGGAGGAGGGCGCTGAAAACGACGAGTCTGACAATCCACAGTGGCAGCTATTCCAGACTATTCGAACTGCCCCGAATAATCAGGGTAAATGGCAACACTTTGAATGCGGAACGTTATTCGTCGCAAATAAGGACGCAAGTTATTTTTCTTAATCAATGTTGTTGTTGTTGTTGCAGGTGTTCGGATGAGTGAATATTTTTGGAAGCTCCCTTCTAAGCGCCTCTATCCTGATTATTATAGAATGATAAAAAATCCCATTTCTTTATTGCAAATTCGAACTAAAATCAAGGTAAATAATTTTCTTTTAATTTTTGTCTTTATACAGAGTATGGGATCTGCAAAGAGAAAAACTAACATTTCATTGAAAATTTTATTTCTTTAGAAAGGGGGCTACGGAACTGTCAGTGAAGTTGCAGGCGATATGAATATAATGTTTGAAAATGCAAAAAAATACAACGTTCATACTTCTAGACTATACAAGGTAAAAACATTAATTTCATCATTCTCTTTTTATACTCACTTGTCAATCAATACTTTCATGTTTTTAAGTGAAATTTAATAAATTGTTTTCAGTGTGCCGTCAAATTACAAAAGATTATGCAGGAAAAAGTTCAAGAACTATTAGAATTCGATCGGGTGAGCGAACGTGACAATAAACGAAATGTATGGATATTTGCGGAAACTAGTTGTTGAAAATGAATTTTGTTGTTATAGAAAATTAGCGCATCAACTTTTATGTAATTAAGGGTTGATTCAAGACTACTTCTAACGATACTTTTATTTTTGAACAACAGGAATCGGAGTCTGAGAGTGAAACCGAGTGCAACCAACAGCCAAAACTGATAAAACGCGCTTCAAACGTTTTGACTCGAGGAAAGTACACTGACAATATACCACTGAAGAAGAGGCTTTACGCTCTTGTTAAATGCGTAGTGGAATATGTTGTACGTATTTTATTGATAAATTGAACAATGTAGATGTTGAGTTGAATAATTGTATTAAAAATGTTGCAGTATGAGGATGGAAGGCAACCAATGCTCCTCTTCATGGAGAAACCATCGAAGAAATTGTACCCTGATTATTATCAAGTAATCAGCGAACCCATTGACATGTTGGCCATTGAGGCTAACATAAAGGCCGAGAAGTATCAAACTGAGAATGAACTGATACAAGATTTCAAGGTACTCAACATTGTCCTTAGCTTGAGTGGAGAGTGAGATTCATCATTATTATTTGCTTTTGCAGCTCATGTTCAGCAACTGTCGCCAGTACAATGAAGAAGGATCACTAATCTACGAGGACGCGAATACATTGGAGCGAATTTTAATGGAAAAGGTGAAGGAGTTGGGTCCCTTGCCGGACGTCAAGAACAAATCGAGTGCATCAACTCCAACGAGAAATGTGGGGTATGTAATTGAATAGGTCGTTCATCTGAGGAGGCAAATTGTGTATAAATTGAGTGTTTTATTTGTTTTAGTTCTATTTTTAAACGAAATGTTAATTTTTCAATGTTCAGAAGACCGAAGAAGGTGGTGTCGCTTCGCATTCAAAAGTTGCGCACAATGTATGACACGATCAAAGATTATCACGACTCCAAAGGTAGACAATTATCTTTGATATTCATGAAACTGCCCAACAAAAACGAATATCCCGATTATTACGAGGTAATTAAGCAGCCCATGAATATGGAGAAGATTGCTGCAACGCTCAAGAATCACGGTTATGAGAGTCTGGAGGAGCTCGTCTCGGATTTTATTCTAATGTTCGACAATGCCTGCAAGTACAATGAGCCTGATTCGCAGATTTACAAGGTTAGTTGTTGTTCTTGTTGTTCTTCATATTCAAACAGTAGAGATTAATATTGTCCATTCACAGAAAGGATAACCCCCTTAATTTTGAAAATTAAATTTTTAAGTTGAAATTTTTCTATCTATCATTAAATCAAATATCAAATCTCTTTTTCAAACTTTAAAATGTTTAAAAAGTCAATATTATGTTTTCAACATTACATCACAAAAAGGTTGAAAAGTAATAAATAAGTTGAAATGAATCGAAAATTCTGTACGAAAAATCTTTTTCAAAGAACGTAACAAATTTCTTTTTTAATCGACTAATTAAAAGAGAGTATTACAAACTAATGTTTACAATAATTTACATTTTAATATCATCAGCTGTAATATACATATTTTTTCTTTAGTTGACAAAGTAATTTATTCAACATTTTCAATATATTGTACAAGTTGAAATATTTCTTTGTGCCACACTCCATATATATATATATATAAAAGACGAAATTGAAATTTTAGAGAGAGTGTGTGTGTGTGTGTGTTGTATATAGCAGTTTAAAAAAGCCGTTTCGGAATAGACGCAAAAAAGAATCTACCTGAGGTACGAGTCTATTAGCATTGACCTTGTCACTTTCTCTTTGCCGATGTTTTTAAAATCCGGAAATAATTTAAATTCAAATATGAGTGGAAGACAGTGAAATATAGAATTCTTCAAAAGTATATTTTTGAAAAACTTGTTCCGATTAATTTTAATAAAGTGAAGGTTAAATAAAAATTGTGCTTGCAAGAAAGTGGACATGCAATACGTGAATAATGAGAATGTGCGCAGAGTGTTTCGCCGTAATGTATAAGGTTATGTGCGAAATTGCGTTGATTTGCGCAGAAGGCGGTTAAAGAGAGGTGAAATGCGCAGACTCCATCTGTATTTGCTATAGGGAGACATTTCTGGATTTTTGTCTTGCCTCACCACCTTGTCTTTCCGTTTGCGGCTCCTCATTGTTGTGTGTTCCTTATTTTGAAAATAATTTTCTCCCACGAAAGGCATTGAGATGCAATGCAATTTGACCAATTTTGTTGAAAGTCGCCAGCCACCTATTTGTGCAGTGAATCTTGGCCGACGAAATATGCTTTGGCGTACATATGAAATGTGAAATAACGTGCGAGAAAGACGCGCTCAGCTCAGTGAACACATAGTTTTGCATACAAAGATACTGTACATATAACATGTCCCCGCGACCCTTGCTCCTTTACCATAATAACATTGGCCGATAAATTCGTCTTGTCATTGGCAGTGTTTTATTCTCAATCGAGAGACCGGGAAGCAGGAAAAGGGGAAAATGTTCGGTTTGGAGCCTGGTTCTCCGTGTCCCTACAGTGCACCGCTCAAGACTCACGTTAAAAAATCACCTATTCGACCGTGTTCGATTCGTCTCTTTCGAGACAAAGACCTCGATCAACGAACGCCAAAAAAATGCAAAAAAAACGAAACCAAAGTAATGCTTGATTAATTAAATCTTTTAAAACCATCTTCAACTATCTTTATTTATTTATTTAATTAAGTACTTTGACCGGTCCGGAAAAAAGGATATAACTTTTTCTCAGTTGTGACCTACTTAATTGGACTAATACTTTCCATTCAAAGTTATCCGTCTCTCTTCTTTAGCACTCTTTTTGACAATTTCCATTTATTATTTCCCACACTCAATTACATTAATTACTGGCATTTATATCACAATTTCTTCATAAAGTCAAGTTTCTTTTTTACAATTTTCATTCATTTTCATGTTTTACATTATACATGTGTGACTACTCTTGATGATGATGATGATGATAATAATAATCATTACTTTGCAGAAAAATGCTTTTCTTAAGCTAACAGTTTGTCTGTAAAATTTTACAAGTACAACAGATTAGATAAGAAATAGAATAGATACATTTTATTGTTTTTTTATTTATCTGTTGTACTTTTTTTGTTGCCCCGTGATTCTCACATTCTCACATTTTTGGTAATTGAAAGTTTAAAATAATCAATAAGCTTGGAATTCATTACATTTTCATTTATTAGGGAACGCACTTGTAAGTTTAAATTATTTTCTTTAATTTCATCTTGTTGGTGATTTTAATTAATTATTATGTGTATAATTAAATCTATAGTAATTTAAATAGGAGAAGGCATATATGTGTGTAAAATTTGATTACAACACAATTAATGAAGTGTACATGTGATATAAAGTAAAAGTATTTGAAAATTGCTTATGTATTAACCAAGCATTTTATTGATTTTCATGTTAACCAATCGACAGTAATTCAAGTATATATAATTAGGTGACACAAGTTATACTTTTTTGTTTTGCCAAGAATAATATGTTCCAGTATCTTCTGCTAATGTTCAATAAACTAGAATCAATAAGTTAATAATTGTGAATCTTTTACTGGCTCTATTAATCTATTAATCTAGTCGTAAAAAATTAAATGCTCAACTTTGAGGAATTTTTGACATTTATTGTACTGTTTCTAACAAGTTGAATTTGTTTTTTCTCAGGATGCCTTAATTCTGCAACGTTTGGTTTTACAAACGAAATTACAACTGAGTGAGGATGAAGAGAGTGTTCCCGACGTGGCAGCTGCCGTGCAAGAAATATTGGCCACGATATTCACCGCCCTTTACAACCATCAGGATGAAGAAGGCAGATGCTACTCTGATTCAATGGCAGAACTTCCGGAGCACGACATTGTCGACGGAAAAAAGTAATTGTCCCGTTTCTTGAATTTTTGTCGCAACAGTTGTTTAACTAAAGTTTTCTCCTGTTTAGAATTCGTGGTTTGTCACTGGATTTGATAAAAAGGAGACTCGACAAGGGCGTGTACAAGAGGCTGGATCGCTTTCAAGAAGACGTCTTCACGTGCCTGGAGAGAGCGCGGAAATTGTCGCGCACAGACTCGCAGCCCTTCGAGGACAGCGTCGAACTGCAGGCGTTCTTCCTACGCACCAGGGACGACGTGACTCGAAGTGGAGACCTGCTGCACTCGCCCGCTCTGAATTACACACTCCTCGACCTCTCGGCCCAGGTCGCCGATCTCAAGCGGATCAAGTTGGAGCAGGAGATTGCATTGCCGGCAGAAGACGAGAGCTGCGATGGCAACGATAAGGTAGGCAGTTTGCAGCTTCGTGTCGACCAACTTTTAGGTGGAGACTAACTTACTCTCTCGCGTTTATAGGAGTCGGAGTCGAACTCGAGCACGGGAGCGAGCAACGGCGACGGGGCGACAATGAGCTTCAACCAAGAAGTTTATAGAGCGGGAGACTTTGCTTACGTGGAGCCCAGCGAGCGAGGAATGGAGTTTAGCGTGGTGATGATTGAAAGGCTCTGGACCAACTCGTCCAATGAGCAAATGCTGTATGGAAACCTCTTCTACAGACCGAGCGAAACTTATCACATCGCGTCTAGAAAATTCCTCGACAAGGAGTTGTTCAAGAGCGACGTGCACGTTGCAGTGCCTCTCGTCAAGGTCGCTGGCAGATGTTGCGTTCTCAGCGTCAAGGACTACTTTCGCATGCTGCCGGAAGGCTTCTCTGAAAAGGATGTTTACGTTTGCGAGTCTAGGTACTCGACGAAGGCCAGGTCGTTCAAGAAAATCAAGAACTGGAACTTCGATCCAGACCGCTTGAAGCTCGTAGCTCGAGAGAAAATAATTGAGCCAAAGAGAGTCATCTCTGTGTACAAGGAGAGGCTCGAGAAGCATAAAGAGGAGATTGCCGAACTGGAGGAGGGCGAGAAACTTATTGAAAAAGAGAGACCGGTACGTAGAAATATTAATGAAACTCTCATTGTTTATGCAGAATGAATGATGATAGTAATGAAGAAGAAACCCTTTCTTTTTTAGAATGTGATACACTTCAATTCAGACGACTCGGACAGTACGTACTATGAGCAATACAATACCTGCGTTGGATCTGTGAAAACCGGGGACTTTGTTTACGTGGCGACTGAAGGCGGCAGGCAGCAAATTTCGCAAATTGACACCATTTGGTCGACAAAAGAGTAAGCATCGTCAGTCATTTCAACTTGGCAAGACTTTGAGTGTTTAACTTGAATTTATTTTCAGGGGAAAATGCTATATGAAAGGGCCATGGCTTTTGACACCATCGGAAATACCTCACGCACCCACTAAGCTGTTTTACAAGCAAGAACTGTTTCTATCCACAATTGATGGCACTCATCCTGTTGTGGCCATCGTGGGAAAGTGTGCAGTTCTCGATTACGGAGAATACGTCTGCAGTATGTTAAACTTTTCGTTCCCTATTACTTATTTCATGAAAACATCCATTTCAATTGTCGAAATTTCTGCGCACTAGGTCGGCCGACTGAAATTCCAGAAGACGACATTTTCATTTGCGAGTCCACTTATGACGAAACGAAAAATCTGATGAGGAAACTGAACATGGACGGTTTGAAAAAATACAATCACAGTTCGACCGTTACAGACGACGAGATTTACTTCTTCCGTAAACCTATCAATCCTGCCAAGGTGAGTCTCGCAAAATGAAATTGAGAAAAAAGTACTTTAAATATTAGTTGAATAATATTTCATTTGAATATTTACCTCCATGTCTGAATGTCTGTCAGGTATCTAGTGAAGTGGCTCAAATGCAGAGTCAAATCAAACCTCTCAGTGCCTCGGGGTCTTTCGATATGGTAAGTAATTTACTATGCTCCCTTTTCACTTTTTTTTTTTTTTTGTAGAATTTGCATGCTTTTCAAGAGAGATGCTGCTATTTCAGAAATTATCAACTGTAATTCATTTCAAAAGTCACTGTTGTCAAAATTTTTCCTCTTCTTTCTTAACATTCTCATCAGTATTTGGTTTGTTAAAATTGATAGACAATGATCCAATTTGACAATCTCATAATTTCTGGCAGTACAGCTGTGTAGGTACATTTAACGCTGGTACAGCGAGATTCTTCTCCATCAAGAAACAAAATGCACAATTTGAATATTATTATTATTAAAATGTAAATAATTATTAAATTCATTGACTTTTGGACCTAATCAAAATTTGAAGATAAATGGAAAGAATTTTCACAACATCTGGCTGTATTAGTCATGGCTCGATGCACGTTCGTTAATCCTATGCCGGCATATGCAATTATGTATTTTTTTGGTTTTTCTCAAATCTTTTTTTATTTACGTCCATTGAGTTACAAGCATCCATCTAGATGAAAACAGAATTTTCTTTCAAGTTTGAAAAAAGTCAAGAGCACCTGTTGGGTTTTGCGCGCGAGTCGACGGAAATTGATTGAAATTGATTATAGTTCAACTCTCAATTTGCCAAACAAAGATCGGGATGTGAAATAAAATGTGGCACTGAGGTCGTCTCAGTTAGTTGGTTTTGAAAACAGCTCTTGAGCCTATTGTTGCAAAAAAAAAAAGAAAGAAATATATCGACAGTGCTTCTAGGATGAAAATTGTTGAAAAATTTCTCTTTAAAAAAGTTTTAATTTTGAAAAAAAATTGGTATAAATTTAGATTTTCTCAATTGAGTGAAGCAAGACAAAATGAAAACTAGCAGCACTGACGATAGGTAGGTGTTTTGTTAGAGGTAACTTGAAACTAATGGTATAGGATTCTTCACCAATAATACCGAAGCTGGAACCCGATGTCCTAAGCATGGGAGTAGGATTAGGAGTAGGAGTCGGGGAAGACAGCATGGATGCTGGTGGTCCTCCGTCCGTTGGATCTATGGAAGCTCAACCGGTGCTCTCCAACACTCAAACGCCCGTTTCCACTAAAAAGGTAGGTCGGCGTCGTCGCCTCTCTCTCCATTCTCACTACTTTTTCACGTTTTTCACTTTTATTCTTTTACGCACTGGCTCATTGTTCACCCCATGTTTTATTTATAGTTTACCTCATTCATCATTCACCCGCTTCAACTTTTCATTTATTTATTATATATTTGTTCGCAATAAAATATGCCAGCATAAAAATCTGTTTTGTTTTTTTTTCTTTTCTTTTCTTTTTTTTTTTTTTTTTTTTTTTTTTGAAATTATTATTCGCACCGTTTAAACGAAGGGATTTTCTCAAACGTTCTAGTAGTCGTAAAAGGAATAGATAGAATAGCCATTAGTGCGATTCGTCCATGACAAACCATTATTCCCACTCCCACCCTTTTAATTTTATTTCTTCTTCTGTTTAGAAATCCACCGGTAAGAAATTAGTTACGGGATATATTTTGTATTCGAGTAAACATCGAACGCCGATTACGCAAAATAATCCTGATTCTACCTTTGGGGAGATTAGCAGAATTGTTGGTAACGAGGTATTTATTTCTTTTTTTTAACGATTTTCTTTAAATTTCGACAAGCCTTGCAGTAGAGAATAAAATCTCAATTATTTATAACAAACAATATTTGCCTATTTTTCCCTCTAGTCTGAGGCTTGTCGACATGCTTACCTTTCAAAACGAGAGATATTGGCTACTCATCTTCTTTCTTTTAGTTATCCAAATTTTTTCCAATTTCAAAATAATTAATGATGAATATAGCGAAATTTATATCACTTGATACAATATAATGAATCCACTATAATTCTTATTATTACTATTATATAATTTAAGTAATCCTATTATTATTTTCAATTATTATTTCATCTACCTATGTAAAAATTTTTGTTAGCAAGCTTTAATGTTTCTTTTTTTTCTGTTTTCAGCTTAAATTTTGTTTGTTACTTTTTTTTGAAAAAGCTGGTGCTGTTTAATAATAATGACAATAAATATTATACATACATACATACATACATACATACATACACACAGTGTGTTTAATAATGTGTTTAAGCATAAACTTTGAAATTCTTGATATATTTTATTTAGAGTAATCATTCTTTGGAAAAAGTAAAATTGATTTAATAGAAATATGTTGAATTGAAAAAGAAATTGGAAGGAGGGAGTAGCCACTGAAAGGAACAAAGATGATAATAACAATTAAGCTTATTAATATGTGAGACATGAGAGACTTTTCAAGTTGTTTGTTGTTATTTTTAGTGGAGAAAATTGCCGGCGGGTGAGAAGCAAACGTGGGAAGAAAAGGCCATCAAGATGAACGAAGAGATTGGCCAAGTAAAGGGTAATTCCACGCCGGTTGCAGGACAAGATCACGTTTTCGAATGTTGCTGGGACACGTGTGACTTTCAATTCGAGGATATGACAGACTGTATTGATCATTGCATCGCAGAACAATCTGGTCACGTGCAAACCACATTTTCCAATCTCAGTGGTGGTAGGTAGCAAGTTGCAATTCTTATTAGAAATTGAGTTTGATGAAATTGTTATTCTGAAATATGCTTTTTTTTCTTTCCAGAAGAAAATGTGATATTCCAATGTCAATGGCGAGGCTGTGGAAGAACAAAGAAATCAGTGCCACCTTTTCCGAGTGTGCAAAGACTCGCGAGACACGTCAAGGAAGTTCATATTCTCAAGTCCAATGGACGAACTATCCCACCTGCCGATAGAAGCAAGTAAGTTAACTACATAGTACGAACACTACATTAGCCTTTTGTTACATATTAACTTTATAAGGACATTTTAAAGGCAAAATGAATTTTTTTTTTCAGAAATTTTATCGCCTCATCGAAAGGAGTCGCCGGAATGGCTCCGATGGAAACCGGTGAGTTGCGTGGCGTAAACCACAAAATACGATTACCCAAAGGTGCGCATTTGTATTTTCAGTAATACTAAATTTTTATTGGCATGCGTTTTATTCGAAATTCAAAATTACTTTCAACTCTGAAGATGAGGGACCAACTATAGACAACTTTTCAACAAAGTTCAAAATCTCATAAACATTTTCATTTTCTACTTTACATTTTCATACTCTACTAATTTGATAAAAAAAAGTTTGGAGAAATTTTTTCAAGCATAGTATAAAAAAAATAAAGTTTTAGAACTGTAAACTTGACGGATAATTGTTGTTGCAGAAACTACTGTGGCTGCAACGCAGACCAACAATCTTCCAACTACGAAGCAACCGGAACCACTCTTCATTGCCGTTCCTCCCAGGCCGAGTCGACTTTTACATTCGGACGCGTATCTTAGGTGAGGAGCAATGAAATTGTTATTTCCCTTGTTGCCGTTTCAAGTTATTTGACATTATTACGTTTGACATTGCAGATATATTGAGGGCTTGAACGTCGAGAATCGCTACATATCAAACTGGGACAAGCAAATGAGCGCAACGCCAGAGAACACTCAGATACCTGAAATAACGAAATTGCCGGGAGAGTGGCTGGGCAACGGAGTGGGCAACCATGGAAATGTTGTCAACGCCTTATGGACCTTGAGGAACATGATGATGCGCGACGTGTTGGCTATTAACAAAACTTTGTAGTTGACTGGAAAAATCGAGCTGTTTGGAAATGTTATTGGCGTTAGTCCGCGACTCAAGACTGATGTGTATTTATATTTTAATATTTCAGGATCTGAGCTCGATTAACTTCTTTACGTTTCTCAAGTGCACATAAACATTATATGATGATTACATTATCAACTTAATGTACATGTACATCGAAGCTGCTAAATATGTGTAAAATATTTTGTCTCAATCTGTGAAATATTGTCAAAGAAAAAAGATATTGCTATACTTTGTATGTGCTAAAAAAATAATTGTGAATCCTTGGAAATTTGATTCTCGAAATGTTTTACTATTATTAGAAAACATAATATTTTACGAATGCCTGCCTGCCTGCATTGTATTTAACTTTTTTTATTTCACTTTTTTCCCTATTTTTAGAATGAATATATAGAGTTTGAAAAGAGTTGCATTTTATTTTCTAAAGTTGATTTGTAAAAATGGACAAACAGCAACTTGAACAACAGTGTGCTATATTGTTACATTTTCTTTTCATTTTGAAGAGCAACATTTCTATGGAATATATATGAGTAGTTAGCAATAATTTCTTTGTATTTTAAATACAAATTTCTAACATTGAGAAAAGTTGTGGAAATTTTCTTTAAAAATCCGTTACCCGTCCCCCGTGCTGCCAATCTCCCCACTTGGTTGGTTCCTTTTCCGAGTTGGGAATAATTTCGCCGCTCTTGGGATCAGTCTCGACCAGAACCAAGTCGATAAATCGCATGGAACGATCTATTTCAGCTGTCGTCAATTAAAAAAAATGTAAACTTTCTTTATTCTGCTAGCATTTATTTTTATCAAGATTTTCTCTTTTTATTTTCTCACTTACGTGGTAAAACATCCGCCTTTAGTTTCTCATGAAACTTTTGCATTCGTGCTGATTCGCTCTTAAAAACTTTGGAATTTCCAACTTCAGCTTGCGTCAAAGAACCTAAATAATTATTAACTTTTTCAAATTCAATTCAGATAAAATAAACAAAAACATCTTTTTCTATCGTCGATAGAATTCTGTGTTTAAAATATTAATAAAGAGAACCAACTTTTTGAAAATCTCTTTCTCTCAAGATTCATTCTTGCATTATAGGAAAACATTAAACGTCGAGGCACCATACACAACATATTTGCGTCAATTGAAATAATGAGAAACTAATTTAACAAATGACAATTTACTCTGAAAATTTATTTAAACTGATTTACACAAAAGCATGCTCAGACGACTGTCAAATACTAAAATATAAAAAATAATAAAAGAAGGTAAGAGAAACAGTTGCCTCTAACAACAACGCAACAATAAACTTTATTAAAATTATATTATTATTATTATTATTATTATATATAATAATCGTCGTGATACCAGATTTCCGGATCTCTGTCCACACTTGAAGTTAGTTATAGTTATTCTTTTGTTTTTTATACGTTTTGATAGAAAATAGAAATATACATTATTATAATAATCGTAAGTTTTCTTACCGTTAGCAAATTATCTGTATTCATTTGTTTTTTTTTTTTTTTTTTTGAAAATTCATTTTTGTGGGTTATTGTCATTTTTTTAATGTCAAAAAGAAACCAAAAAAACTCGTTTTATTCACTTCACAAAATTGACAAAAATTCCATTCCATATTTTTTATTTTCCTAGCTTTTTCCTAATTTTCATCAAAAATATTTACTTTTTTCTTATCCTGCTAATAAATTGAATTTATGCTACGAATTTTATTACTTATGAAACAATTAAAAATATTTTAATTTTTGCGAAGAATTTAAAAAAAAATTGAAAATAATTGAATTTTTCAGAAGAATTTTATTATTTACAAAAATAATTCATTTTCTTAGGCAAATTTTGTTATTTATGAAAATAATTGAATTTTCTTGAAAATAATAAAATATTATTATTTATTAAAATAATTAAATTCTTGCGAAGAATTTTTTTTTAATTTGGAAAATAATTGAATTCTTGGAAAGAATTTTTAAAAAATTTTGAAAAATAATTGAATTTTATAAATTTTGAGAAAAATTGAATTTTTTGAAGAATTACATTTTTTCAAAGGATTTTGTAATTTATGAAAATAATTGAATTCTTTCGAGAAATTTTATTAATAATTGTTGAAAAAAATAATTTTATTAAAATTGATGAAAATAATTGAATTTTTTCCTACAATTTTATCATAAATTTTTTTGAATAATAGAATTCTGTTTGGTTATTTTTTAAAAATAGTAGATATTGAAAATCATTTAAATGTGAAAAGTTTTTAAAGATAATTAAATTTTACAAAGAATTCTATTAAAAAATTTGGCAATAATTGAATGTTGGTTGGAAATTTTATTAAATTTTATTGAAAATAATTGGATTTTCCAAATAAACATTTTATTATTTATGAAAATAATTGAATTTTGAAAAGAATTTTATTGAAATACCTCAAAATAATTGAATTTTCGGGAGCAATTTTTTTTATTATTTAAAAACAAATTTTTATTAAAATTATATTAAAACAATTAATTTCTTTCGAATAATTTTATTAAATTTTTGAAAATCATTGAATTATTGCGTTAAAGTTTATTAAAATGTTTAAAAAGAATTGAATTTCTGTTGAAAATTTTATTACTTTTGAAAGGAATTGAAATCTTCATATGAATTTTATGAACATTGGTTTAAATAATGAATTTTTAAATGTTATGAAAATTTTATTATTTTAAATAATTGAATTCTTGTTCAAAACTTTATTTGTGAATGTAACTGAATTTTACGATTATGAAAATAATTAAATTCATGCTTAGAATGTAATCAAAATTTTTTTTTTGAAAAAATGGAATTTACATTAAAAATTTTATAATTATTAAAAGTAATTTAATTATTGGGAAAAATAAATTCCATAAAATTTTGTAAAATAAAATTGATTTTTTTCAATATTAGCGAATTAAAAGTAGTGGAAATTCTCTAAAAAAATATTGTATATAGCTGATAATTTTTTTACCTTCTCTATTCTTTAGAATAATTAAAATTTTCGTAATGAATTTTTTTTTTAATTTAGGTATCAGATAAGAATTTTTATAAAATTCAATTTTCCTCGTACAAGAAAGTTTAATTATTTTCAATTTTGAAAATCTGATGCCAAATTTGAAATTAGTATCGAAATTTGTTAAAGCTTTTTATATACTTTAAAGTTTAAAAATATAATATATTCTGAAAATTTAATTAATTACTTAAATTAAAATGACTTGAAATTGTTTACAATAAACATTGTAGCATAATATTCCCGCGCGGATAATTCGGCTACACTGTAAAAAATCCTAAGAATATTACCCACATTAAATGTGGCTATTTTACAGACAAGGGGAAAAGTGCCGCATTTAATGTGGCAACATAACCTTATTTAAAGCGTCACTTTTCCCCTTGTCTGGGTAATATCCTTAGGATTTTTTACAGTGTAGTATATATATATATATATATATATATATATATATATATATATTTATGCGTCTTTTTTTCATTTCATTTTTTAAATTGTGAATATGAGTAAGTACTGTATAATATAAATTTAAACTTTTATATTATTGGTTTCTGATTGGTTTTTATTGAAAGGCATGCGCAGTCAATTTTGTTCATGATTATCATGTCGTCTGCTAGTGACAAAGACCCTCAATTTTCATAATATTTTCATTGTTGAATGCGGTGGTAATACTTGACAGCCTTTTTTTTGAAAAATGAATATGCATCTAAAATACTATTAGGAAAGTGTATGTAAAATAATTGACTCCAGTAAGTAGCTGAATTTATTGAGAAAAATTATTTTTAAACTCAGTAAATAGGAATAAACATATACAAATAATTAAAATGTCAATATTACCTCAAGTAATTTCTCTGGAACGCAACTGCTTTCTTCATTCGTTTAATGGTAATTCTTAATCATTAGCGTATTACGTTAATTTCTTGTAATGTAACGGAAATTAATAAAATTAATGGATTTTTTCTTTTTTGGGGAATTCTAACATGACAGTTGTCAAAAGATTTGCAACAGGAAAAGAGAATGGCGAAAGTCCACGATTGAAAGAGTTTAGAAAGAAATTACGCGAGCGAACACCAATAGGTAATTTTCAAGTCCTTGTCGCTGTGGCGAATAGGTAAATTGTTAAATTGTGATTAATGTTGATGAGGAATTTCAGAGAAACTGGAAGAATTGGAGGAAGGTAAGCACCCGAGTCAAGAGAAGGAACCATTGCAAGCTTTTCCGGGAAATACAAATCCAGATACTGGCGAAGTGGGAGGACCAAGAGGACCGGAACCTACTCGGTACGGAGACTGGGAGAGGAAGGGACGCGTCTCTGATTTCTAATAATTAGATTAGATAAACATTTCAAAAAGCACTGTAAATACTATATTTTATGTATTTGAAGAGAAATCATTATTACTGTTGAGAAAATGATTAAAGGAAGTTAATAAATAGAAATGAAAGAATCTGACATTTAACAAATGACAACAGATTTATTATTATTATTATTATCATTTTAATGTATTATTTTAATATCTACATTTTCCAATTGTCATCATTCACGACGCATACACACATCCCAAAACTACACGTCTCCAATCATAAAAAATGCATTAAGTAGTTTTTACGTTTATGTTTTGGGAACTCTTCAAGTAATTACAAAGAAAACGTTAAATTATAAACTAGTTCCAACTACGTAAGAATTCTCAAAAAATAGATTTCAAGTATTTACATTGTACATTGAATTTGTCATCAGTTGCAGCAACAGAATCGCATTTTCAGAAAAACGCAGAAGCCCCTCTTCCCGAGACAGTAATTGAACTGAGTCTGAACTGAGTTACGTAAAGAGAGATTAGAGATTTGACAATGTTCAACCGTAGCTCTGACCTTTAGCTAGTTGTACAATAACAGTGAGAAAAGACAATTGTTTTTTGCTACGAGTTTGGTATTACTATATGTAGATAGACGAATAAGTATCAGTTTTGTTCAGTTCATCCACGGTGGGCCACAGCCAGCCGGTGGTTGCAATGCGTGCGAGACGGGCGGCTGCTGAAAGTGATGAGCGCTCTGCATCAGGTGATGTTGTGGTCGCATCTGAGCCGACGGCGTTGTGGGGGGCGGCGGCGGAGGGGGAGGCGGCGGGTCGCAAATGGAATGCATCAGCGGAAGTGGATTGCTCGGATGCGCTTTCGCCGAGTACGATTGAAGCGCTTCATATTCGATGCGCTGATCTCCGATTCCAATTTGACAAACGGGCTGACTGTTGTCATCGCCGGGACCTGAAGCAATATATATTTCTAAGCGATTTCTTTTATTGGATTCTTTTCACATATTATTAGCAGAAAGCACACCTCGAATCATTCTGAGCCTCGGAGGAGGAAGATTTATAGGCGGCGGAGCTCGATAGTGAGGATGGTGCTCCTCCCTAGGCGCCGGCGGCCGCGCGTAAGGTATCCTGGCAAAGTGCCCTGGCCAAGGGCCTTGAGGAACGGGAAGCGGAAGAGAAATGGGTCCATGGTTCGACGAATTTCCAGGATCTAGATTCGATACATTTTCTTGGCCTTCTAAAACACAAATGTTCACCATCAGTAATTCCACTAGTGTCGAAAATCCAAGAGGAAAAATTAAGACGGTCGAATCGACGCTACTAATATCAATCAAGTTGGCCTGATTTACCTGAAGTAATAGCACCCACGGACTGATCACCATTGCGCTTATCACCTGGTGAAAACATCAAGTGGCATTAGTAGAAATTCGAGTAAAATTATTTCTAGACATTCAACTATTAAAATTTTTTGAAAACATGCTTTTCGGAATGAACACCAGTAATTCGTACTGACACTTGCAGGTCCTTCCTCCAATTGACCAATCCAACAGGGGTTTTAAACTAGAAAAATTATTCAATTAGTTATTCAGAGTTGATATCAAACTCTCGGCTGTCCACGTCCGTCCACTAGAGGGAAAAAAATACAAACTTCCAAGCAGCACAACTTCTTAGACCATCTTTCCAATCTTCTCTGTTATCCTGCTTTAAAAAATGTTTCAAATCCATAAAAAATCATAAAGTACCTGTGATTGACTGACTGAGTAGTTCCTGAAAAAAAAAACTACAACAAAAAGGGTCTCGATCCTTTGACGGAAAAGCACTCAGTATACATATCGAAGAAACCTTGAAAGCGAATATTAATTTAAGCGAAAAAAATTCAGAGCGATGATAATTCGAATTTCAACTCGAGTTGTCATTCGCAAACATACAAAGACTTGCCTTAATTGTAAAAACAATCAAATCTCCAAATTAGTTTTAAAATTGGATTTAAAGAAGGAAAAGAAAATAAGCCAAGTTTGCGGAGTGGCAACAAAACAAGTTCTTTTTTCAAGTAACTCTAGAGAGAAAACTGATTGACTGTTTCTTGAATTCCGCACGCGCGGCCTCTCGCAATTAAAAAAAGTCAAAGATGCTAAATCCTTTCCAGAAGGTATCCAGCATACCGTGAGCTACAGACCTGGATGTGTGGGTGGCATGTGCGGCTTGACTCGATCGTGAGAGGAGGGACCCAATGCAGCTGCAGCCGGAGCGTGAAGTGCTGCCCGATGGCGGTCTTCTTCTCTGTATAAACAGTCGAGTCACATTTGTTAATAATCAACCGTGAAATTATCAATCGGGCTCATCTCAATGGCCCGAGAGCATTCTCCGTCTCAACTTTCTGAAATACACAAAACAGAGAATAAAAAAAGAAAAATCACAATGCAAATAGCATTGAAATTAATATCTACTACATTTCTTTAGACACACTCGAACCACCTGAGAATAATGTTCCAATCTTTTCGTCTCGTGTATTTTTATTTTATTACTGTAAGAAAATTGTCACTCTCTCATTGCCATTCTCAGTGATAATACGCCTGAAATTCTTTCTTCATTCGGTTCAAATAGTCTTTGCCTAAGGCACCTTAAAACTAGTTATTGTCCTTTACTTTTTCAGTTCTTTGACATAAACCTTTTTATTCTTCAATGCGGCTATAATTTTAAAAAGCGAACAATATCTGTTAATTTGTGTTAAGAAAAATACTATATTACACTATCGTAACCTTATAATGATTACCATGTAGCGATTGATCCAGTAAGCAAGCAAGCACTCAATCCATTTTCTATTTAGAAGCTTCCATTTTTATAACACGCTTGCTTGTTTAAACCCTGAGCAGGAGAATGTTTGTCATGACAAAGAAGATTCCCAAGATTAAAAATTAACTGTAGATAAACTAGTCTCAATAATTAATTGGAGAGACCTTTCGTCTGCTGCGTCACTATTCGTAATGAAACTATTATAATTTTGCATTTATTTTTATTTATAATGTCGAAAGTCTGCTACAGAATAAAAGATCTCTCAGTGTAGAAAAACAGCGATCTAAAATTTATTCATCTTTTAAAAGGTATATGTAGGAATGCTTTCAGTGTTTATAGCAAAACTTGGAGGTAGATTTAATGAAAAATTATTGCCAAAGCACTTTTGGTTATGAAATAGGTTCATAAAATAGGTTATAATCCATATTTGTCATGACTTGAGAATGATGAATTTAAATAAATAATGAAAAGATTTATTTTCGATTGCCCAAATGTCGTACAGTCCTGGTGAAGAAGATTACATAAAAATATATTGCAACTTTTTCCTACCCACAACTATTTATTTCTTGCTCGGACTGTTTTAATTTTTACTTCAAGTACATTGAAAATAATATAACTTTTGTATTATAGTGAATCTTTTTACTTGTTCCAAACTATAAAAACAAAAAAAAAAAAAAATCTTGAAGTAATGAATTGCATTAAAAAGAATAAAAATATTGCGTTTTTAGAAAAGTTTGAGATTAAATATGACTAATCCAGTCAATGTAGACAATAATGGAATAAGGAATTTTCAGTACTTTTTAATGCAAGTCCTCTTTGCGAGTTTCCAATAATTTCGTGTAAACAATATCATTTACGTTACTGTTTGAATGTCAAATTTCTGATCTTATGATACACAAGAAGCTCAAGGGAATCTATCAATAAAAGAATATAGTTTCACTTAAACACGTTCTATATACAATAAGCATTCATTAGACTCATTCTCACTCTTTTGTAAGCAAATTTATAAACTTATAAGGGCGTATCTCAAAAACTCTAAACTCTTGAAATCTCTGCAACTTGTGTGCTATAATTATTACAGCAGCAGCAAAAAAACAACAACAACTTTAATATGTTCGATTGGATGTAGGCAGTTTTGTTTCTGAGATACACTCTCAAAATTCATCATGAGTGAAAAATATTTTATGCACAAGTTTCTGTGGAACCCAATCAACGGTAATTGTTTGAATCACTTTCTGGACTACTTACTTTTGGGAAAGCGATCGTATTCTCTAAAATATAGTCAGTAAATACACATGTTTTCATTTGAAGACGAAATGAAATGCGACTACGAAAATGGATATTTAAGCTATATACCTATACATTCCTCGAGAGAGAAAGAGAGAGAGAGAGAGAATTAGTTCAACACTTACCCCATGCCGTGACGCTGAGAGTGCAGTCGCATACCAGGATGGATCGGCGACTCCTGAAATAGAAAATTTCCAAGTAAAATCTTTCTTTTCATCCGGAAAACAGAGATGGTGCGACTGACGAAAATAATAACTTTTACCTCGACTCCTTCTAGATCTGAGAATCTACGCTTCACTCCTTGCAGTTTGTGCTGATCGGACAATTCGGGTTTCGAGTCCAGATGATGCGGTGGTTGAAGGGCATAGTGGACTTGAGTCTGTATCTGGCCGTTGTGGTACTGCACTTGCTGAGCATGATAGTGCATCTGCGCTTGAACTTCGGGCGGCGGCAGATTCGGTGCGGGAATTTGCATCTGGAGCTGAGGCTGCGAGGGAGCGACGGGAATCTGCTGGCCCTGGTAGAGCCAGGGCGCCTGAGGAGGAGGCGCGTGCGTCGGTGGCGGCACGCTCGTCAGCATGTTGACGGACTGCTGAATGGGGTCGATGGCAGGCGGCGGGGGGACCATTCGCGGCGGCGGCGGCGGCACGGGCTGTGGCGCGGACGACGAGGCGACCTCCTGGCCCTCGAACTGGATGCGGTCCATGACCCGGTGCTGCTCGTGGTTCTGGTCCGGCTCGCCGCCCGTCTGCAGGAGGAACTGCGTCTGCGCCTGAGACACGGTGGCCGGCACCTGCTGGTACTGGATCTGGTAGGTCTGCGGAATGGGCGGCGGCGGCTGGTTCGGGGGGAAGGGCGGAGGGAAGTGCAGGTGCAGCAGCGAGGGGGGAGGGTGGTGGTGGTGGTGATTGGAGGGAGGTGGCGGCGGCTGCTGCAGGTTGACAGTCTCGATGACGCGCGACGGAGTCGACGACCTCTGCAGAGTCGGCTGCGTGTAGACGTAGGAGACGGCGGCCGACGGCCCACTGCTCGCGGAGACGAAGCCCTGGTGAATGGGACTGTGGTGCGGTGGCGGCTGGCTCATGACGTACATCTGGGTGACGGGCTGCGCCGGGCTCTCGGAGCAGGGCGGCAGCCCCTGGATTTGAAGCGGCTGGCCCGGGTGGATCTGGTACTGCACTTGACTTATGGTTGGCGGCGGACCTATCAGCTGCACTTGGCTGACAGACGGCGGAGGGACAAACGTCTGCAGTTCGTGCTGCTTGAAAAGTAAAGTCGAGATGAGTCTCAATTCCCTTTCCGTTTGAGAGAGTGCACCCAGAGAAATGATTTATTTGAATTAAATAAAATTTATTTGAAACAAATAAAAAAGGATATTTGTCACAGAACCAACTAAATTTTTATTTAGCTCAAAATCTCAAATAAAATTTTTTATTTCAATTAATATATTTCGTTTAAATATCCATTTTTATTTGAATGAAAAATGTTTTATATTTTCCTTAAATATATTTTATATTTAGAGCAAGTAAAAACATTTTTCATTTCAATAAATCCTGTAAGAATTCTGAAATATTAAAATTCACTTATAACCGTCAAATAAATTTAACAATCGCAATCACTAATGAAACTTTTAATATTCATTAAAATAAATGTTTATTTTTATAAGAATATTTGTGACGCGCTCCGAAGAAAAGTACCTAAGAAGCAAAAATTCGGAGGTTATGTTTTTAATTTTTTAAGTAAAAATACAGAATGAAAATCAATTATTAATTTAAAATTACTGATCTTCAAGTCTTCATTACATCCAAAATATTCAATAAAAATTATTTTCAAATTCAAATTTATAAAAAGTACACTTTTAATCAAGAGAAATCTAACACGACCCCAACCTATAATTCGTTTGCTTCATAGGTACCTTTCTTCAGAACGCGTCACATATATTAAATAAACTTAGATCTTCTCAGTGATTTTACTTTACTTTTCGACTTCATATGTAAAAGCCCACTGTCACATTTTTCTCACAAAATCTCAAATAAGACACTAAAATGTAAATGAAATCACATACAAGTCTATTATTTTGTACTAATTTAAATTTTCACTTAAAAAGAAAAATTCTGTACTTAAATTAATTAAATTTGTCAACTATTCATAATGAATAAATCTCTTATACTTAAACGCGTTAAACTGTTAAAAGCAAAACATCTTATGTTTTACTATAGTAATGCAATATGCGCAGGCGTCCACTTATAAGTCAAACAACCATTTATTTGAATCAAATATATGTTTTATTTGCTACAAATATACTGTTTCCTAAATTGCAAATATATTTCTTTATTTTAGATTACTAAGTGCATTTATTTGAAATAAATATTAGTTTATTTATTTTGAATAAAATATTTATTTGCAACAAATAAATATTTTAATTTATTTAATTTAATTAAAATTTAATTTATTTTTAAATAAATATTTTTTTAAAATATACACTTTTAGTTGAAATAAATGACTTTTTTCTCTGGGTGTGAGTTACCTGTGCGTGGTCAGTGGGCTGCATGGGTCCCGAGTGCATTCCCGGTCCAGGAGTGCCGGCCACAGTCGCCGTGAGGATAGTGGCTGGCAAAGTCACCACACTGTTTTGAGGGTGCTGGATTATGTCTTGATGCTGTATAGTGACGACATTGGGTTGGCCCACAGCCCCGATATTCATGGTTTGGAATTGAGCTGGAAAAAGTGGTGGTGGTTTAGTCATCTTGAGCATTTAGCGAGGTGGATACCAATTTTTCTTCTCTTACCTTGCTGAATTTGCTGAATTTGGGGCTGAGGAATAACTTGCTGAGACTGCACTGGAGGCGGCTGTTGCTGTATGTATGACTGCAGTTCCGACTGCATCGTTTGTATGAGGTTAATGGCCAACTGCTTTGCACTTTGCAGTACCGGTGGATTGGGATGTCTGAAATTTCGAGTATTGCATTGAAAACTTTGTACTTGAATGAAGGAAATATAAAACTTACTCGATGTAGAGATGCAGAGGTTCCGGTGATTCTGTTCCCAAAGCAGGATCGATAAATTGTGATCCTCTACCTCTGAGAGTGACGGTAGCTCCAGTTTCGCCTCGAATGTAGAGCAAATTTGAACCCCCAGCTCCAATAATTCGCCCCCGCAACCCAAATCCTTCCGGAGCATTTTCTATTCCAACGCAAATTTTTTCCTGCAAATGAAAGATTAGAATCCTATCTCTAAAATGAAAATTTGCCAAGGAAGAATAAGAAAAATGCTCACGACAGAAGGCACTCCAGAATGTAAACTCATGAGTGGTGGAGGAGCATTTGTGAATCTACTTGGTCTGTTTAGGGAACTTCTGTGCTCAGTTTTGATGATTTCGTTAATTTTTTGTATAGCCACTGAAAAATAAAAGGACGAATAGTATTCTTTCTAATATATTGATTTATCTTGCATAAGAATCAAAAGGCATACTGTCAATGTTGCGTTTAGTGTGTCCCTGTATGTACAAGTAAAGCGGCCTCTCATTCGTACATCGTTGCTTCTCGGATTCTGTCATGAAGCGACCACGCGTCGAAACAGTTGCACCTATAATGAAAAATTCGTTTCTTCAAACAACTTTGTAAAGTAAACTAATAATTATTGAAATTCCAATAAATCTTTGTGATTTGCTCTATTTTTGAATGCTGCTAGTTTAGAATCAACACGTACCTGAGAATCCATTGATTTCATCCTGGATGAAACCTTTTGTAAGTAATGTTCGAGCTGTTGGTGGAGTTTCGTTAATTTCAAATTCGGTGGTATACATTTCTGATCCCTTGAGTCCACCGTTTGCCGATGGTGATATCTAGATTAATGAAACAATTATCTAATATTAATAAATTTAGAAAACTCTAGAATAATAATGTCACGAGAAGAACATACCTTATTGTTGCTAGCATCGGTGTTTCGCAATTTTCCTTTAGCCATATGTATATTACACAGTTTATCAATTGTCAATAAGGTTATTCTTCACTAGTAAAACATGGAAACAGATTTAGGTTTTATATAAAACTCTTGTATCTAGAGAACTATGATTTGAAAATTAATTAAAAAATTACAAGAAAAAATTGACATTAGAAACTAGTAATTGAATAAGGGTCAACCGAACGAAACACAATAAATTAATTAAATTCACAAATAGCAACTTTTTTTTAAATGTGTTTTTGTAAATCAACTTATCAGGTTTTGTTCACTTTAAACTCCTCGCAAGAAGAATTCAGACTTACATTCCCGCACTTCGGAATACCGAAATGCAATAAATTCGATGTCAAATAGCTCCATGGAATTTAGAAAAAATTTTCAGTTTTTATATCTTAACACATTTTAATAAGATGAAGTTATAAATAAACCGTCAAGTATTGTTTCCAGTGGAATGAAGAAATTCCCTTATAATAATTAATGAAACACACTTTTGAATGAAAAGCGATCACGACACGTTCTCCCTTGCGAATTATATTTTTATTCGAGTTAATTTAAAGTGTAGACCAAGTTATTAAATTTGATTTAATAAATTCATATAAAAAACTGCTTGCAAACACAAGATTAGTAATGACATTAAAAATATTACGTTTGTATGTACATAGTAAAGCAACGGACTTGAGAAAGTTCGTTAGAGGTTAGCTGCTGTGTATTTTATATTTTTATAATAATTTTACATAATTTTTATCTATATATATACTTTCTTGTCATACACCAAACTAACCATTTAATACATAAAAGTAATAGATTATCAATTACACTGGGCCATTTCCAGCAATAATTCTCCTTCGCCAGGGGTCGGAGCGTCTATTACGTAGATGTACGTTGCGTTGCGCAATTGCGTGCTTAGTTTATGTGCAAACGTGTGAACATAACTTAATACTTGCGTCAGCTACGTCACTCCATTAAACAAAAACATAACCCTAAATCAGATGAAATGTTTTTTCTCCAAATGTCAGATTCTCATCTGTTGTTCATTATTGTAGCGTTTTGTTTCAATAATTTACACTGTATATTCTCTTGAATAAGAAAAAAGATTTGTGAAAAGGGAAAATGTCTTACCAAGGTTCACCATTTTCAACTGCTTGTGGTCAAGATGATTTTGAATTGGACGAGGAAAATGAAGAGTATTTGGACTATGATAGAGATGCAGAAGATCAAGATGAAAGTGACGAAGGTGATTAAAACTTTTTAATATACAGTAGTTTCAATAGTGATAAGAATTATAAATATAAATAATAATAATAATGAAACCAATGTGTTTTAGATACCGAAGAAGCGAGCGAAACTGACATGGGAAAGACTGAATATACTGAAATTAAAGAACAGTAAATATTAATAATAATTTTATTGATTACAATTGTTTGTTGTACAATGAAAGAACAATGTTGAAGGTTTTCCAGATTTATTAATTCTAATTATGAAGTAAAGAATTTTGGTTTATGAGTTTATTCGCTTTTAACTGAGGCTATTTTACAGGGTTTATCAAGACAAACTTGCAAGCTTGAAAAAACAATTGCAACAATTGAAAGATGGCACGCACCAGGAGTACAATCGAAAATTAAAAAGGCTCGAGGATCAATATAAAGAAAGGTTTGTAGAATGAATGTTCAATTAAGTTTACCTTGCTTCAGAGACATTGCAAGAGTTTTAAAAATACTATGCTTTCTTATTAAGGTTGAGAATGAATGTAATACACCGTGATTATCTTACCGAATGGGTTGAGAGAGACTATATTCTCGAGAAGAAGGCAGCGGCCAAGGAATTTGAGGAAAAGAAGATTGACTTGAAAGACAACTTGCTAACAGACATGGAGGATAAACGGAAGATGATTGAGTCTGATCGACACACGATGGAGCTTACGGGCGATTCGATGGAGGTAAAGGGAGAAATTTATTTTGATTTTCGGATAAGAATATAATTTTATTGGAATATGAGACAAAGTTAATAATTACGCTTGTCGCAGGTGAAACCTGTGATGACAAGGAAATTACGCCGGAGACCCAATGATCCAGTGCCGGAAAAAGTTGAAAAGCGCAGGAAACCTCCACCAGCTCAGTTGAATTACCTTCTAGATGAGAAGGAAATTGACAACGACTTGAAGGCAATCAGTCGGGGGAAAGTGTTGACTACCGTCCGCAAGCCCGGTACGATTTCTCAAATTCGTTCTCACTGCTGTTGAAAAACCTGAATGTGCCAAGAAATAAATTACGTTTCTTTTACAGTAGTAATGCAGCACTACAGTCCTGTCAACAACTTACCGACCCCGGCAATAAATATCTCGTCAGACTCTTCGTTGGTGGAGACGCGAATAGAAGATGGAAAACTCTTGTACGAAAGAAGATGGTGAGTATTATTACTTGGTGGAAATGTAAAAAGGAAAAAGTTTCTGAAATGAAAAGTTGGCAATTGTTAATTTCTTTTATTAGGTTTCACCGAGGCCAATCGGTTTACGTCGAAGGCAAAGATTTACAAAGATTTTCGGCAACCATATCGGCCATTGGCAATGAAGTGGTGAGTAAATTTGAGAAAGTTGCATTCTTTAAATTTCCCAACTTTGACACTCTTCCCTTTTTTTGCGGCAGGTTTGTGTGAAGAAAGTCACGGACGGAAGTAAGGTGAAAGTGTGCATATCTCAATTAAGCAGGGGGAAAATTTCAATTAAACGACGTGCAAATTAAAAGTAATGCTCAAATAAGTACGTATGGTGAACACGATGAGTTTTCGAATTCTTGAAATTAGAAAACTGTTTGAGACGTGCACTTGTCGCTGAAGCGAGGTGAGAATTGTTGATCGCTGTTGTCCTCAAAGCCAATGGGAAGGGAGACTTTGACTTTGCTCGTCCTCTGCCACCAGTAGAACCAGGCTTTCTGATGGTGCTGGATGACCGCGAACGTCCAAACAAAGTATGAGAAAATGATTAGTGTCATCATGGCCAGCAAGGAGTAAGTGGTCCACCGAGCCGGAGGAAAATGGTCGTAGTTGTTCTGGGAGTAGAAGTCGGCTGCCACAATGCAGACGTACGAGCAGGCGATTGTCAAGGGAGTGACGATGACGCACCGCAGCAGGTCGGAGTGGAGATTTCGCACGACGGTGCGCTGCCTCTGCTGACGAAGGCACAGCCAGACCGCAATCGACTCAGCGACTCCGTAGCGCAGTGTTCTCTCCACTTGGAACTCGTGTCCGCACAGCTCGCAGCTGCTCCTGTTGCTCTCCTCGAGCCACTTCTCCAAGCACGTCAAGTGAATTGCCCCCACAGTTCCCTGCAGACGCACAGTCCGATTGTAAATAGCTGTAAATAATTCATTTCCACCCGCAAGCATCTTTACCCAGCCTAACAAAAAAACGTTAGGTTTGCCAATATTTCCGGGAAATGGAATTTTAGACTACTTTGTTGCATTAGTGTTTACAAATGAAGAAATGCCGACATTTGAGACATATTCAATTGTTTTTTTTTTACTTTTTTTTAGTGAACAATACGTCACTACTTTTCGAAACGAAAAAATTTCTTTGTAAAAATAATGTTTTGTTTATTTGCATGTAATAAAATAATAATTATTATTATAAGAAAGATTGTGTGCAGATAGAATGAAATTCTAGTTGTTAGTTCTACTTTTCAACTAAGCGTCGAGAATAAATTATATTCTTGAAGATACAGTTTTACACTTTATTTACCTTACATTTGCAGGGAAAAACAATTTGCACATTTCGATGTGATTCGTAACAAATTCGACAACTGAAATTATCTTCCAATCCAGAAGCTCGACTGATTGAAGACGTACTTTCCGGCAGAACGTTCTGACCACATTGAATTTCTTTTAATTCCACTTCCACTCTGTCAACGAGCTGCTCCAAAATAGCGCCAACTGAATCAGACATTGTTCTCTAAAAGTAGTTTAATTATTGTTCATCTTTTCATTCTCTAAATTTTATTCCGTTTTTTTCTAGACCACTTGGACAAGTTTTACACAGTTGATAAACAAAAGTTCTTTTTATTAATTTTTAATGAATGGCGGAGAAATTGGAGAAAAAAAATATATAATTAAGGTAGGCTGATGGAATGGTTGCTATTTTAAAAACAATTGAGTTTGACAGCTGCCATATTGCTGTCTGGACATGAACCTAATTACAAAAAGTATTTTTTATTTTCCAGTCATGTTTTTGCTTATTCTCTCAGTTTAGATGTGTAAAAAATAGTTTTTCTTTATGTACTGGATGCTTTTGCTGTAGACTCTTCATGGTCGCGGTAGATAGGTATATTATTGAATGAAATGACTGATAAAATATTATTGTCATTGTCATACTTTATTTCTCTTCTCTTTCAGTTGAGATGAGTGAATGTGATTATTTTACTCTCTGGCTAATAAAAATGAAAATATAATTGATTAGACAGGTACCTAAAGGTACAATTATATTATTTACTGACGTAATAATTCTTTTATTTATTTTTCTTTCGAGAAAAAAATCAACATCAGTTGTAATAAATTATAAAAGTAATTATTTTGCAAATTTCTTTACAGAATAAGCGACGGCTATTAATTTAATTTATTATGAATTCTCTAAAATCCATTTTCACTTATGAATGAAAGTGTTCTATAAATCTGAAGTAGTGAAAAATTTCGCTGAATTAGAATCGTAGTGAAACATGTATATATAGATGCTGCCGCAGTAATTAAAGTAAAACAAAGAGTTTTCAAAACAATTCATGCGTTACTCGAGTTTGTTTCCTAAACTTTTTCACTATAGCACAATGAATTATCGAATTAAGATGTCAAACTGTATATATATATACGCTTTGGGCTTCCGTGTCGAATAACGGGCACGCACCGAAACGTGATGGACTTGAAAAAACAAAAATGTTTGTATAATTGTTCGCCTGGAAGAGTTTGAATTTTGAAAAAATGGAGAAATCAATATTTGGAGGAAGATGCGAGCGAGAGAAGGAAAAGAGATGTTTGCTAGAGTTGCGCTCGACATGCGAGAGAGAAGGAAGGAGAGAAAGCGCGCAGCAGGCGAAGAGGAGGATTCTTTGAAAATTTGAAAGTTGGATATTGAAGGAAGTGGTAAAAGTCGTGCTTGGAGTGGCGTCGGGGGGAGGCGAGGTGCGATACGGCGCGGTGAGGCGATTTCCGCGGTCCACCAAATGAAGAGGATCCAGTGACTCAGTATTCGCGCGGAGCGTGCTCGGTGTTGCTCATTTTTCACGCCGTCCGTTCGAGTCCGTCCGGTTTCGTTTTCTTTCACTTCCATTAAAAAAAAAAAAAACACCGGCTGGAAAAGAGGCAGAGACGACGGTTGTCAACAGTTGAAACTTCTCCTTTTTCAGGATTAAACACTGCCCAAACTTTACAAGTAAATTGCACAAATTTTTAATTCTTACACCTATGTAAATAAAAGTTTTCTTATTCTCATTTTGGCAGCACATATTTTATAAAACTTTTTCTAAATTTAAAAAGTAGTTCTTGCGAAGATCAAGTTTAATACTTGACGAATGAAAAATTACGCTCCAATATTTTTATCAATATATATTATATATTAAATATAAATTGTGTTAGCGCAGTAATAAGATAAACACATCTCGAAAACTTTTCGTTTCTAATCTTTGTGTAAACCAAATAACGGTTGGAATTTTATAGCGAATCTTTTTGGTGAACAAAAACCAAAAATTGAATCTATATATAATGTATAGTTATTAAAGATTTTAATTTCGGCTTGTTCAGTGAGTAAAATTTTGCTTATAGTTGGAAAGTAGAGTGCTTAAGAACGAAGATAAAGTAAATAATATTTTATTGTGGGCATATTTTATGTTGTAGTATAAAAAAAGTAGTAGCCTTATCTTGTATGGAACTTTGAAAGAGTTTGGAAGTGCCTGCAACTGTTCCCTCGATAATGACTTGGAGACTGAGATAACTGTCTCTGGCGCGTCGTTAAGCCAGGAGAGTGTTCGCATTACCGAGTAATATCGTCGGATAAGCGATATACATGGTACTAATACACCCCCGTCGCATCCGCCCTGTGGGAGTAGGTGTCCAAGATAGCGTATGTTTGTCCCCTAAAGTGCTCTTGTAATAGCTGTACAGCTAGAGTATCTTTTCGCAATTATTCTGGCTTTTAATTAGACGGCCTGCTCATTTTTATGCACCCACTAAATTACGTTAAACGCGAGCAAAGAATTTCTCATTTCAATTTTTAATTACCGAGCTTCACTTTAAAAACTTTAATTTTGGATATTATGGATTTTTTAATTTTCGCAAAAACAAAAGTGCAAGTGACGTTGGAGTAAGTGCGAACAACAATAGCATAATATTTACAACATTTGGAAGAAATTGGAAACAGGAATTGTCCGAAATTGATGACGTGAATGTAGCAAAAAACATTATAGTAGACAGTCAATGACCGAATTATGTTGAATAATTATATATGCCTCTCGTCTCTCTTCAATGGACAAAAAATGTATTAAACTTGTGTTTTCTCTTTCGAAAATGACGGATGCAAATGCGGGAGAGACCTGACAGAGGCGCGGTAAAGTAAGTCCTTTTAATTAAAATTGTAACTTCGTGTGTTGGAGGAGGCGGATTAATTGAGAGACATTTTTTGCATCTAACAATAAGAAGATCCAATTTATTGAACTCGATGGAAAGTTGGTGCAAATCATGCACCTATCGCGCTTATCATGTATGCACATCTCAGTTGGATAATTATAAGCAATAAGCATGCGCTGACCTAATTACTTTTGAAGATCTGCTTGAAATAGAAAATATTCGTGTGATCGATTCTATGTAAATGGTCCGCCGATAATAATTGTGTGCTACGCTTGAGGACAGTTATTTTTGAGACACGTTCTGTCATATCGGTTTCTTCCTGTTTCATTTAGACCGCTCGTAATTTTAGCCGTTTATTCTCTACAATTCACAGTCAAAACAATCTTTATAAGCCACTTTAAAATATTTATTTTAATAGGAAAATGATACTTCATTTCTGTTAACGCATAAAATATTGAATTATTTCTGAAGAAAATCATGACACAGCGTATAATTAATTCGTCAGATAATTTATTATAGTTTCTCACTTTATTCTCAAGCAATCTGATGAAGAAAATAATAGACAATTTTTATAGCACTAAAATGTTATTATTTATTCCACTATCACTGAATAAAGTTGAGATGAGCTTAAAGAGAGTCGCGCTCTTTGTCTTTGAGCCTTTAAATGTAAAAAAGCTCTTAAAAAAATTTGCCTACTCTTCATTTTTTAGTCGAAAGCAGATTCTGGCTGTTGAGTTGACTCTCATCGGTCGTTTCGTGTTACATACTTTGAAAGCCTACTAATAAGTCTTTTAGCTAGATTGCATGCAGATTTCTTCTTTCACACTTACTGCATCCGTTAAAGTGTGTCCTGCGTAATGAGCAACGATGTATTTAATTTGTAGGAGGAAAAAAAGTATTTTATACGTTTAAATTAAAAGAGTTTCTTGAAATTGTTCATCAATTGTTGCGTAATAAAACTTGTGTTTCAGTAAATTGGAATTTCTCCAAGAGGAATTAAATCTCTGATTGAAAAGCAGTAAATACCTATTATATATAAGTATATAAATACGGAAAATTCTATTCGCCTTTTCCTTATTCTCACTCTCATTATTTCCATTGGTTTCCATTGATTTCCATGAGTTGTTCATTGAAGCTAATCTGATATTCAAATTGAGAAACTTTATTGATCATCATAGAATCAGATCAAGCGCTTAATTGATGTAGCGGTCCCAAGACCTAACGGTCTCACACATTCAATAAGTCAGAGGTGCTCAACCAAATGTATATTTTTGAGTCTCGTTGCCATAGGCGCGCGACAAAATTGTTTGAATAAAATAAAGTAAATAAGATTACGTTAATTTGTCAGTTTTCAGAATGATATTGCCACTCGTCCTCGCCGCTCTGGTTTTCGAGGGAAGCCACGGCCTTGCCATTGGACAAGAAGAAGCAGAGAATGATGAATTAGCGCGGCACTACAGCACGCGATACTCAGACTACGACGAGCCTTACAAAATCGACTTCAAGTACCACAATCACGATCAACTGACTCAGTTTCTGCAGAGCACTTCGCGACTCTTCCACAATCTCACTGCCCTCTACTCTATAGGGAAATCCGTTAAAGGTAGGACAATTGTTTATTCCAATATACTTATCAATTTCCAATAATCGAAGAATTGTCTCGAGAATCGCCCTCAGCAGCATTACACAAAATGCATTGTGCCTCTGTATGAAAAATTTTAAGTGAAACGTACGCTTAAATAAATGGTAAAAATAATCCTTTCAGAAAATCCGAACCCTTAATATTTAATTCTCTGTGGGATGTCTCTATAAATAATAAACGATTTTTGTATTATCTCGTGAATGTGTCTGTCAGCGACAGTTTTATTTCAAGTTTGGTTTTAGACGTGCAATTCGCTTTCGCCTATTTTCACTGATACTTCGGACTCCGGAATTCCCGATATAGACGTAGAGGACATAACGAGAAATCTCACCTCGATATCGAAATACACCGTACATGCCTGTCACTTATGCTTGCGGTTATTCGAACCGTATCGATATGGAGGACAACTTGT
This sequence comes from Leptopilina drosophilae, assembly GCA_032873175.1. Taxonomy (NCBI): domain Eukaryota; kingdom Metazoa; phylum Arthropoda; class Insecta; order Hymenoptera; family Figitidae; genus Leptopilina; species Leptopilina drosophilae. The sequence goes on along the minus strand of CM065486.1, from coordinate 43,724,928 downwards.
CAATTATTTTTGTCATTCATTATCAAGTTTTCAGATGGGACCTTCGATCGAGATTAAAAATAATGACAGTAATCGACTCTATATGTATTCAAAAACTTTTTATTGCATATACAATATATGCTTTTAAGATTAAACGGATAATGTAAATTTTTTGTCTCAACAATATTTCGTAAGCAAGAGATTCTCGAATGGAGCAAAACTTAATTTGTGAAGAACAGTAAAGCAGAAAAGCTTTTGCTCAAGTGGTTGTAGATAACGTAAAAATTGATGGCGAAATTTTAATTTTGACGTTTTGATATGCAAACTTTTTATTAGAAAAAGCTTTCCCTGCATAATTTCACACTTTGCACATGGTGCTTTTAGCAAATTTTTCTAAAAACTATGCGACACTCTTGCAGGATTTGCTGTTTTGATTCGATTCATAAAGAGTGCAACAAATTTAATAAGTAATTTTCCTTCTTAATTGCTGAGCGGACTTGGTTTGTTCATTTCCTCATCTATATTGTATATTGCTAACATAAGCAGTTTAATGTAAACTTCTTGTTTCTTAATACTGGGTAATTTTTTAGGGTAATACTTTTCTTTAGCAGTGCTTTTATTATTATCATTAAATATTTTTTATGAAGCTGTAATTTGGAGTTACCGCGTTTGTATAGGTTTTTTTTAATATCTAGAAAGAGGAGTAAATTTGGATCGTTCCAGTTTGAGACAAAGGGAAATTCTTAGCTTTAATTATAAATTTATAACATGGAAATGAATCGGAGGTAATTCCGAATAAAAAAATATATAAATGTTCTCCGTGTAATTCTGTTGCAGGCCGCGATCTGTGGGTGATGGTTATTTCCTCGTCGCCTTATGAACACATGATCGGAAAACCCGATGTTAAGTACGTGGCCAATATACACGGAAACGAGGCTGTAGGTCGCGAGCTGATGTTGCATCTCATTCACGTATGTAAATCCACCGTCCATTGACCTTGTTTGCCTAGCGACTTGCTTCGCTTCTTTTCAGGTCGCTTACTGATTCGAAGCACTAAATGTTCTCGACACAACACACCTGAAAATAATAACAGAAAATAATTTACAACTTATCGTCTCTGATAATAATTGACGATATATCACAAGAATACAAAAACGCTGACCTAATTTCCAATAAAAAATTTGCCTCTCTGCGAAGAAAATGAAATAATTATTTCCTTTTTGTGTGCTTTTCAAATAAAGAAGACAAAAAGATTTAATTGAACCGTGTAATTTTTTATAAGCCACACTGAAATTGCCATTCTTGTTTCTAATAAAGTATTGAAAGTGCGACGGCGGCGCGGCGACGATGTCCTTTTGTAAAATTGACGGCTAAATTTAACTTGCTTTTTAACATAATTATGGATCGATTTTCATCACTTTTCCATGAATCTAGTAAACACAAGATCCACAGATAGTATTAATATTCTTGCTTCCTCGTCTTGAATCATTTGCATTCCACTGTTGTCGAATTCACGCGGTAAATACTAATTTGGAAGCGCTTCTATTCTGAAAATGTCGTAGACGACCTTCGCATTTTCAAGTGCTTGAACAAGTACACGCAAATAAGTGTGGCTTATTCTAAGAGGAATTAAAAATTGTGTGTAGAACAATTGACGGAACTGAAATTACGTTGCAGTTGCTCGTTACAAACTACAATGTCGATCCGTTCATCACTTGGTTGCTGAACAACACTAGAATTCACATTATGCCGTCCATGAATCCGGATGGCTTCGAAGTTTCAAAAGAGGGATACTGTGATGGCTCACAAGGAAGGTTAGTGGATAGATGTGTACACTTTTCTTTCTTTCTTTAAGATTCAATAATAGGAAAGATATATGAGTGAAACGCATATGAATATATTTATCCAATTCTGCTCGAAAAATAGTGCAGCTTTGTATTCGGTTTTCAATGTCGCAAAAATCGATAGTGTTGAGAGAATTCGATTTACGTAAATACCTTTCAGATACAACGCAAGAGGATTCGATTTGAATCGTAATTTCCCCGACTACTTCAAGCAGAACAATAAAATAAGTCAGCCTGAGACGGAGGCAGTGAAAGACTGGGTTTCGAAAATTCAGTTTGTCCTCTCAGGAAGTCTTCATGGTGGTGCTCTCGTCGCGAGTTATCCATTCGACAACACTCCGAATTCGCGTAAGTCTCTTTTTCAATTACTACTTTCACCGCCTGCAGTTTAAGACATTTTTAAAACGCGCGAAAACTCGATATATAACCTGACCGAAGCTTCTCAAAGGTTAAAGATGAAACTTACTAAAGCAACAATATTGGAAAATTGAAAATTAAGTACACTACTTCGTGGCTAATGAAAATTGATTTTGCCTAAAAGCTTAAAACATTATTTCACCTATACACTTTAAATGCAGGAATAATTTCAAAACTTTATTCGTGGGTAGAAATTAAATTTCAATGACTTGAATTAGTCGAAAACGACTTTTTCCAAATTGACGACGATTGTTGGCTTAGTCGTGGACAATGGTTTGTCTCCATCATAAGTTTCGTGAGGAACCGGAAAACACTCAAACAAAAAAGAAATACTTGACCGCAATTAGAAAGTGCATCGTAATGACGAGAGTTACATACTGTCACGGTCAAAACAATAGGCAATTCAAGTTTAAACAGATAACATTGTCACTTGACAGGATGTGTACATTTACAGAGAAGGAACATCCGTAGGTGTGATTGTCCAGTAATTTATTATTATTACAGTTATTGTTTAACATCATACATGAAATATATAGTTGAAAAGAGTATGTAGTTCATTTAAAATGAAAGAAGCTATACCAAAAAAATAATGCCGTTCCTTTTTCACGCATTCTTAGGAATATGTCAATCGGCGCCATTATGTGCAGGTAAAACTGAATTTTTACAATATTTAAAAGAATAAAAAAATGATTATCTATGCATAGGCCAGATGTAAGGATATTATGATAATATTATAGGCATTAGTTTACGCAGTGTTCGATTTCAGTGCGCAACAAAATTGTAAATGTTTTTCAAGTGATCCGAGGGCGGGAAAACAGATTCCGTAGTCGATTTGGATTTCCCCGCTTTTATGAAATTGAATCATGTTATAGAATATTCGCACCAAAATATTTTTCGGGAAGGCCAAAAGGGGTGAGAAAAGCGCATTTAACTTTGAGACGAAATCAGTATTGCAGATGAGCTACGCGTCGACGCCAAGCATCTCTCCGGACGACGACGTTTTCCGCCACTTGTCGTGGACCTACTCCAAGAACCACGGCACCATGTACAAGGGCAAGGCCTGCTCGCCGACTCAGTCCGGATTCAAGAACGGCATCACGAACGGCGCCGAGTGGTACAGTCTCACGGGAGGGATGCAGGACTTCAACTACGTCTGGAACGGCTGCATGGAGATAACACTCGAAATATCTTGCTGCAAATTCCCGCCCGCCAAGGACCTTCCTCACTACTGGGACGAGAACCGAGCCGTAATATATGTCACAGATTATTCTCATTTCAAGCTCAAATCCAAGTTTCACAGTAAATATGATGACAGTAGTCACGACGTTTCTCATCCTTAATATATACACAATTTTCGGCTTTCTACTCTTGTAAATTATTCCTTCCTTTTGATCGATAAGGCCCGTTTTAATCTTTAAAACACAGTTTCTACTTTCTTCACTCTCAGGACAGACGGACTTTTTGCTAAAAGTTTTTCTCTTTCAGTCTCTTCTGGCGTTTCTGGCCGAAGCTCACAGAGGCGTTCACGGCTTTGTAATTGACGAAAACGGCAATTATATTGAAAAAGCGTCAGTCAAAATCAAGAATCGCAACATCAGTTTCCTCACCACGAAATACGGCGAATTCTGGAGAATTCTCTTACCTGGAATCTATAAAATGGAAGTTAGTAGAGCGAAAACTTTAAATATCTTAAGCTTAGCACTGTACGGTCATTAATTTTAATAGCGCGTATTAATTTCAATAGTTTTATTTTGTTTTTCAATATTTTTTTCTCTTTCATTGCCACTAGTGAAAGCGAGAAAATTAAACGCACACACACACACACACACATAATAAGAAATCTCTTCTCCAAAAGGTTTATGCCAATGGATACGCTCCCATGGAGGTCGACTTCGTGGTAGTCAAGGAGCGTCCGACTCTTCTGAATGTTACTCTCCGAGCAGCAAAGGTAATGTTTGAAAATTCAGCACGATTGAAACCAACCATTTTTCAACTCACATTTATTTCGATTTTTTCGAGACATATCACGTTTCGGACGAAAAGATTTTTTATTCTTATACGTACCTTTATTTTATAGCTGTTGATGAAATTATTTCTTTTAAAATTGAGATTTTTTTTTACCATGAATAAGAGGTTGAAAAACAGTTGGAAATGCATGACTTATAATAATAAATTAATAATAGTGATTTCTGTAATTTGTGTTGAAATATTTTTGAAAACTATCAAGTGTCACGAACGAGGCACACATAGGTTTGCAAATGTATTGAATTCGCATACATGAAAAAACGCGTTTCATCTCTTGTCCGTGCAAGAGCTGCTCTAAAGAGAAATGAAAAGGGTTTTTCACTGAAACCTTTTCAGAGATGCAAAGACATATTTTGCAACGAGAATCCCCGCGGAGAGAACTTGATGGACACACAGGCAAAGTTAAACTATTCGCCGCCCACTCAGGGCTCGGAGATGATCTCAGTTCACGACACGGTCAATAAAGATTCCATCGTTTTTCCCGATTCCTAATAGACTACTCGCGTCTATCGAGCTTTAAGCCATTATTTGGCCTTTATCGTAAACGATGTAAGTATTCTCAGCAGTATATGTATGCATCATGCCAAAATCAATGCGCAATCTCATGAACTTTTTTCAATTTTTTCACTCGAAACTTTTCAATTATCAAGGCTAATGGTGCATATTAAGTAAGGACCAAGTGCCAAGTCGGCTTCAAAACATTTAGCGGCGCATAAATTATCACCAGTGTTTCAAAATTCATGGCATCCAATTGTTATTATTATTATTTATCAGTCCATCAGCTAAAACTTACTCTATGTATAATTTATTAAACTTGAAAGTTTTTCTCAAGGGTTTTATGCGGATAACAATTGTGTCTTTTAAAATACCATAAATAATTAGTTTACGTTACTGATGATGATGATGATGATGATGATGATAGTAATAATAATAATAATTTGAAAAGAATTCGAGTGTTGCTTTTGCATCTTCAAGCGCTGCTGCAGATATCGCAAATCGCTGCTCGGCTTTTTTCTCTCATCTCATCGTTATAGTAGTGGCTGAGTGTCTATTCTCAATGAAGAGCTTGAGAGTTATTCACTTTTACTTAGGGTTGCTCGCAGTTTCTTTCTCCCCCCCCCCCCTCTCTCTCTGTCTCTCATACATTTCTTTCTGTCTCACTGATCATGTCTTTGTTCGCATTTTGAAAATAAGGTTGCCTCTCTTACTGCTCTCATTATACACAATACCTTCTCTCTCGTGTATTCCCATTTCGCCTTTCTATTGTTCGTTTCAAAACAAATTTTCTCTGATAAATTCACGTCATTTTTGTCGTGTATTGTATTTGCTTATCTCTCAACTTTTCCATTTGCCTAGTGAATGTAATAATTAATAGGGATAATTTGTCAAAAATTCTGGAACGTGTTTTCATTTTCGTCTCGAAAGAAAATTACACTTTGCAATAGAACTATATATAGTTTCATCTATAATTAAAATTTTGAATTCCTTGTATTTTCTTTTCGCTTTTAACTTTCTCGATAAAGTTATTCGTGGAATTGAAAACGCTTCTGCTCACAAGACTGACCAGAAGATGAAGATGCAAGATAATAATGTCGTCTTAAATGAAGCGGACACGTTACTTTCCTGAAATGCGTGCTTTCTTACTCTAGTTAACTGTCTTATTTCGTCTGAATGAGAGCGAGACTCTTCATCGCAATATCTCGTCGAACCAAGTAGAAGCAAATTATTCTAATTATTATAATTTATTACTATGAAGAAGAAGACTTTCAATTTGTAAATATTCAGCTGTTGAAAAAGTCTTGTTATATAGTCGACAGAGTATGAAAAAACATTCTTTCTGTATCAATTTACTTTTTCAGAATCCCTCATCATTGCAGAGTGAAAAAATCGATCCTACGTAGAGTCTCGAATGAAATTTCGAAAAAGAATGTACAGCTACAGATGATTAAATTTTTTCTCTCCATTTTCTCAAGCATTTCTTTGAAATTTCACTTTTCTTGAAGAAAAAAAAACTAAAAAGTAAGACACTCCAATTAGACTAGTTTCATTTATGAAAGAAGTGAATAGAAATAATTGTTTATTAAATTTTTCCATCTCTCGCTTGAATAAACCCAGGGTTATTTGTAAAGGTTGGTAACATAATCAGGTGGCTTTAAATGCTTCTGGCTCCACTATTAGTCAGTGTTGTTAATTAATTGCCACGAAGCCGCGCAAAATTGCTCGCCTCTGCTCGGCGGAATGTACATGGACAGGTGCTCTTTAAGAGCGACTTGATAACCTCAGTGCTCTATTAATTAGAAACAAGTCATTATCTCGTCTTTCGAGGGTGAGATGAATTTATAATAACAATTTGCCAAAGTCAAAGACGGGCGGGCGAATTCTTTGTTTTCAAATTATCGGATTCACAGATGAGTGTCATTGAGCTCACGAAGCGTCGATTGTTTAATGAGGAAAAAGGTTGAGAATAAGTGTTTGGGAAAATGGCGAAATATTCATTTCTGAAGGAAGGTAATTTGGTCCTTTGTTGAATTAGAAAAGTGTCGCTAGGTTTCCGGACTGAAGAAGAATCGCGTCCTACTTTCACCAAGCGAGCAACATAATCCATTTCGAGCACCATGTCACTTAATGTGACAGCCTCGGAAACAGACACGGCGACTGATATTATTATTATTATTATTCGCGGGGACAATCCAAGGGATTAGATTTTTTATCTCTTCTTTTCCAATTTTGTTTATTCATTAAAGCGCATTGTTCGACGTGAGACTCTAAATTTGCTCAATTGAAACTAATTTTCAACATTCATAACTAAACGAATTTTCCATTGATGCAATTTCAAAGGCCGCTTCAGTTGTGTTTTCTTTAGAAAACATAAACTGAAACATTGACTACTCTGCTTTCTTATTGTGTAAGTGCATGTTGAAGAGAGAATTTCTGATGTTGTATAATGGAGTTCCGTAATGGACACAATGATACACAATTATTGTGCGGGCGAATGTTTTGCAATAGAAACATTCTGTTGGGTACTGAGAAGTAAATTTGAATTTTGCAATAGAGCCAGGATGATAACGGCGACATCGGTCTGGGAGTGTACGGCGGGGGCGTAGCGGTTCGACCTTATCCACATCGCGACTATACTCTTCACTTGCGACCGAATGGCGGTGCCAGCACAGCCTCCGACACCAACAACGGGATCTTCTCATCGATTAGCAACAGCTTCAACTCCCTAGTAAGCAACATCTTCGGCTGATCTTCCGCTTATCGACCAACCCTGGGTCGTCTCATTGCTCTCTTCGCCGTCATCGCCTTATCTCACTTCCTGCGAGCGCGAGTTCGAGTCACAAAGCTTGGGCAGAATCTACTGACAATGAGCTAGAGAGAGCTGCCGGAACCGAACAACTGCAATATTTTCAGGTCAGGACCAGGCAGCGATTTCTATCTATTTCGGTCGAGCTTTTTCCAAATACTTTCCACACTCCTTATTCTTGCAACTTTCTTGTATAACTTGATTACACAAACAGAAGAGTTGTCAATACGAAATAATTTACGAAAAGCATCATTCCTTAGGAGTGCAAATATCCTGCGCATTTATATAAACATGTAAATTAGGTAAGAGTGGACCACAACGACGCACCAATATATTTTTCGCTTTAATAATTTCAGGTTTATTGTTAAAAAATTTTATTGCAAGTTGACTCGTTGCTTATACTCAAAAACCCATTTCGTTTAACGAGAATATATTTTAATGTTCATCTTCTTGCGCCAGCACCAAACACACAGGTCAGTGGACGTCTAAGGAATACAACACTGCGTTGTTCAATATTGTAAACGAAACTTTTGTGAGTGCGCGCAGAGAAAAATGTTCGATCCCATCACTACGACAATCTTCAAGATCATCACTGTTTTCTGTCTATAGTATGAATAATATAGTAACGCAATAGTAAAGCGAGAAACATAGAGACTTTTCAATTATTTTTTTACCACTGACTAAAGCAACATCTACGTTGAAGACGTTGAAGTGTTAAAGTTATCAGCGAAGATACCAATAAAAATGATGTGATGCCTCTGCAAAACTGCCGATAGGTGTAAATTTAGAGGTAAAACTGCCGTGATCCTCCACTATCTAGAATGTAGTTATTTATTGAAAAATTATTATGTAATGAACGAAATGATTCGTATTTATCTAAAAGATTCAACGTAAAGAATTATAGTTGGTAGTGGGCATATTCTATAATTACGAATACTTATTGAAGAGAATAAAAATATTTGACATCTATAGAAAAAAGGATGATAGTGGATTTCTTCGTATTTTACAAAATTGTCAAACTTTATATTAATATAGTGCAACGTCGAAATGCAAACACCAATTTTGTTATATTTTATAGTTCTAAGATGTTTTCATTGTCGTTGAAAAATTATTTATATTTTCGATGATGTCAAATGAATACTGCGCATTTTTGTAGTCTTCAACATGTTATTATATACGTAATCTGTTCTCATGGAAGCGCATTATAGGAAAAGTGGTTATAGGGATTATCCAAAGCGGCTTATAAAAATTTTCCTACTTTTTTCGCAAACACCCACCTTGAAATTATTACAAGACAAGGCATTCACAATATTTAATTACTTTCAAAATTTTTATAGATTTTCATTTGATTTTTAATCAGCTTCATTAAAATGATTAAAATTTTATTCATTTTTCAAATTTTCATTTAATCTTACAAAAAAATATATTGCTATTTTCTTAAAAAAGTAAGAATGTTTAAATTTATTATTTTTAAATTAAAATACATTTATTTTTACTAAAATAATTTTTCAAGACTGAAGAAAAAAATAAGCTAAGACAAAAAAATATTCAAATTATTATTATCATCTTCTCAAATAGTGTTAACAACTGTTTTTTTTTCGTGACCGTGCAAATGTTAAATTTTAATGTATTCTTAAGAATCGAGGAATTAAATGGAAACAAATGAAAAACTAAACTGCGCATTGAAACTCGTTTAAAAAACTTGCGCTGTAAAATTATGAATTATTACGTAAACCATCAATTATCAATTAAACCCAATACTACTTTTCCAATAATAACTTTACGTATAAATTATTAATTGCAAGAATATTCTTGTATTTCTTATATTCTCACACTAGGTTACCTATAAAACTTGATATGTATTTTATTTATTATATAAATTCTAAATATATATATTTATTTCTTTATGTATAAAATAATATTGTTCTCTCCAGAAAGAATTTACAAGACTTTTCTTGAAATATTCACTGTATACAGTAATTTACTGCGTTTGATTTTGGCGAGTCATCAGTTGGAGACTTGGAAATATAATGAACTTGTCTTTTAGAAGAATATTTGTATATTCGTGAATATTTCATGCGTGATAATTTTTTAGAGGTAATATATTTAACGAGAATTGTAAATTTTATTGCAGATTGTTGATGATGTACTTCGATAAGCATATATATAGGTATAGAATGTTAACTTGAAGCATCCAAGTACTTGTTTACTGCGAATAGAATAAAAAACAATGAAAAACAGCAGACTCTATTTTTAGAAGTATGTCAGAAGAAATAAATAAATAAATAAATATGTTTAAAACAATAAATCATTTATTAATTCTACTGTTTTTTCAGCTCACAATAATGATTCTATTTTGTAATCGCAGATGAGGGAATGAAAAGAGATTTTATAAAAAATTTTATTTTCATTAATTAAAATATGATGCATTTATTAACAAATGTTTTACAATTTCACGCTTATATAAAAATATATATACATTAACATAATCACTCTTTTGGTTTCATAAAAACACTCAATTTTCGCTTGATTCTTACATTTTTGTTCAATTCTATATTAAATTCCTGAGACATATCTAATATTACACTTGCAATCTGTAGATTATTGTCGAATTAAGAATAATAATAGTTGAATGATTTATACAATGTTATATGAGAATATTTTCATTGACTTCATTATAAAATACTTTTGTTGGAATTCATGACATACTTTTTTCCATTCTTATAAAGTACACAATCAGTACAAAATATTTATAAATTCCCAACATTACTCTTTTATTATTTACATTAAATATAAACTTTTATTTTACTCTTCAATTCTATAAGATTTAATGATTTTCTCTTCTAGCGACACACAGCAATTTAATTTAACACAAAGCTTTCGGACCTTTTTGATTAATTTTTCTAGAATCACCTTCTTTTCATTGCCCAAGAGATCTTTTAGGTAATCAGTTTTCTCTCCACTCTCGTCAAAACACAGATTGTGCAACTTTTCGAAAACACAACAAACATTCTTTCCCGATCCATCCAGAAGTTTAGCTAAATTTTTTGGTTTAAAGATTTTCTTCACCGACAGAAAATTGTTCAAATAATTGATCTCCCCGAAACACAATTGGTGGAAATGTTGAAGCAGAGAAGAAGCATTGCTCCCCGTCATTGCCAAGATCCTGGCCAAGTGACTGGGCGTGAAGCCCGCTTGCAGAAAGTCATTGAGAAGTGCGCTGCTCTCATTGTCTACAAAACAAACGTCGTGAAAGTCTCCGAGAGCATTGCAAATATTGGAACCAGATCCATTCAGAATTGTAGACAAGTGACTGGCGGTGAAGGATTCGTCGGCGCGCAGAAAGTCCCTCAAGCATTCCCTTCGCGTCTCTTCAGCGAAACAAAAGTCGTGAAACTCGTTCAGGTGCGCGGACGCTCCGCTCATTAGGAAGCACAAGTCAAATCTCGTGAAACCGGCGTCGAAAAAGTCAGTCAAGACCGACTTGACGTCACCCTGATGATTGAAACAAGTTCGGTGCAGTTGTTTCAGGTTCGAGGACGCCGAGACTCCCGAGCCAATCAACAGGCAGGACAAGTTCCTGGCTTGAAAGTCCGCATTCAAAAAGTACTTGAGCGACAGTGACGGTTTTTTGCCCTTGCGGTCGAAGCAAGTTCGGTGGAAGTTTTCAAAAGCCTCCTGGACGTGACTGCCCGACCCACTCAGGATGCCCGACAAGTCGTCCAACGTGAAGTCGGTTTTCTCCAGAAAGCTCATCAAGTGTTGGGTTTTTTCGCCTTTCTCGTTGAAGAAGATGTCGTGCAGTTTTCTGAAGGCCTTGACGGCCTTTGTTCCAGACCCGGCGAGAATAATGGTCGCATTCAGCAGAGAGAAACCGTTCTTCTCCAGGACTGTCAGGTGCTTTGTCTTGTTGTCCTGCGCGTCAAACCACAGATTGTACAGATCGACAAACACATTGCAAAGATTACTTCCGGCTCCGACTAGGATGCTCAGGACGTGATTGAGGTCGATTCCTTCCTTCGCAAAAGTCTCCAAGTATCTCGACTTGTTCCCCTGTTTAGTGAAACACAGATTGCTCAGACTTTTAAACACGGCGATGGCTTTCAGCTCCGCTCCACTCAAGGCGCGACTGATAACGCCCAACTTGACTCCCTCCTTGTCGAAAAGTTGGACCTGCTTGCTCTTCTTTCCATTCTTATCAAACCACAATTCGTACAAGTCTTTTAAAACTGACGGCGAATTCAATCGTGTTCTACTTAAGATGCCGCAGAGACTCTTCAGGTCGGCTCCCTCTCTCTCGAATGTCTTGAGGAGTAGAGTCTTGTTGCCGCTCTTGTCGAACCAAGCATTGTACAGCTGCTTGAAAGTTTTGGTCGCCTGGCCTCCGCACTTGTGTAAAACGTCAGACATGTCGCTCAGAGTGACTCCCTCCCTCTCCAAAGCCCTGAGACACGGAGTCTTCTCGCCGGACGCCTCGAACCAGAGGTCGCACAGGTCCTGGAAATTCTTCGCCGCATGAACGCCGGCATTTTGCAAAATCTGAGACACGTCGCTCAGGCTGAGTCCCTCCTTCTGTAGACGCACGACATTCTCGGATTTGTTCCCCTCCGAATCGAACCACAGTTCGAACAGATCCTGGAAAATCCTCACTACGTTACTGCCAGAAGTGTACAAAATGTTGGACAGACTGCTGAGCTTCACGCCTTCCTTCTCCAGAGCCATCAGGTAGTGAGTCTTCCCACCCTCCTCGTCGAACCAAAGGTCGTAGAGATTGTAAAAAGTCTTCTTCACCGTCAAACCTGAACCGAACAGAATGGCACACAGGTAGGTTACGTTTATGCCGTTTTCCTCGAGAATCGTTAGGCAATGATTTTTGTTTCCCGCCTCGTCGAACCAGCAATGGAATATCTCCTTGAAGATCTTGACGAAATTGATCTTTATTCCCAGCAGCATCTTGGTGAAAGTGTTCAAAGTTATATTTTCCCTGTCCAAGACTCGCAGGTAGAGCGTCTTCTTTCCCTCGGCGTCAAACAGCAGACTGTACAATTCCCTGAAGATCTTGGGTCCGAACGTGTTGGTCTTGGTCAAGACGCACGAAATGCTGCCTATGGTGATGCCGTTCTTCTCGAAAGTGGTCAACTGCTGCGACTTCTTGCCCTGCTCGTCGAACCACAGGTCGTACAGGTCCTTGAAGGTCTGCGCAGCCTTGGAGCCCGCCCCGCGCACGATTTTGCAGACGTCGTTCACTTTTATCTCGGCCCTGTTCAAGTTCTCCAGACATTGGGTCCTGTTGCCTTGGTCGTCGAACCAGAGATGGTACAGTTCTCTGAAAGCCTCCGCGGCGTTGATGCCGCAGCGCGTCAGAATGCTGGCGACGACGGACAAACTGATTCCCTCTCGGTCCAGACTTGTCAGGAACTCAGTCTTGTTTCCCTCCGCGTCGAACCACAACCGGTACAGAGTTATGAATGCTTGCGCCGCATTGGTCTTTGCTGACGTCAAAATTTTAGCGATGCACGCGACATTAATCTTGTTTGCTTCGAGAGTGAGCAGGTACTGTGACTTGTTGCCCTCCTTGTCGAACCACAGATCGTAGAGGCCCTTGAAGTTCTCCGCACCTCTGGCGCCCGAACCACTCAAGACTGTGCACATGTGCCCGAGGCGGATTTTGTGCTGCTTCAGACTCTTCAGGCACTGCGTCTCGTTGCCCTCGTCGTCGAACCAGAGGCTGTAGAGGTCCCTGAAGGCTTTCGCGGCACTGCTGCCCGACCCATGCAGAATGCTCGAGATAGTCGACAGCTTTATTCCTTCTCGCTCCAGAGTCCTCAGGTAGAACGTCTTCTCTCCTTTCGAGTCGATCCAGAGATTGTAAAACTCTTGGAACGCAGTCGCGGCCACTGAACCCGAGGTGTGCAAAATACTCGTGAGTCTGCACAAGTCTATTCTTTGATTTTCTAAATTCCTCAAGTAATGCGACTTGTTTTCTTTCTCGTCGATCCATAAATTATACAGCTCCCTGAAGCTCTTCACCGAGGAGGTCAACGATCCTTTCAATATAAGTGACATGCCGCCGAGATTAATTCCTTGTCTTTTCAATACATCCAAGTACTTCTTTCCATCCCCTTTCACCAGGAACTCGAGCATCGCGTAATACGAAGGTGTTCCCTCGATCGCGATTCCTCTGCCGAATTTCATCTCCTCACTGATGTTCCTCACCTGGATTTCAGACTCGAATTTGTTGCTCTTTATCTCCTCCGTCAGTCTATCCATGACTTCCTTCGACACAGGGGTGAATTTGTAGAACTCTGAGGAACGAATCATTATCTTTTGCACTTCCTCGTCGGTGAGAAGGATTCTGTGTCTGTCGATTTCCTCCTTAATGATTCTGTTCAGTTTGTAAGGTTTGAAGTCGTTGATGGCGAGCCACAGTCGCTTCAGAAAAGTGTCTCTCCTGAGACCCGGGAGAATTCCTGTTTTCAGCGAGGGCACTGCCTTGAGGAAATTCACTAGATTCTCCGTTCTCTCCTCCGCAGTCAAATTAACGCCCGAACTATTTCTGGACAAACTCTTCATTCCCGACAAATCCATGTCCATCTCGTTGTTTTGTTGTTGCAGCAATTCCTCATCTAGAAATAGTGCTCGAGTCTTTACCACGATGTCACGTAACACTTCAGTCACGTTTAATCCACTTTTTATTATTTTCTTGAACCTTTTCCTCTTCTCTCTTTGCGAGTCGAAGCAAAAGTTGTGCAGTTTTTCAAATATGGGACAAACATTGACTCCAACTCCAAACAATATTTTGGACAACTCGCTGGCCGTGAAGATGGTGTCTTCAGACAAAAAATCGTTGAGATAATTGTCGTTGAAACAGACCACGTGGAAATTGACGAACACGAGCGAGGCATTGGATCCGGACATCGACAGTATGTGGGACAGCTCTTTCCCAGTGAAGCCCGCCTTCAGGAAATCGGTAAAGATCTTTGATTTCTCTCCATCTTGGTCGAAGCAAACGTTGTGGAAGTCTTCGAAAGCGGTGCAAACATTGACTCTCGATGCGTGCAGTATTTTCGTCAAGTTGCTCACAGAGAAGCCCCCCTCATCGTTCAAGAAATCATTCAAATAGTGCTTCGTGTCGTCGCTGAAACAAAACTCGTGGAACTTTTCGAAATGGTGTGGCGCTCCACTCAGTAGGCTGCAGAGATTTCCAGGCTTGAAGCCGACGCTTAAAAAATCTCTCAAGATTGGCGATATGTCTCCGTTCTCATCGAAGCAAATCCTGTGGAGCTTCTTGAGAAGGAAGGGAGCGCGAGTTCTCGTTCCACTCAAAATGGACGACAAATTGCTGGGCTTGAAACCTGCTTCGTAAAAGTGACTCAACAATTCCGACCTATTGCCTTCATTGTCGAAGAGTAAGTCGTGCAACTCCTTGAAAGCATCAGTGGCATTCATTCCGGTTCTACTCAGAATACTCGACAAGTTGTGAATCTTGAAAGGCTTGTCGCCGACAGCTTTCCTTCCCATAAAGTGCTTCAAGTAGTTCTTCTGCTTTCCCTTTTCGTCGAAGAACGTTTTGCACAGCTCCAAGAATGCTTTCGGCGCCTTCGAACCTGCGCCGTGCAAAATACTCGAAACATTCGTGAGACTGACGCCCTCTGTCTCCAGGACTCGCAGGTACTGCGTCTTGTTGCCGTCCTCGTCGAACCAAAGCTGGTAGATGCTCGTGAAAGTCTCGGCTGCCTTGTCTCCCGACCCGTTCAGAATGCTGGACAAATTGGTGAGACTGATTCCTTCCTCCCGCTGAAGAACCCTGAAGCATTCCGTCTTGTTTCCATCCTGATCGAACCACAAGTAGTAAAAGTCTCGGAAAGCTCTCGCGGAATTCGTTCCAGCTCCGTGCAGAATGCTCGAAATATTCGCCAAATTGATTCCTTCCTCCTTCAAGCTGTTGAGGAACTTGGTGGCTTTTCCCGCGTCGTTGAACCACAGTCGATAGAGATCCGTGAAAGCTGCAGCCGCCTTCGTTCCGGACCCACTGAGGATGCTCGACACGTTCATCAAGCTGATCCCCTCCTTCTCGAGAGCCTCCAGGTAGAGCGTCTTGTTGCCGTCCTCGTCGAACCACAGGTCGTAGAGCGTCTTGAAGGCCGCGACGTTGTTGCCCGACCCGCCCAGAATGCTCGAGATGGTGTTCAGATATATTCCCTTCGCCTCCAAGTTCCTCAAGTAGTGCGACTTTCCTCCGTCCGCGTTAAACCAAAAGTTGAACAGCTCCTTGAAGGCCGAGGACGCGTTGGCGCCGACCCCGTGCAAGATGCACGCGACGCTCGACAGGGAGATGCCCTCGTTCGCCAGCGTCGTCAAGTAGTGCGAGCGTTTGCCAACTGTAGTGAACCACAAGTGGTACAGGTTGCGGAACGATTTGGCTGCGTTCGCTCCCGCGCCGTGCAATATGCTCGACACATTCGACAACTTGATGCCCTCCGTTTCCTCCAGGTGCGTCAAGTAGTGGGTTTTGTTTCCCTCCGAGTCGAACCAGAGGCAGTACAGGCTCTTGAAGGCCTTTCCTGCGTTCGCTCCCGATCCGTGCAAGATGCTGGAGACACTACTCAGACTGACGCCCTCCTCCTCGAGAGTCTTCAGGTACAGCGTCTTCTTGCCGCTCTCGTCGAACCACAGGCTGTAGAGTTCCTGGAACGCGGCGGGAGCCTTCGCGCCGGCGCCGCTCAGGATGCTCGACATCTTTGACAACTTTACTTCCTCCCTGCGCAGCGTCTTCAGACACTGAGTCTCCTCGCCTGTCGACAAGTCGAACCACAAGCTGTAGAGTTCCTGAAAGACGACGGGCGCTCTGACGCCGGCGCCGCTCAGAATGCTCGACATGTTGGCCAAGCTCACGCTCTCCTTGTTCAGAGCCTCCAGGCACTGCGTCCTGTTCCCCTCGTCGTCGAACCACAGCTCGTAGAGTTGGGTGAAGGCAGCTGGCGCCTTGGCCCTCGTGCCCGTCAGAATGCTGGCAACTGTCGTCAGGCTGACTCCTTCCCTCTTCAGAGTTTTCAGGTATCGAGTCTTGTTCCCCTCGCTGTCGAACCACGTGTGGTAGAGGTTCTTGAATGCGTTCGGCGCTTCCGACTTTGACTTATTCAGAATACTAGAAATGGTGGACAGACTTATTTTCTCGCGCTCCAAAGTTTTCAAGTACTTTGACTTGTTTCCCTGCTTGTCGAACCACAGGTCACACAACTCTTTGAAAGCCGCCACCGCCTTGCCTCCTGACGCGCCCAAAATGCTGGAGAAATTATTCGCACTTATGTCGTGTCTCTTCAGCACGGCCAAGTAGTGGGAGCCTTCCTCCTCGAAGAGAAATTGCAGGAACTGATTGAATGCGGCGGTTCCTTCGCTGCCAACGATGCTCTTGGCGAAATTGATCTCCGCCGTTCTGCTTTTGGCCTCAACTTTCTGCTGACTGGACCGACCAGTCTTCACATCCTCCAAGAGCTCCCTCACGATGTCTTTGGTGATTGGTCCGAATGCACGAGACTCCAGCCAGCGCAAAACTATTTCGTGCAACTCTTCATAACTGTAGGGACTGTCGTCAGTCGAGTCGACCACCGCTTTCATTGTTTCGCTCACTTCTTCGACCTTGAGTTGATCCACAGCGAAAATCAACTTGTCGAGAAACTTTTCTTTACATTCCACTTCCTGCTGACTAGAAAACCGCCCCTCGTCTCTTTCAGTTTGCAGAGAGAGCGGCAACTTCAACTGATTTAGAATCATTTCTCTCGTCTCCCCCTGGGCAAATTGATAGAGACCTCTCTCGTTGACACACGCACGTTTCAACATTTTAAACTTCTTTTCCTCCACGTCAATAGCGGTTAATTTCAGTGAACAGTAATCCTTCGATCTCCCTTTCTTCAACGTGTTCTCAGTTGTCAGTTCGAGTTTGCTGTTTGTGTAGAGCAAATAGTACTTGACATCTTTCGCCGAGTCTTCGAAAAATGAAGAAAAGTGCTTATTAATAGAAAAAATATCTCTCTCTCTCCTTCTCCTGGCAGAAAACAACTGACCGTAATCGATATTATTATCCGCTTGACAAGCTCTCACTGAGATAATTTTACCTTTATAATTGACATCGATATTGTAAGTGGACTTTTCCTCTTCGAAATTAACGGAAACGACTTTTTTGTGCGAAAACATGTCATGAATGAAAAACACGAGTAAATTGAAACTATACATAATGTCGGGCACTGTTAGAGAATTTCCAAATTGTTTATTATCGAGTGGAGATGACAACTTTTTCAAAACCTTTTCTTTAAGCCTCGTGTAGTTTTTTTTTTTTAAGGAGTCGTCTTCTTCAATTTCCCTCTTGATGATGGCAGCTAGTTTCTCTCTGTTTGGCTGATTCACTGCTAAAACGAATTTGTCGAGAAAAGCTTCCTTCAGCACATCCTCTGAAAATTCACTGTTACTTATTTCCCTCTTGATGGGAGCGTTAAAATCTAATCTCTTCAAAAGTTCCTCTCTAGTCGTCTCATCTTTTAGGAATTGATAAAACTCGCATTTATTTCCTCTGCTCTGATAATTATCATCCTCATCGTCATCGCCATTGGCAAGCAAAAAATCATGAAAACCCGTGACATTGTCAAAATCTACGCTAATGAGTTGAAACGGATAAAATTTTCTGGCTCGAGTTTGATTCAATTTCCCGTCTATTGTGATGTCTAATCCAGAATTTGTGTACAGAATAAAGTACTCTGACTGATCTACCACAGAATTTGAATCGCAGATAATGTTCTTGACAAAATTATTAAGATAATTGTTCATTGCAAAGTTTCCTTTAACTTTAGAAAATAATACATCATAACTAAGTTCATTAACAACATAAAACTTGTCAACATATTCAACTTGAACTCGGAAACAAGTTTCCGAAAGATGAAGCACAACATCGTGAAAGTGAGCACTTTGAGAATTTTTAAACTTAACAACTGCGGGCGAATACTTTTCC
This sequence comes from Leptopilina drosophilae, assembly GCA_032873175.1. Lineage (NCBI taxonomy): Eukaryota > Metazoa > Arthropoda > Insecta > Hymenoptera > Figitidae > Leptopilina > Leptopilina drosophilae. The sequence continues at coordinate 43,706,357 of CM065486.1, read as the reverse complement.
TTGTGTCTAGATTTTCTGAGTAAGCACAAAATGGACAATTCCAATCGAAAGACGAACGCAATTAAACGATGAGAGTAGTGCGAAGCAAACTGTTCAGTTTGCAGACAAGGACTGTCGATTTCGTTGTTCAAAGTTTCATCAAATTCATCTTTTGAATTGAAGGAAGAATGCTCGCCATTGATTTCTGTGCGCGGTCGTTTCGATTCATCGCCAATGACCAAGGAAGAGTTGTTTTTCCGCTTTGCAGATTTCAAGCCTGATGCTTTCGTATCATCAAAATAAGAACGTGTAGCATTTCCATTGAGCAATTGTTCCCTAGGGCTTTGTGATCCAACCCTTCCATCATCTAATAAAAGAAATTATTTGAGTTTTTAGAAAAAATAACTTTTCAACATTAATGAACATTTATTAGAATGTTAAATAGCTACGATAAAAGTATGTATACTACCGTTGGACATTAATATTCAGTGGGACTTTTGCTACTTTTATTAAACTGCAGTCAATATTATGCGGAAATATATAAAGCATGAACACACTTAAAACAAAATTTTCCATATTAATAACTATGTAAAAACATACCACTTTCTTCCTGCAAATAGTCTGGTGCATATTCAGTTTCTTCTTCTTCTTCTTCTTCTTCTTCCTCTTCATAACCATTTTCATAATCTTCCTCAATTAAAGAATCATTTACTTCCTCATCTTCAGATTCGTTTTTTTTCAATATTTTTGTGGGTTTGTCGTAATCCTCACTATACGTATCACGTCTTCTTTTAGAATCCATAATCATCTCTTAAAAATCTCCTGATAAGCAAGAAAAAAAGTTTATCAAACAATTTTTTTAATTACTATAATGTATATGTGTTTTCATTCACACAAACGGATTCCTCCTTTCCTTTTATCTTTTTATCCTCTATAAAAGAATATTAAGAAAGTTTGTTTATACAAACAAATTAAAAATCAAGATTATACGCAAGTGTTGGATAGGTTATGTCAACTTTGCAACGTTACATTTAAAATTAAAACATAGCAGTGAATAAAATTACATCTTTTCCTTTTTAAATTAAAAATGAAAATTAATTTATAAAATAATATTAAATTTTAATAGATATACTTACATCAATTGAAAAGCAATTACTTTGATATCTTATCAACTTTAGCATATCAACAAGTGACGATTGAAATTATTCTTTATAATCATAACTTAAAAGTACAACGTAACTAACGAAAAACACGATTATTTTTTCACAAATTTTGTATTCATTCTTTAAACACTACTTATAATCTGCACTTTTCTTTTTATTTCTTGTGCAAATTTAGAAAAACAATATACAAAAATACATATTCATACACACTTGATGAAAATTATGCACGTGTTTTGACAACTATGCAACTAATGGACGGGGCCATGAAAAGATTTAGGCTGCAGTCACATGGCAGCGTTTTGCGTTGCGTGTTGTAACTAGGCCATGAGTATGAGAGAGATACAGATGTAAGTTTGCTCTATTTACACTCATAGCCTAGTTACAAAATGCAACGCAAAACGCTACCATGGGACTCCAGCCTATACTATATTAAAAAAATTTTGTAATAATTTACTGTATATCATGAATTTATGAATTTTTTATAGAATCATAATTTCATATGTGTAAATAATAGAAACGTACAAGAGTAAGAGAGATAAAAAGAAATACCTATCTCTCTCATTCTTGTAAGTTGCCATGGCAACCTGCATGTAGAGCTGTGACTTTTTAATATTAATTACAAGTATTTTAAAGATTTGAATATTCTATAAATATAAATTTACAAAAAAAATTATATACAAGTTTTTTTCTTCCGTTTTCTTTTTCAAGATTTTTAATATTGACCAAAAGTACACAGCGCCATTCACGGAGACAACACTGTGTGTGACGAGCTTTATCTCGCATTTCAGATGTTTCACTCTACCTTCCGAGACTGACCGCTGCTCTGAGCGCCAGCGTCGTGTCACTCTCTCCGACTGTCGAGTTTCGCCTCTCGTGAAACTAGTAATGCCGAGCGTGCAAATGGCTGAGCGTCGGCCATCATGGCTTTAAGTAGGGACCGTGTCACGCGAATATGTTTTTCAAGTGAAAAATCTCTCCTGGCGCGTTTGTAATCGTGTCGAATGACAATGGCTACGCGAGGATGAGGCCCTGAGCGTCCTTCGTGTGGGGTGATTCGGCCGTAGGGCCCTAGACAGGCCCAACCCTGAACAAGACTCACGCCCCGACACCCGACCCCACTTCCCCCATCACACACGGGTCCCTAGTGTTCCCATCACATTATCATCGACAAACCATTATATTCATAGTCTTGCCAACACGGCAGTTGTTTATCAATTTTGCGTCAATTGAAAATACAACTTTGTCAACATGAGTAAAGTTTCGTTCAGGGCGCGCCCCCTGGAAGCGTCCAAGCCCATGCCAATATACATGGCCGAGGAACTTCCTGATCTTCCTGATTATTCCGCCATCAATCGTGTTGTGCCTCAAATGCCTAGCGGAATGGAAAAAGAGGAAGAATGCGTAAGTATTCATTATAGTTTTTCACCTTTTTTCGCTGTCTTTCATTGAGCATGTTTTCAATGTCAGCCATTTTGTTTGAACCTTTTCGTTTTTTCTGAGAGATGGCGTTGCGCGCGCTTTATAAATTAATTTTTCCCTTTTTTCAGCTTTTTAATTAATTTTTCCATGTTTTTTCTTGTAATTTTTGTTTATTTTAATATTATGCATTGTTGGGTATGATTTTTTCGAGTTGACAATTCATGGGGAGCTAAATATTCACCTGTCGTGTTGGGCCTGTTTTTGTTGGAAAACATTAACGCCAAAAATCGTTTTCACGGTATGGGGGTGCATGGGGGAGGGTGAATATTGTTTTCGAGAGGAACTTTAGACATCCAATTTGACGTTTCTTCGGAAATATTCACTATTTTGCCATTTGGCTATGTTTTATTTGCAATGTTTTGCAGGCCTGACATCGGGGTTTAAAGGGCGATATTTGTTGCCATATTCACGGGGATTTTTTTTTGTCAAAATTGTTTTTTCTTTTTGTGATCAAATTTATTGTTAATCTTTAACTTCTAAAAATAAATTTTTTGTTTTTTATCTATTTGGTTGTTTGTATATTTATGTACCATTTTCAATTCAAATATACGTGTTTAATTTATTGTTTTTATAACCTTATTTATTTTTTTCAAGAATCATTTTTTACAAAACCTTAAGATTTGCATTATTTATCTTAATGTAAATTGTAAAATGTAAATAAAGAATTGTATTTTACTTCAACTCAAAAATCGTTGACTAAAAACTAATAAATGAAATATAATTTGATTATCATAATTATTAATTTGATTGATATTTGATAAATTAATATAAAAAGTAAAATATATTTGTAAATAATTAGAAATTATTTCTTAAAAGATTGAAATTTTTTGTACCGACTATTTCCATTATTGTATTTTGCAGGAGCACCATCTTCAAAGAGCGATGAGTAAAGGATTAATCATTCCTACCCCTGAGGTAACAAATTTAACTGACGAAGGCATCTACGATAGAATTTATCCCGCTGACTATAAATTACCTCGACAACTTATTCACATGCAACGTAAGATATTTTTAATTATAATAAATTGAAATAAATAAAACAAGAGTACTCTTAATTTTTCCACTTTTTACCCACTAATATTTCTCGAGAAATATGAATGAAATTTTAATCCAAATTCTTTATAATTTGGAAACAAAAAAAACCCTTTTCTAATTTGGACAAATTCTCATTCGACCAAGTAGAAATTTGGGTAAATTATGTGTACGAAAAAATGTAAATTTTTCTTAAATATTTCTTTCTTAATTATGTAAAAGAATTAAAATTTTCTTATTTTAATAACTTTGTGATATTTTCTTGAAATAATTTAATTTCCTTTGTACTTTACCCGTTGAATTAGTTTTAAAAATGATTTTCAACAATCGTTCTAAATGAAAATGAATATTGTTGAAAAATGTTTCCCGTTAATTTTAAAGAATTGGATTTTTTCCAGTAGAGATGAAATAGTTTTCAATTGAAATTATAAAATAGTGAATAAAAGATTGTGTGAAAATTGCTTTCCAGCTTTCGCAATGGAGCAGGACATTCCAGATTATGACATGGATTCCGAGGACGAACGATGGGTCGGAATACAGAGTCGAAAAATGGACTTGACTCCGTTGCAGTTCGAGGAAATGATGGACCGACTCGAAAAAAGCTCTGGTCAAACTGTAGTCACTCTCAACGAGGCGAAAGCGCTTCTCAAAGAAGATGACGATCTCATCATTGCAGTTTTCGACTACTGGCTCAACAAACGTCTCAAAACGGTAAAAAATTTTAATCTAAAATTAAAAATCTTTTAAATTCGATACTTTTTACGAGTAATACATGTATATTTGTTTGTAATTTCAGCAACATCCGTTACTTTTGACGGTGAAAACGGAACATCGTATCGGCTCGGCAGTAAACAATCCGTATCTCGCATTCCGACGACGAGCTGAGAAAATGCAAACGCGAAAGATCCGTAAAAATGACGAGACAAGTTATGAAAAAATGCTCAAGTTGCGACGTGATCTCAGTCGAGCTGTGACTCTTCTCGAGTTGGTGAAAAGACGCGAGAAAACGAAACGAGAGCATCTTCATTTGACCATCGAAGTCTATGAAAAGAGGTCCGTTTTCGTGTCAGTTTTTATTTTTTTCTTTATTTTATAAAGAAAGGAATAGAAACTGCATTGTTTTTCATTGAAGAAGAAGAAGAAGAAAAAGAAAAAGAAAAAGAAATTTTTGTTTAATAGGTATCAAGCGCAGGACTTTAGTGGACAAATTCTCACGGAAGTATCGGCATTGAAGACTTCAAGACCTGCTTTCGCTCCACTATTCACAAATCAGTTTGGCGTCCACCAAAATTGGGCTAACAAAGTTTGTGGAAAGGTAAAGTGGTTCATGTTCAAAGTACAATAACTAAGGATTAAATGTTTTGATTTTAACGAAATGATTTCTTTTTCTTTTACAAAGGACGAAGTGATTCCGAGGAAAGAAAAACGACAGTACAAGAAGCGGAAACACAAACCGGACACAAGAGGTGGACTGGAGGATGTGAGAGGTGGCACGGGAAGCAGCGGTGGTCGAGGAAGTCGAGCGGCTCTTGGAAGCGGGCTGGACCCGCTGATCAGTTCAGACGAAGACAGTCCTCTTCCGTCACACTCGCACACTCAACCTTCACTTCCATTGGATCGCACTGACGACGAGACGACTGACGAAGGTCAATTCGCCTTCAAGCGAACCAGATATAACTCTTACTTACCGGTAATTTTCGATTAAATTTAAATTGATAAATTGATTATAATATAATAGTGTGTAATTTGTCGTATTTTTCTTTTCGTTTGACAGCCTGTATCAGGTGGATATGGAAATTGGCCTTGGTGCGATAGGGATGAAGGTGGGTTAGCCGATAAGAGATTCAGGTTCGCCCTGACGAGCATTAGTAAACCGACACCAAGGTGCATTGGCCTTGCAAGACGACGAGTTGGTCGAGGTGGCAGGTGTGTATTGATCGACATGCTTCTTGGGATTTTCGGCAAAATGCTCAAAACAATGATAAACTATTGAAAAACTATTGAATTTTTGCAGAGTAATTTTGGATCGTTGTCCGAGCGACATGGACGACATGTGGTCTTCTTTGGACTTTACGATACATGAACCAAAGCGAGAAGCAATAGATCCAACGGCGACTGCCACAACTACGACTGCAGTTAAGAAAGAAATGTACGTCGCCGTTAGGTTTTAGTAATTAAAAACTGAATAAGCTCGAATGTGACTAAAGGAGATTTTCGACTTTTAGATTGCACTTTCGGCCGAAGACGCCGCCGATGTCGCAGAATCCTCCGAGCGAATCGGGCGGAAGCAGTTGCAGCAACAGCAGCGATTCCGACTCGGAAGTGGAGTCGTCGCACCTGAGGCCGGAACTTATGACACCCTATCCCTTCCCGGCGGAGGTGACATCAATATGCGTTGACGTGGAGTCCGATCGTCCCGGTGACGAGCCGCCCTTCACCTCCGAATTCAATATTTCGGACTACTTTTCAACCGACGCACTGTCGGACTTTGACCTGGCGGTTGGCAGTGTTTTGCCAATCACGAACAATAATGTCCCAAGCGAGTCGCGAACAGACGAACTACTCGAGCCACTCGGATCATCTCGCTTCACCCTGAGTGCGGAAAACTCAGGCTTTCCCCTGCCGCCAAATCGACCCCCCCAGTGCAGTGCTAGTGATAGTGTAAGTACAAATAATTCGACAAATTTCCTCATCTCGTCCACGAGTTCGGCGCCGCTCTCGTCCTCGTCCTTTTCTTCCTCTTCGTCCTCCGCGACATTCAACACAGTTACGTCAACTCACGAACAATCCTCGTCCCTCATAAATCGAACCAAAAATAGACAATTGATGAATAATGCTTCTTCTGTCGCCAATGTCAACGCCAACGTCAACGCCACCGCAGCTTCGATACTCTCGAAATCTCTAACTAGTCCAACGAACAATAAAAGTAACGTCGTCGGCGGTGCTAAAGTTCTCGCTAACATGGGAAACGGACATCAGAATGGACCACTGGTTGTTCACAATTCCAATATAAATAATCTTCAGAGCAGCCATCTTCCCAACAACCAATCATCCACCATCATTCTCCAAACGCAGAAGCAAGCGCCGTCCAATTTGCTGCCGGGCATCATCACCCAGAACAACAAACTCGTCAGCCTCAGACAGCAGATTCCAACGTCCGGGGAAATTACGCTTAAAAGTAGCAATAGGTCAGTTGGCGATAATATTGCATCAATTGTTGGCATGGACGCGAAGAAGAATTTTCTTTATCTCACGGCTAATTAACACATTCCAATGCAAAGAAAAAAAAAGAGAAATCGCACACACTGTGACTATTTTTTATCTCACTTTCTTCTAAGGCTTTTGGTCTCTGCCGCTTTTGATACACTTGCCTGAGATATTCTCAATTTCGGAACCTGATTATTCTTTCTTTAAATTAGCGTTCAGAATAAACATAATTGACGATGAAAATATGACCAAATTTATAGACTAATTTAAAGATTTCTAATCTAAAGGTTATAAATTATTTTCACACTTTTTGGAGAAAATAAGAAATAACGTATCCGAAATTGTTAAAATCTCACGCAAATTCGCACTCACGCTAATGCAAAATTTTTTATTAGGGTGTCTAGAAATTTTCAGGAAAATCTCACAAAAATTTCTCTGCAAAAACTAAGATATATTAAAAAAAAATTTAAATTTCTATAATATCATTTTTGCTCTAAGCTTGTAAATATTCACTGTTTAAATAGAGAAAACTGAATGAACAATAGGAAATTGTTATCAAAATCGATTTTAATTAATTTTATAATTTATTTATATTGTTAGTGCATAATTTTACAAAAACAAAAAATGCAGTTGCATTTTTTAAAATATTTATGTCTATTTTTAATGTTTGGAATAGAAATTTAAACAAATTGAAAATGTTGGAAAAGGCAGAGATATTTTTGCTTTTGTAAATATCCTGATTTTGCTGATTATTTCTTTAATTTCACATGAACGAAATTCTTTATTTAAACAATTTTTATGATTAGTCAAATTAAAAATGAAATCATTTTAGAAAATCTTAAAATAAAAAATTCACTTGCTCGAAATTCAACTTTGAAATCAAGTTTCATAATGAAATAGACTTTAAATGTGGAATTTTGATTTCATTATTGTATATTAAAAAACATGAGTTTTTTGTAATAAATTTATCAACTAAAATTAAATTGCTTAACAAATTGAAGTATTATCGTTGAAAAAAAATTGTATTTTAATTTTACAAGTGTAAAAAGTTTCGTTCATTTTAACTTTATCACTTAAACAAAACATTTTTTTTCTCATTCTTAAACACATTCATTCAATTTTCCGTCCCATGTTCAATTGCTTTTAAACTTTATAGAAAAAGAATTTTTGATTACTACTAAAACAATTCAATTTTTACTATATAATAATAAAATATTAAATAGAAATGAAAGTTTGCACTTTAGATATATTAAAACTAAAGATGAAAATTCAGTAAACAAATTAGAAGCACAAATAGTACCTAAACAAAGTTTTAAAAAAATGAAAACTTTTTCCTAATTTTCGTGTCCGTGAAAATTGTTTATATACTCATATATATTCAAAAAAAATGTATTAGAAATTTTCATTTAATTACAAAGTTATTAAATTATATTTATGACTTTTAACTATAAAGAAAATTGAATTTCAAAAGTAATTCGGTTTTTTTTACAATTTCATAAATATCATCGAAATTTAATAATTTTTTTTAATATTAGAAGAATTCTTTTATAACAGTTAAGTCTCCTATTTAAAAAAAACATAATCTTAAGTTTTGTAAATAATTTGTATAATTATTTTTAATAGTAACCTTTCTTGGTTAATTTGAAAGTTACTGCAATTAAATTTTTTCGAGAAATATTAATGTATACTACGGATAGAATTATCAATGAAAATGTACATTTTTTAATTATTAAACATTCGAAATTGAAAACCCTGAATTTGTTTATTTAAAAGTTTTTCAAAATTCTTAGACATAGTTTTTCGCTGACTTAATTTGTACTTATTAACGAGAAAATAACTTTTGAATCAACAAATTTGCTGATAAATTAAAAGGTTAATGTTTAAAGTATATCTTAATAAATAGATTTATGTCTATGGTAATAAGTTAAAAAATTTTATTTTCATGGCATATAATCAATTACTCTCCCTGGAATGTTATAAAAAATGAATCTTTCTAAACTCATAGTTTGGAACTAAAATATTTTTTTTGGAAATTTAAATTTATCATTCATTTTTTAAAACTTACGAGAAATTTTTTTCAAAAGTTAAATTCTAAAATTTGTTCGAAAACTAGAAATAATTTTTCTTTGTAACTTCTAATATTATTTCGTATAAGAAAAATGTCTTTAGAAAATTACGATTTTGGTTAAAACACAACTTGAAAAAGTGTTATTTCCTCTTATAATGTCGGTAGCCCAGAGGTAAAGAGCAGCATCTAGGGTTCAATTCCACTTAAAGGTGAATTTTTTTTAGTTAAAAATTTGTTTATTAATTATTGGTTAACCTCCAGAAGATTATTGGCAATAAAATATAATCTTGTAAATATTATTATCCAAATCAATAACTAAAACCAACCAAAATCATATATATATTCTAAAATTTTTACTTTTATTTTAATATAGAAATTAATTATTTATCTAAAATAAAAAATTAGGTATATGGTTAAATTAAAACAATGATTTACATTGAGAGTTATGGCACGGTCACACCTCGGCTGCCTGCCTGCCTGCGCAGGCAGCTGCCACGAGAGTAATAGAGAGGAGACGAATTATTTAAATTGTCTGACTCCCTTACTCTTATGTATTGCCATGACGACCTGCAGGCAGGCAGGCAGGCAGCCGAGCTGTGACCGTACCATAAATGTATTTTTATTTGAAAAATTACAAACATAACCTAAAACTTTTTGCCTATAGTTACCTTTCTCATTTTTCTGAAAATATTTCAATAAGTTGCTTTTTGTCGTATAAAAATCGTAATGTTTTGAAATTTATCCAACTTTTAACAAATTTATTGGTAAATATAAATAAAAATTTTGTTTTATTGTGAAAAATAGATTTGAATTTATTGAAAATTGAGGTTTAAAAGATTATATTTGAGGTTATGTTTTGATCTGCAAGGCGGCCATTTTACTTTTTTAGTTTATGCCGTTTACGCACACTTGTAAAATTGCAAAATAATAAAGTAAAAATTATTTTTGCAGTGAAGGAATGGAAATGGAAGTTGGAGGAGTGGAATCATCGGCGTGCGATGGGAAGCCACAACAACAGCAACTAGTGCGAACGAGTAAAACGAATTCACTCGCAATGGAAGTGACATGATGCCTGCTATTGGCACCCCTGTCGTTGCCATTTCGTCACTGGGGGCTTCGCTGACTACCTTGCCGATGTCTACCCAATTTGTCTTTTTTTCTTATTTTTTTTTATTTTTTTTTTTTTTGACACTGGCTACAGACTGCGTACACTTTTTGGCGCTTTCCTCATCATCGCTCATCGACGCTTTTGCCACGACTCGATAAAAATCATTCACTCAATTTCCAACAATCGCTTTTAATTTCCTTCATCTTAATCAATTTTTGGAACCAAAAAAAATTAAAATTGAAAGAGGTTTCATCAATTTTTTCTATTCTGACTTTTTTTTATTTAAATTTGTTCACTATTAGAAATTATCTTTTTATTTTCGAGTATTTGGATTCTTTTGCAATTATTGTGATATTTATCGTAAGGGTTTTTTTTTCTTGCGATGAATATTGAATTGTTTACAATCTAGTTGTGGCAGTGAATTTCCAGACGCGTACGAAAATTCCTGTGAATATTCCAGGAATTTTTCTTTCGCCCCTCACATATTGTACTTGATATTCCATAAAAACTAAGTAATTGTTCTTCCAAGCAAGTCACTTTTCTCGAGGTTCGAATGTTTTAATCGAAAAATAAGTAAAGAAATTGAAAAACAAAGAGTCTAAAAATCGGAATGTTGGAAAAATTGATTGATTTGTCAATAATTTCCTCTGATTCATTGCAAATATGATTATTAACTTATTTTTTTGAAATTGTCCGATTTTTCGACAATCTACGTATATGAAAAAAAACTGTAATTAGTGTCTGGAAATTGAAAGAACGTCGTCGAGAGTTGATCGCGGGAATATTGTGGCGTCGGGACCTATGAGGTATACACATAACGGGTATATCGTGACACTCTTGTCTTTCATGTTAGTAGCCGCGAATGATTTATACAAAAAAAGTACATAACGCTTTACGAAATTAGGGTAATATTTATTGTGAGAAGATATTCCATATTTTCTAATTTCGCTCACTTGGGCAACAAACTACAAATTACCCTTTCTTTTCTTTACAATGGTTAATTTTCTTTCTTTACTGATGAAATAAAAAAATATTCTTTTTTATTTTTACGTAAAACTATATCGAGAATGAAATTTCTTTTTTCAATAAAAAGAACATGGAAAAATTACAATCGTCAAATTGAGCGAATTTAAAAAATTGGGGATATAATATGGTTTTTTGTCGTTTTACGCGGACTCGGATTTTAAAAAATAAGGAGAGAGAATGAGAGAATGAGAGAAAGAGAAAGAGAGAATCTGTTGGCACGAAACAACAGTGACATTAACGAATCTAAATGTACACAAGTTATTCGTATTAAAGGGTCTTAGCTTACCTGTATCTATAATCCATAGGCGTACACTCGCTCTTCTACGTAACAGTCTGTGGGCTCTTGTTAACAAGAAAAAAAGAAAAAAAAAACAAACAGTCTACGTTTGCAAAAAAGACATCTTTTCTTCTCGTATCTCTTCTTTATTTCTTTCTCATTTCAATTTCACGTCCTGAAAGTTTAACTAAAATTTAGAATCGAGAAGATTTTTCAAACATTTTATTTATTACATTAATTTAATTTAAAAATTAATGTTTTGTAAATATTTTTAAATTATTAAAATGCTAAAAGAAAACGGTTTCAAAACAATTGTATGTATGAACGTAAAATTTTAAATATCGATTTCTTGATTTTGTTTTCTATTTTTGGTTGAGAAATTTTTGAAAATTAAACGAGAGCAGAGAGCCTTCGTTCCTTTTGTACACTTGATTGGTGAGTCTTTGTGCTTAAAAACTCGCATCTGAAAATGTAATTTTTCAAAAGAAAAAATAAAAAAAAGAAAAAGAAAGCACCGCAGATTAAATATAAGGGACTTTAATAAGGCTGCGGTGCATAAAAATATGTGGGAAACATAAACGAGGGGAAATGAGGATGTTTAAATAATAATAATGAAAAAAATACTGTACATATAAAAATAATTACGCTTACTGTATCTCTTACTTTTAGGTGATCAATTAAATGTAATTAATGTTGTTGTGGTAGGCGCACAGCGATGTGTAAGAAAACTATGAATAATTCGAAACAATTTTAGGAGGAGTAATAAAGAAATTTTATCCTGAAAACAATATTTGCTGTTTTCTTTCACGTTTATAATGAGAATGGATCCTCATTTTGTTACAATTATCGAAGCAGTTTAGTTTCTCTAATGATTATTATTGAAATTTGTTTCATTTCAGCCAATGAGGAAATAAGGTATCTATCTGCACTTGAAGTTAATTTATAGAACATGTTATTTGAAGGTCTATTGATGGAAATTTTTACTTTAGTTCGGATTGAATCAGTCTTAAGAGCTTTTCTCCTGGACTTCTGGGAGGTTCGAACTCCATTAAGGAAGCGGCCTTAGTCAGAAGAGACTGCTTGTCTTCCCCGGGACAAGAAGCGAGCTCTCGGAGAGCAATCGCTGTGTAAAGTGCGAGACGAGTCCCATGGGGATCAACAATGGAAGTCGTGGAAATTATCCTCCTGCAGATCTCCGGTTTCTTTGGATCATCAGAAGACATCAATTGGATTAAGGAGTGAGCCACTGATATGCAGTGTTGATGATCTGGGTGCAAGAGAACTCTGAGTCTGTAATTTTCATTCGATTAGTTATCTGACACGGATTGATATACTGAATTGAAATTTCCAAAAAGAGAGGATATTACCGTGAGAGCAGGTCGGTGAGAGCGTCCCGCTTTGCGACTCCCATCGCTGTCTCGACCTCTTCGCCTAATCTCTCGACTAATTGGGCGACTTCCAAGGAAGTTAGTGTTCCAGGGCAGGAATTGCAGGACCATTCGGTGTCTTCGTCGAGAGGATCATTTGGAAGTACCAAACCATCTCCACAGGGACACTTTAAAGTCCCCAGATGACTCCCCAATTCTGAAGGATCTGCGCAACGCTGACAACAGCAGTGAAAGTATTTCGTCGCCAGAAGATGGTCTCTCCGCACCCTCGTCGACCAGAAGACGTGAGTATAGGTCGTACTCAAATGTTCCCCCCTGAAATTAAACTCGAAATTATAAATTTTCAAAACTTTAATTTCGCGTATCTATATAGATGAATTCAGCTCACTTTTTGATGAAAGTAACAGCCTTGACGAAAATTCTAGGTCTGCCCAATTCGTCAATGGTGAATCTGAACCTAGTGTTGGAGATGCACTGATGTTCCAAGAGACAAGTGTTTTCGTAAATTGCCACCGATCCCTCGGGTGGGTTCGTCTCCAAAGCGTTTACGTCAATGAGGCCTGAGATTTTGGGCAGGACATCCGCAGCGCTCGGATCGGCCGATAAAAAAGGAGCCAAATACTCAGCGAGGCTCTTGGTCTCTTCATAGGCCTCTGTTCCCGGTCCTCGCGATTTTTCATGACTCTGCAGCTTCATCACTGTTTTCCACTTTTTCGGATTTCTCCGACGCAGAATCAAGAGTCGAAGGGCCAAAATAACGCTACATCTAAAGAGGGGAATTTTCAAGAAAATTACTTTTAGAATTAATTAAGATTTTATCAGCAATGCAGGATGAGAAATAAATTTCAGACATAATTTGAAAACCTGGGTAGAATTCTGGCCTTGGCCAGCAATTGGCATTCGAGGGCGTGACGTTCCACGTCCATGAGGCCATCGCAGTCAATTCTGCAAACGGGCCAAGAGCATCCGATGCATCTGGCGGTGATTTGCCGACTTCCGCATCCGACGCAGATCCTCTCGCCACTGTGAGGCGCTGGTCCAAAAGCTAAGGGCAACTCGGAAATTATCAAGTCCTCTGGACGTAGATCGCGAGTAGCCACAAGATATCTGCCTAATTTCTTGTCTTCTTTTATCTCCCAAGCCCGACATGTCGACTTGTGACGTTTCCAATCATCACGCTGGTGATCTTTCGTGCAATAAAATTCGACTTTGCACTCACTACAACGCAAAGAAGCCGATTTTTCGCAAACTGCACAAATTCCTCTCGATTCTTCGGTTTCCATTTTTCTAAATAAATATTTTATATATTTATGAAAATAAATATTTATACATATATGCTGCCCTAAAATTAGAAAACTGCTGTGATTTTTTTTAAAAGAAATCATCAAAATATAATAAATAAAAAATAACATAAATACTTCCTCTATATGAGAAAGCAATAATCTAAATATAACTCAAAGAGTGTATGTTATTTCTGTGATCAATTTCCATAAGGACAAAAATCTAATGGTCAGGATAATTAATTCTCATCCTTATAAGTCAAATGTTATTTTTATTTACTTTCGACAACAGCTAGTTTCATATTGTACTCAAAAAGTTATAAAAAATTGATTAGTTTATTAAATAAAAAAAACTCTTCAAAAATGTATTATTTGATGATACAGACTATTATAATTTTTGATATTTTTATTTAAAAAAATTATTTTATGACCATTGTTGAATTCTTCTGAAAAAATTTCTATAATTATAAAGACAATTTTATGGAAGATTTAAATCATTTTCTTGATATAGTTAAAAATTTGGACAAATACCTTTTTTTAAAAATTAATAAAGTAATTAAAATTATAATGAATTTATTCATTTTATTTAATTTTAGTAAATTATTTCAATTTCAATTTCAATGATTAGAAAACAAATTCCTCATACCTATTAAATAAATATTTTTATTTTATTCTACCTATTTTTAATTTTTATTATTTTGTTTGCAATTGTTTACTATTTTTTTTTCATAAATATTTTTAAATTAAATGAAACTCAAACTTACCAAAAAAATAGTTTTCAAGATACTCACAGTCAAACTTTTTTTCTACTTATCATGTATTATTTCGCGTATAATTCACTTCTAAACCATTGTTTTTCTAAATTTCCACTAAGCAAATATATAATTAATGACACATTTAAACTATAATAATTAATTAAATAAAATTTTTCTACAAACAGTAGGAAAAATGAAAAACTTTAATTGAAAAGTTATTCTATATACTTTCGCGTTCACGTTGTATTAGAAAATAAGTCAACGGCATGAAAACTTTATTTTTAAACTCGAAACTACAGTACTTCCATCTATTTTTATATTTGTATTTCTAATTCTATACAATAACGGAAATCCAACCCATATGTAGAAAAGATCCTAAATTAATTACTTTCACTGAAATGTAATAATATTTATTAACTTAATTAATTTATATAAATAAATAAATTTAATAAAATACATTAATTAAATAATTTTTTTATATATACTTTTATATCGATTTAAAAATATTTTCATTACTGCGTTAATTATTATTAATATTATTCAACAATCAATAAATAATTAAAAAATCTAAAATGTTGTAAATATAAACTTTATAAAGAAAAAACAAAAAGATACTCAATTTTTGAATTGCTTCTAACTTCATTGTTTTTTAAAAATTATAGTTTTTAAAAATCAAATTTTTCGTAATAAAAAATAAAAAATAAAAAAAAATTAACATGCTTAAATAAAGTAATTAAATTTTCTTAACATTGAAAATATAAAAAGTACGAAATTTCAAGTTTTCATAAATTTTAATTCATTTCTTTATTTTTAACGGTAAGGTTAAATCATTTATATAATCAAAAGTTAAGTATACTTTGTTGTAATATTGTAAAATTAAATGATTTTACTCGCAAAATTTATAATTACAAAAGATCAAAGCTCGTCCATTATTAAAAAAAGTATATTTACTTGAATCAAATATTATTATTATTTTTTATATAATAAATTGTTAACGAGCTTTATTTTTAAATTAAATGTTCAGAAATGGAATTTTCCAATGTGGCAGACACGTGTTTTACGTGGACAATAAATGATTTTATTAACAATGATGCGCTGAAAAAAGATTGTTTACGCTCTTCGAATTTTACAAGTTCAATAGAACCAAATAGACAGTGGAATTTATTTCTTACTATAAATGAAAAATTAGGCGAGCATTGCGACCGTTGCAAAGCAATAAAACCAAAAAAATATTCTCTCGAGCCTTGTAATGTGAAACTTGAGAAAAAAATTATTCAACTTTTTATGATTTGCAACAAAATTAGTGAAAATCCAGTAGATATGAAGGTTGCTTTATCAATAATGAAGAAGAATGAGAAAATTTATACAAGAAGTTTTATTGTCACAACATCTGGTGAAGAGACAAACTTTGGCTTTGATAATTTCATCGATTTTGATGAATTAATGATAATAATTAATGGCAATCAGCTGCAAATATTTGTCGAAATTTTTTTCAAAACTGACGAGATAAATGTTGAATTCAAAGAATTTATGAATTCGCAATTTTTGAGTGACGTCCAAATTTTTATTCAGGAAGAAAAATTCTACGCTCATAAGGTAAAGTATTTCGATTCGATTTATTGTAGAATTATCTTGACGCGTTTACACATAAGGTGCCCAACCCTGGTCAACCTATTGAACACAAAACTAATGGGGTTTCCCCCGATAATAATTAAATTTCTACAATAAAAAAATGTCTGCATTTTATTTTCAGTTTATATTATCGGCCAAAAGCCCGTATTTCAACGATTTATTCAAAAGCAACAAAGAACTGAAAGAAATTAATAATCTTGATAACATAAAACCAGACACTTTTATTGAAATTCTAAATTACATTTATACCGACAGTGTAAAAAATTGGTCACTATCTTGCGATATTCTATTGGGGGCACATTTTTTGAAAATGGAAAATCTCAAATCAAAATGTGAGGAATATTTAAGGAACAACATAACAATGGAAAGTGTAAGTCCAGTTCTGATGTTGGCCGTTGCATGTGAAACGAAATTTCTATTGAAACACTGTCTTCATTTTATTTTGCAAAATGTTAATATTCTTGCAAAGTCGAACAATTTGCAATGCTTGAAAAGTGAACCAATTATAATACTGAATATTCTGAAGCAATTATTCGAGAACACAGCAAATGGCGACATGTCTATTACTGACAACATAATACTCTATTTTAAAAATAGTGCATCACAAATTGATTGTCAAATGTTGAGAGAATACGAACCGTTTTTAAATAGCGAGATTTTAAGTGACATCACAATTCAGGTTGGCGAGAAAATTTATCAATGTCACAAATTAGTTTTAGCTGCTAAAAGTCCAGTTTTGAGAAGAATGCTAATGAGCAATATGAAAGAAGCTATTAACAATTTTATCGAAATTAAAGACATGAAAGTTGAAGTGTTTCAAGAAGTTCTCAGGTAAAACATGCAAAAATTATTATGCGTAATTTTGTTCTTTCAAAAAATTTTCTAGTATTGATTCTGTATAATAAGTAGGTTTCTAGAAAAATATCACAAAACTGATAACAGATTGTTTATAATTTCTAGTGAAATATGAATAATAAATATACAGAAGGCTTATATTGGAATTAGGGTAAAAAATAAAAAAATAGTAAGAGACTTAAGAAGTAGAACAAATTATTGGTATAAAAAATTACTAAAATTCTTTCTAAATATTTAAAGAATATAATGATTCAAAAAGGGTAAATTATTATATCTCTAACTGTAAAATCAATCCATGATATTTTTTCAAAGTCGTTGCCGATAATTTTTTTTCGGTTTTTTATAGAAATGTACAGAATCAATATAAAAAAATTTTTTGAAACCTATCGGCAACGTTTTTGTTTAAAAAAAATACAGTGGATTTGCTCCAAAAAAACTTAAAATTCTAAATTTGTTAATTTTGAATTTAAGATACATGTACACTGGAAAGGTGGAAAATTTATTGGAAGAGAATGCACTCGACATATTGAAAGCTGCCGATCAGTACAATTTAGATCATTTGAAAAAATTATGCCAAGAATATTTGGTTGATTTTTTGAGGCACGACAATGTTGTAAATATCGTCAAAGTTGCAAACACATATAATGCGCCTTTTTTAAGGAAAAGTTGCGTCTATTTTATTGTCAAGCAAATGATTTTTTATTCAAAAAATGAACATTTTCCGAAAGTTATTGATCTGGATAGTCTCACTGAGGATCATTCCGATATTCTTTTTGAAATTCTAGATATTTTGACCAAAAACTGCTTCATCAAGTACAACAAATAGTGAAATTAAATAAAATTTTGTCGCTTTTAATTTCGTTTGGTTTTTCAGTTTCTAGAAGCATTCTAGAAGTATTTTCTTTTCTACTGATAAAAATTTCTTGCAACTTTTGATCACTCCTCGTCTGTCTTTTGGACTCTTTACAACATTTTGCTCTCCGCTCTTTTATTAATTAACAAGTAAGTCATTAATAATTTTTTATTTTCAATAAAAATTGCATTATTTATAAAAATAAGTACAAATTATACAATTTTTTTAAATTCCACTCAAATTGAAATTTATAATTTAATGATTAATTAATATAAAAATTAATTTAACGAAAACTCTCCATTTAGGTTTAAAATTTTACTAATTTATGTAATATTTTTGCAATTTTTATAAATTTTATTATTTTTTATTATAATCCTGTTTGAAATTATTTAAAAGTGTTTTCGTTTCACGTTTTTTTTTGTGGATAATTGCATTCTTAATTATGCGGGTCTGTTTATGTTTTTTTTTATATTTTCTCGAAGGCATGCGAATAACAGAATGGTCTTATTTTATATCATCTATATACTTTAGAATTAATTTAAAAAATGCGACTAGAATAAATTTTACTCACACAAGAAAATAATTAGTTATAATAATTAAATATATAATTTCCATATATTAATTAATAAATTTTAAAAATATCTACAGATGGAATTTTCAAAAGTACCTGACACATGTTTCACTTGGACACTAAATGATTTTGAAGAATTTAACATTGATTCTCTACCAGAAAAAAGTTTCTCTTCAGCAAATTTTACAACACTAAGAGATCCAAGTAGAAAATGGCAATTACTTCTCTCTATTGACAAATTAAACCAAATTTATCGTTCAAGCTCCAAATGCGATAATTCCAATTGCTTCAAGAAAACAATAACTAAAAAGATGGTTAATCTCAAAATTCTATCTAATGGACTTATTTCTAATTCAGAGAATATCAGAATTGATATTTCAATGAGAAACAATTTTGAAAAATTAACTAGAAGTTTAATTGTTTCTGGAAGCATGGAGGAATACACTTACGAAAACTTTATTGATTGCGGAGCAATGTTAAAAATGGTTCAAGAAGGAAAATTGGAAATATTCGTAGAAATGTTTTTCCCAGACGAGAAGAATGTCAAATATCTCGATATAATCAGAAGTTCGGAATTTTTGAGTGACGTGAAAATTTTAATAACGGATCGGACATTTTACGCTCACAAGGTAAAATCCAAAAAATCTAAAATTATTTCCTAAATTATTCACTTGATCATTTACAGGCTATTTTGGCTGCTAGGAGTCTATTCTTTTACCAACTATTTCAAAAGGAGAAAGAAGTAAACGAAATCAAGGATCTTGACATAATGCCAAAAGTTTTTACCGAAATTTTGAAATACATTTACTCTGATTATGTCGAAAAATGGTACCTCTCGAGTGATATTTTAATCGCTGCGAATATTTTAAAAATGGAGAATCTAAAATTAGAGTGCGAAAATTACTTGAGAAATAATTTAACAATGGATTGTATTAATACAATTCTAATTGTATCTGTGGAATGCGATACTAAATTTCTACTGAAACATTGTCTAAATTATGCTTTAAGAAATATGAGTTTGTTGCGAAATTTAAAAAATTTCCACACACTTAAAACAAAACCACTTGTTGTACTCCGTGTTCTACAAGAAATCCTCTTTCAATTACAAAATGGAAAAATCACAATTGTCGACAATATAAATCTCTCCTACTCAAAGATTGCAACAAACAAAAGTAGTTATTTACTGAAAGAATACGAGTCATTTTTGAATAATGAAAATCTAAGTGACATTACTATTCGAGTCGACGAAAGGAATTTTCAATGTCACAAAATTATTCTTGCTGCAAAAAGTCAAATACTACGTGAATTACTTACGAACCACGTGAATGAAAATCTTGGAAATGTCATGGAACTTACAGATATTAAAGCTGAAATTTTTGAAGAGGTTCTCAGGTAAGAAAACTTTTTTATCTTTTGGTTCAACTCTAAAAACTATTTATGTGTATAAATAACTATAGAGATTTTACAGTTGAGCCTTTTTAGAAGTTGACGATTGAATAACGAAAACTATTCCTCTCTAGATACATGTACACTGGAAAAGTGAATAATCTACAAGAGTACGGTATCGATATTTTAAGAGCCGCAAATCAGTACAAATTGGAACATTTGAAAAATATGTGTGAAGAATTTCTTGTGGCAAAATTAACACACGATAATGTGGTGGAAACGTTAAAGATTGCAGACGCTTGTAATGCTCCATTTCTCGTTAAACATTGCAGCCATTACATTCTAAAGTACATAATTTCAAATTTCCAAAGAAAGGAATTTAGTAAGAGAATTAATCTCGACATGTTTATTACTTGTCGGCACAATATTTTCTACGAATTTCTAAATGTACTGAGCAAATCTTGCCAGGTTTTGTATAACTAATTATTTTATACTGATGACAAAGAATCGAAAAAAAAAGTTTTTCAAAAGTTGAACTAAATTCTAAATGTTTCAATCATAAGATTCTTACAGATATATCAAAATTGTATCTAGACATAAATAAAAAAATTAAATTGAGAACATAAAAAGAATTCAGAGAACGGATTTTTTCAAGGCAATCCCAATGATAAAAGTACAAGAAATAAATTATTGTATTTTCTCTAGTAAACAAATACAATTTATAAACGAATTAACTTACTTTTAAAACTGAAAATTAACGAACAAGCATAGAAAAATTAAGTATGAATAGTATTCAACTATTTTTAATCTTCTTCTTCTTCCTCGCATTTTATTCCCGTAGTTATTAGCAACTCCAAAACAAGCTGAGGATGCGTTTTGGACAATTGTTTAAAAACATCCATTCCTAGGGTGCCAGATATCAATTTTCTAATTAAGAACAAAAAACACCGTTCTTTGAGAGCGTTGGCCTTTCGATTTTCTCCAATTTTCAACATTGAAACAACATTTTCGCAATTGACTTTTAAAATTAGTGCCTGTTCACAAACACTTTTTAATGAGGAAATTTGGTATTTATCAGATGCCAAGAGGAGTTCATACGTCATATCTTCGAGATTTTCAACAAATCCAGTGTAAATGAAACGTAAAAGTTGATAAAAAACAATAGGATCAATGTCCTTGATTTCAATTTTTGCATGTCCCTCAAGATCGACGAGCATACTTTTAAAAACAGCACTTTTCGCAGATAAAATAAGTTTATGGGCGTTATATATTTTGCCACCATTGTGAATTTCCACGTCACTCCAAATTTCCTGATTGAGAAAAGTCTCGTAGCCGTCGTTTTTTTGCTCCATTTGATTATTATTCTCACAAGAGTCATCGACTTTCTTTGTCGACCAAGAATCGAAGAAGTAATCTTCAGCTATTTTCATCAGCAAAGGCATACAATCGTTGAGTGTTTTAAATTCTTCAGACTTAACAACTTCCTTGAAGTTGCATTTAATGAAAGTATGGCAGTTATCCTTTAGACTGAATGAATTCAGTTTATCCGCGAGTTTCAGTATTTTTACCACATTCTCGCTGGTTAGATTCTTATGCAGATAAATCTCGCAAATGGTTTTTAGAGAGTTCACATCATACTTGTCGGCGGCGATTAAAAGCGAGCAGGCGTGCTCGTTTAGTTTTCGCACTTTCCCACTGTACATGAACCACAAAAGTTCGTAGAAGACGTTTGACTCGATGTCAACGATATTCACCACATTGTTAATGTTTTCCTTGAGTTGATGGGAGAACATTTGGCGAAACACGGGACTTTTCGAAGACATTATAACTTTGTGGGCGGGAAATACTTGATCGCCGACATGGAATTCAACATCGCTCAGAGATGTTTTACTCATGAAACACTCGAAACCAGTCGACAGTGTCCTTGAGGCCTGCTTAATGCTGCAAACAAGTGTGAGATCCTTATCGACAATGTACTCTTTGATTCGCTTCAAAGTGATGAAGTTTCGGAATCCAGACTGTGAAAATTCTTCACCTTGCACACAGAATACGGTGCTTTTTTTGTAGTTCTCGTCTGTGCTCGAATTTTGTAAAATGTATTTAACTTTAAGCGGTGGGAGATTTTGGCTAATTCTTGGAAACGAGAGATGAATAGCGACGTCGCCTTTGCAGTGTTCCTGGTGACATTCCTCGCAAACTAGATTATGATAAGTAGTGCAAGTGCCGCAGAAAATTCTTCTCGACCAGTTCAGTACAATAGTCCAATCGTCGCAAATATTGCCCTTGGATGGAAACTCTGGCGAATGCAATTCATTTTTTGTCGTCAGTATTTGATTGAAATTCTTTATTTTCCAAGTGAAGGTTGTTTTCAGAAACTCCGGTGCTACAGACATTTTCTGCTATTCATTGAAATCTGAAACATATAACTATGAAGAAAAAAATCAAAATTCAATTTTGATTTTATTATTTATTTTATTATAGATTTATATAAATCTAAAAATATCAATTTTAAAACTGCCTTTAATTTCTAATGCTATTTTGAGTTAGAATTTGTGAAATTACATATAAATATTGATATTACTACAAGAAGCTATTCAATGATGAACAAAAAAAAACAATATTGGTCAAGCTTGCAATTTTTTGTCATACTTAAATGTTTTTATATTTATAAAAAATCGAAACTTCAAAAGTTAAGAACTAAATTTATCAGAAAAGAATAAGCAATATTATTGTAGTTTAAAAAATAAATCTATAAATAAACTCTTACCTTATAAATAAATTAATAATTCTTAAGTCTAATAAAAATTTTTTAAAAATTATTTTCTTTTTCTAAAACAAGTAATGATAAATAAACTTTGATTCTATCCTAGCTCTTTTTTAAAAAGATTTTAAAACCAGCAACTATCAAAAACAATTTTTTTAATGTCAAAAATTTTAAAGCATGAAGTATGTAAATACCTAGACAAATTAATACTACAAAAAATCGTTTCATATCTCGAAATTTTAGGGTACATTTACAATGTTATTTCTACGAAATAAGAAAAGTTGAAAAAGAAAATATACCTCAACTCTCTTGTCAGAAGACAACAAAAAGTAAATAATATAATTCGTAAAAAGTTTTTAAATCAGTGCCAAAGTTTGTAAATAATAATAAGAAAGGGGATTAGGATGTTTGAAATTATTGCACCTTGAGATTTCACAAACATCTTCAAAATCAAACTATTTTCCTGTGAGGATCGATCGTTTTAATTATGTGAGTCTCTATTTTAATCTAAATTTAACATTTAATTTGGATAATTAAGTCTTAAAATTTATTTACATATGTTTTGGTCTTTTTTGTAAAGCACAAATTTTAAAAGTTTAATTTATAAAATTTTTAGGTTAAGTGTCAACTTAAAGTTAAAAATTTTGTATAAACAATCAGTTTTACTTACTGCCTTTAATAATATTATTAATAAGAAAATATATATTTAATTAATGTGTTTGCAAACAGGTTCAGAGATAGGAAGCTTTTGTTTTGCATTCATGGCTTTACTTTTTACAATTTTGACTGTGCGTTGCCATCACGAGGGTGACACTCTCGAAGTGAAACTGTAACCGTTTCCACGAAGCTGCGCCAAAAAACCTCACAAAATTTGTATTTTATAAATCAAAGAGGGTTTAAAAGTAAAAAAGGTTAGTAAGTGATAAAATATTATAATATTATTGGAAATAACGCAATTGTTATTCGTCAAAAGTCTGGCAAAAAGAATTATTAATTAAACTGAATTCTTGCAATGCAAAAAAAAAATAATCAAGTCATGTCTATATAGAAGAAACCCTCTTTATTTAAATATCACATTGCGCTAAACATTAAGCGCCTCAATATTTATTTCTTATAGAAAATAAGGCATTTCAATTCTCGAAGTAACATTCTTAAATTCTAAAATTTAATAGTCGTAGTTTACAGTTTGTTCGTAATTCGTTCAATGTTTCTGTAACATTTGTTTAAAACTAGAGAGCTTTTGAAATGAGAATAATATTTTAAATGAATAGAAAAAAAGAGATTCCTTATATTATAATTATCGATTGAAGATTAAATTTACGCAACAACTGCGTATGTTGGAGCAGTCAAGACCCCACAGTTATTGTTCTTTTGAGCCATTAAAATGTATCCGTCGTTACCCCAATAATTGGACCAGGAATTTTTCACAAGCCAATAATCCTGACCGTTCATTGTTCCATAACCAACTGCCAAAACTGCGTGGTCCAATGAATTTTCCGTGTTTCCTGCAAGAGCAATAAATTTATTTTTTAAATCTTTATTAAAAGAAAGTATAAATTATTAAAAATAAAAGAAAATTAAAATATATACATTTCATTAAATTAATGTATTTTATTAAATATTCTTTCTTACCGCACTGCGGATCGTAATAGACGCCATTCGAATAAAAGGAGAAAGTTTTATGTGAAGCGTCAATTGCAACCGAAACTGGTCCATTTTTGAAAAGTGCAACTTTCATTGCATCAACACTTCCTGGACTGACGTTAACAAATCCGGTCATTCTTACAGATGCGCTAACGTTATTTGCGTGACAATATCCATCCTAGAATTTAAAATTTGATAATTTTGATGACAAATGACATTTCCCGGCTTTCTCGACAACTATTAAACTCTGGTTTTAAAATAATTTTACAAAAACAATTTCTTTTGCATAAAAATTATTTACTTGGCCCAAGTATCCGCCGTAATCCTCTTCA
The DNA here is from genome assembly GCA_032873175.1 of Leptopilina drosophilae. NCBI lineage: Eukaryota > Metazoa > Arthropoda > Insecta > Hymenoptera > Figitidae > Leptopilina > Leptopilina drosophilae. Next base: position 43,681,558 of record CM065486.1, on the reverse strand, counting down.
GTAGGCAATCCATGTTTTACAATCCATTTGTAAGACCGAAAATCTTCGCCACCGTCACATCCGTTATTTCCGAAACCCCAGGAGCAATCGATCAGTGCCTACAAGAATAGAATATTCTTATTAATTTTTTTTCGAAAACCCTCTAAACCGTTATCGTCTAATTAAGAAGAGACAAATATTCACCTGCTGAGAGAGACGGAGGAGTTTATGATATTTCATGAAGTAAGCTCCTTCAACAGCTCCAGTTGTTCCAAAACTCCAACAAGAACCGCAGACAGATTGATCTGAAAATTGGGAGAAAACAATTCGATTAAAACAGAAAAACCGGAATTTAAAATTCTTAAAAAAAGAATTTAAAGCAAAAATACCTTTCACGGGTGTCACAGCGCCTGCTAGTCGCCAATCAAGATTCGCTGGAACACTTTTGATTTCGTTTTCGACATCGTAGAGAAATAGTGAACCACCATTGTCACCCAATCCCGAGTATTGTTTTCCTCTCAATGCTTTCATTTCAAGATCGGATTTATCAGCCAAATGGTTAACATCCAATTGAAAGCCCAAATTTGCTCGATTAACAGAGTGAATGAATCTAAAAAAAACATTTGTCAACAATAAAGCATTTGTTTTTGATCCCAGTCGATTTTCCTAAAAATTTTCGAATTTAAGTTTTTTACATTCTCATTTCAGACTGAATAGAAACTTAAAATTCAGAAATTTTTAAAAGAATCGACTACGACCCCAAAAACTAATATATTTCCCTATGGGGTTCTTCAAAAATAAGCACAACAAGAAGTAAACTATTCAATGAAAGTGAATCACCTCAAATTTTGTCGGAAATTTTCCTTGGCTCTATGATGTTCAGTAACATTTTTGTATTTTCGATTGTGTGTTTTTTTGTAATGACCAAAAGCAGTTTCCATATGATTATCATAATCGTGTATAAATTCCCTCATTGGATTGAAAGTGTAAACATGTTTATCTCCAGGTCCAGGGAAACTCACGCAAGTTGTATCTTAAAGAAGAAATTAAGTATAAATTAAAAATAATCGTATATATATTGAATATTTATATTGATTAAAGTACTTACTTTCTGTTACTTTAAAAACATCAGCATTCGGTTTATCGTACGAGTACCATTCGTATTCCAGATAATAATGATCGTAATGAGAACCCAAGAGGGAATTGAAGCCTTTCATTTCGTACCTCACTGGAATTGCTTGCTTGGCAATTGAAGACTTTTTAGCATTCTAAATTCAATTTTGTGATAAAAAAAGTGTAATTAACCTTGTTTTTTTAAAATACAATACGGTATTATTAATAATACAAATCTGTCGAAACATAAAAATGCTTTATATTTATTTTGGCATCTTAAATTGGAAAATTGACAATTTTCATCACTCATCTATAATTAGTTTTATAAATAAAATTGCCAATAAAAAATTAAAAAAAAAGATAAGGGAGAAAATTTTATAAATTACCTTGTAACGAATCCATAAGGTGTATTTATTAGTTTTATCTCCTATTTTGGTCACCAAACGCCATTTTTCACAGTTGAAACCATTGACCATTTCTTGCCCAATACACTAAAAGAATATTTTGTTATTGAAAATTAGAGTAGAAATTTACAAATTAAAGTGTTCGTTTTAGTCAAACTTGTGATTTTAAATATTTAAATTCTTTTAAGATTCTATTAATATTTAAAATTGGACGACCAACGAACATGATTAAAAGTTTTCAAATGTTCGAGAATTTCAATTCTTTGATCAAATATTTATAATAAAGGTATTTTTACCTCCATTCCAGTGGTGTCGGGAATAATTGTTTGTGGCTGAATTTTCATATCTCTTGTGCCATTAACTTGAAGGCACATTTCATCATTGGTACTCGTTTCCGTTGTTACTGGAGCGACTTTTATACTCGATCCATAATTTCCCTCAGCGCTCAATTGAAATGTTTTGACCATACCTGAAGAAAAATGCTTAATAAATATTTAATTTTTCAACAGTTTTTTTCAAAAGTCCAATATTATTAAAATTCAATTCCTCAAAACGGAGCCAATGTTTACCTCCATAGTAATCGATTCTGCTGGATCCGGTGTTTCCATCGAACCAAGCGTAAAATGGTTCTTGGATTTCAGCATAAGGAATGTAGAGAGTTCCTTTTGCTGCGTAAGCATTGCTAAATGTTGGAGCTCTCACATTTGCGGCGTAGGAAACGCCTGCGAAAGAATTAGTGTATTAATTTTAAAAAATGTAATTTAACAACATTATTTATTAAAAAAATAATTTGGATTTAAAAAGTTAATAAAAAGCTTACCACAAAAGAGAAAGGCGAGTTGAATAAGCAGTGCGAACATCTCGACTGCAGGACTGAAATGAAAGAATGCAGAGTTGTGTTTAGTCAGACTTGCAATAGTATACATAAGTATATCATCAATTTATTTATAAACAACACTCGATAAGACGATCGACCTATGAATATTAGGCTTATCTCTTTGTTCTCACATCACAAAGAGTTCCAACTCAATTTACATATTTAAATTCTTTAAAATACTGAAATACAGTCATGTTTTATTTTAAACATAAAATTAAAAAAATTTTTTAAATTAACTAAATTATTAACTATAACAAATTTGAAAAATTTTAAATTACTACTTGTTTAAAATTTTAGAAAGTTTCTAATTTTTATTATTAAAGAAAGAATTTTTTACATTCTCATCACATAAGAAAGTATTATTTTCAGTAATATTTAAACTAAGAGATTAATACATATTAAAAATTTATGAACTCATTAAATTTTATGTAAACACTGTAAAAAGAAGGCATATTATTTTAAGATTCTATTGTAGTAACTTTTAAGTTGTTTCGAAAAAGTTATCAAAATCATCCTAAAATTCATTATTTTCTAAAATGGAAGAGGGAAAATTTTATTTTCCTTAATGTAAAATATATAAGAAACTTCAGGATTCGGACGGCATAAAATATTAAGATATTTGATAATGCTGTACGAGTCCTAAGCTCTTAATTTTCATTTCAAAACAAAAAAATATGCGTCCGTTTTTTACAATTCTGAGAGGCGGCAGAAAGAAAATTTTCAAATATTTATATATGTCTGGTTCACCCTAATAGATATTTAAAGTGATTTAAACATTCATGATTTTTCACTTTAAAATAAAAGGTTAATTGAAATTGTATTGTCTGCAACAAAGAAAATCATTTTTACAAAATTTGTATTTTCTCCTCTTTTTTGAGAATAACATGTTTTCTACTTGCTCTCAGGAATATTAGTAAGTTTTCATTTAGAATAGAAAAATAAAAAGATAAATATGAACAAACAAAGGACTTACCTCAGACAATGTATATACTGTAGTTTACTACTTTATAATATGAATGATGATGATCAGCTGAGATGCGTGAGCACTAAGCATTTCAGCAGCCAACATTGCCAACATGAGAAAAATTAAAATTCAAATAATTAAAATCTATAACTTGAGCAATAATTAAGATTAATGTATGATAATTATTATTTATTCTAAACTATATGATTGGATTGAAGAAAATTATTTACCAAACGATAAATAGATATTTAATTTTAACAGTAAACATTTATTCAATGAAATCAAACATTTACCCAAAGATCTACAACAGCAGTGGAATTTTTGATTTCGTGGCCAACTTCACGAACGTCGGTTCTGCAGTTAGCCACCGCGAGGTTGAAAAGTGACAAAATTGAGTTGTGATCAGAAAAAAATGACAGAACTTGTGAAAAGTGGCAATGAATGTGAAAACTTAGATAATAAGAGACCTCAGTTTGGAAATAGAATTCTTTCTAATGAAGATAATGTTTTTGAACACAATGCCTGGTAAGTATATTTTTAATCCTTCTGGAACTTCTAACCTTTAAAATATTTTACAAATGTTTGTATTCTAAATTTTGAGAATTGTTCAAATAACTTCTTCATGATAATTTTGTATTGAAATTTCTCAACTTTTCCTGCTTGTAAAATAAAAATGTCAGTACAGGATTGATAAATGTTTGAATTATTTGTCTAGTAGCTTCAATCATCGGTTTGACATCATAACAACGACAATATAAGATTAACTGAAAATTTGTTTAAATCACTAAAATTAATTTCTCATTCTAATATGAAATTCAAATTATTATAATTGAAAACCTAATTTTTTAGGGATAATGTGACGTGGAATGAAGAACAGGAAGAAGCTGCTCGACAAAAAGTTGCTGAAAATTCTTCAGTGACTGCTTCTTCCGATTTGACATTAAAATATGAAAATGAAGCCGACAAATATTGGGACAAATTTTACGAAATACATCAAAATAGGTAATTTATTTTCTTATATAAAAAACGAATATTACAATATTCGTGGTAGAAAAACTTGTATTAAGAAATTTATTGTAAATTTACATTCTCTAGAAAACTAGTATGCTACAAATTATTGAAAATGTGTTAAATATTAAAAAAAAAATAATTAAAAAAAACCGCTGTATAGATTTTTTAAAGATAGACATTGGCTCTTTACTGAGTTTGCTGAACTTGCACCTGGAACGGAGAAAAATGAAGACAGAATTCAAAGAATTTTACCTGATAACACAATCAGTCAGAATGAATTAACAGGCGAGGGAAAAAGAATTTTTGAAATCGGTTGCGGTGTTGGAAACACTATTTTCCCTCTACTTTTGTATAATAAGGATCCTAATTTATTTATCTATGGTTGTGACTTTTCTAGTAACGCTATTGAAATTCTACAGCAAAATACCGAATTTGATTCTTCAAGGTAAATAAAATTTCAGTCAACTGAAATAATTTTTTCTTACTTTAGAAAACCTTCTGTAAACATTTATGTTAAAAAAATAATCAACTGTATTTTTTTGATAGATTTTTAAAAAAATAAGAATATTTTTTAGTAGAAAAATTTAAAAAAATTAAAAAATTATCTTTTGATGTTTTACAAATTATAATTAAATAGTAACACAATGATGGTTGTTTGTAGATGTAAAGCTTTTGTTCTTGATGCAACTCAAGAAAATTGGTCGCCTCCATTCGAAGAAGAGAGTTTGGATATTGTTATTTTAATATTTGTACTCTCTGCGATACATCCAGATAAGTAAGTTATTTATTCGCTTAACAATTGGCAAAAAACGTTAAAAATTTCAATTTTTTAAAACCATTTTATTGATTCTCACGTTTTTAAAAAGAAATTTTAATACCCTAGAATGCAACATGTGATAAAACATATCCATCGCTATTTGAAACCTGGAGGATTGGTTTTGTTTCGAGATTATGGAAGATACGATATGGCACAATTGAGATTTAAAAAGGGTCGTTGCCTTTCGGACAATTTTTACGCCAGAGGTGATGGTACGCGGGTCTATTTTTTCACCCAAGGTAAATTTTTATCTTTCAAAAATGTTCAATGCAATTGTTTTTAAATTGTTTTCGTAATTATTTTTTCAAACTAAGTTCTTTTTTCTAGGATCGAAAATTGCAGCAATATTGCCAACATTATCTCAATATTGATGCAAGTTTCGACTTTGAAAATGAAAATTTGTTGAATTATTACTATTTACTTCTTTGGTGTCTTTCTTAAAAATGAGTCTCTTTCATATTTTATTATATCATTTATGTTTTAATTTCCAGAGGAAATAAGGGAATTATTTACCACTTGTGGATTTGAGGAGAAGCAGAATCTGATTGATAGAAGATTGCAGGTAAATCGCGGGAAGCAGCTAACAATGTACAGAATATGGATTCAATGTAAATTTCAGAAAAAATTAAATAAATAATTTTAATTTATTTTAATTTCTATCATTAATTACTATTATTTATAATTTATAATCGAATTCAATAATTATCTATTTTAGTATTTATTTGAATTACCCGCGCAAAACAAATGTAGTACGAAAAAAAATTGTAGATGTCTACGAAATAAATTCGAGCACGTGTGGGTTTATTTCTCACAGGTGACATGAATCACGAGGGGTATAAAGCACCGCGCAGTGAATGAAAACATCGTGCCTTAAACTAATGAGTAAGGAAAATATAAAGCTTTGGTGACGCTTAGCTATGCTATGAATTAAAGCGAACCTATTTTTGAAGAGGAACAGGTCGTCCCTTAGTTGCTTGAACTACTTTTTCAAGTGATCAGGTGAAGCGATCTTCCCTCGCTAATTATGGTAAAAAACAAAATACAAAAACTTATGATTGTTATACTAATCGTAAATTCAAAACGAATTTAACCTTAAACTTAATATAATATTTTTCTATTTCTAATCTTTCTAAATCTAAATTAATAAAAAGTCGTCTATTAATTTAAACAATTAAAACCTTTGACTAATTATTAATTTTTCACTGATTCTTAAGTTCAAAAAGTTTAAACTGTTAAGAGAATTAAAAACTAATAATAACTAATTTTTCACTAATTCACAATAATAGAGAGATTAATTTTGAATTCAAAATTATTGAGAAATTTGAATATAAATTTTTTTGTAATTTTCATAATAATAATTAATTTAACATAACGGTATAGTAATTTTCAATAAAAAAAATTACAATTAAATATGAATTGTAAATTTTTATAATTGTAAAAAATATTCAAAAGAAAAAAATTAATACATTATATAAATGCAAATTTCTAATCGAATTAACAATTCCCATTATACTCTGATTTATTTAATTAAAAAAAATGTTGTAACAAAAATCTAATCGAATTCATTTAAATGATTAAAAATGAGCCGCCATATTAGTTTTGCCGTTTTGAAACTTTTAAATTTGACACCACAATTAATAATTAATAAATGGAAGGTAATCCGTAAACAATTACTGAAGATATTAAAAAATTATTATTAATTATCGCCATGTCTAATTTTTTTTTAATTGTACTTCACTAGAGAAAATTTGACACCTATTAAACCCCTTAGATCAATTTAATATAATTTATTTGTTAATGGTAAAATAAAGGATCATTAATATTAATATAATCACAATAGTGATGCATGCGAACTAAGCGTTACTGCTTTAACTTTTAATTAATTACCATAATACATTTTAAATTTATATACATAGAAAAGAAATAGTAATTATTGTTTTGCCATTATATAACACTTGTATTACAAGATAAAAAAAATTATTTTTTTGTAATTTTTAAATTTGCAAATTTTCATTTTTGGTATTTATTCAGAATCTTAATTGAAAAAAGGGCATAAAATCAAATACTTTACCTAAAATTTATCTGGTAATTCATAGTTTCGACTTCTGGAATCTTCTTAAAAAATTAAACAATTCACTATGATGACTTTATAGTACAGTAACACGTGCAATATAAAAAAAAATTATTAGAAAAACAGACTCAAATCTACATGTCAATTGAATCGTGAATCTAGTTTTCTTTGAATAATAACATTATAAATGTGAAAAGAATAATTTTAACATCTGTTTAAACTTGTCGACATAAACTACTATATATATAAAACAATCTATGGTATACACTCTCAATGTTTCAATATACAGTTTTGGATTAATTGAAATTAATATTATAGAAATGAAAAGTTTTTGAAAATCGTTCCTGAAATTAACAAAAATAAGGTAGGTACTGCTTTCTTTTTCGACTAATTGAGTGATTACAAAAGTTTTTTAATTGCTGGAAATTTTAACCAATTTTTAAAGAAATAAGAGCCAAATTAATGTGAATATTATCGTGTTCTTGCAGATAAAGCAAATATCAATTATTTTCAAAACTTGAAGTTTTCGAAAAATAAAAAATCTTTGAGAGAAAATGAACGAAACCACCAGCCTCTTTATACACTCTGCACGAACATTTCAATTTCTACCCCTAGTTAATTATATAAATATACTTACCACCGTGTTTTACGACCAAAATTTATTAGAATCAAAAGAACGATTCCATCCATTTGGCATTATTAACGGATATTTTAAACTCATTAATAATACAAACGATCAAGTGGAGACAAAAAGACTTCTTGTTCAAAAACTCCTCAAAGGATCAGATCTGTACGGAGGAAAGCAAAACGAAACACTTGACACGGATTACGTGAATGCAACTTTTCGATTTATTATCAGCAACATTGTTTTCTCTGACTATGGAAACATCTACGGATACTTGACAAAAATCGTCAACTCATCAAATAATTTGACATTCTCTTTTCTGAAGGAAGAAATTTTTAATAATCTACAGCGACTCAAGTATATAAATTCAGATGGAACTATTACAAAACTGAGTTTACTCTCATCAGTCGGAATCAGGGATAATTTCCTCTTGCCCTTGTTTCCAGAAGCAGAACAGGACATGAATATAACTGACATTGATTATATTTATGCTCAAGCTGGTTTAATTTTCGCCCAGTCGGCTCAACTGAACATGAGTAATTTGACATTCAATGATTATATTCCGCTATCTCAAACACTGGAGTTAACAGTTTCTGAAAACCTAACCGATCAATCTCTATTAACAGTTTTTACTCTTCCAGCTCTTTTGTTCGATGCTAGCAAGGGAGAGAAATTCAACAAAGAAACTGTGGCAGAGAGGGTAAAAAACGAAACATTCTTGGCAGAGGTTGTCGAGAATTTATTCTCTTATCTCAAAGAAACATTTTTGTCAATTAGGCAAAAGGAATATGAAAGTAGCTCATTCTATAAATTTAACGTCAGTATGTCAAAATTCAAAAATCGTACCATTCTTGCCAAAAATGTTTTAATGGAAAAATGCCTCCCATTAAATGAAAGTGAATACGAATCAGTGATTAAAGGTTACAAACTCTTTGCATCGACGAGTAAGTGTCCGAATAACGAGAGTATTTCGTTACCCAACATTGATGAACTTTTCAAAACACAAATTAACGAAATTCAGGAACAATATCGCATTTTCATGTACGAATCGCTCGAACAAATGTTTTATGAATCCGAATTAGTGGAGTTGATCAATTCGACAAAATGCTCTATTTATGAAGGTCAGGTTGTTCCAATTATAAGTTCCTATTACCCCGGTTACTTTATTGTGCCGTATCAACAACGTCTAAAATCAAATGTTTATCTTTTTGGACTGAAACTATCCAGTGAGGAATTCCTTTATGCATTAGTCATCAATGAAAAAGGTGTATCCCTCTTGTACTACAATAGAAGTAATCCGGAAGACTTTTTAAAACAAGTGGGATTGGAAAAGGGTAACGAAATGGAAATATCCTCTGTGGCAACAATTTTAAAACGAACCTCAGAAACATTCGAAACGTTTCTCGACCGTCTGTCACGATTGAAGGCTAGAGAATTGGGATCAAGATTACATTCGGAAGGTTATGATATGACTGGAACAGAAAAGTTGGTGGAATTTTTATTAGCACTGGTTCCATTTTACAACTGTATTAGATTCTCAAAGGAGGGGAACAATGTGGGTGCTACATTTGCTTGCATTGGAGATGTTATAAGCTGGATTCCTTTCGCAGGGCAATTAATAAAGCTGGGCAGTAGAATTGGCGATATGGCTCTAAATCAACTAATTACAGCGGCTGGAGTCTCGATAAGGACATTGGCAGCCAGGCAATCTATACATCTTTCTCTAAAGTTAGGCCTCAAAGAAGCTTCATCAGGTTTGGCAACATTGGCCAGAAATGTGATAACAAATAAAGAAATGTTCAAAGCTCTCTCTCTCGGCTTCGTTCGAGCAGTGGATCCAGGCTTCGAACTCATAGGTCGATTGCACTGGAAGGTATCAAAGATGCTAGGGAAATTATTTCAGAAAACTTGGACAATCGCAGCGAAGAAGTATTCGTTCACAAATCTCAATTCTCCGAATTTCAAGATCATTTGTCAAAAGTTGATGCGAAGAGCAGAGCAATCGGAAATGGTGCCTGTTTCTGTGGGACAAATGATGGGTTATGATGTCTTCCGGTACACGTACCCCGGGGGAGAGAAGCCGGTGGGACCAAAATTCGTCCGTCTGCCGAATGGCGAAGCAGAATTAAGACGAGTGATCGGCTTCGAGGTGGAAAAGCCTGTAGTCGTGACTAGAACCACAAAGTCCGGTAAGGTTTACTACAGGAAAGTCGATTTGAATACTAGGGATACCTATGGCTTGGAACTGAAATTAAATCGACAGAATGTTCTCCAACCTGTGAAGTCTTCATTCCGAGAGCACATTGGAACGATTATGAGGGAGGGTTTAAGCGGCAGGGGAAGAGTAATACTCGAGAGGAAGGTTGCCATTGTGAATGCTGTTAATATGATGACTAAAGCGGATCCTACACTCAGTCGTCAAAGTCTCTTTTCAACCATGAATCATTACGTCCTGGCAGTTGAACGTCCTATTCAAGGAAGCTTGAAAGACGTAAAGCTTGATCCACACTTAGGAATGGCAATAGGAGACGTGGATCCTTATACAGTAAGAATTCATTTAGGAAACGAGCCATTAACTATTGATCCCAACTTGAATAATTATCTCATTACCCCAACCTATGAAGACTTTGCACTCGACTGGATTAGAACCAACAAAATCCACGACGTATACAAGAAATATTATGTTCACCATTCACTTAAATTATCAAGGTGGAGAAATATGCCACTACTTGAGAATACAAAATTGTTAAGTTTGGAAACCGTCAATTCGAGATTGACTTATACATTCGGAGAGAATTATCAAAAATTAGTGACAGCAGAATTGTCAGGCATTATCCATAATTACAACCTATGTAATGTACGCGAATTTGTTGATTTCGTGGAATATTTTGCACTAATAGTTTACGAGCAAAACGGTTTCAGTTCCGAATTTTCGAGAAACATTAACAATTTTATGAATGACGCTCTCTTTAAAGTAGCTGTGAGACAAACTGACGAAGAACTTATTGATTTCCCGAGGAAATTATTTTCTATGGAATTGTCATATATAGATGATATCAATAGGAATATTTTACTTTGGAGAAACAATCCACTTGTAATAGATTCATTTTTAAGAGCAACCAGTGAAGAGCACTTTCTGGATAATTTGGGTTCTACAATAACTCCAGGTTCTAATCAAATTCTCATAAAATATGAAATTAATGTTGACTCGCAATATTTGTCAGTACCTCTTAATCGTTTCATTCCAGCAGTCGACAAAAGTTTTGCAATTATCCCCAACTTATTATTCAAGGTAGATGAAGTAATTAAAGTAAACGATGTTCTACTTATAAGAATACATAATTATCCAATTACGAAAGAAAAATTATTGGTAAAAATAATGAGAAATGTTGAAGTAAAAAAATATTAAATAAACTAAACTAAATTATTCGAATAGTTAATTTTTGTATTATGAATGTTTGAAAATTTTTTCGAATGTACAAAATTATCGGAGTGGAATTATTGAAATTGTATAAATTTTTATTTTGAGCAACTAACGTTACAAGTTAATTGGAAACATGTTTGGAATTAATTTTATTAACTTTATTTTATATATTTTAGTCCATAAAATCGTAAATCTTGTCCGTATCTTGTCAGTCCTTCCAAATCACTATGTTGGTTTTTTTTTAATGATAATTATATACATTCAAAACTCTTTTCTACACTCAGAAAAAGAATTGGCTATGCTGTATCCAATTCGTTGGACTCTCGAGCGTGATCCAATAAACTGGTTAACACATGCAACTATTGAATACTATATGCAAGAGAAAAGGTACCTCAGATAACGCAAAAATAATACAGCTTGAAAGTGTGATGTATCAACCAAGAAATTGAAATTTTCAACTAAATATCATATTTATACATATTAGAAAAAATGAGAAGGTATTTTGTATATTTTATACTACTTCATGTCATCACCTTTACACAGGTGTTTAAAGCAATAGTGAATTGGTCTTCACGTTTACGACATATTTAATTGTTTACTTTGTAAACTTTGGAATCTTGAAATTGTAGAAAAAATTTGTCAAACTATATTATAATTGAATTAATGTCAAAGAAACACACGTGGTTTACAATCCAAAAAATAAAGTTTATTTTTAAATAAAGATTAAATTTTGCAAGGAACAAGTAATAAGAATAATTAATTGTTAATAGAAAAAGAAATTTTGTTTATACACCATCGAACGGTCATACACTTTTCCATTATCATTCATTCGTATACTTATATTTTGTATCCATTTCACCTTACAACTTATGCACATACACATTTCTCTCATACTATAATACAAAGTATGCACTTGAATATTAATTGAGTATTGACAATATTAATATAATCTGTATAATTTAATTGTTTAATTTTATGTACAATGTGTTAATATAACATCATGCTAATACAATTTTTTTTATTTAAAACTGTTTTTTGTATCCAATTTCGAAATTTCGTCCATCAATCGAGGAATGAGTATTTCTCTGGCAACAGGTACATTAACTACTTCAAAATACAGTACATTAAAACCTTCAATTACTTTCTCTTCCACGTGTTTGATTTGAAACCGAATATCAGGAAGAATGACAGTAATTGGATGTCCCGATGGCAATACTTCTTTCAAATCAACAGTTAAATATGACGAATCTATGAATGATTTGTAAAGAAAAATTTGTTTCATATCACTTTCGGGTAATTTTTTGATAAGATTAGAAAACATTTCAAAAATTTGCAGTTCCTGACTTGAAGAGGCGATGAAACTATTGGACGTTATAAATTTTTCAACTATTTGCCAAGAATTACTCTCTATTGGTACGCGATCTCTCATTTCAATATGGTATAAGACTTTTGGTAAAGATTCTTCAGTGGATTGTCTCACGGCTAATCTCATTAATGATTTATGTAAAAGATCTGTAACAACTGAATTATCCGTTAATCTTTCATATCCTCTAAGCTTCCAATTTGAAAGTGCGAAGAAGTCTTCAAGATTTACATGCTTCCACAATGAACGATGATAATATTCATCTACAATATTATTAATGTCCAGTTTCAAATTAGCAATGTACTCTTGTCCGTAAAGAGCTACGATCTTGGCGGTTGGATTTCTCACTTTCCTTGAATTAGCAGTCCTTACTTCTCTCGCATACATTAAATTTTCTAATTCTCCTACATCCTGAACGTAATATTGTTTGTATATCGGATTAATAGTTCCGGTTCTAGCCCAATCGGTGGCGAATATTGCATACGTTGGTACTGGCAAATAGTTGTTTAAATCTACATCATCCATGGGATTTGCTCTGTGCACTCCCAGCAGATTATAAAACTCATTGTTCTGATTAAAGTTTATAATTTCAACATCCATTAGATCTTCTACGGAAGTTGGAGTATCAGTTGACAATAAGTAATGCTTCATTTTTTGTTTAGCTAGACGAGTTCCGAATCCAATTCTTGCATTTACGACTATTTTCACGGCATCGTCAATGCTGCGAATTCTTTTAATGAAAAGTGCACCCTTCCCACCTAAACCCTCTGTTTTAATTTTGTATATGTGCTGTCGAAAAGGTTGCCTTATATTTTCGAGTTGAGTATTCTTGTTTAATTTTAGTTCCAAACCAAATTGTTTTTCTGTTTTCAAATCAATTCTTCTGTAAAATATCTTTCCTCGCTTGGACACTCTTGATATGACGACAGGGACCTCCTTCTCAAAACCAATCAAGTGTCTTAATTCTGCGTATCCTTGGGACAATTGGATGTACTTTGGACCATACGGTTCCTTTCCCCCAGGGTACATGAATCTGAATACTTCGTGTCCTTCTACTTGAGTTCCTGGCAAGGAAGCAATTTTTATATCCGCAGATTTAGAACCCTGGCCCGTTAGGTGCAGCCAAAAACTTTCAAATTTCGCATACTTGAAGTTCAAAGTTGGAAAGTTTTTCGAAAGGCGCTTAAATGCGCTGTTCATGACTTTACTTATCAAAGCACTGCCGCGTCCAGTCAATTTACCAACAAGTTCAAATCCAGGATCCAGTGTACGAACTACGCCAACGGACACTGTTTTAAACATTTGTTTGGTGAAAACTACTTTTGAGAAAATTCCACTGAGATCATGTGCTGCATTTCTTAAACCTACGGTCATTGTTGTGAGAATCGCTTGTCGGAAAGTGTAAGTTCTCAGAGAGAGTTCGGCAGAAATAAGAAAACTATTAATTGTCATCGTACTTATCTTGAATCCGATGTTAAAAACCCCAACTAAAGGTATTAAACCCACAACATCTCCAATACAGGACAAAGCTGCTTTGCCTTGCTCACCAGCTCTTGCATACTGTATACAATGATAAAAAGGAATAAACGCTTTTAAAATTTCGAAAAATTTCTCCATACTCGTTGTATCGTATCCATAACTAAACAGCTGATTTTTAAATTCTTGAGCTTTCATTTCCGCAATTTTTTCTATAAACAAATCAAACGTTTCCTCGGGTTCTTTTATACGAGTTCGAACGACGGGAATTTCTACATCAACATTTAAAGGTAATCCAATTCTCCCATTGAATTCGATCTTATTTCCTTTATGTTCAATCAAAGTAACGTTATTCTCATTCTGCTCCAAACCGAAAAATACAGTTTGATGTTCATTTTTGACTCCAAATAAAATTATGTTTCGTTTAAATTGTGGCATATTTGGAGGACACAAATTACAGTACATGTCATCTGGTTTTGGTGAAGCTTTATAAACAATTGTGTCTGTAGAATTTATCAGGTCTTTTAAATGGGGATGTTCGTCGAAAGCTGACCGAATAAAGTCCAATTCCATTAGACGATATTTCTCTTTGATGGAGTAAAATTGTGCTTCGTAGACTAGTTCCAGATTTGGTAGCAATTTGGCGAGTTTGTGGCAACGAGAACTTGATGAATAGGTTTTGTAGCCTTCAATTAGGGATTCTAAGTAACTGTCGTTGAGGTAGCTGCACTCCTTGTGCAATACGTCTCGAGCAACGGTTGTTCGATTTTTGAATTTCGACATTTCGAAGTGAAACTGGTAGAGGGAATTTGTAGCAAGTGCTTCTTGACGAATACTCTCGAATGTCGAATTTAAGTAAGAAAATAAAGTGAGGAAAGCATTGGACCAAAAGTCTTCGTCCTTTATCAATTGTTTAATGGGTTGCTGGCTCAGTTTTGACGTTTCTTTGTGAGCATAGTAGAGTAATGCTGGAAGGGCAAAAATTTTTAAGACGGATGTGGGAAGTTCGTTCCCAATTACTGATGCTTCCATGGCCATGGCTAAAGTCACGTATTTCTGAAAGGAGACTTCAGACATGTTCATATATGCAGATTGAGAGAGTTTGTATCCGGCTAGAGCATACAAGTACTTGACACTGACGACGTCCATATCGTGAGTTGCGTTGGGCAGCAGTGGCCAAAGAAAGTTTTCGGCAATTTTGACAGTCGCCAGTTGAGTAAGACTCGAAACGTCTCCATCGTCGTTCACACTTCGCAACCAAGAAAGCCGTTCGAAAACAGCTTGTTTGAAAACAGACAACTTTAAACTTTTCAAAGAACTTACAATTTCTGCCAAATAACCATAAATATTTCCAGTCTGTGAGAAGACAGTGTTACTTATTATGTAGTCGAAGGTTCGGTTGACATATTCCACATCAAGTGACTCATCGTCCTGTCCTCCATAGAGGTCGCTGCCTTTCAGCAACTTACGAACAATTTGTTCCTTCAGCTGCGTTTCGTTTTTTGATTTGTTAAGGTAATCGTAAAAGGTGTTTACGATTGCAAACGGTTGGCTCTTGTCTTCCTCTTTTATCAACTGTTCGGTGTAAAACAAGTCACTTAATTTATTTATATAAGTAAATAATGTGAGGAACTGCACAGTTTGTACAGGATCAATGAAGAGAGTAGATGTGTTCATTTCTAAAGATTCGAGTGTTTGCTGTAGTAATTCGTCGTCTTGCAATCTAGAAAATGTGAAAAATTTATTTTTTTACAGTTTGTGATCTACAAGGTACAAGACTTTAACGGTTTGACAATATCAATGGCACGGACCGAGAGAAAGACCCAGTCAGCGACAGGACTTACAATCACTTAAAATTTTTACAAGAATCAAAACATAATTTATATTATATTTATTATTAATTCTTTTTCATTATTCTAATTAATTATTTAATTAATATTTTTCCTTTCAATCACTTTTTAATTGTTGTAATTTTGATAAATAATTGTACTTTACCTCTTCACTTATTTTATGATCATGCAAATTAAAATGCAATTGGTATTTTTATATATTCGTAAAAGTATTTTAACTTTAGTAAATTTTCATTTTTCTATACTGTCTGATATATATGAAAAACTGAAAAAAATTGAGATATTTTCTCTTTTATATACATATACAATGCTCCGATATAAGCTTTGCACAGGTGCGAGTGAAACAATGAACAATAACCATTAAGATAGTTTCTGCTAAATATTAAAATGTTTACCTTTACAAATTTAAAAACCTTCAGTTTTTTATAGTATTTTTATACGATAAAATAAATGTCTTAATGATAGCACAGATATTTTATTATTAATGAGAAAAATCAGCATACAGGCAAAACTATAGGAAAATATGTAAATTATTAATGTAGTTCAATGATTTTTTTAAATATACACATTTTAAATTCTTACTTTAAATTCTAAATAAAAGGTGAAAACAATTTTGATTTTGTTTTGTCAATGAACCTTTTTTGCGCTTGTTGAGACGCATTTTTGACCCCTTATGCCATACGAGTTAAAGTTATTAACATTTTTAAAAAATATTAAATTTTGAAAAGTGATCTTTTGGGTTTTCCTTAGTATTGAATATGTTACTAATGTATGACAATAATACATTTTCTATTGTATTCATAAGATCAAAATTTTCAAGAAAAAGCAAAGTGTTCATGAAATTAACATTTTTTCTATTATATTTTTGAAAAGTTCATGATTTTTTTAATTCATTTCGTATACGTGAATTAAATTAAAAACATGATTTACGATTTTCTAACAGTTAAGTGCTCCAATGTTTTCATACAAAAGAATAAATTTTAGATTTCACAAATCATTAAATCTTACGAAATAAAATTGGTAATTGAACCACAAATAACGTGATTGAGACTATTATTAATTAATATTGCATAAGACCTTTAGAAATAGGTCAAAAAAAATTATAATAAATAATTTAAATTCACCTCAAAATTGCTAAATTTCTTATGGATTATTTAAAATTTATATATACTACAAGTCATTTAATTCATAACACTGTTAACAATAAATGCAACTTTTTTGTCGTATATATAAGTTTAAAAATTTTCTCGTAAATAAAATAAGTAAAAGATGGGCAAATTTTTAAATTTTATAATAAATAAATCGTTATCGTTATGATAATAAAATTTAAATTTTCCAAGATAAAAGTTCTTTGATTTTTGTAATGTCAATAATTCTGTGATATTTGATGACAAAAGATGAAACAAATCATTCTAAGCATTTAAAATATTCTACTTTATTTGCTTTCTAAATAGATAGAAGAAACGTGGACTAATTTTCTTTGAGTAGTAAATTAAGCTAATTTTATGAAGACTTTGATTGTGGCGCCCCCAACAAGGTTGCTCAAAAAATTAAATATCGGACGATGATTATGGTTTTTTGTAACTTCTTATTATTTTACTTATTTGAAGAAATTTTAAAATTATTTATTGAAAAATATTTTTTTTTCCACTTTTTGCAGGAAAATTTTTTTTGTTTTTTAAATAATGCTTTTTAGCATTTTTCGATATTTATTACTATTGTTTATTTAAATAGTGTTAATACATTTTGTAATTAACTAAAAACATTTCGCTTTTTTATTATATTCTGCAAAGGAAAAAAATTAAAATTAAATATTGGATGTATTAAAAGTCAATTTAGTTTGACACGTCACGAAAACAATAATATCTTTGAATTGTTTGTATCATAATTTGTGACCCACGAAAGTGTAAGTATCAATTTCCTCAGGTATACGAAGTCTTTGCCTATTCTCCACCCAGTTATTGTTGCCGTTCGTTTAGAAATCTCACTGCTGGACTGCTAAGCACCCTATTAAGCCAATCGACTTGGTGGTATGTCGACCCCCCCACTTTTCAAAAGAAATACCACTAAATCATTGTCCATCGCAATCCCTTAATTACCTCTAAGTTTTCACTTAGTTTCCTGCCTGACTCAGTTTCGATCGCATCGAAAATTCGAGAACAAACTTCTTGTCAATGTTTTCCCTCCAGTTTTAATTTCCCGACAAGTGACAACGAGAATTGAACCCGTGAAAGTGAATATTTTGTAAAATTTGATTTAGGAAAATAAAACATGTTGCCGGCAAATAGCTATGAATATCCGGAAAATCGAACGTCGTGGGACAAAAATTTTCCATTTGTGACGATTATAGAACATCCTTCACATTCATTACGCTTTCGTTACGAGTGTGAACGACGGTGCGCCGGAAGAATTCTCGGTGAAAACAGTGTCGCGGATAAACGAACATTTCCTACGATTCAAATCCATGGATACAAGGGGCCAGTGGTTATTGTTGTGTCATGTGTAACTAGGGACAATCCACCGCGACCGCATCCACACAGCATTATGGGGAAGAATTCCTCCGCGAACGGAATTTACTCCCTGAAGGTAAACGTTATCGACGGGATCGTGACCTTCACCCATCTCGGAATTCAGTGCATGAAGAAGAAGCAAGTGGCCAGTGCCCTCGAAATTCGCAAAAGGGAAAACGTCGATCCCTTCGGAACTGGCTTCGACCACATGGAGTTCCCCGACTCGATTGACCTCAACTCGGTCCGCCTCTGCTTTCAGGTGTTCATCCAAGGTCCCCAGAAGAAGTTCAACGTGCCTTTGAAGCCCATAGTCAGCAACCCGATCTACGACAAGAAGGCGAACGAGGACCTGATAATCTGCAAACTCAGCGTGTGCAGTGCTCCAGTTTCCGGCGGCACCGAGGTGATCCTCCTGTGCGGGAAAATCAGTCGCGACGACATTCGAATCCGCTTCTTCGAGGTGCGCAACGAGTGGCTCTTCTGGGAGGGCTTCGCCGACTTCCAGCCGGTCAACGTCCACAAGCAAGTGGCGATCGTCTTCAGAACTCCGGCCTACTGCAACCAGGAAATCACCGAACCCGTCGGCGTGCAAATCCAGCTCCAGAAGAAGTCCGACGGCTCCACCAGCAAGCCCTTGCCGTTCATCATGCTCCCGATGGAAATTGGCGACACCAACATGCTGAAGCGGAAACGCGCGCGATTCGACTTCACTCCCAAGACCTTCATGCTCAAGCAAATGGAGATGTCGGTGGAGAGACGCAGCGCCATTATCAACCAGACCCTCCTGCTCAACTATCCCAACGGCAAGGACCAGGCAATGTTCCCCAACCAGGCCGCGAGTCTGCCTGAAAACAACTTCCCACCTCGCGACGTCAACATCCACTGCGAGCAAACCATCCACGAGACCTACGGAACACCCGCTCCGCCGCCCGTTCCCACACCCATGCCAACGCCCGTTCCTCTGCCGCGAACCTCCCTCATGGAGACGACCAACAGCAACGCCAAAGAACCAAAGACAAAGGCCCCCCGCAAGAAGACGACTCCCAGGCCCAGAGTGCAGAAGCCCCCCGAGGCTCCACAGCCGCAGCCAGAGCCACGTCGTCGCTTCGAGACTCCGCCACCCAATGTCACGATGAACTCCTACGCCTATCGCGACACTCCTGTGCCGAGGCCCTGGCAGGAGGTGGACAACAGGTATCCCACCTACTCCCACCAGCAGCAACAGCAGCTTCAGCAACAACAACAACAGCAACAAGCTGTCGACATCAACTCCTACATGAACCTTCCGTCCTGCGACTACGATCCCCGCGGTGCAGCTCTCGCCAATTTCGAGCAGCCTCAAGCTATCGACAATTCCGACACGATCTCGGACGACCTCTCCAAGGGCCTCTCAATATCCGACGAAATTCAGGACACCTTCCAGAACATTCACGAACTGAACAGGAACGTCGAGGAGAGCCAGCAGCGCATCAACGGGAAGTACATGGCCAACTACGCTCCCAACCAGCCCACTGCCAACGGTTCCACTTGGAACGGTGTTATGGGCCAGCTCTACGAGAATCAGCCTAATGAAAATCACTTCTACTCGTAATTCAATCAACTGCACGTCACAAAAAGGTAATTTTACTTCTACTCATGTGTTCTACTTTCAAATTCATCTTACACTCAGAGAAAAAAGTCATTTATTTTAACTAAAAGTGTATATTTCAAAAAAAATTATTTGTTGCAAATGAATATTTTATTCAAAATAAATAAACTAATATTTATTTCAAATAAATGCACTTAGTAATCTAAAATAAAGAAATATATTTGCAATTTAGGAAACAGTATATTTGTAGCAAATAAAAAATATATTCGATTCAAATAAATGTTGTTTGTTTCACTTATAAATATAAGAGATTTATTCATTATGAATAGTTCACAAATTTCATTATTTTAAGTACAGAATTTTTCTTTTTAAGTGAAAATTTAAATTAGTACAAAGTAACAGACTTGAATGTGATTTCATTTACATTTTAGTGTCTTGTTTGAGAATTTGTGAGAAAAATGTGACAGTGGACTTTTACACTCAGAGAAAATTATTATTTAAACCAAATATATTTTATTTGACTTAAATAAACGTATATTTGTCTCAGAACCAACTAGACTTTTTATTTGTTTTAAACAAAATTTATATTTGATTTAAATAAAACATATATTTGAGTTAAATAAATTTTATTTAAACTAAATAAAATTTATTTGAAACAAATAAAAAGTCTAGTTGGTTCTAAGACAAATATACCATTTCTCTGGGTGTACATATGAAGTCGAAAGTAAAGTAAAATGACTGAGAAGATCTGAGTTTATTTAATAAATATTCTTATAAAAATAAAAATTTATTTTAATGAATATTAAAAGTTTCATTAGTGATTGTGATTGTTAAATTTATTTGACGGTTATAAGTGAATTTTAATATTTCAGAATGCTTACAGGATTTATTAAAATGAAAAATGTTTTTTACTTGCTCTAAAGATAAAATATATTTAAAGAAAATATAAAATATTTTTCATTCAAATAACAATGGATATTTAAACGAAATATATTAATTCAAATAAAAAATATTATTTGAGCTAAATAAAAGTTTAGTTGGTTCTGTGACAAATATCCTTTTTTATTTGTTTCGAATGAATTTTATTTAATTTAAATAAATCATTTCTCTGGGTGTACACGTCATTTTTCCTAACAAGTTTTCATTTCGCAAAAACAGTTTTTCCAAAAAGTTATGATCTCTAATATATTTACATTCCTCAAATTATTAAAATTCTGTTCTTTTTTGAAAAAGAGAAAATAATAAATTACATAATTTTTGGACCAAATTTCCAAAATTAATAGATTTATAAAACATTTTTATTTAGAAAATTTTAAATATCTTTATAAAAAAATCCCTATACAATTTCTATTTGTTAATTTTTAGTTTTAACTGGATTATTTAAAATTTTTTGTAACAAAATTCTTTGAAAGAATTAAGAAATTATTTTTTAATCTACCTATTGATGGACATTAAAAAAAATTAAATATTGTTAGAAAAAAAAAATTGAAAATTACCTTTATTAAAAAAATAGATTTCTAGAAAATAAACTTTATTAGTAGAAGAAAGAAAATGAGAAAATCACGTTCATTACAAAAAGATTTTAAAAAATTTGCCTTTATTAGAAAAAAAGTTTTGGAAAAACTGTTCCCTTAACCCTGTTAATTTTCAGGTTGAAACTTGTTAAAAATACCATTGTTACTCAATTTGTTTACATGGAAATTCACTTTTACTTTTATTTCTGACTAATTTGAAATCATACTTTTTTAAATTGAAAAATATGAAATATAACAAAATTATAATTTGAAATTAATTAAATAGACTTAAAAAGCTATTTTTCTAAAAATGTAAATACATTCAAGTGTGGTTCTTCGTAAAAATAAATGGGGAAATTACATTGACTTTGACACATCCCTTTAATGTCGCATGTCATTCAGTGGACACGCACCCCATATATATACTTTACTATGGGAACACGTGACCTCTGAATAACAAGCCCTTAATAACTTTTAAATTACTACGATCTTTAAAGCGAAACCTTAATTTTCTTTTCCATTTCCGTTATACTAATTGAATTTCGTCAGAAAATATCTATTTTGCATTTATTTTAAATTATTGAATGTTATGAAGGGCTGCACTTTTAAATGTATTCACATTTTTTTAAGTGTACTTTCTAAATTTAAATTAGTCAAAAGCAGAATTTCACTATATTATCATTTAGTGTCGTTTTACATTTTTTACCAAAGTTTCTAAAAATTAGTAGCAATTTTTTGCAATTTTTACTAGTAATATAAATCAATAGATCGATTTTCACCAATTCAGAGTTAAAAACATCAAAAAAGTCCAAATAGTGCAATTTTAGAAGAGCACTATATTGCTTGAAACTATATTTGGAAACTTTGAATATCCATCCGAATAATATTAATGTAATTTTAGGATTTTTGAAAAAATAAAATTTAAAAAACATTTACTTTGAACAATATTTTACAAAATGTCTTTTTTATAATGAATCAAATAGTATAATAATACAATAATAATGTACAAGAAAGTTGGACTTATCGAAATGAATGTATACAAACTTGACAGCTGCTTTTTTTTGTATTATTAAATTCGATTCATAATATTATCAAAGACAGTTAGAATTCATATATTATTATTCTTTTGTTTCAGCAGTGTTTCAAGAGCTTCCAACCATGGAACCAGTGTTTGTTAAGAAAACTTTCTATAATTAAATAAACATATGTAAATATGTATATAACTTTAAAGTTTGCAATTCTTTTTTAAATAATATTCATTTATAATTGAATTATTATTTTTATTTTATCATTACTTTTTTAATTTTTATTTTTATTAATATTATTATTATACTATTATTAATTACTAAAACCTATTACTGTAAACAATTATTGTTACTGTAAATTATAAAGATAATTGTCAGTATTATTACTTTATTATTATGAACATTAGTAACTAATTGATATACATCAGACAAATTATGCCTTCGTATTAATGTAGAAGATAATTTCAAGGTAATACGAAATTATAATAATAATAACAATAAAGTAATAGAATTTATCGTTTGGTAAAACATTGTGAGATGAAAAATTAAAAGTAACTAATTTTTCATACACTGCATTTTGTTTAACATATTTACAGTATTATGTAATATTTTTTAATTGTTTATAATTTTTTTTCTATAATATCAAAAGAGGACACAGCTGTGCTGTAGAAATATAAATTATCAAATTTTTAATTATTATTTTTAATACTTTGACGTTTGGAAAATTGCAATATTTGTATTTTTTCAAAATTCGAAAATATTCACATTAGAAATTTTTTCGATAAGTATATATATACATATATATTGAAAGTAAAGCTTTAAAAGCTCAATTTAATAACAAATGTAAATAATTAATATAATTTTGTAAAGGGGAATTTTTCTCCATTTATAATCCTTTGGAAATAAAATTTAATTTTTATGAAATTTTAAATGATTTTTATTTGAAATAAACTCGTCGTATTACTTATAAAAGCCTTTGGACTTGAGTATCAAAATGTTTAGAAACAATAAATTTGTGTTTTCCTTATATTCCTTTATTTAAAAAAAAAATTTATTTTATTTCAAAGAATTGGCTTTTTAAACATGCGAATATTTAATGTTTTATTTGCAAATCTGAAAATAATGGAAAGTTTTATATATAAATAAATTTGGCAATTTTTATCTCATTGTTGCGTTAAATGTTGATATATACCTATATTTAATGTTTCACTTTCGACAACATTCTGGTGTCTGTTTTTGTGCTAAAAATAATATCTATATCAGTAAGTATAACTGATAATAAATATCAAAAATTTTATGTAAATTAATACTTGATAATAAATTGGGGTACAAAACAAATTTCCCTCTTTTTGTTTTTAGAAGAAATGTGGGCTCAGTTAGAGAAAGTACGGTTCCTTGTTCTACTTTTATTCATCACTTTTGAAAATGTTGAGGTAAATATAAAATTAATATTACATTGATAATTGTAGAAGTTAATGAAAAATAATTTTTTCAATTCACTAATATTAAAAAATTGATTAAAAATTAAAAAATTAATCTTAGTTTTTAATCAATTTTTTATATTTTTATAGAGTTGTACATTCGACTTGGACAAATTGGCTGTTGAAAATTTTCGGAATTACCTTCGAATCCCTTCAGTTCAACCGAATGTTAATTACAGTATTTATTATTAATTATTTTTGCATTTTCTCAAGAAGAATTATAAATTTTTTTTTAGAAATAGTAATTTTTTTCAGCAAAATGCGTCAACTTTTTAAAAAAACAAGCAGAATCTTTGGATCTGCCGATAAAAATAGTTGAAACGGCTCCTGGAAAACCTCATGTTATAATTACATGGAAAGGAACAAATCCCGAAATACCTTCAATATTGCTGAGCGGTCATATGGACGTAGTTCCCGTAAATCTTGTAAGTTTTATCAAATATTTTTTTCTGAAAAAAGTTTATACATTTTTTGTTGATTAACATTTTTTTCCATTTAGTTTTTTAAATATTGTTTGTAATAAAAAAATATTGAATTTAATTCTCATTAAAATTCCTCCATCTTTGAAAAATATTAAAGACAACTAGAGTTCTTTTATTTATAAAAAAATTGTACAAATAAATTTATAAAAATATAATTTTGTAGGAAAAATGGATTTACCCTCCATTTTTAGCGCACATGGATGAAAATGGCAACATTTATGCCCGAGGGGCTCAAGATATGAAGAGTGTCAGTATCCAGCACATCGAGGCAGTGCGACGATTGAAATTAAATGGAATCCGATTGAGGAGAACAGTCCACATTCTTTTCGAGCCTGACGAAGAGATTGGAGGCGTTGGTATGGAGGCATTCGTAAAGACTGACGAGTTCAAAAGTTTAAACGTCGGCTTCGCATTAGACGAGGGAGGCATCAATGATGGCAAGGAAATTATTGTCAATTATGCAGAAAAGTCTCGATATCGAATGTGGGTGCATTGTCCAGGCGAAGCTGGCCACGGTTCCTCGCTTCTAAATAACACCGCAGCTGAAAAATTACGAGTCATCATTGATCGATTCATGGATTACAGGGCATCAGAAAAGGACAAATTGAAGGATCCAAAAGTGAAAAGCGGAAATGTTACATCCATCAATTTAACAATGTTAAAAGTAATTTTCCATTTTACCTTCACTTTTAAATCTATAATGATTTTCTCAATTTTTATTTCATTTTTCTATAGTCTTAATGTCTTCGTTTTTCTGTCTTATAAAATTATAATTTTTAATTTAATAATAAAAAAAAATTTAAAGTAAGAATTAAAAAAATGTTTGATTTTTAAGGGTGGACTGCAAGTTAACGTAGTTCCTGACGTATTGTCTTCTGCTTTTGACATAAGAATTCCGCCTGATATGAAAGTCTTTAAAAAATTTGACAAAATGATACACACTTGGTTTGATGAAATTGGGTGTAAGGTTGAATATATTCAAAAAAATAACAGCATTCCTGTCGAGGGGACGAAAGTTGATGGCAGTAATATTTATTGGGTTGCTTTCAAGAAGGCCTGCGATGATTTTAAAGTCGAATTGGATGTCGCAATTGCTGCCTGGGGTACAGATGCGAATTATCTTCGAGCTGTAAGTGTAAATAGTTGAAATAATATTTTAGCTGTATGTTAAAATTATGAATTTATTACATAGATTGGAATACCTGCTTTGGGGTTTTCACCAATCAACAACACACGTCCACTGCTTCACGCTGACAACGAATATTTGAATAAGGACATTTTTCTCAAGGGGATTCAAATATTTATGAAAATTGTCACTGCTGTCGCAAATGCTTAGACATTTATATTTATAAAAAATAGCCTTAACAACCTTGCGGCAAGATTGCAAAATTTTTACGACAAGCTAGATGCAAGCTTGCTGAATATTGAAGTTAATTAGAAATTCTCTCTAATCTCACTTTATTTACAATAACATGGAACATTTTCTCTATTAATCGTAAAAAAATATTTATTGTATAAATTAATTTATAAAATGAAAAATTTTAGAAAGTAGCAAATAATTTTGTTTTCCTTTCAAAGTCTCATTCTTACCAGGTAGGCGTGGTTTCAATGAATAGATGACGAAATAATCAACACTTTTCATTTGACATCGACAAACGTTATTGTTTTCCCACAAAATTCATACAAATTATATGCCCATTGATTTATTCGCTTTAATAGCAGACTTTTATTAAACACTTGACTTATATGCGTATATCTGCGCAATCCTCTTCTCCTATTTTTGTATTTGAATATTTATAAATTTTTGTTTCAATTTTTTTTCAACTATAACATATTAGGTAATTATTAACTAGTGAAAAGTTCAATGTTTTTTAAATTTGAATTCTTCTTTTTAGCACAGTGCTCATAATCGAAATTAACAGGAAAATTTAACCAAAAAACAGGTAAAATATCCATTTTTATTCAATTATTTTAAATATAAATTTCAAAAAAATAATATTTAGTAAAACATTTTTTATGTTTTTATAAGTTAAAATTTTACAAATTTTTGTTACTCCTTTGAAAATTTTAATTATGAATTGTAATCAATTTTTAAAAATATTTTATACTTTCTAGTTTCTGATAAAATACTAAAAATATAAATAAAATGTAATGAAGAAAATATTCACATGTTAAATATTTGTTTTCTTCCGACATATGTAGGAATTAAGATTATACTATGGGTAGAGCGTGAAAAAAATAAAAGTGAAGTAAATATTTTCTGCTATTTACAATTCTTATCTCTTTATTATAATAATATAATTCTTCTGATAATTATATTTATTACTCACGTATATGAATTATATTTATTATAATTATTCTTATAAAATAGATTTATTATATTTTTTATACAATTAAACGAAACAAATTTCTTTCATGTGCGTAGGAAACATTGTTTCAATTATATACTTTTTTATAAAATTTTAAATAGAAATATATTTTTAAATAAATAAAAATTTATTAAAATTTCCAAATTATAATATAAGAAAAATTTTGAAAACGAAAAAAATATAAAGATTTCATAAATTCAATTTAAAAAAAATTTTTTAAATATAAATATTTAAAAATTGAGTAATAAATAAAAAATTTCTATTTTATTCTTTCAAAATTAAATTTTTTTCGAAACAATTTAAATCTTTTAATATTGCTTCAACTTAAAAACAGACAAGTACTCAATCGATTGTGACTAAAAAAAATTAAATTATTTATTAATTATTTATTAATTATTGCATTAAAATTCTTTGGAAATTCGACTTTTTAAACATTTTTTATAAATTAAAATTTTAAAAAAGCGTTAAAACGATAGAAAGAGACAGTTAATGTTCTTAACGTTCTCTTCTTTCCCACTCTAGGCCTCACGCCTGCGCATACTTAAGAATATAAAGAATTTGAATACTTTGGAAAATTGCAACAAATCTTAACTAAAATCTTTCCGTACTTTTCAGGTGTTCAGTAAAAAATTAGAATCTCTCGTATATAAATTAATATATCTTCTCATCATGTTCTTTCCAAATAAATGTGGAGTGTGTGATGAAATTAAAGATCTGAAAAAATGTACCCGATGCAATTTAATATCATATTGTGGAGGAGAGCATCAGAGACAACATCTAAAGGACCATAAGAAAATTTGTAAAATACTCGACGAAATGTTAAAGGAATACAAATTATCGCACATATTTGAAAAATCACACGGCGCCGATCATGAGAAATGGCTACTGGATCGAGAATTGATTATGCGAAAAATGAATCAAAAACTTGGGAGAAATCTTGATGAGGAGGAAAAAACAATGTTTCGAATGCCACGCAATTGTCTGGTTTGTCACGAAACGAGAAACAGTGAATTAACAAATTGCACTCAATGTCCTTTTGCAAGTTTTTGCAAAAATCATCGAGAGAATAATCAGCATGAAAAGTATTGTTCACTCTTGCAGAGTTTCTACAGGGTGGAAATTTATAATTCCCTCTCAGGTCCAGAGCGGTATAACGAATCGATTATTTCTATTTTACACACGGAATTTAAGCAGAATTTAAAACCACCGTTGAATATGGATGATTTCTTCGATTCTTATGTCGATGAATCGATAAATGTTGATGTGACTCTGAAAATGATTGCTTCGGATTATTTCAGTGTTCCCTTGACTCTATTCAATGCTCTGAAGAAATTGAACTACTGCCACACCTATAGTTTGACGCTGCATGTCGGGGGGACTGATTTTCCATTCGAGCATGTTCAAGTTTGGGAGACTATTCTGCACCTGCTGCCTAATTTGAAGAAGCTTTTGGTGGTCTACGTTGGACAGAAATTTAATTTTCACAGGATAATATTTCCATTGTGTGGGGTTTGCTCCATGACCGAAAGGACCATTGCCGTTGATGTTTTCAGCATGAATTACAAGTATGTTTTGCTTACTTCGCATTTGTCGGGTGGGGAATTAATGTAGATGTATTTCTTGCAGGCAATACGTGAATTCGGAGTACTACGAGAAGCCGGATCTGGTTGCGTTCTTAAACCTCGTGTCACCCTCCGACAATAGCGCCTATCGAGGACAATATGAGGAGGATTTTGTATTAATATGCGGTAGGATACGTTGTTGCTTGGTGGTGACGACCACGTCGGAGAAGAAAATGTACTCGGCGGCGAGGGACTTTCAATCGGCTTTGTGCTTCCGGGAAATCCTGGAAGACGACATCAATCAGTTTGCGTCATTGAAGCCTCAGATACAGTGGGAGGACGGCACTGCTTTCAGGGCGAATCAGAATATGCTTGTCTTCAGTCTGCCAACACGAAAATTCTTCTACGGCACCAACTGTCACGTTTGTCATTCGAACGAAACTTTCGTCACTTGCGAATTCTGCAGAATGATCTTCTATTGCGATGACGAACACCAGCAGGACGATTATTTCAGTCACAAGGATCTGTGCAAAGTGCTGATTGCGATGATGGACAAAACAGAGACGATGTGCTTTTACAGTCACTTGAAGGGTGTCGATGCGGAGACGTGGGTGCGAGCAAAGATTGAAATTTTGGTGAAGGTGGAATTGAAACTCGGAAGGAGGCTCATGGACTTTGAGGAGGAACTTCTTCTTTTTCCGAAAGCGTGTTTCGTTTGCCATGAAAGCGACTTGGACGTGCTGAACGACTGCGAATGCGGGGTGAGTTGTTTTTTTTATCATTTCTGTGGGAAAAAAATATCCCAATTATTAAACACTTGAATCCCGAAAATTAAGAACTAGAAACATGATTAAAAATTTTTTTTTCCTAAACAGATAAGTCTATGTCAGGACCACAGAGACGATGATACACATGAGAATTTGTGTAAAGAATTCGACCTCGCCTACAGAGTGTCAACCGCAAAACAGTTTCCCATCATTTCAACGATAGTGAAAGATGTAATAATTGAGGAAAACGAAAATCTCCCGTCCTCTCTAGAGGATTTTATAAACAAATTTTTACAAATAGGCAATAAAATTTCTGACTATCGAGTTCCCAATTACGACAGATTAATGATAGGGGAATTTTTAACAAGGCCACTGACTTTGCTCTACGCTATTAAACGCCTACATTTGCATATTAAACCCACAATGGTGATTCATGTACTTGGGGCGTCGACTTTTGAAATTTGGTCGCAGAAATACTGGAAAATTCTATTATTTTGGTTGCAAAATTTAAAGAACTTGATTGTCGTATTCATTGGACCTGAAATTCAAGAATTCACCAACGACAGTGTGGAATTGATCTTCTCCGAAACGTCCTTGGGAGATGATCAGAGACTGTGCGTCATCTCGCCTCCGGTTCACTACGAGGACTACTATAAGCACAAGTCATTTTTAAAGCCCGACATTGTCATTGGATTTAATCTCGAAATTCATGAAATTGAACTGGGAATTTCCAGTTCTACTTGGAAGGAAATGCTCTTGACGGTGGAAAAATTGAACGTGCCTTTTATATTGACGGCGGGATCTAAAGAACGAGCTCGCAACGATCACCGAATTATGAGCATCCTCATGGA
Organism: Leptopilina drosophilae; assembly: GCA_032873175.1. NCBI lineage: Eukaryota > Metazoa > Arthropoda > Insecta > Hymenoptera > Figitidae > Leptopilina > Leptopilina drosophilae. The sequence continues at coordinate 43,651,435 of CM065486.1, read as the reverse complement.
CATGAGATTGACTTACTTTTCCTTGGAATCCAATCCATTTGCCGGACGTATTCCTGAACGTGATTTTCAAACGGAGAGACTTCGCTATTCGAACAAGTATGTGACAATTTATAGTCGATTACGCGAAAACCTTATTAGAGGAAATATTAGAGAGTAAGTTTTTAGACGATTTCTAGAATTTTTTAGCCCAACGCTTTCCTTATCAGTATTGTATATAAATCACTATTGCGACTCAACAGATGAGACTCTATTTTAAAAGTCGTATTTTACTTGACTGAAACGAAAAGAAAATATATTTTTTAGAAATTAAAAAGCAAAGTTAGTATATTGCAATTTTATAGTAAACGTTTCTGCAATCTGCAGATAAGTGATAGATAAATTAAATTTTTAATGTATTTAAAATGTATTTGAAACGTACGGTTCAAATGTGCACAAAAGGTAATTTTATGGAAGTAATAATAAGAGTGGAAAATAAATACGAAAAATAGTACATATAAATACTATTTCGCGTTATTACAGAGTAAAGAATTATAATGACAATAAATTAATTTATGCTATCTTTATTTTTATTTATATTTAATAGTGTCTTATTTTATTCCTCACAACACAAACAATTAGTTTTTAATTGATAATTTTACATTGTAGATCAGAACATGAAATTTAACCAATAACTTCAAGTCCAGATGTGTCTATTTCATTCATTAGTTTCGCAATAACCGTTTCTCTGGCAATCGGTTTATTTTGCACTATGATGTGCATAACATTAAAGCCCATGATTACTGTATTTTTCGCACTTTGTATTACGTAAGACACATCAGGAAGAAGCACACTTACATCCTTTGTTGGAATGATGCCGTCCAAATTCACTGCTAAATACGAAGAGTCAATGTTTACTTCATACATAAACATGTGAACAGGTTGATCAGGCTGATAAACAAGTAATTGTTTATAAATTTCTATTTCACTCGTTGACAAATGCATTTTGGAGGAGACTATATTTCTACCCACTAATTGTGAAGGATCCGTTTCAAAATCTGATGCACTTCTTTGTTCTAAATGAAACAATTTTTTCTTCGTTGCAGTGAAATCCTCAGTGCTTTGTCTAATCGCCAATCTGTACAAAGAATTTTTTACTTGCATTGCAAGAAAAGGATTCTTTATATGGGTGAAACCGTCATGTGTCCAAAGGAGAAGAGCATAATAATCCTCGAATGTACTGTGTTCGAATATATTTGCCGATGAGTATGTATTAAGTGCAGAACTTATATCCACCTGTATTTGATCATCATTTTCTAAATGGTAAGTTCTAAAGATTTTATTTTTTGCTTCCAATATGTGAAAATTAGGATTAAGCACTATTCTACTGTTATATAGTAGCTTCTCTAATTCAGGTGCATTGAACACGTAAAATTCATGATATACATGACTAATATGTTTGGTTCTAATCCAATCAAGAGCAAAGTCATAATACGAAGGTACTGGTAAATACTTATTTAAATTCGGATCTAACATAGGTAATTCATCAATTGCTGTTATGTGCTCAGTTATAAAGTTCTGAACCTCAAGATCATTCAATTTTCCAAATTCTATTCCCACATCTTCGAGATTATCAATATTACCGGGAAAATTACTTTGTAGTACATAATGCCGCATTATCATTTCAGCTGTGTGTTTACTAACATCAATTTTCGCATCTACAACCATTTTTACTGCGTCAGAAATACTTTTTTCTCTTCTTGCCATTATTGCGCCTCTGCCTCCTAATCCCTCGGTTTTAATTTTGTATATGTGCTTTCGAAACGGTTGTTTTGCATTCTCAAGTTTACCATGCTTGTTTAACTTCAGTTCTAGACCAAACAATTCTTCTGTTTCTAAATTGATTCTTTTGAAATATATCCTTCCGCGATTGGATACTTTTGTTATGGCGACAGGGACCTCCTTCTCAAAACCAATCAAGTGTCTTAATTCGGCGTATCCTTTGGACAATTTGATGTACTTTGGTCCGAATGGTTCCGTACCTCCAGGGTAGATGAATCTCAGTACTTCACATCCTTCTACTTCAGTTCCTGGAACGGTAACAATTCTTATATCCGCAGATTTAGCACCTTGTCCTGTTATGTGCAGCCAAATAGTTTCAAATTTTGCATACTTGAAGTTTAATGTTGGGAATTTTTTCGAAATCCGTTTAAAAGCATTGTTCATGACTTTACCTATCAAAGCACTGCCACGAACAGTCAGTTTCCCAAGGAGCTCAAATCCAGGATCCAGTGTACGAATTACGCCAACGGACACTGTTTTAAACATTTGTTTGGTGAAAACGACTTTGGAAAACGTTTCACCGAGACCAATGGCGACATTCCGTAAACCAATTGTCAATGTTGAGAGAATCGCTTGTCGGAAAGTGTAAGTTCTCAGAGAGAGTTCGGCAGCAATGAGAAAACGACTAATTGCCACATTACTGATCTTGAATCCAACGTTAAAAATTCCGTATAAAGGTATTAAAGCTACAACATCTCCAATGCAGGACAAAGCTGCTTTGCCTTGTTCTCCAGCTCTTGCATACTGTATACAATGATAAAAAGGAACAAACGCTTCTAAAATTTCGAAAAATTTCTCCATACTCGTTGTATCGTATCCATATGCAAACAACTGCTTTTTAAATTCTTCGGTTCTTAATTCAGCAAACTTTTCTACAAAATAATCGAAACTTTCCTTGGAGTTTTTAAAGAGTCCAGCGAAGAATGGAATTTCAAGATCTGTATCTGAAGGGAACCCAACTCGTCTATTAAATTCTTCTTTACCATTCTTCTCAAGTAGCAAAGTAACGTTACTTTTATTTTGTTCCAAAGCAAAAAATTCTATCCGATCGTCGTGCTTAATACCAAAAATATGTACATTTGGTTTGCAAGACGGTGGAATTGGAATACAGTGTTGACAATAAATTTCCACTTTTGGATAACCTACATAAACGAGAGCTTTTGGTGAATTTATCAGATCTCGAATGTGAGGAAATTGATCGAATGCGGATTTAATCAGGTCCAATTCCATTAGACGATATTTCTCTTTGATGGAGTAAAATTGTGCTTCGTAGACTAGTTCCAGATTTGGTAGCAATTTGGCGAGTTTGTGGCAACGAGAACTTGATGAATAGGTTTTGTAGCCTTCAACTAGAGATTCTAAGTAGCTGTCGTTGAGGTAGCTGCACTCCTTGTGCAATACGTCTCGAGCAACGGTTGTTCGATTTTTAAATTTCGACATTTCGAGGTGAAATTGGTAGAGGGAATTAGTAGCAATTGCTTCTTGACGAATACTCTCGAATGTTGAACTCAAGAAAGTGAACAATGTAAGGAACGCTTCGGACCAAAAGTCTTTATTATTTATGAATATTTTTACTTTCTGTCGATTGAACTTTTCCTTTTCTTTGAAAGCGTAGTAAACAATTGCGGGAAGAGCGAATATTTTCAAAACAGAATCAGGAAGTTCCTTGTTAATTGCAGTTGCTTCTGTAGTTATTCCAAGAATCACGTATCTGTGAAAAGTCATGTCTGTTAGATTCATTTGCGCCGCTTGAGCTAATTTACGTCCAGCTAGTGCGTAAAGATATTCGGCACTAATTATCGATATATCATGTTCTCGTTCGGGAAATAAGGGCCAAATGAGTGTTTGCAAAATTTTGGCAATCGATAATTCGGAGAGTCTCGAAACTTCATCGTCGTCATCAAAGTGTCGCAGGTATGAAATATCTCTAATCAGAGTCTTTTTGAAAGCAGATAATTTCAAATTTGCGGATGTACTTACAACTGAAGCCAAATATCCATAAAGATTGTTCCAGTGGGAAAATACAACACCACTGACTATGTGGTCAAGCGTGTTATTGACATATTCCATATCGAGAAGTTCGTCTTTATTCCCTCCATACAGATCAGTGCCGTTCAATAATTTTTGAACCAATTGTCGTTTTGCTTCTGTTTCATTTTCCCTTTTATCTAGATGTTCGTAGAGTGTATTTATGATTAAGAATGGTTTTCTCTTATTCTTTTTTGATAATAAATTTTCCGAATAGAATATATCGCCTAATAAATTCAGACAGTGAAACAGTGGGAGGAAATTCACAGATTGAATAGGTGTGAAAAGAGCACTTGAGTTGTCCATTTTTGTAACACAAATAAGTGATTATGTCAGTTCGAATTTTTACTCAATCTGAAAGTTTAAGCACATTAAATTTTATTTTCTTTATTCTATCCGAAATATTTTAAAGTGGCTTATTTTAAAAAAGCTAAAGAGGTTTTTTACTTTATCGTACAAACGTCTTAGTATTAATAAAATCAATAATAAATTTACCTTCAAATACTGCTGGTTCAACGGTGGGCTACAAGAATGTAGTTACAAATGCCGATCAAAATGTGTTATCGTTTGTTTAAACTATTATTGTACGTTATCTTTAGTAATAGTGTTTAATAATTGTTTGGTCCTTCAAAGTCAACTCTTTGGATACTTATCAATATATATATACAATGAAAATTTAATTAATTTCTTCATTATATAATCAATTTCGAAATCTTAAATATTTAGAAATAATCATACGTTACAATAGTCATACTAATTAAATAAGTATATATAATAAGTAATTCAAACATGATGGATATTAACATTAAAGAAGTGACAATATTGAGTATGTAAATTAAATTTCAAAATACTCTGTACTTATAAGTAACCTTCCTTTTGTACACGGACACGTGTCATGTAAATTGTTCTTTTCAGATGTTTGTCTCTAAAGAACTGGGAAAATTTTTTTTATGTAATTGTATCAATTGTATCAATATATAATCTTCCTTTCTTATTAAAATATTAAATTAATGTAGTTCAATGAAAAAGTATTAATATACTTAGATTCAACATTTTATTACTCAAATGATTATTAATAATTACGAACAGGATTAAAAAGAATGGTCCTTCTAGAGCAAAATAAAAGAAAGAGTGTAAAAAATCTAATGAAGTAAAACCAAAATTATGACATTTAATATAAGCTAGAAAATAAGGTATAAAAATGAACGGATTTTTAAAGTTCCTCATGCTTATGTATTCCCATCCAGGAATATCCTTGAACGTGTTTAAAATTCCACGACTTGAACATAATTTCAGAGTTGTAGTTTAGTTCATTTATAAATACAAATGAATCTGTTTCTTCAATTGCGAGTTTCTTAGCCAAAGAGTTCGCAACAATTTTTGCATATCCCCTTCGTCTGCAAGACTCGATTGTTTGAACGAAACTGATGGCTCCAAATTCTGACTGCGAAGCCCAAGATAGAAGTTGATTTGTACCTTTTGAAAATAATCCTAATCCTTTATTGAACTGAATCATTTTCAATACATGTTGATATGTTAATGTCTCATCGAATGTGGATCGAAGGGGCCACACCGAATGTATGAGAGGAACATGATTTTCGTCAAGTTCCTTAAGGTAACAGTCGTCAGGTACTCTGAAAAAGTATTAATTTTAACCATATTTTATGTAAAATTCTTTCAATTCTTTTTGTGTCTTCAATGTTTTCTCCTCTGGTCCTTTTAATTTACGGACTGAAAATTGATCTAACTTTTTTGTATCAATTTGATCCATTTTAGTATCATCTTGTTTATAGATTCTTATGATTAGATTTTTTTTAAATATATAGTCTTACCTTTCTTCAAAAAGTATACACTCTTCTTTGGGTTTAAATAAACATTTACCCGACTCATTCCATTTAATTTCCACTCCTTTATTTGTCTTTAAATAGTCAAGAATAGAGTAAGTAACCGGAACGAGTCGAGATTGCACTGCTGCAAAGCAAACATCTTTATTCCAATCTATGAATTTAGTTTCAGTTACAGCTCTGAATAGAAGATCTTGAAAATCTTCGTGCGCAAAAATTACGAGACAGTAATAGGTAAGCTGAAAAATATTTCACTAAAAATTAGTGCACATTTTAATTAATCTAAATTGCTATAAATTTATATAAAATATTTTACTGTTGATATTGCGATGAAAATTCCAGATTTGTAATCACCATTCGGACAATAAATCGTGATGGGTATACTCGCATCTTCTAGCTTCCACTTTCTGACGGTTTTAATAAAATAATAGTACTGGAATAATGAAGTATTAAACGCGTCTGTAGCATCACAAAAATTTTGAATTTTAATATTAAAGACTTCAACGTTAAATAAAAGTACCTACTTGTACATTAGAAGGCCAATTTTTCTTCAACGACTCTGCGAGCAATTGCCAATTTTCCAGAATTAAAGGTTGCAAACCATCGTTGGATGACATTTTCAGTAATATTTTAATAAAAAAAATTGAGTTATTTTAATGTGGAATATTGGGCATGTTTGTTTATCATCAGGATAAGAAGCAAACTTTGTTAGCATAATGACTTAATTTAAACAAATTACGCATTTGTCATCACATTCGCAAAGTTAAAGAGATAAGAAACGTTTTTGATACAAATCTTGATAAAAGGTTTACTTAATTGTTGTGTACTTTATACTTTCATAATTATATAAGTCTTTTACAATTTTTAATTTGAACCAAAAGAAAATAAGTTGTGTATACCTCAATCACAGTACAAAAAATTTTAATTTAAAAGTAATTTTTACTTATTTTGTTCTTAAAAACGGTTTTGAATCAAAACCCATTTGTTGTAATTTAACAAATTTTTACAGTAATAAAAACTAAAATTATTATGTATTTAAAAAAATTTACAGTTTCAAATATTTTTTAAAATATTCAGACAAAAATTTTTATTTAAAAATTCTAGAAAATAATTGAATATATTAATTAAAAACCTAGTTTATATTTTAAGAAATAATTTTCAAAATTTCAAGAAATATTAAAATTTTAAAAACGTCAAATTAACAATTTTAGAAAATTTTCTGTTTTGATGATAAATTACTTGATTTAAAAAATTATCAAACTTGTGAATAAAATTTAAATTGAAAATTCTAAAAAATGATTAAAAATTTAACAAATAATTGAATTTTAGAAGAATAGTAATTTTTAGTAGTAATTTTTATAAATAATTAAATTTTTATTACATAAATCAATTTCATATTTAAAAATTTTTATTAAAATGCTAAAAAATCGTGTTTTACGAAAAAAATTGTGAAGTTCATTAAAAAAATTATTAAAAAATGATTTGAAAATTATTTACAAAAACAGAATAAATTTTTCATTCGGACAGAAAAAAAGTTAAAATTGAAATATTATTATGATTGTAATCATAAAATTATAATTTTATGAATTTTATCATGAAATTCAAATTTAGCTCCACCGTAGTGATATTGTGTTTGTAAAGTTTGTCGCCATATAGGGATTTTTAGTCACCAGATGAATGCTCAAATAATTGGCAACTCTGAGCCCCAGCAGATAGCAGACAGCATTAGACGCAGTCAATAAGTCAATATCATGTGTCAAATGTTGTTTTTTTAAGTTTGTTTTGAAATTAGCTGAATATTAAAATTGTAAAACTAAACAATTTTCATTTTTTCATTTCAACAAAAGGCAAGTACATTTTAATTTTACTTCAAATACTGTTTTAACATTGTTTTTTTCGAAAAATCCTATGCCAAATCAATATTCCTAACCTAGTTTTATATTTTCGGCAAAAATTTAATATTTTGTGACATTTTTCTCTGTATTTTTGTTCTTGTCTTTATTAATGCTTTTTTTATTTTTATAACAATAATAATCTTGTTTTTTTAATAGTCAATGAATATATTGTGAAAATATTTTTCATTAAACAAATTTTTCTAAATAAGCTAAAGAGTGTTATTAATTTATTTTTTGTTTACACTGAAACAAAAGGGAATTTTTCTTTATTTACATTATTTAAAAGTAGAAAAATCATAGGAGATTTTAGCTATAAAGTAATTCATAAAAAAGAAGAATGAATTTATTTTTATAAATTCAATTTTAATCAATTTAAATGTTTCTATTTTGAGAAAATGTAAATTTTTGGCTTTTACCAAAAAACAGATTTTTAATGATAGGAATTTTAACTTTAGATCTATTTTTTAAGTACAAAATTTAAACACTTTGCAAAAGTTTTTTTTAAAAATGCTTATGTATCACTTTATATATTTTTTGTTTCCAATATGAGGGAATGTAATTAAATTAAAATTTATTTGTTTATTTTATTCTACGTAATCAACTTTTGTGTTTACAATGTTAAGAAACCACTATTAGGTAAAAAAAAATTGCAGAAAAAGAACAATTGCAAAATATTAAAATGATGTATTTCCTCAAACTGACTTACAATAAAATTATTTAATATTTATTCAAAATTTGTATTTATTTTTAATTTTTGAAGTTATGTAAAGATTTTAAAAATTTTTCAAGAAAAAATGCTAGTACAAAATCGGCCTCTTTAATATTTATTTTTTATCTAGGAATGAAAAATAAAGAAATCTTTCCAAGTTTTAATATTTTTATATTTTCCTTTCAGGTTTTTCTATCTAAAAAGATGGTTTGAAAAATGTCCATTCATAGAAAAGATCAATAACTCGTATATCGAGAACTTTTCCGTTGCAGACAAATACGTAAGTATTTGATATTTACTTATTGTTAGAAAATTTTTATTTTCTTCAATATTTTTGTTTTCATTTAATTATTTATTAAATTTTTAACATTTTTATTTATAAATGAAGTGGTATATCAATTCCAAAAAGCAATTGAACCTTACACGAAAAACACTACGCATATATCATTTAAGCAAATGGTATTCTATCAAAAGATTAATAACTATAAATAAAATATAGTATAGAAAAATAAAGAAAATTATGAATTATATAGTTAATAGTTTATTATTTTTTTATATTTTATATAATTTTTTATTTCAGTTTTATAATTTTCATCTATTTTTCAATATTATATTTTATTAATAATTATGAATTATATTATTATAATTATAAAATATAAAATAATATTACATACGAATTAATTTTTTATTTTTTACGCGAATTTAAAATTAATCTAATTGAAGATTATATTGCACGGAAATTTTGGCGAGATATTAAATTGGCAATTGAATAGTGGTCATATTGAACTGAGGAGAAAAACATATCAATGTCTGTTTAAGCGTGAATTTGAAAATGTCCGAAGACACCAGAGAGCAGGCATCGCTCGTGCCTCAAATGCCCCCGAATCCCACTCCCGATTCGAACACCTCACGAGTCGGCGAGCAGCAAGCGAGTCGACAAAGTAACCAGCGTCGAATCCAACAACGCAAACAGCAGGTCTTTTCCTGGCCGAAAATGAAGAAACTGATTAAGCTGGCCAACTACTGCGCCTGCCAAGAGGAGGGCTGCAAATGCATCGGCTGGCGCGTCAATCAGCAGATCGTCAAGTCCCCGAAACCGGACTCGTCGCTGGTGACCGTCACCAACTACAATGACCCATGTCGCACCTGCAACCACGTTCTTGAGAAGCACGTGTCGCACTTGATGCGCGAGAACGACGAGGACATTAACAAACTCCTCGGAATGGTTGTCGACGTGGACAACATTTTCCTGAGTATGCACAGTGAGAAGGACCCGGACACGAAGAAAATCTACTACTACCTCTGCAAACTTCTCAGGAAGGCGATTCTCTCCAGGAGCAAGCCGACCATCGAGGGACCGCTCGGACAACCGCCCTTCGAGAAAACCTGCATCGAGAAAGGAGTCTCGAACTTCGTCATCTACAAGTTCGGTCACTTGTCCCTGCAGGAGTGGCAAGTGATGCACGACTTGGCCAAGATGTTCCTGCACTGCCTGAACCACTGGAATTTCGAGACGCCGACGATCTTGCGAAACACAATCTCCGCGGACGACGCGGCCGCCTACAAGATCAACTACACCCGCTGGCTAGTCTTCTGCCAGGTTCCAGCCTTCTGCGACTCGCTGCCCCATTACGACACAACGCGAGTGTTCGGCCGAACTCTGCTCCGCGCCGTTTTCAAGTCCGTCTGCCGACAACTGATGGAGAAGTGCCACAGCGAACGCGACCGCATGTCGCCCGAGAAGCGCGTCTTCGTCTTCACCCACTTTCCCAGATTCCTGTCGCAACTCGAGGAGGAGCTCTACTCGGAAACCTCGCCGATCTGGAGTCCGGAGTTCAAGCAAGCGCCGCCTCCCCACTTGCAGACCGCCGAGGAGGCCGAGCGCTCGCGGAACGAGTTCGACAGATTGTACAACAGCACCGGGGAGAGTGGCTCTCTCAAGAGACCTTTGGACAAGAAGGAAATGCGAGTCGACGCGAAGAAGAAGCGAAACGAGGAGCCGTTCGAGGATCTCACGAGCGACGTCATAGCGGAGATCGTCGCCAGGATCGACGATCCGAACTACATGTGCGGTCCAGACGCGTTCTTCTCCACGAACGTTCCGCGCGACGAAACCCCGAAAATGGAGGAGAGCATCAAACTGATCGAGTTCCATGTGATCGGGAACAGTTTGACGCAGCCCGTCTCCAAGCAAACCATGCTCTGGCTGATTGGTCTCCACAACGTCTTCTGCCAGCAGCTCACCAAAATGCCGAAGGACTACATCTCCCAGTTTGTCTTCGACCCGAAGCACAAGACTCTGGCTCTCATCAAGAATGGAAGACCCATTGGTGGGATTTGCTTCAGAATGTTTCCCACCCAGGGCTTCACGGAAATCGTTTTCTGCGCCGTCACCAGTCACTTACAGGTCAAGGGTTACGGAACTCACTTGATGAACATGTTGAAGGACTACCATATCAAGAACAATATTCTCCACTTCTTGACCTTTGCGGACAAATACGCGATTGGCTATTTCAAGAAGCAGGGCTTCAGTCTCAAACTCCCGCGACTCGTCTACCAGGGTTACATCAAGGACTACGAGGAAGCGACCCTCATGCACTGCGAGCTGAATCCCAAGATTGTTTACACTGAATTCCTGGCGGTGATCCGGAAGCAGAAGGAAATCATCAAGAAGCTCATTCAGCAGAAGCATCAGGAGATTCAGAAAGTCCATCCTGGCTTGACTTGCTTCAAGGAGGGAGTTCGAGGAATTCCAGTTGAAGCAATTCCTGGTACGTATCTAATTCCTTGCCTCTGATGACCAACGTCTTCCAAGCGTTTTTGTGTCGAAACATTAGCCAAAACTCATGTTCTTTCGTACAAAAACCCTTTGAAGACTAAATGTAGTTTGAAAAACATGTCCTCTATTTTATTATCGCTTCAAATATTATTTGATGCTTATATAATTTGTGAAATAAAAAAACTTTTCAGGAATCTGCGAGACTGGTTGGAAGGGTTACGGGCAAACGAGAACGAGAAAAGTCGCCAAAACAGTTCAGGGTCAAGAGCCAGTTGAGGCATGTTTGGACGTGAAAAATTCTCTGTACACGAGTCTCAAGGAAGTTTTGAACAGCGTAAAAAAACAAAATACCGCGTGGCCATTTTTAAAACCAGTAGACAAGGAATACGTTCCCGATTATTATGATCACATTAAATATCCAATGGATCTGAAAACAATGTCCGATCGTTTAAAGGACGGTTATTACGTAAGTCGCAGACTCTTTATCGCAGACATGACGAGAATCTTCACAAATTGTCGATTTTACAATAGCAAAGAGACTGATTATTTTAAATGTGCAAATTCATTGGAAAAGTATTTCCAGACAAAAATGAAGGAACTTGGAATATGGGACAAATAAGTGTTATATTTTATTAACGAAACATTTTCTTCATTAAACATTTTCAAAGGAAGAGAAAGAAATCTTTTTTCTCCAATTGCAAAATCCTTAGAATAATAACAAATAAATTATTAATTTTTTATCTTTACTCGAGAATTTTTTTTTTTTTTGAAATTTTGTAAATTGGATCAGCGACTTTATTTGAATATTGTGCAATTGATTCAATCATGAACTTGCGGCATGTATGCAAAAGTGATTTAAGTTTTTTCATTTTCAAAATTTAACTTTTGTCTTTAATTGTAACGTTTTTCTGTAATTTATCAAGTGTAATAAAGATTATATTTTTAAAATGGAAATGCTTGTTTTTATTATTAGGTAAATTTTTTTTGTTAGTATACAGTAAAATAGAATATGCATAAAATAAATAGACAAATAAAAAAAGACACTCAAAAATATTGTTGTTTATTTAAAATTAAATAAAATTACTAATTTACAAAATAAATTTTTTCCGAATCTCTGATTTCTTTTACAAAAAATAAATTATTTATGCGATACAATTTTTGAAGAATCCCTGAAATTCGTTGGCAATTTGAAACATTTCACTCGATACTTTGGCACTGCATTTTAATGATTCACTTAAGATTTTCGATTTTATGGTTTCACCTGCAATACTATCCATCTGTACTGCCTCCAGTACATTATTTAAATCTTTTTGTCTATCACCTATTTTTTGAGAAATACATTCATCCAATTTTGTAATTTCACCAGAACAACTGGTGTTAATTTCCTTTAAATCCTCTTGCATCTTTAAAGTTTTCTGTGGAACATTTTATATTTAATCAAATTTAATAAAATAGATTATCAATTAATTAAATATTTAATTTTTAGATTTTTTGTTTCAATCTTAAAGAACCAGAACTTACATGAAGAATTCATTAAAGACTTACCTCATGTGCTGTTTGCAATTTTTCGCGAATTTCATTTCCAATTTTTCTTGGTTCTTGCACGCATGAGTCGAGATCGAAAGACATTTTTACAATTTTCTCACCAAGTTCGTCTTTCTTCAAATTAATGCAAGCAGTTTGATCAAGTTTTGCTTTTTCAGTGACAAACTAAAAGAAAGAAACGATTAGTTTTGTTTCTTCACTTATATAATTAGTAAAATATTTTCATTGAATTTAAAATTACGTTCGCTTGGTCGAGAGTTGCTTGCAGAGCTTTCGAATTCACCTCCATTGACAAGTCCTTTAAATTGCTCAACATTTGAATAACAGAATCCGCAAATTCTTGTTCATTATTGACAACTTTCTTGATTGCCTCGTTCACTGTTTTACCAAAGTCAGTTATTAAATCGCTTTTCACCTGATAATGAAAAATAGTTTTTAATCTTTTCAATTTATTCAAATAGCAATATTAACAACAATCAATTCTACATAATAATTATAATAAAACATAAAATGATACGTAGTAAGTAATTATTAAGAAAACAGCTTCAAAAATAAGATTTCTATACTTACATTTAGGTGTAAGATTTAATAAAATTTCTTTAAGTTAATTAATTTGTTGAAATAACTAAACAATTTTTTGACAAAATTAAAAAAAATAAAACTTTACGAGCTCACCTGAAAGAGGCAGAGGGTGAAGAAAATACAAAATTCTGCAAGTCTCATATTGTTAAATTTTTTTCGTTTAATTCGAGGTTTAAAGGAGACTAAAAATTAATAGACAAACTCGTCAGTTTTATTTAAAAGCCTTTGTCGTCATAAATTTTCCATGAAAACAATAATTGATTAGTGAATAAAAAAACCCGATTATAAGAACCTTGAAAAATGAATGTGCAAAGAATAAAAAATACATTTATTAAACCCGAAGGACATTAAGCTAAGAAAGATTTATTTCTCTAAAAATTTGTTCATTTAATTGCGAAATGATAATTACTTTATTTTCTAACAAGTCGAAAAAATTTAATTTATATATTTTGATATTTTAGTTGTATTTTTCAATAATAATAGTAAAAGAGAAAGAAATAATAATAGTAGTGTTAAAAATAAGAATTAACAAAAGTAATAAAAATAGTAATAATCATAATTATTTGTCCATTAAGCCAAACATAGAAATAAACATCTTTTATTATTTATATAATTTATATCTCCCAGAAATACTTAATTAATAATAATAATAATAATAATAATAACAATAATATTAATAATAATTTAATTTTTATTTAAATAATGCGTATAACAATTTTAGAAATAAAAAAGAATCCTATATAAAAATAATTCAACAGAGAAGTAATAAACTATTTTGAATAAAATTTTCAAATAAAAGTTTACTAGTAAAAATTGTTAGAATTTTAATCTTAATTTTCATACGCAATTTTTAAATTTCTGCTGAAATTGATTTGATAAAACATAAATATTCTCCAATAGTTTTGCATTACAAATTAATGATTGAAGGTAAACTTTTGGTTGAAAGGTTTCAGCTTCAGCATTGTAGAGTCTCACGTCTTTCAAGAGATTATCGAAAGAAATTTTAAGATTTTGCACTCTATCAGAAATACATTGACTTTCTGCTTTTTTAAATTCACTATTAGAACAATTCTTTTTCACCTCTATTAATTCTTGTTGAATTTCAAAAGCTTCCTGTCGAAAAAAATGCTTTCTTAATTTTAATTATGTATATATGTGAAACTCTCCGATACGGAATTTTTTGAAAAATTATTTTTTACCTTTTTAGCGTTATGGAATTTTTGCCTAATGGGATCTCCCATTTCTCTATAATCGAACAAACATCTATAAATTTCAGAATTGAACTCTTGTAATTTTTCGGTCCACTGTGATTTGTTTAATTCAATACATTCTTTCTGTTCAGTCCCTTTCATGTTTCTACTTAATACCTAGATTAATAATAATTAATTTTGAAATTAGATTTTTATTAATTTAAATTTATTAATTGTTAAGTAAATGAAATTGTTTTTTACAAAAAATAAATAGAAATACGAAAAGTAATTTATTATTTTTATTATTATTATTATCTATTTACGTTTTTTAGAGTGCAAGTGGAATTCCATCCACGAAACATAATTTCAGATGTTATTTCTCTTAATTTGCTTAAGGACAATACAATAGAACCAAAAAATTCGTCGTCATATTTTATAAATTTTTGACTAGCTTCATTAACACTTGCTTCAAAGTTTGCAATGGTATCGCCTTGAACCTATTTGTTAATTATAATAAATATTCTTAATAGAAATGAAATGTAAAATAAATTTTCATTTTTAAATAAAATAAATTTTTTTTAAAAATTATTAAGTTAATTCAACATAAAAATTTAAAATCCTTAAATACTTTTTGCTGCAATAGACTTTTTTTTCTAAAAAATAATTTTCAATAGTTAAAAATTCGAAAAACTTACTTGAAAAAAACAGAGAGCTATAAAAATGTGAATTATAAAAAGACCCATCTTTTGTATCACTTGATATTATCTTGAACTAAAAGACAATGATTAAAATTTCGGCTTTTATTCTCAGTTTTAATTTTCTAATAAACAACTAGATATAATTTATCTCCGAAAAAGACAATGAGAAATAAAGGTCCTATAAAACAAAATAATCTTTACAGCTAATTATCGTCATTATAAAAGGTAGGCACTACTTTTTTGCAATTTTCTGCAAAAAGGTAAATTAATATTTCAAAAGTTGTAAGTTTCACATAATAGATTTTTTATTATCATATTAAGAGAGACGAAAAGTGATTAATTTTTAAAAAATAATTACAATTAAGTATTAAAATTTATTTAAAACTTATAGTAAAACGAAAACAATGTGATAATAAAATGAAAAAAGGAATTACAAATTTTTGTTTTTAAATTCATCCGTCAATTTCTAAGTTTAAATGAAAAAATAATTACATTCTAGATTTTTAAATAAAAAAATTTGCGATATAAAAATGAGTGAGAGTGACAGAGTGTAATAAATAATTTATTATTTATTTAATATATTATTTTACAGAAAAGAGAATTCAGTGTTTTTAATTTTCAAGGAAACACTTTCGCAACGTTTCTTGAAAATCAGTTGTCATTATAAACACTCTATCCAATAGTCTAGCGTTACAGTTCATGGCTGCACTTAATATTTTTGCTATTAATGTTTTTCCATCGATAACGTAAAATCGCATTCGTTCTATTATAGTTTTGAACGAGTCGCTAAGCAATACAACTGCGCGATTAACGCACATCGTGTTCGGTACATGATTGCTGTCAGAACAGCTTCTTCGAAGATCAAGAAGAGCCGCTTTTATCTTCAAACCTCTCTGCAATAAAATTTAAACAATTTAAAGCAATTTTTCAGTTTTTCTCCAGTAATCCAATAAAAATTTAGTACCGTACCTCGTATTCAGTTTGCATTTTTTTTCTAAGCTCGTCTCCCATTTTTATGAAATCATAAACACACTTGTAGAGATCAGAATTAATAGACGGAATTTTCGCCTTCCATTCTGCTTGCCTACGAACAATGCATTCTTTTCCCTTTACAGTTCTTGCTGTTTCACTTAAAACCTATTAAAATGGAAAAATTTTTTAATTTAAAATTATTTTTTTAAATAAATAAGTAAATTATTTTAAACTATTTTAATGTCTCATTTAAACTTTTTTAGTTTTGAAAATAATTAAAAAATGTTTCTCACATTGCTTAAATAAAGAGTAGAATTCCATGGACCAGAAAATATGATGTCTGAAGAAAAGTCTCGTAAATCATAAATAGATCTTATTATCGAATTAGAAAATTCGTCGTGATTTTCTAATATCCTTGGTAGCTCTTTATTCACGATTGCCAATAAATCATCGAGTGGATCAGCTTTAGCCTGTTTGAAAAAATATTATATTATCAAAAAAAACATTTGTTTATATAGAATTTTCGAAAAAATGAAAAATAATTTTATTAATTAAATTTTTTATTTTTGAATTTTAATAAAATCGTATTTCATTTCAAGTTCAAATTGTCATGCAGAAAACAACATTTATTTCTAAATCTTTAATATTTAAAAATAAGAAATCTATTTTTTTTACTAAGATGTAAGTCAAAATTAATTGAAAAAAGAATTTTGATTTTTTGTTTTCTCTGAATTTTGTATGTTGAATAAGGAATTTTTAAAGACTTACATGAAAGGCGCAAGTTAGCGAAAGAATAATAAAAAATCTCAACATTTTTTCAATGATCATTTACTTAACGAGTTATTTCTATGAAAGTGACTCGGTATGCAAAACACATTCGCTTTTATGCAGTCCGGATGAGCATCGTTTTTTTAAAGCCTATTTCAAAATTTTTCTTATCATGTGTATGTTTTTACAGAACTTATAGAATTTTTTCTGCGACACAAAGGCTATAATTTAAAAAAAGAATTTGATTCTAATTTCAACTGAAATTTCAACTATTTAAAAAGAATGATAGTTAAAAATTTGTACACTCTCATCATAATGAGAAAATATTTTTTACAAAATTACCAAAAAAATGTATTATATATATTCCAATGAAAATTTAAAAAAATGCAATTTTCCTTTTGTTGACCATCAAAAAATCGAGTAAGTAAAATACGTCAATTAATTTATTATTTTTTTGTATTTGGAAATTTTTCTCTCTTTGATAAATACAGTAATTTAAAATTTTTATTATTTGATTTTAGATTATAATTTCTCGTTATAATTCTTATCAGATAAAGGAACAAACTTTTTATTAATAAATTCGATATTGTTTGTCGTAAAAGTCCTCGTTTGAGTATGTTTCCTAAAATCCATAAATTACTCACTTTTTTTAAACAAACATTTGTTTAATTCCAATATGAATCTTTAATTTTTCTAAACGTAAATTTTTATTAAATATAATTCAGGGATTTTTTATTAAAAGTACTGGGAAGAAATTGAATTTTCAGAATTCATATTTAAAACAATTATAATTTATTTAGATACTTAAAATTTATATATTTTACAGAATTCTTAGTCACTAAGTATTGCTTTGATTTTTAAATTATTAAAATCTAGTATTGCCATAATTTGTATAATTGGAAGAGTACTGCACGTTGAAAAAGAGCATAAAGTTTTAAAAAATATATATACGGAAATATATAAAATAAATAAAGTAAGTACAAGGTCATTTAAAATATGTTAATAAATTAATGTGACGCGCTTCCAAGAATGTTGCCTAAGAAGCAAACGAATTATTGGTTATGTTTGTATCAGATTTATCGTGATTAAACTTTCCTCTTGCAATTGTGTAAATTTGAAAGAGTTTTGTTTGAACATGTTTGATGTAATAAAGACTTGAACATTTATAATTTGAAAAAATTATGGTTTCTCTTTCTGTATTTTTACAACAAAAATTAGAAACATAACCTTAGGTTCTTGCTTCTTGGATTACCTTCCTTTCGGAGTGTGTTATGTAAATAAATAAAGTTTCTACAAGGAGAAACAAAAATAATAACTTTTCTAATAATACAGACTTTGAATATTACATTTCAAATATAGAGAGCCCAGTGGGCAAGAAAATGTTATTCTACAACGTTTAATGTCGGTGAAATTAACATTTTAAAAATGTTTAATGTTTCGGAAACGTTTTTAGAACATTAAAGGTTTTCAAAATGTTAATTTGTCAACCAAGTGACGTTTTAGGAAGTTTTCTCCCCACGATGAAGAAAGCACATGTTTTTAAACCGGCGCAATGTGATTGAGAAGTACGCTGATGATTCTCAATTTACCATTAAAACAGGCTCGTTGCAAAGCAGTTTTTTTATTCGAATCTGTCAATTCACTGTCGGCGCCGTGCTTCAGGAGAAATTCGACAGTTTTCGTGCGCTCCTCGCCCAGGATAATTTTCTCATTTAGTGAGAAGGACTTCTTTTTCAGCAAGTAATCGTTCTCCATGTTGCCGTTTATTTCCCCGCAGGCGAAATGAAGAGGCGTTCCATAGTAAGACATGGCATTCACGTCGGCGCCCTTCTTCAGAAGCAACTCCAGCATCTTCACGTTCCCAGCAAGAGCAGCGCAATGAATTGGCGTGTAACCTTCGATATTGCTCAAGTTATTGTTCTCCTCGAAACTCTCCTCGTGCAGCGAGACAGTGCGAGTGTTAATATTTGCGCCGCGTTCGAGGAGTGCTTGCATCATTTCACAGGTGCCATTCATCGCGACGATATGCATCAAAGTCGTTCCTTTCGAATTGAAGGAATTCACATCCAAGTCCTCCTTCAGTAGCGACACGAAACTTTCATTGTCGCCGTGCTTCACGACAAAGTGAAGAAGAGTCGAGTATTCTGGACTGAGAATGTCGAAGTCCTTTTTGACGCTCAAGAAAAAATTTATTAGGTCCTTGAATTTTGTGCTGTTCATCAAATTTTCTTTTTCGTCCTCCTCGTCGTCTTTTGGAATTCTCTCCTCCTCTTCCATGAATATTTCCACTGCGTTCAAAAGTCCAGAGAGCAACGAATCCTCGAGTTCCTTCTGGTATTTCTGCACTGGACTTCCCAACAGTTCCGAATTCTGGAAATAATTCAAAAAATTTAATTCACATTCTCCATTAAATCATTACTCTTCAAGTTTTCCAATAAATTCCAAAAATGTTTTCAGAATAGTAGATTTTTAATTTAAAATTTATTTTTTTAATGTAAATTTTAATTATTTCGATGTTCGCTTTCTCAATGTTCAATTTTTAGCATTGGAAAATTTGCGAGAAATTTGCTGCTACCAGAATAGTGGAAATTTTATTTAAAATTTGTTTTTTGGATACAAGTTTTCATTATTTTGATGTTCAATTTTTAGAGTTTACAAGAAGTTCTAAAACTTTTACGACAATTGCTAAATTTGTACAGGAATATTTCTTAAAAATTTTAAATAAATTTGCTTCTTCCAAAAGAGTGGAATTGGTATTAAAAATATATAAAATTGAGTCTGCTTAATAAATTTATGAATTTAAAATTTCAAAGAGTATGAGGAACTTTTAATTACTATTAAATTGAATTTTTATTAACTTTCTAGAAATTTTCTTGTATAGAATTGGCATTTTTCTGAGAGTTCAATAAAAGCATCTTAAGGGCGTTCACTAGCGGCCGATCATAAAAATTTTCAAGTTTCTTCAAATTTTCGCCAAGCATTTCTTTATAAATCTGTTAATTATTATAAAAGTTTAAAAAAATTTTACGTTGTTAAAAACTTAAAACTCTTGAAAAATTAGTTACTTGAGTACAAAGTTTAAATTTTACTTGTAACTTTTAATTTTGAAGTGCGTGATCAACTCATAACCTGTAAAAGTTTTTTGTGGAGGTTATTCTTTTCTAAAATTTAGCATTTAATGTTTGTACTTACACGAGAAGTGTTTGCTGACATTTTGGAAAAATACTTCTATCTGTTGTACACAAATACTAGTAAAATGTTAACAATTAAAATGTTATTCAACTTTTGAAAAAGAATTTTATAATCAGATTAAAGTATAAACACTGTTCACAGATGAGTCCCGTGGCAAATTGTGAGCAAAATTTCCATTGTGAATTAACTGGGCATCTAGGCCCAAAAATAATGCGCGCGCAATAATTTTCATTTCCTGAAAACTGATTGACAGGAAGTTATTGTGGAAGCGGCTTAATTTTTTCCACACGCCCTTAAATTTTAAATACCAAAACATTCAAAAAAGAAAAACTCAAGTAAGATTTTACCAAAGTTCAATTTTATTTTGAAATTTCCAGCAACAAACAGATTTTTACTTTAAAATTTTTCTTCCGCTTTTTTAACATTTCAGTTCAATACAAAGCTTAATTTTTTTTAGTTTATAGTGTAGACATGATATAGAGATATGGAATGTTAAAAATACTTTCTTTTTCCACCCGACATAAAATGAAAACACAATTTTAATCGACTAGCTCCTAAATTAAACATATTATAAATAATCCTTGACAATATAAAAATTAAGTTTTTCTATATAATTAACCAGAAAACTTCTTCACTGGAATGAATATAAATTTCTTTTCGATAATACTGCATTTTTATTCTTTGTAAAAAACGATTATATCAAATTTTAAAAATAATTTTTTTTAGAAACTTTCTTCTAACGAGAAAACGTATTTAAAATTTTTTGTGCTTTTTAAAAACTTAATTATCGCACGTTACATTTTTTAAAAAAATTTTGTGCGATTTTCGGAAATTAAGGAACTATTTCAATTTAAATGACACTACAACTATTTCAAAAAAATAGTTTTTTTTGACATTGCGAAATTAATCTACTGTTGATAAATAATATATCACTAGAATTCGCTAGTAATGGGACATTAAGTAATAGCAATAATTGTAAACTATTTTACTTTTCTAATTTCGTACTAGAATGTATCGTAAGGTAAATAAATTTATTTGACAATATTTGATAATTTTGCTAAAGAGGCAAAATTACGTGAAATAGAAAAAGATAGAGTTATGGTTCTGTCCCTTTCTATTTTACACAATTTCGTGAATCTATTGTGGATATTTTCTTATCTGTCGATTTATTTTACAATTGTCGTAAAAAATTATGTATCCCATTACTATTACAAGTGTTTTATCCCGTTCTTTATTATATCGAATTTAAGTTTCGTAAGTGTGCGAATTTTTTAAAATATTTCAACAAGTTTTTAGCATTTTACAAAAAAAAAATTGAAATATTGTCGTAATTAAAAGTTACTACATTCGAAAATATTGTTTTTTTTGTGAAAGTAGCTTTTTAAAAAGTGTTGTGCTTTAGCCATGGCGGAAAATTGCGTCACGTTTTAGAACTAGACTATGAGTGCGAAAAGGAGAAACGTATGTCCATCTCTTTCGCACTCATGGTCTAGTTATTAAAGCTACTTTCACACTGCGTCACATTAGGGGTTAAAACCACTCGGAGATGGAAAAACTATTGAACTTATAAGAATAAAAAGAAATCTATAGCTGTGTCCACAATAGGCTCTTTTTATCTCCTTAAGTTGAACAATTTGGTAATTGTTCACGAAGGAATCCGTGTGGCTTTATCAATTCACTTGAAATTCATAAAAATTTGCACACTTTTCAAATGCTTCTTCACGCCATGCCATTCGCATCTAAACTCAAAAGTGCAACATTCACTCTTTTAATTAAGTACATAAAACACTTTCCACTTTTGAAAAATCATCTAAAGTTAATAGTTTTGCATACTTTCAAAATTACTATCACTTGTGGAAATCGCCGTGATCTCCACTTTCTTACAAGCTAATTAATTATTATTAGGAATGTACTGTGAAAAGTTGCTTATGAAAAAAGGAATGATTCTCATCGTAACCAATTGCACGAATGTTAATATTAATATAAATGGGAATGGTTTGGATATTTGTGTTTCTCGTTAAAGGTAACTCATGTCGAGAGCCTTGTACAGCATGTGTAGATCCTTGTGACTCTGTATCCTCCAGAAGGGAAAGTTGTAGGCTCGCGCTGCTGTCTCGTCATCCGGACTGTCGCCAATCACTACGTACGTGCACCTTCGACCGAATCTCGCTATTACTCTTCCGAAACATGTTTCCTTTCCTGAAAAGAGGAAAAAATTCCAGACTATTGTCTATAAGGGTATAAAGTTAAAATATCTACCTGTTTTGCTGGCACAGTAGATGTTTTCAATGGGGAAAATCCCGCCAATGCCAAAGAGTAGGACTTTCGCGAGCGCTGGTATCAATTGCGTGGAGGTGACAAGAATATTAACATGCTGATGTCTTTTGTTGATGAGAGTGAGACATTTGATGGCCATTGTCAGCCAATTGTCGGTGAGGGCTTCGATGTCAGAACGCACCTGCAACCACTGCTCCCGCTTTTGCGATCCGAGGAGACCACCAACATTGTTTCTATAATTACAATAAATTTCTTTGATTTTCCTATAACGAAACGCTAGTTTTCTCATCCAGTCGACTCCGCCTCGAACTGTCGATCCAACGCAAAGACCATTGTTGCCTGGGGAACATTGGAAGCCATCAGTCGCAAAGTTGTAGGACGCGAGGTCCTGTCCATTATCGTCTGCCGAGACGTCGTCAATGTGGGCTTGGTCACAATCCTTGGAAATTGTTATTAAACATTATTTTTCACCCAGTCTCGTGAAGAACAGTTTGTATAGGGCTCGATTTAATTTGCCAACTAACCTCGAGATCGTTGAAGAACAAGTGAGTGTCTGCGAGGTTGAAGATCATTTCCTCCATACTGTAGGCCACATGCTTGACAAGAGTAGGGTCCTTGCCATGATTGGTGGCGTATATGCCCGTAAGAAGGGTGTGGAAAACAACTATGGTTTCGTCGAGGTCCCAAATGAATATCCGACTTGGTCCGGCTTCCGTGGTCTCTGCCGAGCCAATACTATTTCCGCTTCCACTTTGCCGCCTTCCTCGCCTTATGGGCTTCGCAGACGCTGCAAAATAGGATAATTATCATCGATTTTCAGGTCCTTTTCGTTAGAAATTTAATACAATTTCGTTTCTCCATTGAATAGAAGCGGACTCTGCGATTAAAATGACACGTGCGTCTAGCGATAAACTATTAATATACTGTTTTCTTAATTAAATAAAATTAAATTCAACAAAATACAATTAAAAATAGCATTCTTCGCAAATGTGCGGATGGGAGAATATTGATTTAACTTGGTTGGAAGAATGCACTTTTTCCGAATATCACGTGAATTATTATTATCGGGCAATGATGCTTGTGATAAAATTATCGACCACGCGACTCATATTACCTTCAACGGTAGTGGTTTCCCGTGCGGTCAAGTCGCTGGCATCGTGAGCGGTCGCATCGAACGTGAGTGGCGATTTAGTTGAATCTTTTAACAGATAAAGGCGCAGTTTTAATTTAATTTCTTTAAATGCAGCTCTAATTTTAAGAAATAAAATTAAACATTTCGAATGTATTATTTTAATAGTTTTTACCTGCAAAATTGAGGTTCCCAATGTTGAAGGATGTGGGCGAGGGATGATATCCAGCCATTGGATAATATCCGGAATATTGCAACGATACCCTGTCATTTCCATAAATTTGACTACTGTAGGCTGTGTAATCGAGCTTCTAAATTCAAAAAAATAAACCAGATTTGTAGTAATGATTCGTTAGCAAACTAAATAAGAATCAATTTAAATAAGGACCAAACAAAATAACGAATATTTAGAAAATATAAATTACCTGCGAAGCAGATGATATATTTTGACTCATTGGAGGAAACGTGGTCGTCCCACTATTGTAGCCATAGGCCGAATATTGAGCTATCGAGCTTGGATTCGAATAGGAATTCAGATATGGACTTGGCAAGGCCGGCGAATTCTTTGAAACTGTCGTCGTTCCGTACGATGGCGAATTGTATATGCTGACAAAAAGACATATTTTTAATGCATTAAAAAGCTACGGTAGAAATTTTATCAAAACTGTATTCAACGCTTTCGGGTTTTTCAAAAGTATATACATACTTTCAGACACTAATATAGTTAAAGTAAACTAGAATTTTTATTATAAGTCATCCAAAAACTTGAATTTTCGACAGTATTATTTTTAAAATATTTTAGCACCTAGATATCTCGATTTTTGCTTTGACAAAATTGTTATTTTCTATTTTACCTATTGTAGTACTGATTGGCATTATACAGCGAGTCATAATCGGCCTTCTCCATAGAATCAGGAAACTCTTGATCCTTTTCCTCGGCATTCTCGTCAATATAGAGTTCACCACTGGGGACATTTTCGCTCTCTGGACACTCCTGAACCTCATTTTTAACTTCTGTTTCTTTAGAAAAATTTCGTTTTATTATTTATCACTCTTTAACTAGCAAATGAAATATTCTATAACAGATAATTCTCTAAATATAGTCGTGAAATCGTAAATTAAGAAATTAATGGTAAAAAGAAAGAACTGTGTCTCTTTTTGTACGAAAGGCTGTCGGAGGTTTTTGATTGACAAGAAATGATGAGTGTTTGGAATTTTATCTATATACCATTGTTTGAAGAGCGAGGGTTCTGTATTGAGGCCTCTGTCGACGAAGACACGTTGCCAGCATTGTCTAAAATCCCTGCCGGTTTCGTGGGGTCATTGTCTTCGGTTAACATATCACTCACTCAATCTGAAAAAAAGTTTTTTGCTTCAACTAAATCAAAAATCGAACGTTTTGTTTGTTCAAACAAATAATTCATTTTTGCAGTTCAAAATTAAAGTGTATACAGCAATTATTCAAATAAAACAATGTCTAAATTTATTAAGGTTTACTTCTATCGTAAGAAAAAGTTGGCGATTCTTTTGTGCTTATCTGCTTTATCGACTGAACATAGATGGGAACTGATATGAAAATTTTCCAAAAATTAATGACTTAGGCGCTTTCATCTATAAAACGTTTGCTTAAACTCCCTTCGTTTGTGAAGAGGCTAATAAAAATGGTGTTAATCGGATGATATGAATATATGAATTTAAATAGTATTAATAAGTCGAATAAAGTTGTCAATTCAGAATGGACAGTATACAGGATATTAAGAGTTTTGAATAAAAAATTAGCATCTTCTTGACATCTCTTGATCTTATTTTAAGTATCTTGGCGGAAGGATAATAAATTATTAGCTGCCAATTGAACGTCGAAGAGGTGGAGTGTTAAAATGGAGATGGGTAGGCGTCCACTACAATTCTGAGCAAACGGCCAATAGAATTCCTTTCACAAGTTGAACATTATGTTTTCTTTATGTTGCCAAGTCACTATCTATTCGTGCTCCGCCCTTATGCCTTCCCTTTACTCCAGTTATTGCACTTTTCGTGCTCAGGATCGTACAAAAAAAGGAAATTATAAAATTTTTAAATCGTTTATAAGAGGCGCGAAGCTGTGGAACAAGCTACTTGATAGGCTTAGAAATTTGCGATTTATTTTTTAAAATTTGATTCTTTATTCCCTAAGCATTCTGAATTGTTTAATATAATTTAGGTAACACGGTTTTTAAAAATTTAACAAAGTTTATTCCACATATTTTGTACTAAGGATTCTAAACAACTTGTTCATAAACTGTCGGGTTAAATTATTCCGAATTATTTTGAAGCAAAGAGAAATCTTCCCTAATATAGCATCCAGATATTCAAGATATATGGACATTGGTCCTAATAGAATATCTTGAGGACAACCATGAAATACTTCAATAAAATCATTTATAGAAATGTTCTGAACTATTTGGAGTATCTTGAAGTGTATTAGAAAAATATTGAATCACTTTAAAATACTTGGAAATATCGTCAAGAATCTCTTTTAAAATAAACATAAACAGCGGCAGAGAATAATATATACAAAGTTTGAAAATAAAATAAAAAGAAGAATAATTCTTTTCTTTTACATTCAGAAAAAGTTTATTACTCTTAACTAAAATGTAAATTTTGGTAATTTTCGTTCTTTATTCATCACGATAAAACGGGTTGATTTGTTGATTCAAATAAAAATTTGGTTCATTTTAATATAAACACAGAATGTGGGCGCATAACACAAAAATAGATCAAAATAATCTGCAAGGACTTAAGGATTAAAATAACCCATCGAAGGATTAATTTTTCGCAATCGTTACAAATAAATTTGTTTAAATATACAGTTTTTAATACCCCATACTTTACTCTATACGCTCATAAAATTCACAAATTATATTTGATTTAAATACATTTTTTAGAAATAATAAACATCCTAAATTTAACGATAAACTTTTGCCTCGCTTCTTGTCTCGTCTTGATCCATTTATACTGTATATGTTGATATTAATAAAGAAAGTGTTTGTAATAATTGAAGACATTATTTCCTCAACCATATATTCATGATAAGAAAAGGCTGATCTTCTAAACTCTAAATAAAACGCGTAGACTCTTATTTATCGCAAAGACAAACTGCTTAACTTGCATTTTAAATATAGTGAAAATTATTCTCAAAGGTCGTTAAAAAAATCTTTTTTCTAAAGTTAAAAGAAGTAATTATTACCCTTTAAATTAGAATTAGTTCAAATATTTAGTAATTTGAATTAGTGACTGACTTTCTGCTATATATTGAATTAGTAAATTTTCCTAATAAGTATTACTTTCTACTAATTTGTTACCAATTAATTCAAAAGAGATTGAAAAATATTAAAGTTCTTTAATAAATGAAATTTATAAAAATATCTAATGTATATTATATATTTAATTTTAATAATTATCTATACATATTTGATATCACTGCGCGAAGTAAAATCAAGGCAATATTGATCATTCCAGTTTCATATTTTATTACATGTGCATAATTAAATTATTACCACACGCGTAATTTTATAAAATTAAACATAGCAAAGGAATAGTTAATTATGTAATTTTATATTATTATTATTATTATTATTATTATTATTATTATTTATATTCTATTTAGAATGTAATGAGAATTTTAATTCTTCCCGGTGCAAAAAAGCAATTATGAGGTGAATTGAACGTAATATAAATAGTTCATGACCAATTAAAATTCATTACACCCTTAACAAGTCAAATTAGATGCATAAGCACATGCTTGTTACTGTATGTACTTTTAATACAATATATTTCGCACATACGCATGCAGATGAGCCGAACATTGAAAATAAATTGAGTTCATGCAATTTTTCATCAATTCAATTACTTTTAATTACTGAAATTATACATGCAGATATGTGAAAATTTATATTAACCAGAATGATGAATGATTTCAATAATTTTAAATCAAATACGAATATAATTTTAAAATAGAAACACATTTAAATATCGCTAATAATCACAGAAAAAAATATAACTTGCTTGAAGTCTATAATTTTCACTAAAAAAACTTATATATTACTCCAAATATTTACTAAATTTCTTATCAAAAAACTGATTTTAAAACCTCAAAATGTCTAAGTTTCTATTTAAGCCTAAAACAATTTATATTAGCATAATTTTTTACTGAATCTAATCTATAGTCCACTTTTGATTAAAAAAATTTATATTAACATAATTTTTTACTGAATCTAATCTATAGTCCACTTTTGATTAAAAAAATTTATATTAACATAATTTTTGACTGAATTTAAGCCTTGAGAGTATGATTTAAAGTTTTAAAGACAGCTAAATCTTGTTTTAGGTATAAAATTAGTCTTACTTCTCAATCCATTTCTGTTTTAAGATGTAAACCATTTAAGACTGTTTTTTCTGTATTTTTTACGAAATTAGAAGTTATTACTTTTTACATAAAAAGTTTTAAAAATTGTAATAAGATACACAAGCATGACAGAAAAAACAAAGTCAAAATCCATTTAGATCTTAAATCAAAAATAATTGTTTTTGATTTTAAATTTAAAAGAATTTTTAAATTTAAACTATGGGTCAGGTCATAACTTTAGGACTTAAAATAATCCTCTGAAGGCGATTTAGTTTCTAATGTAAACGATTTTTGTCAAAAGTGGATTATAAGTAACATTTGTTTTTTACAGTGTTGTTTACAATTTTTGTAAATTTATTTTTAAAAATGCCTTCGATTTTGAAAGTAGAAGAAAAAATACAATAACTGTAATAATATTCTTAAAAATTAAGGATTTTTTGTACCAATTTAATTTAAAAATAAAGCAATGAAATAATATGCGTAAATTTTAAAACAGCAAGAAAGAGTAAAATTTCTAAAATATTCTCTAGTTTCACTTTTTGAATATGAAATAGAGGAAACTTTCTCTTCAGGAAACGGTTTACGCATATGGACCAAATATGACTTTTCTGTGTGTTTTGGGCCCAAAATACCCTTCTCCCATATCTCCCCAAGGCCAGAGGCGAGGGTTCAGAAAACAAAAAGCATTCCAGACAATAGCCACATTTTTTTTTACTTTCCTCTGTCTTTTTCCAGCTCATTTAATTCATAACAGTAAAATGCAGTAACGTTCTAATTTTTTACTTTCTGGTAACTTTACCTTTTATTTAATCGAAAACTTCTGCATTATTTAAGTAAAAATATTATTCTTATTATTGTAATTAATAACTCTTTATTATTTATTATTATTTTTATCAAATCAGGTATTATCAATCATAATTATCGATAATTATATGGTAATATGGCATGTTTAAACTTTTAGAGTAAATTGTTGTAGGATCCTACTGTATTTAAATTTTTCTTTCCTATTTTTATTAATTATTGGCTTAAACCATTTAATTAAAGGGCAGAAACGTAAAATTTTATTGAATCCAGTATTGTATTCGGAATAAAAAACTGCAAAAAGATGAAAAGAAATAATTGCTGTGTACAACTTAAATTGATATTAATTCGCAAGTTTTTCCAATTTTTGTCAATAGTTTCTAATATTAAAAAATTGAGGAACAAACCTTTATTCAGCAATCGTTTCCGACGGAGAAATATCGGATCCAGTGGCGTAGTTTCAACAAAATCTCCTCAACCCCACCTCCAGACGACACCTGTACATCATCCCTTAAGAGGCTCGTCTTATCACAAAACTTATTCCATTACCGCCCACGTTCAACACAATTAAAATCACTTGCCACTGGACAAGTCACTTCTTGCCACTTCACTCAAGCCTCTCGACTTGAAATAAATCGAAATTATTAATTTCCCAGTATTTTAGACAGAAATTAAAACGCGAGGTGAGAGAACTTTTCCGCGTTTTCTCCTCGAGATTACGTATAAATGCAAAAAACTGTTGCTTTCTCAGAAAACTGTTTTCCTTATCAATGAGAGTGTCAGAAAAGTGATGATGAGGGTCGCGCGACCCTTCCCCGTGTCGCGCACCAAGATTATTTCACTTTTCACGATGAATGAAAAAAAGGAAAAAAAATCTCGATCTGTATTTTCAGTTTTCTTCCGGCATTTCGAATTTTTCGTTTGTCTATCGTTTTATTATCACACACGGCTTAACGAAACGTGTGTTTCGCTGACTCGGATCGCCAGGCTACGTGATGCTGCAGCCTGTTTGGAGTTCTGAGCATGCGAAATGTCGCCGCCACCCCCGCCCTGAGATCACGTGGTTGGCATGGCTCTCCCACTCACTTTGGCATCGAGCTTAATTCAGAGAGAGAATACTCTCGTTTCGTTTATGTGCGAGCACAACAGGGATGGCTAACTTCTGGGTTCAGTGCCCCCCTCCCAACCCCCACTCGAACTCAAAATAATAAACTACGGATAAAAGCAATTAGGATTAAATTATTATTTTCATTCATAAAATTGGAAACAATTACATTTTACTGTGAAATGAATGGTTCGTTATTTGTTAAATAATTCATTGTAATATAAACTGGATGTAGGTAGTAAAAATGTAAAACATATGATATTAAAAGCTTGCTATAAAATTGCCGAACGTTTGCTGGAAGTATTTTTTAAACGCCTGCTCTGGAAGGAGTGTTTTCGTTCTTGAAAAGCGGGTCGAAAGCAGGGCTTTTCTCAACTCCTCTCAACAGAGTTTGGCTAAAGTAAATGTAAAACACGACTGAAATATTTAAAATATGCATTTTGGAAGAAAAATATTAATTTTATTATCAAGATTCTATAAAACATTGAAGAATACCCCATTTTGCGATTGCTATATAAAGCCAATAAGCAAAATCTACATTTCAGATGTTCAAAGTTGGGCTTAAATTTCGACTCGGATTTATGTGTTAAAAAAATCGTCTGATGTGTCAATATGGTTAGGGTATTAATTTTCTAGAGTTTCACACTAATTTGGATTATGTATCATATCGTAAGAGAGAGAGATCCGGTTTTCCATATTTCATCACAATAATCGTTGCATTATGATAATGTAACACATTTCGCGAAAAATTTATAAATGTCAGTAACATTAGCCTATTTTAATAGTGTATTTTGAAAAAAATAAAAATTTTTTTTTCCACTTTTGAATCTTTATCAACAATCAAGTGTTAAAATAAACGTCTTGCAAAGACATTTTAGCCATTTTGAACCGTCAAATATGCAGTTCTAATTCTTGTAAAATGTGGATAAAATAATGGATATAATGGTTCAACAATTCAAAAAATCCAGATTATAAACTGAATGTTATTAGTATATGATTCTGGAATCATCCTTTATAAATTATATCTACTTCTTCAAGTTTCAGTACAGATAATACAATTGCCTTACAGTCTCAATTCCTTTCTATACATCATTGTTCATCAATTTCTCAGATGAAATCAGGTATTTAAATGAGAAAAGAAAACGATTCGAAAGTACATCCAGTTAAAATTGGAATGTGAGGGAAAAACGATTAATGAAAATTTTCCCGAAAGTTTAAAGTATAATATAACTTTGCCAACTGTAGAATCCTATAGCTATATATATAGTAAACAATGGTATAGAAGTGAGAGACTGATGGATGTGAGTGAGGTGAAGGATTGCAGGGACGGGGTGTTTTTCACGGCGACGTATAGCGATAAGCGACATTCAACGGAGAGAAAGAGAGAGACAAGAGGGATTTTAGATGAATGATGGGGACACAATACAAAAGGGATGCAAGAGCACTCGCAAAGATGATGTAAAAACTCTTAAGAGTCGAGTTACATTTTCGAGCTTTTAGTGTGTACAAGATTTCAGATTTTTTTATCCAACTTTATGTATTGTATACCTCAAATGTCTAACTTTACGAAAAACACTTTCATCTCCAATATTTTTTTTCATGTATTTTTTAACAGCACATTATGTCATTTATCCATTTTTGACCCCTAAGAATTAATTAGAATTAATGTAGGAATATTGTATATTACCCCCCAAAAAAAGGAATATTTTTCTAATTCAGACTAAATTATTTCTTTATAAAAAGTCCCGAAGTTTTTGATATACTTGAAATAAATCTTTAAATGTCTCGTAATTTTTTAATATTGAAAGCAAAAGTAGACTGAATAATGAATTTATTAACAAACAGGGAAAGTTTAAGGAAAACCAAAAAATTTAAAAAAAACTTGGAAATACTATTTCATTACATATTAACATTAATTAATTGTCCAATGATAAAAATTAGCCAGGTGTTGAAAAAGTGTAATTTGAGTATATATATTTATTTTTTACTGTAGAAACAAAAAAATCAGATGCAAGGGATCAAATATTAAGAAGCGGTATCCTTTTTTCACAGGCTGTGCGGAAAAAAAATTTTTAGGATGCATTTTCTCAGTTGGACAAGCACAGGACCCAATAAGGAATTAGTGTGGTACAAAGCACAATCTAGATCGAGGGCTCTTCACGGACCAACACAATAGAGATTAGTTCTTTTACATAATAACTCAAGGGTCGCTTAAGCGAACTTAATATATCGGGGTCGCTGCCATTTTACGATAGAATGAACATCATCTTTTCGAGAATGTAAAAAATCAGACGTGTCGATATATGTTATAACAAAAATATCCAAAATATTTTCAAAAATTACTTTTATCATAAAAGTTATATTTAAATATAATGTTGATTATTAAATATTGGTCATTTTTTTAATTGCAAAAGTTTTGTTGAATTTTTATATAACATTTTCTTTGTGCACCAGATAAAAACCACTAGACCGAATTAAGTGAAACCTGATAAGATTTTAGATTTAGCGAGACTTAAAATATTAGCCATACTGAATTAAAAAATCTTAATTTTTGCAAGAAAAAAATTTTTTAATTCATAAACCTCATTATATGCGCGACATACTGCTAAACTTTAAATAAGGAACAATGAATTGTGGTTTTAGAATCCGGTAATCACAATTTAAGTTAAAATTTAAAATATAATTAATTTTCGTCCATGCACTGAAAAAAAAATTTATTTGATTCAAATAACCGATTATTTGTCTATAATCAAATAAATATTTACTTGAATCATATAATTTTTATTTGAATCAATTAATTAGTATTTGCTTCAAATACTGAAATATTTGATTCAAATACAATTTATTTGATTCAAATAAAAATTATTTGATTCAAGTAAATATTTATTTGATAATAGTAAAATAATCGGTTATTTGAATCAAATAAATTTTTTTTTCAGTGTGTGGATCACGATTTATGAGGCGTTTATTTGTGGCAGTTATTATTTCAAAAAAAACACAACCCGAGAAATGGAATGTCTTTTTTTTCTATAACTGGAACGTCAGTTTACGACATTTACTTACAATCAACTCTTTGTTTGACTTTAGTGTAAACTGTGTAAATTAATCATCTTGAGACCTTTTTGACAAAGGTTTAATTTTCTAAACTTTAGAACATAAACAATATTCACTATACAATAGGCGCTTTTAGATCTAGAAATATTTTTTCATTTTAATATAGAAAAAGCTGTTATATTAACGAATTCTTCAAAAATAGGATAAAATTATAGTCGTCTGATTTTTGAACAGCTTAAAAAATGATGTATTGCACCTTACGTGCAAAATAATTAATTTCGAGCAATTGTAATGTCCACCATTCTTTTTTTTTTTAATTTGCTCTTTCGCACGAAAAAGTCAAAAATACTTTTTACTT
The DNA here is from genome assembly GCA_032873175.1 of Leptopilina drosophilae. Taxonomy (NCBI): domain Eukaryota; kingdom Metazoa; phylum Arthropoda; class Insecta; order Hymenoptera; family Figitidae; genus Leptopilina; species Leptopilina drosophilae. The sequence goes on along the minus strand of CM065486.1, from coordinate 43,618,310 downwards.
GTCCATCTTTTGTTATTTATGTTCAACTACGAGAATAAATGAAAAATGAAATTACCAGTTTTTGAAAACATTCACCTTATTTTCGTTATTACATTTTTATTCAGGTCGCTACTCGCTTTTTGGCGACAAAAACAGACGATACTTTAACGATATATACCTGCGAACGAAGAACGAAGAAGGAAATTCAGGAGATATTCTCGCGCATTCGCAGTAGAGAAATAAACGTGCGCAACGCAGAAGGTTTCAAATTAGAATGAGGATCAGCTGAGCAATGTTTATATCGTGATCGTCCATGGAAAATATTTACAAGTATGTGCAAAATTACTTTACAATTTTTAAATATCAGTTTGCAATGAACAGCGTGTAGTTTTCTTTTTCTTGTGTTAAAGAAGTTTAGTAGAAAATTTGTCTTTGTTACACACAAAATACTTGAATGACGAGTTAACCTCACTTTTTAAATGTTTAGAAACTATAAATGTTTTTCTTGTTCTCAATTATAAATGCAGGTATGTACTCGTAAATTCTTTAGTTTTGATCGTTTTAATCTAAAAAACAGTTATTTTTATATTTCTGGTATTTAACTAGAAATTTGAGTTTCAAATTGCACGGTAAAAATATATAAGGTATTATTTTGACAGTTATGAAAATTCGATAAGAAGGATACAAAAGCAGTTTGGTTATTTATATAAATTTTTTTATACAAGCATAAAATACTCAAATTTGTTTATAGTAAGTAATTTTTCAGAATATGGATCAAATTATTGTTAAACCTGAAATCTGAAATATAGTCTTTAACTCATTTTCTAAGTTAATTATAATTAATTAAAATATAGTAATAGTATAGCGTCAGTTATTTGTTATTTGCAAAGTTGTTATAACAAGTAACCTGAAGACTGAAAGAAGTTCACTTAGTCATTATCTTCACTGGGATAAATTGCATACACTTGACAAAGAAATTTTGTTTTTATCATCGTTATAAATTTTTATTGGTAAAACAATTTTATTTCTTCATGTTTAAATATTTTAACGTTGTTCATGTTAGAAACATTTTTTTAATTATTTATTCACGTGTAAAGTGTATTTTTATCTTTTGTTTTTAAATAATTGATAAAATTTTAGTTTCTGATAAGGATGGCTGTTCCTTCACGTTTAGAATCTTCACATTCAGGAAATGTGAATATTGTTGGGTGGGAGCAAAAATTCATGAGCTTTTTATGCACAGAAGTGTGTAGCGATGCCTTCCCTCAGGGAAGACACTAATTTGACCTATTTTCTCAATTTTCTATATTGTTTACGTGGAAAAACAGATTTTTTTAAATGATTTTAATTTCACGTGCGAAGTAGGTATACGTTTGAGTTAAACAGTTCCCTCTTGTCCAAATAGATAAAAATCAATTTTCAATTCCAAAAAATTCCCGTACAGTTGAAAGATGTAAAAAATTTCTCGAGTAAAAAAAGATGTTTTTAATCGCAGGTAATTCCCATACTTTACACAGTTTATGTGTTAAGTTTGCGAATATGTGCGAGCTTTATATTGTCGTGTGGAAAAAAAGGAACTGTGAGAGACGAGATGTAGACACGGAGAGTGTGTTAAATGCGAAGATGCATCTCGCAGGTAAATTGTCAAATGCAAAGAGTCGCGACTACGCCACTGAGGGGATACTCGAATTTCACGACATGTTTACAAAGATCCTAGAGATAAGTTGAGAATGGTCGCCCTTCTTTTCCTTCCCCTCTCAACCCCTGCCCCCATGTCTCCTCCATGGGTGTAAGGTGACAGCTGCCTGCGCCTGCGTTGCGTTCCGAGCCTGTGTGGCACAAAACTACGTGTGCAACCGACCACCATCGACTATTCTGATGAAACAACAAGTCTTGCAGGGCCGGTTTTTCACCACATTTACTCGAAATTCAGTTTGGAATTTTATTTTCTTCAAATATAAAATCCAAATTGGAAAAGGGGTCCTTTTTGATTTTTTCCGAATTCGCGATACGATCGCTACTCTACATTATCGACATTTTATAACTTAAAAAGATTTTTTCCCTCGTAAAGAATCTGGATCCTTTTGTCGGCATTGTCTTAATTACTTTTTTTTATAATTTTAGAATGTTGATTGATTAGAGAATAAAGTTAGCAACCGATAAGAAACAAGTTTCCAACTTGTACTGTGTCCGAATTATGGGAATCGGTCAAAATTTTATGGAAATGACCGAAGACCACGTTGGTAAAGTAGATTTCGAAGCATTAAAAGATTTTACGTTTATGTGTCAACATCGAAAGAGTAAAATCTTTGACTGCACTATAAAGTAAATTGACATTCCCGTTGTCTAAGTTTTGGTATTTCGAAACTTTTTATGATTCCAAATTCAAGAATGAATCAAAGAGTTTATTAAAATCCGTCTCATAACCTAAAATAGCAGACTGGAGGACACTTATAGTGCCCGTGATCAGTTTTTTTAAAATCAGATCTGTCTCTCTTTTTAAAAGGTTGATAAGCCATTTTTCAGGGAGAGTCTCTGATATTTAGAAAGGATTTCCAACTCTTGGAACACGCATTGCTTAGAATGTCGAGACGAGAACCGCAAAGATGTGAAACATAATCCAAGTTGCACCAGGCAGGTTCGAGCTCAGCCAAGCGAGGCAGCCAGCTTCTAAAGAACGCGACGTTATACGAATCAGATTACATCTCGCGTTTGGTCGCTTATCTTTTCTTCTTCATTCTTCGATTCCCTTCAACGGTCCATCGCTCAAAATTCTCTTTCAATTGACTGCAATTCAGCCACAACCTGCTTCCAATTTTTATTTTTCCCCCTCTATTTTCCGTTCTAACAATTAACAAGTTTTAATTTTTTTCTCAAATACATCACGCCACGAAAAGTTTAACTGTTTGACAATATCGAAGACACGGACCGTGAGAAAGACCCAGTCAGCGATTGGACGGACAGAAATGTTTAAGTTTACAAGCCCTGACAGACATTTTTGAAGGCCTTTCTTGCTCCAACACTGTTAACAAGAGAAATATTAAAAAAAAATTTTACAATTTGCTATAGAAAATTTTTATACTATTCATTCCGTTTTCTGAATCTACAAATTTCAGTATATTGTAAGATCAACTGAGGGTGTACTTTTAGAAACCGGTTATGACACACTGACCGGATCATTAATCTACACCCTCAAATACATTGAATAGAAAATATCAAAGCGAATTCGGCAGCATTTGATACTAAAAAGTACGAAAAAAGAACATTTGTATTCACTTGATAGAAGATGAAACAAGTTTCCTACACTGGAAAAAAAATTTATTTGATTCAAATAACCGATTATTTGACTATTATCAAATAAATATTTACTTGAATCAAATAATTTTTATTTGAATCAATTAAATAGTCTTTGCTTCAAATACTGAAATATTTGATTCAAATACAATTTATTTGATTCAAGTAAATATTTATTTAATAATAGTCAAATAATCGATTATTTGAATCAAATAAATTTTTTTCAGTGTAATAATTGTACTGTTAGCACAAAAAATAAGATTTTGCTTCTTAAGAAAATGTGTTTATTTAGAATACATCTTAATATGCGAAAGAGAAAAAATTTCGTTTCATAGAAACATCAAAAGATTAATTAATACCTTACAACTAAATAAACATACATAATCTTCTATTCCACTCTCAAATTGTTAAACACTACAATTTTCGAATTGCCCTAATCTTTTTTTCGCTTCTTGTTCTATTAATTTGGAAGGGAATAGAGGAATAATTTCCGAAATCGAACGTAGGATTTTTTTTTTTGAATTCTCGAATAGAAAATAAAAAATAGTGATTTTTCCTTGGAAAAAATGTTACTCGTTGTCGGCGTTGCTCGCTTGAAGGAAAACAGGTTGCTGTCCACCTTGTGCGACTTGAATTAATTGCGGCTGCGCTTGAATTGGAGCCGCTTGAATAATTATTGGTTGATTACTGCCACCCTGGACTTGCATTCGTATCATTTGCAATTGTTGCGGCGTCAGTTGAATCTAAAATTTCGAAAAATATTTTTTAGCTTTTGTAATTTTTTTTTTTTTGAAGAATCTTTCAAAAGGATAGAAAGTTTACCGGAATTTGTTGAATTTCTCCATTTGGTGTGACAATTTGTTGTACGATTTGTATGCCACCGGCTTGAGTGGAAGGACTTTGTTGGGGTTGCTGCAGTTGAATTACCGTCTGATTTGACGTTTGCTGCGGACTTTGTACATTTACCGACTGTGTATTTGTGTCCTGAAAAAATTTTAATTTTCTTATAGAAAAAATAAAAGTACATAAAAATTGGTTCAGTATATTGAATAAAGACTTTACCTCTGAGCTCCCAATGTTAATCGTCTGAATGTGTCCCGAGGAAGGTTGAACAATTTGAATAGGTTGATTTGTTCCGTTATTTTGTACATTCTGGTTGGCCGAGGCTTGCTGCTGGGCAAGTTGAAAGTAGTAATGAACCTGATCGGAATTCATAGAAGTACGAACCGTATTATCGTTTTGCGCCTTGCTCTGCTTGAGTTCGTCGCGGGGCACGATGTCAATGAGAAAATCGAATTGATCGTATTTCGTGATCGCCATCGCAATGTCGTTTCTCTGGAGAGTTCGCCTCTTGTTGTCCTCCGTGTGGACCCAAGCGCGCAATGTCAGCTCGTGAATGAAAATTTCCGCCGCTTTCGAAAATAACATTGGCGCCTCGGCACTTATCATTTTCACATCGCCGTCCAGCTTCATTATCTTTTTTATCCTCGCCAGTGGCAGCGACTGTGTCTTAAGGTCCATCTGTCAACACCAAAACAACTATTAATATTGTCCTAAAATTCTCTAAATAAAATAATTGTTTACATTTCCAAGTTTTGACTATTTATAACTTTATGAATGTTTGCCTCCTCATAGAGAAAGGATTGTGTTTTATTTATTTATCTTGTGAATAAAAAGTTTGGAAATATTTCAGCGGTGAACGTCTTGCGGGAAATATGCCAGAGCCAGTGCATCATCAAGTGAATGCAGCTCGGAAAACATTCCAAACCTTGCATCAAATTGCAAAATTGCTGAATACGAATTTGGATCCAGCAACGTTGAGTATTTGCGTGAGACTGTGCGAAAATGGAGTGAACCCTCAGGCCCTGGCAACTATCGTCAAGGAATTGCAAAAGGAAGTCAAGAATTTGGACGCAACTCCCGATGATTTCGGTCTCAATAAATCTCCTTCATTTAAATGAGTATCAACGTAATGTAATTTTTTAATCCACTTGAAAAAGAAATCCAGTTTATAAATATGATTTTAAAATAATTTCTTTAACTTTTTCATTATGTACAAAATCTGTTTTACATTTTAGAAGTTTAGTTGCCAAAAAAACAAGGTTGAAAAATTACTCAACTATAACTCAAATGGATTTAAACTGTTTAATAATTTAAAATGGAAATAAACTAAATTCTCAAATAATTGATAATTATTTTAAATTTCATTAATATCGAAAAAATTTAGATTTTCTATCTCAGACAAAAGTCCAAGTTATTTAATTCAATTTAATTTAAACATTAAAGAATGCCTTCGTTTTAGTCTTATTTTAAATTAAAAATATTTTACGACTGAACAAAATAAGATTAATTTTAGACAAGGATATGGAATGTCTGGGAAAAAGATCCAATATGAATCGTAAATTTAATTTCAACCATCAAAAACTTACTGTGGTAATTTTTTTAATTTCCTCCGTAACTTTTGGCCAGAATTGTGTCAAATTTTGCTGGGCTTCCGAACTCCCAGGCGAGGCAATTTGCAAATCACCATTTGAATCTCCTTCCACTTCGCTATCCTGGTTCCTGTAAATTTCGGTTTTAGCATTAGAATCAATTTCTTTAAATTTCGCATATAAAACTTATTTGCAAAATAATTTGTAAACTATGGAAAATACTTTTAAAAAATATATTTGAACTATCTAACTCCTGCATTCAATATTGCAGTATTTAAAAAAATTGAAAAATGTACCTTTTCATAACAAAAATTTTTTTGTTTTGATCAAGAAATAAAAATGAAAGCCCCTGACTTCAGTCATCATTGTTTACTCAATTGTTCGTTATCCATTTACACCCGAACGCACAATTTGTGTGAATTTTACACTTATCACTAGATTACCGTCAACAATTGTGTGAAATAATGTAAAAATAAAATAACAAGTAGAAAACAATTTCGTCTTGTAAAAATTTACCAGAAATTGTTATCAGAAAAAAATTGAGTAACTAAGAAAAAACGCCGGGCATTTTATGAGACAATAAAAATTTTAAACTTAGATAAAATGGATAAAATTTATATTTAGAATAAACAAAAGGAGTGGTAATAAAATATTTTTATGAAAAAATAAGTGACACAACATAACCTAAAAAAGGATCAATATTTACTTACGCATTTACAAAGAAAACCGACATTTTTCAGATAGTATTTCTACGTATAAATACAATGCTTAATGAATATTTGATAATTAGTCTATCATTTTGATCTTCCTTGCACGGGAAATACAAATTTCGTTCGAAAAATTGCAATTCGTTGAGACGATCGTCGTTAGTTTCACCACCAATCACACAACTTTGTCAAGTGACCAATTAGTTTGAGAGCGCCTTCTCAGACGGCGCCTCTCACCGTGGTAGGGGTAAATGGCGCCAAATTCAAAATTACAATTCTCTTTTATTTTTCAAAATTACATTTCTACATAGTATCGTATTTATTTTCACTTTTACTCTTCTTGAAGGGAAGGGATTTCTTTATTTGTTTATCAATATTTATATTTTTGACAATAGTTTAAATTTTTTTCAATTCTTGCGTCTCATTGAATAGGATGATTTTAATTTAAAAGTTAATCGTGAATCGTTTTGTAACTGCTGATTTTTAAGAAAACGTGATTTAAAATTTCCTTGGATGTCATTTTTTCGGAATTGCTGATTCTAACGATTCCCCCGAATTCTCGAATGTAATAGTCCAATTCCCTTTCGTCAGAAGTGTTCTTCGTCCCCATATACTTGTTGGTGAGCTGAGAAAGTTTCAATAAATCGGAGCTGAAAGCTTCGTCCAAATCGAAAAGCTCCAAAGCCGGAGGTGGAAGCTCTTGGAAACTCGGAGGAAATACCTTTAAAATTTAAAAAAAAACATTTTTGTTTCGAAAATAGTGAAAAATTTAGTTTCTTTTAAAAGTCTTACCGAGGCTTGAGTGGGCGGCAAGGGCGTTTCAAAATTTGGAGCAATTAAACTCAAGGGCTCGTGTTTGACATTTAAAACTTTGTAAGCTTTTATGCAAGCCGGAACCATATCTAAGTTGACAGAGTAGAAATTTCTTTTAAACAATTTTGTATATTCCCGTGGCATGTCCATATTGTCCATGTCTTGGGTGCACACTTTTGGATCGTCCGCCCTTTGAGTAATGTCTGGTACAAAATTGTACTCCCAATACTAGAAAGTTTAATTACTGTTTTTAGCAAAAAGAAACCTGTAATTTAAGTGCAAAGAACAATGTACAAGAAATACATTTGGATTCCGTTCGATTTTGAATTTCAAGTTTCTTTGAAAAAAAACTATTAAATTTCGAAACTTGTAGAAAAATTCAACCCAAATGTATTTGCTTTTTATTTTAAAAGACGATTAAAAGAAGAAGAAGAAGAAGAAGTAAAATATTAAACACTGGTATGTTTTACATCAACATCCTCGTGGTGAATCTCTTTCGTTGAAACACCCTCCGAGTCGAAAAAATCGAAAATCATTTCGCGGAGAGAATCATTTTTCTCTTTCTCCAAATAAGCATCAGTGAACATTCTCGATGAACCCAGAACAACCAATTTTCCTGAATTGGTGTTTGAAGAATAATAAGCGCAAACTGGCCTGTTGGTCGGAATTGCAATCGATCCACTCGAAAGTGCAATTCCCGATGGAGAAGCAATATTCAATGTTGCCCCATACGGATACAGGAATTTCAGTCCTCTGCAAAAATTTCGTTCCATTTTAATGTAAAAGAGAACTTTTCTTTAAATATATAAAGTGAAAAATAATTCTCACGTTTGTTCGTCTCTGTTCTTTAAAAAAAGTGACTTGTTAGAAAATCCCTGAGAAATGACACATTCCTTTGGATGCAGCGATTGACTGTAATTCATGCGGACAACTGTGTCTGAAATGATAGAAAAAATACTTTAGAAATTATTCAATTTAAATAATAGAATAAACCTTATTTTAAAAATTAATTTTACCATTGTTAACCATTATTCCGAATTCTTCAAGTAGAAAATTGATATTTGTGTTGAATTTATTCTCTCCACCTTCTCCCAACATTACAAGAACATTGCCACCGGAATTAATGTAATTTCTAATTGAATTCAATTCCAATTCTGTGAATTTGCTTTTTGGCCCTGGCAGGACTAAGACTTTACAATTCATCAAAGATTCCTGCGTAAGAACTTCGCTGTTTCTAAAAAATATAAAATTTATTGTAACAAAGTAAGAATTTCATTTATACTTATTGTAAATCATAATTTAAAAACTAATTAAAAAATTATTTTGTAAATATAATAAATAAAAAAAAATGTGAAACAAAAAAAATTGTTGCTAGTCTACTTTCTCTATTAACGATTATTATTAATTTATTATTAACTCACTCTATAAATTTCCATTTTGATTTGAGTTTTCTTTGAAGCACCTTGAATTCCTCATTGAGTTTCCTTTCGTTTTTTGAACTATCAAAAATAATTATATTTGAATTGCTATCACCACCACCAATCACGGAAGTCATGTTTGAAACTTGAAAGACATTCGACGAATTCCTTGTTTTTTCAACAATGCTACAGCATTTGTTTGTTTTTTTTTTAATTATTTACGAATATGTAATTATTTCTCGCAAAGGCATGAGTGAAAAACGTGGAACTGACAAACGTTGCCATGACGACAAAATCAAATCAAATCTTATTGTTCTTATTGGCTGCATTCTAAATGTCGTCCGCCAATTATTTCTTCACGTTCGCACAGGGATGGACCACTTACAAATTTATTTTTCACGAAAAACATTCCCATCCTTGCATATATTCTGTCTGCGCAAACATGCTGCGCATTGTTCAGCTTGTTTACTACAGCTGTCAGCAGGCATTGCTCTTTGCCCTTCTATGTCTGCATGGTGCATGAGTATGATCCGTATGATCTTATGGTACAGTTAACACGATGGATATCTCAATGTGCAATTATTCTGAAATTTAATTCTTTAATTTCTTGTGTTGATTAATAAAAAGACAATGTCATCGCAAAGTGATAACGAGTTAAAAAGACTTTTGAATAATCCGGCGAAAAATGTGGGCGACCAAGGATCTATGGCTCCTCCAGCTTTCGTAAGTTTTTAACGCACATATGGTATTTTAAGGTTATGTTAATGTTTAATCCTCACACATTTAACACATTTTTTCTTCCAAAAATCTAAATAAATAATATTTTACTTTTCTTCTAAAAACATGTATTTTCATTGAAAATTGTACATCGAAAGATATACTATTCGATACAATGTACTTTCTTTCAATAAAATTCAAATGTTTCAAACAAAATTAGTCCCGAAATTCCTCAATTTTTCCTTAACAGTCAAATTATTTCATCATTCTAATATTTTTTATTAAAATTGTATAAAAATAGGAATATGCTATTTAATATATTTGTAGTAAATTTCAATAAAATATCTTGAAAATTTTTGTGAAAATCATTCAATTTTTCCTGCCAAACAACTTGTGTCAATTAATTCTACACATGTTTTTTCTGGACTTGAACCATTAACACATTTAGGAATATTTTCTAGAAAAAAATGGTTCATGTTCAAAGCTTCAAAAAGTGTTGTGCAAAAAAAGCAATTAAATACATTCTTCACTCAATGGCGAACACATGTTACTTGCATCATTTTAAAGTTACACACTGACAAAATTTCCTACGATGTTCACGGTTTTTTTTATATTTCGAGAATCGACAGTGATAGTTTTTCCATATTAAGGAGCAAAGGATAAACTTGAGAGACTTAATTGTGTTTATAGTATTTGAGTGTAATTGTGCCAAAACATGGACGACGAACGAAAAGACAGATTTACAAATTTTTAAAGTTGTACCTATGTATTTTTTTATATAAAATTGTATAAAGTTCAAACAGTTTAAAAAATTGTTCTATTACCCTTAAACTAAAGTTTTATTCTATTTATGAAAAATTTAGGCAAATGTTCCACGGCCGAGCACTTCGCAAAATCCACAATCAACGATGAACCCCATGACGCCGGCTCACAGCACAAAAGAAGTCTTCGAACCTTGTCTGCAGTAAGTTCGCTTTAGAAATTGTTCCAAAATAACGATATTATATTAATTTTTCTATATATCTGCTAATAATGCTGTTTCTTTTTTTCAGAAATGTCGTTTCCACCGTAAATTTAGGAACAGAATTGAAACTCACTTATATTAACACTCGCACAAGAAATTCGGAATATAATCCATCCCGTTTCACAGGATTGATTATGCGAATTCGCGATCCAAAAGCGACTGCCTTAATCTTCCGCTCTGGAAAATTGGTTTGCACTGGTGCGAGATGCGAGGAAGATTCTTTTCTCGCTGCGAGAAAATTCGCCAGAATTATTCAGAAGCTTGGATTTCCGGTTTGTTATTCTATTCTCTACTTTTTTTTACTGCGACACTAATAATTTTCTTCAATAATTCCTTTTCTTTGTTAATTTATTGTTATAGATAATAGAATTACATTTTAAACATTTTATATTTTAGGCGAAATTTCTAAACTTCAAAATACAAAATATTGTTGCTACTGCAGATTTGAAGTTCCCGATAAAATTAGATAACCTCAATCATATGCACGGACAATTTTCAAGTTATGAACCAGAACTTTATCCTGGTTTAATTTACCGAATGGTTGCACCCAGAGTTGTGCTTTTAATCTTTGTCAATGGCAAAATTGTCTTTACTGGTGAGTTTCCATATTTCTATGACTATTTTCACAAAAAAACTAATTAGTGGGTAAAAATACTAATTTTTCTGCATTTTTAACTATATCAAGAAATTCTATAAAATCCATCAATTTTTAAGAAAAATAACGACTCAAAAAGGTTAAAATTATTTATTCACCGTTTTTATTTTATGTTTTTTCTCGTTGTAGTTAAAAATTTAGGCGTTTTAGTAAAAAAAATATTGAAAATCTTATTTAAGAATATTCTTTTCAGGTGCGAAGAACCGAAGTGATCTTCAAGATGCTTTAACGAATATTTACCCGATTTTGAAAAGTTTCAGAAAACTCTGAACTTTTAGAAAATTCGAAATCACAGTGTATATAATAATCACGTGAAATCGGTGCTTCTTTCAAAAAGACTCGACTTTAAACGAATTATTTTTATTATTATTTAATTTAATTTTTTTTAGTTTATTAAAAGTTAAACGTTGTCTCGAAATTTGATTTTTTTGAAAGAAGCATAAAAGTCTCTATTAATTATTTTCAATTATTTGAAATACTCTTAATTTGGTAAGCATTAATTTATTTGAAAGAACTATATTACCGAAAGTTTCTATCTATACAGTTCTTTAAATGTGTATTACTTTTTAGTCTACTTTGTTATATAAATCAAACGGTTTTCGTTTGATTTTATTTGTTGATAGGCGTGGGTATTGAAAATAGTGAAAAATCGTTTTATTTAAAATATTCTCATGTATTTTTCAACCGTTTCACAAATTTTTGTACCTGTCGTAAAAATAAATTTCAATAGACAAACATAATATTTTCTTTAATTAATAAATTTGTTGATACATTTTTATTATTTTTATATATATTTGTTATAATTAATATTAATAGTATTAAAATAACATTAACGATAGTGAAAGCAATTTGTTTTTCTTGTTAAAATTAATATCTTTCAAAATTTAGATCGTCTTTGATAATTGAAACATTTTATTTGTTAAAAGATAGAAAATACTTGAAAGATATTTTTTTTCATAAATATTTAGGAACCTTTTATTTTTTTCTCTAAAATTAGGTAGTTATTTAAGAAATGTTTTTAAGTATTCGGCATTTTTTTGAAAACCAAAGAATTTTTTTTTAAAGCAAAAGCCTTTCTATTTAGAAATTTACACTTAGTATTTTAAATATCAGGAAAATGTCAAACAAAAACGATAATTTCAAATATTTTCAAAATTAGATTTTGTGAGAGTACATTTTGTTTTGCAAGGTCCTATATTTCTAAAAACCAGAATTATTTAAAAACATTTCAATTTCAAAAGAATATTTTGCAATATTCAAGTTTTCTTTTGTCATTCTCTTTTTTCTCGAACTAGAAAATTCATGAGTACATTGTTTCACTACATAATAACGAAATAGGCAATAAATAATATATATAAAAGTCTTACAAAAATTTAATCCAAGTGGATAAAATTTTAAAAAATAAATTTTTTAATATACAAAAACGATATAAACACAAAAGATATTTAACTTGTGTTAACTGAAGACAAACGATTAAATAAAAATAATCAATATTCGCTTTTTTCCACGAAATAATTAAATTTTTAGAATACTGTCAAGTATTCAAAACGGAAGTTAATACGAATTCTCTAATAGATGAAAAATTTGGATGTTTTCCGTTTTTAGTTTAATTTTTTCATGTCCCATATTCCGAATTGTTCGTGCGTTTTTGATAGTTCAGTAAATTACATTAATTCCTTTTTTAGCGGCAATTGGCAATTTTTCTCCTTGAAAGAATGGATTTTCCTCCTGGAAAAAGATATTTTGATTGAAAATCATATTTTTTTGTATTGAAAATGAAAGAAATGAATATTTATCTACCTTCAAAATATTTTTGTTTGTACCTGGAATCTTTCGACGATTTGGTCAAGATCGTTACTGGAGATTTTTAAGTTTGCTTGTTCCTCTTCTGCGTCCATTTCATTTGCGCAATCAATCATGTGCTCCTTGTCGCACATGCAGTCTTGTGCACTCTGGAAATCCCGACTGAATGCCGCTGTGTTTTCAAAATCAGTAATGCAATGGTTTTCGGCTAAAAAGTGTGTTTATTAAATTATTGTATTCAATAAAGTTTGTGAAAAGCAAATATTTTTGATTTATAAGCAAAAGTCTATTTGCTGGACTTTAATATTTTGTAAGAAGATGGTTTGTCAAGAAATGGACACTCACTTGTGTATCCTACTGGACATGGATTAGGAGGAGTGCAATAAGCGGGCAGAGCGCTTTCAGATTTCTCATCCTTGGCGCCTTTGAGTCCGCTGGCCTGAATCCTGTGCCTGTCGCTTCCGTTTTCATTGGACTTTTGATGACTCCACAGTGTGCTGTGCTGCAAATACTCCTGATCCCGAATACTGGGATTGGGATTCAGAGTCTCGATGCCGTCATAGTCAATTGGCAATTCAACTGGAATTTCCTTCATCGCTTGGAAATCATTACCAATTCTCGGTCCATCCTGATATTCTAGGTAGGAATCCGCCGCGTCCACCAGATCGTTTCCCATTTGATCGATCAAGTCTCGAAGTACCAGATCCGCGTAATAATGTTCCTGGAAAAATTAAAATTAAATCTCAATCATTCATTATTAAAATAAATTAGAAATATTAGTTTCTTTCACAACAGCTTAAAGCAAATAAAATTATTAAAATCATAATTATTATTACCTTTAACGGTGGTAGGTACATTGTCGCATGTGCAGCTGCGAAAATTGTCAACATCACGAGAGAATAATACATTTTGAAGCTATGTCCTGCAAAAATAAGCATATTAAAGAATTTTTAGACAAATTTTCTAAAAATTGCTATTAGACATCGAACTTCTCAGGCATGAATTCTAGAATCTTTCAAATAAAGAAGAATTTAAAAATGAGAATAATTTTTTTGTGACTTGATAAATTTGTAATTTCAGTCACTAAGAATCTTCCCTCGAAATCCAATTTTTGAAAAATTTGTAAAACACATCCTTTGCTTAATTTAAAAATAATACACGATTAATTCAAAACATTTTCAATTAAAATTCTCCGTGAATTGATAATTTTGAAAAAAGTTAACGATAATCATTTTTTAAACTTTAAAAAATAAAAGAAAAGATTCAAGTAAATTACCCAAATTCTTTAATTCAAAGGACGGAAACAAAAACGCAGAATAAGGTGTATAGATTTTATCTTTAAAGTGCGAGAATAAAAAAAGAATCAGAAGCCTAGAAACAATAAAATAGAAGTGATAACATTAGAAATGAATTTTTAAGAAACAATAAAATCAATGACAAGTGGATAAATTGACTTACAATTATTTTCGAAATGGTGAAATGGGAAAACAGCTGTGAGAGGTCTTTGACAGACGGGAACTATTGGTTCTCGATGGAGTTCCCTATGTCGGCTGAAAGCGCCGCTGATGGAAAAATTGCTCACTAAAGTATTGATCATATTTCGGTCACAAACACGTGCAATGTAATGATACGAGAGCCACCCTCGATTTTACATTTTTATTCTCTTCCACCCCATTCGCATCTCGTTGATGTTCCCTTTAACATTCACATTAGTGTACACGAAAAGCGCGCCTAAATGATCGTCGTTTCGTGGTTGCTTTTATGACAACTTTTGGTCACGCGATTCACATCATCGCTCACGGGATTACCCGTACTATTCAAATCACGTTCATACAGACATTGAGATTGTTTTTTCTTTGCCGAAACTTTGACCTTGAATATTTTTTAATTGCTAACCATTTCATTCATCAATTTATTCTATTCCTAAGAATTCTCTGATTTATTTATTTTAACATGTTTGATTATAATTGACAGGATGGGAGAGTAGAAAAATTTGACAAACTCAAATTGCGATCAAACTTATCGAAATTTTGTTTGAGGAATAAGAGTCATTTGTAAAAATCCAGAAAAAAGTACGATTTTTCAGCTAGATTGAAGGTACTTCGAGCAATACCAAATCTGATTGATTATTTTTGGAAGCTAAATGGCATTTCTTGTCAATGTCAAGAAATTTTTTCTACTCAAGAAAGTCAGAACCCCTAGAAATAAAAGATCGAGATTATTTAGTTTGATACGGAGCTCATTTATAGAGAAATCACTCTTCTGTCTATTAATCAAAACAATTTGTTTCTCTTTTTCAGATCAAACAACAAAGAACGACAGAAAATTCTACAAAATCAAGCTCAATTCATCTGACTCATAATCTAAAGTCCAAAGTGGTAAGTAATGAAGCAAATCGTAAAATAACGAAAGTCTAAACAGAAACTATAAATTTCACCAATTTGGAAAAGCATTAATTCCTCCTGAGGCATCCCGGGAGGCATTGGATCTTAAAATTAATGTAAGTTAATGAGTAATTAAGTTCATTATACTATTATTGATCAACAACCATAGTAAGATAACACATGTTATTGTAAAATAGAACCGAATCTCTAGCCAATTTATTGGATTTAGAAAGATGACTCAAACAGGTGGCCCAACAATAATGGTTTTTAAAAAATTGTCTACTATTCAAAAGTCCCATCTGCGAACAATAAGACAAGAAATTTTCAAATCCTTAACGGTAGTTTAATGTCAATTTATCTTTTTAATAGTTGAAGTCTCTAAAATACTATTGATCTGCCGATTCCCTGGGGGTAAATGTAAAACCTGTTGAGTTTTAACAGATCGTTGTAATTTGTAAAATCCTTTTAATCTCAGACAATTCTATAAGTGTGTAACACAATAAAAATCCCAAGCTATTTGTTTTCTTTTTTTTCTAGAAACCCAAGGAACTTCTGTTTTATTATTTATACAATAACATAATTTATGTTCAGGGAAATAATTTTTAGTACAAAAAAATATCAAATAGATTATTAACCCTCGGGAAACACTTAAGGGTCTTTCAGATAACAAGTTTTTTTTTGCAAATACCTGTTTATTTTAATATTTTTAATATTTTCACAGCATCTTGGCAATGTTGCTGCAAGTTTAGATGCTGTTTGGGGACCTTTGTATTTGTTCTAAGAGGAAGAAGACTATTTTCTGGGGTGTCTATTTTAAAATTCTCCCTCTTCCTAGCAATTTGGTGTTGTGTGTATATTAAAATGTTTCTCTGAATGAAAAAGCCTCGGGAAATCGATATAAGAAAAGTTTTCGCCAAAGTAGAGCACAAACCTCATAAATACATTGGAGGCGGCCTGAAGCACAGTTTAGGAAAACAGTTTAAAGCTGAAGTTGTGGCTTTAGTTGACTGAGAGTCTCATTTTCACGAGGGGAGTGAACCGGGGTCGTAAAACGTAATGTGCTTTGAGTCAGGGTTGCGATGATCAAAGAGACCAGTCCCTCCCACCTCAAATGTATATTATCTTGATAGGCAGGACGTTTCAGAGACGATACCCACACACACACACACTCTGATAATTATCTTCCTTTTGGACAAGAACATTGTTTATTCCTTTATAAAATGTCTTTTATCCGAAACTTTTTCATCCGAAATTAAAAATTTATTAGGAAAAGAGGAAAAAAGTTTGTGTAGGGAAAGTTTTAACAATGTGATGTCTATAATTGTGTTGATGGAACTCTATTAGCTGCATAGTGGGCATTTAAAAAAAAGATTGTGATTGATTTTTGAAAATGATTGAATAAAACACTTTTAACTGCATTATTTTTAATCAAGTTACACTTAAGGTAATAGGGACAAAACTAATTTGTCCATTGCGTAATATTAGGAGAAGGTTATCATGGAAAATGAGAAAATTGGTTTGACATTCCGTGCCGGGTTGCATGAATAAACTTTTAATATTTAATATTTTTCAATCAGTATTACGTAAAACAAACTTTTTATCACTAATTTCTACAAAGTTGATTTTTTACTTTTCGGAACTAAATTGAATAGATTTTTACATTTGTTGCATTAAATATTAGGTATAACAATTTTTAAGTAATAATTCGTTGTTAGCGATTTGCACTATTTGTCATATTAATGTTTTCTTTAATTACAATCGATTTCGGTTAATTTTTCTAAAACTATTTTTCGTTTTGATTTTTCAGTTAGTCGAATTTTGGCCTGCAAGAATTTCCTTTCAAATGAATCATCTTGACCTGGAAAAGTCAGTGGGTTAAAGGATATATCCGGTAGTTCGTTTACTTTTAATGAAAGAGACGCACCTCTATTTACTCGATGTAGCTTTTTGTTAATGGCTTTTATTTCTCAGTCCGGAAATATCTGTACAAAAGTAGAAAAATTTGGTGTTAAAGAGACGCACCCTTATTTTTCTGTTGGAGATTATTTGAGTGAATTAAAAGATTACCGCAATTTTTGATTTGGAAATGTTCTGCCAAGACAAAAATCTTTTGTAGCAACTAAAATGCCAACTAATACAGATCACATTCGAATTATTTCCAAACAATTTCCGGACTAATTCGCACTAATCTCCCTGGATTTAATACTCAATCAAACCGAAGAGGAGAAAATAAGCAACCGTCGTAAGATCGATATGGGACATACAGTTTCTAATTCGGGAACCGATTTTCAACAGCCTAAGGACAACAAATGTTTTTAGCACCCCAGCAATAGTGGAAGAAGAATAATAACCCTCGTTATAAATTCATTAGAATGAAAAAAGGGGGAATTGCATCAAAACAGACATCAATCCAATGATAATAAAACACTTTGTGAAAATGTCTCTTTAAGTCAATAAGAAACTGATGTTGTTGAAAAAAGTGACCGATTACATTAGAAGGCGTGAAAAATCATGAGAGAAAAATGCTTTATGAAAGGGGGAAAATTAAAAAAGAGCATTTGAAGAGAGGAGACTGAAAAAGTTTTATGAAGGAGCTCAATTGAGAGAGAGGGGAGGGACTCGAATTGTGAAGATCACATGGGGGGTTGAGAAGGAGCCGAACGACTCTATTTCCGGGGTGAGACGTCGGGTACTCATTCGAGAATACATATTCACCCACACAGCAGCAAAATCCTCAGCAAGTTACGGATCAATACTCGTGACGCCGAGACATAGCATAACCACCTATATCATACACGTGATGTACTGCCAGAAAGATTCTGCGATTTCTCCGCATCTCTGTGGCAATACTTTGTGTAATGCAAACAGTTGAACAAAGATTTTTGACCCTTGAGGCTTAGCTGTGAGCGCGAGGGATGAATCGTCCATTTTAAGGGGCGATAAGAAAATAGGAAATTGGGGTGAAGGTCATTTTTTTTAACACACTGACTTGATTAAATTTTTTTTTTCAACATCTCCAGGCTTTTTGTAGGATTTTCCAGAAAGTCATGATAATTATTTTTTTATTACATTTTTTTATCATAACGGTTATATGGGAGTGTTTACACAGTATTATTTACTTTTCCCTGGCAGATTATTTCTTCCTTTTTGTATTACAGAATAATCGAATAATAAACATTTTAAGAAAATGAGAATGTAAAAAAATTATCATACTTAAATTCATTTTCTGTCTAACAAAAAGAAATTTAATCTTTTCTATAATTAAAATGTGTAATGTCTGACTAAAGTTGATTTTTCTACTTAAAATTCGTATTTGCTTAGATAAAAACGAATTCTTTCTAAACTTCTTAAAAAATATTTGTTTGTCAGACTAAAACGGTTCAATTAATTTTCAAAAAATTCTTTAGTATTCTTAATGTATTTTTAGAAATAATTTAAGAAGATTTGAAAGTTTTTAAAAAATATCAATTTCTGTGGGTAAGAAAATAACAATTATTAAAAATAATGTTTATTTAAGATAATTATTGAACTTTTGAATAATTGAATTTAGAAATCGTAAAAGTCTATAGAAATGTAAAAATAGAATTTTTATGACAACTCTGAATAAATCACTTTTTTACATCTGCAATCGAGTAATAAAACGATTTTTTTGCTCCTTAAAGTAAAATTGTCAATTTCGAGATGCTTATAGAAAATAAAAATTTATAGTTCTTTCGAACTGTTTTATTTGATAATCTTCTTTAAAAATTATTTCGATATTTATGTACAAAATACTGTAATGTTTAATTCTATATGCTATTAGAAAAAAGTAAGTATTCTTTTCGACCTCGCGCGGTTTCGATTGAATTTTTCGTTCGTTTCTGATAATTTGCCAACTTCGTTATTGACGAAAGTTTATCGGCAACAACTGAAAGGAACACACGAATGGAAAAATGGACCGTTGACAGAAAAGATTCAAGTAAAAAATATGATGAGAATGTGAAAATGGACAAGAGACGTTTTTAAAGAAATTTTCGTGACATGCCAAAAGAGAAATTGCCAATTTGTTGTAACGAGCTAGAAGAATTCTTGGTAATTGTCTCCTTCAAAGTAGAAAAGTAACGTAACCCAAATTTCAAACACTTTGTCGAATTTTTATGATTCGCTTGATTTTGAAAATGACTTTTTTTGTATCGCTCAATAATAATTCGATTTGTCAAATATTTATTCCACTGTAAAAAATTAATCTTTAAGATTAAAGAACAATTTTCGATGGACATTTTTATTTCCTAAATATGGTATTTTTTCTAATGTACAAAATGACTAATTAACTATCTAGGTGATAATTAAGAGTTAATTTTAGTTTTTTTAACAAATAGTATTTAAACTAATAAATGGAATAAATATAGTGATACAACTTTGAGGAATATAGCATGTGACGCTTAATTGTTTAATTGTTTCAGGTAAACACTTGTGATTGCGCGTTTCTTGAAGCCGGAGAAATCAAATTACGCAATTATGAAACATATCTGGAGAAAATCAGACCCTTTTTCGTCTCGACTCTCGAGGAGAGAGTTTACGCCCTGCTGGAAAGATTCATTTACAGCGAGGATGCTGATCGAATTGAGGAGCAATTTCCATGCTTGAAGGATTGCATCGGACAGGCGAGGAGCACTCGAGTAAACGAGAACTGTGGAAACCACATGGCCGCTGGAATTGTCGTCCAAGATGTTATTACACGAGCCATCAAGTGTTTGATCAAGGAAGGTGTCTTTGGGGCTTTCATCAACTCCCTCGTATTGAACAATAGGATAAATAGAATCGGACGTCAATTGCGCGCTCTTCATTTCCAGAAAGATTCTCTCGCCCATCTCAATGTCTGCAATTTCGTTTGCGAAAAGAATTACTGGATTGATCAGTCGTAAGTCACTACTTTAGGAAAGAAAACTTTCCGTTTGCTTTCTTAACCCATTTCTTCCCCTTGTTTGTCTAGATTTTTATTGCATTTCGGTCCTTTTGTTATCCTTCGCTATTAAAAAGTGTATTTAGAATTATTAATTTAAGTATATTATTCATTGTTTTCAATTAGTACAAGATGTGAATCGGAGTGTAATGATGCCTCGAGCGATCTACTTGTAGAAGTCAGCAATGAAGATCAAAATTTTGAAGTACTGGAAGGATCTGATGAAGAATCTTCTTCGTCATCTTGCCAAACGAGTTCGGAAGGTTACTTACGGACGACAATTGCAAAAGTTCTGATATCCTCCTGTGGGTGTGTGGATCTTGTCAAGTCGAAAAAATGCATAAGATTGAAATTGCCTTGCAAACCTGGTGATCTAATGAAGAATATCTACAAAGTCGATCCAAATTTTCCAGTGTCTTCCTTCTTGACTGTTAGAAAAGAATTCGAAGACTCTATTGCCGACGTTTGCTCTCGTCTCAATGATGTCTTAACCAATCTGGATGGTAAAAAATCACAGTAATTATTAATAACACATGATTGCTGCAGATCAGAGAATTCCGGGGAAAAATAGAATTTTTCTGGAAATTGTCAGTAATAATTTTACCCTTTTCTCTAGGTGGCACCGTCAACAATTTGTGTCTAATTTGTGAAATTCGTCCCGACTACATCAGCTTCAAACTAAAATCCCTTTTGGTAGAATTCCGTGGTTCGAAATCCTTTCTCTTCTCTGCAAGAGTTCCACTTTCTGGAACCAATAATTTCAGAACTAAAATCAGTAGAAACAGCATTCATCGGAAGAAATTGTCCCAAAAGTGTATTAACTACTGTCGACAAAATTGTCTGTCTGTCGTGTCAGAAGAAGAGGAAGAAGAGATCAACGAAACTGATTCTCCAATTACACAAAACGTTCTCCCGGAAATTTCTTCAGAAACACTTCCTGAACCTGATACGGTTTCTGAAAATGTTCCAGAAGTCTTGGAGAACTCGGATATTGTCCCTAAATTGGAAGATGTCGAAATTATCCAAGAGGAGTCTCCAGAAACTCCTGAAGTTAATTCATTTGAACCTCCGAATATGTCTTGTCCCTGCGAAGAACTTCTCAGTACTTCGAGGCAAAGTTTTTCTCAAATTGATCTAAAATTACTGGCCCTCTCGGAGTGTCTCAAAAAATTCACTAGTCAAAATGAGAATATACTAGAAGAAATAAAAATTGCTGGGCAACAATCGGAAAACCCAAAAGTGAAAGTCCTGGAAGAAGAAATTCTTTTTGAAACATGTCTCTGTTCTGGAGAAAGTCTTCAACAAGTTCCAGAATTCTCAGTTGATCCAAATAAAGAAACTGAAGATTATCCGAATGTTCAGAATCAGCAAACAATTCAAAATGAAAATCAGCAAAATCGTTTAGTTTCCGTGAATGTTTGTACAAATACCTGTTGTCAAGATAGTCAGAATTGTGAAGAAGAGCAAAAACGCCAGTTTAGTCAAAATCGTCCAGTTCCTGAGAATGTCTGTACAAATGATACTTGTCCAGATAGTCCAAATTATCAAGAGCAGCAAAAACCCCAGTTTACTCAAAGTCGACAAAATTGTTTACTGCTTGAGAGTTTCTGTATAAATGCCAATAGTGAAGTTAGCCAAAAACATCAAGAGCAGCAAAAACCCCAGATTGATAAAAATTGTTCAGTTTCTAATAATGTATGTACAAATGATAGTTGTCCAGAGAGCCAAAATCATCAAGAGGAACAAAAACCCCAGTTTCACCAAAATCGTCCAGTTCTTGACAATTTAGATATAAATGCCAATAGTTCAGAGAGCCAAAATCGTCAAGAGCAACTAAAACCCCAACTTATCCAAAATCGGCAAAATCGTCCAGTTTCTGAGAAAATAAACGATAATTGTCCAGAGAACCAAATTCGTCAAGAGCAGCAAAAAGCTCAGTTTACTCAAAACCTTCAAAAAAGGGAAAGACCTGCAGTGTCCAAGATCCCGAGACGCATTTGCTGTCCGGCTTTCGCAAAACTTAAGGACAAAGACGAAAAACAAAGGAGATTGTTTCCCTGTTTACAGAGAGAAACTGCAAAGAAATGTACTTCTTCGAACAAATGTTCCGTTTCTAAAATTCCTGTCCTGCGGAAAAAGGAATCAAATCAAAAGACGAACACACCAAGAACAAGTAGAACAAGTAGAAATTCTTCCATTCCTGTGCCAGACGGAAAACAGGAAAACCGATCAAGTTCGATAGCTTCTAGAAAAAGGTCAACGACTCCTTCGAGTCAAAGATCCGCGGAACTTTCCAGATGCTTTGCCACCAAAAGCATGATACCAAAGTCTAATCACCTGAACGCAAAAACGTACAATAAGACTTCCACGAATGTCACGTTTATCAAGGTGAACGTTTCGTCCACTTTTTTGTCCAAAGCAAATGCTCCACAACCGGCAACACGCAACATTCCGCAAGCTCCGCCGAGGAGAAGTTTGCAAAAAATAGATCAATGCGTCTGTACTGAAAAGTTACCTTCCGTGACTAAAGTGGATCAGAAAATTTCCGCCAATATTTTGCCACATTCTGAGGAAAAACCGACTTTTCTTATCGTAACAGATTCTGAAGACGTGATCCCGAGTTGCGACTCCGAATGTCCATGTAGGGGAAGTTTCGACATTCCGGACGGAAGCGTTCCTTCATGTTTCTGCTTAGATCAAAAGCAAAGTCTATCAGCTGAAAATTTGAAAATCGAAAATCCGTTCACAGAAGTTGGTAATAGAAACCTCGAAAAAAATCTTGAATCAAATCTTGAAACCTTTAATTTTGAACAACAGGAGAAATTTTCTTCAATGGTATCAGAATCTTATCCAAAGGAAACAAATTCTAAAACTCGTGAAAGTAAGATAATTTCCCTAAAAACGGAAAGCGGTGAAACAGAATTCTTAGTTGAAAAGAGTGCCACAAGGGAAAAAGCTTTGAATACCCGCATTCCAATTCTGAAGAACACTTACGAAAAATCCAAGATAAACGCTTTTGAGGAAATGGAAGATTTAAGTTATCAGTCGGGTTTGATGAGCAGAGACTGGATTTTCAAGCAAAATCTTCGAACTGTTTCTATACAGACAATGGAGCAGAGGCTACTGACGGAAGGGATTAACATAAACATGCGGAAAACAAAGGAAACTGTATCGAAGGGCATCAATGCTGTTCAAAAAGAACCGGTCAGAAATTGCATCAATCTGAATATAATATCCAAGAATTCGGTCACTTCCTTGCACACCAATGTCACTAAGATCATATCTATCATTGATATAACTATTTTTGAAAATGGGTCTGGATTGCAACCATTTGATGTTTGCGGAAGAGGAATTTGTTCCCGTTGTCCGAAACTGAGGTCTCTGAATAATTCACCAGTTAAAGAAGGTAATTTTTTTGTAAAATTTTTTCTCTACATTTTCTACGTAATTCTCCTTTCCATTTGGGAGTTATTTGAAGGAATTTTTCTAATTGGAAAAGTAGCCTATTTGGTACAAGTTTACCACTTGTTTTCGTTTAGCACTAATGGCTAAAGTTAATTAGAAGGGTGGCGAAATGATGATTGGGAGTTGAACAAGTAATCTTGTAGAATTATCCCAATTAGTCCCGAAAGTCTAATTTTTTGGACCAAATTTAAGTTTTCTGTTTTATGAGAGTGTTTCGAAAAAATTGTTACTGAATTCTTCTTATAGATTTTAGTATCCTCTTTCAGAATCTTCAAGAATATTTCAATTTTACTATAAGTTGATTTTTTAAATTTAAAAATATTACGAAATATTCTTTTTTGAGGTTAAATGTTTTTTTAAAATATATTCTCGCAAAATATAAATAGCTACGGGACACAAAAATCGATTATTTGGGTCTAACTGGCTTACACGACGATCACTTCAAATGCACTAGGAAAAGAGAGCGTCAATTTTCAGAGTCGAACAAAAATAGCATCAATGCAGAGCCCTTGGGACATTGGCTTCCCGGACGTAAAAGCTCTATTGCACTTCTATTTAAGAAATTCTCCTAATTCGAGAGGCTTACTTATTCCAAATTGATTACTTTTCCTAATTACTTCTTCTCCAGATTATCAACATTAAAAGAAATTTTCCTTTTGCAGCTACCTCTCCACTCCCATGTGACTCTTCCGATCTAAATCTATTATCAAAGAGTTCTTCCTGTCCGAGAAAAGAATTACTTTCAACTTACCTTCCTTGTGTGAAATCTTCTCCAAATATTCCGTTTTTAATAAAATCCTCACCATCTCCAACTTCTCGAAAATCTAAAAATTCAAGACTCCATCTAGAATCAAATACAGATTCGACAATTCTCGGCAAACCTTGTCAACAGAAAATCAACTCATGCTGCTGTGGAAGATCGAAGAAAAGCGGCTCCATCGACTCATGGTTGTGTCCAAAAAGTGTGGCGAGGGCGCAAAATATATTCAAAGCAATTTGTGAGCCATTTTCGCAAAAATCTATCGACAGAATGAAGTATCTGATTAGGAAAAAGTTGTGTCACTTGTTATTGGATCAGGAGGGAAGTAGTTCTAAATCGTTTGTTTCGAGTGAACGATACTACGTGAGTGTTTCCAAAGAGAAAATCTGTTCCTCTGGTGGGAATATTTCCTCCACACGATATTCCGTCACTTCGAGTACAATACGTAGAACCAAAAGAATGTCGGGAGGATGCGATAATCCCACTTTTCATGATAGAAAAGTTCAGAATAAATGGAAATTTGAAGGCGAGGATAGGAGATCAATTTTTTTGAACCGGACGTTTAGGAGAAGGTTTAGAGAAGCAGAGAGTGTGGAGAAGAGATACGAAATTAAAAGAGGCGGAAAGCAAATAGTAAAGGGAGTGAATGGCAAACAGAGAAGAAAACTGGACAAGGCAGAAGTAGACTTGATTAAGAGGAGAAAAGAAATGGAAAATATAAATCAGAGCCGAAAGAGGGAAAGAAGAGAAAATGCAGAACTGAAAACGAAAGAAGAGAAAAAAGAGAAAATTTTTTGTCAGTCAAAAAAATTTGTCAAGGAAGAAGTCGAAGCAGAAGAAATAAACGGAATAAACAGAACAGTAAATAAAGAAGTGACAAGAAAAGAAAGACAAGCGGAAAGTATAGAGACAAACAGTGAAGAAATATGCCGCCTAAAAGGAAAATGTATCCTAAAAGAAGTAAAAAAAGAAGTTAAGAACGAAGAAGAGGTGAAGAAAGAGAAAAAAGTACAGAACGAGCAAGAGGAGAAGAAAGAGCAAAAAGTTAAGAACAAGCAAGAAGTGAAGAAAGAGAAAAAAGTAAAGAACAAGACAGAAAGAAAACCAGAACAAGAATTGAAGAAAGAGGAAGAAATAAAAAGCAGAACAGAAAATTTAAAATATTCGAAAAGCAAAGAAAGAAGAAAGAAAGAATTTACAGAAAATCCCTATCAACAAATACGTAACATCAAAACATCATCAAAACTATCCAAACATGAAGAAAAACATTCAGAAACAAACTTCTTTCGCAATGATGATATTCACCGAAGAAATTCGAAAACCAATAAAAATCATATCCATGTCAAGAAAGGAGATGAAAAGAAAAAAAAGCAGAAGACTTTCATCTCTCCAGGTGACATGATAACTTCCTATCACTTAGGAAAGGCCAAGTTTTTCCAATCAAGAGTCCAAAACGATGACAAGGAAAATGGCGACTCGAAAGCGATTCTTCAAGGACAATTTCATTTTAACAATAAGGGACAATTTTCATCGAGTGAAATGCTGAAGCTCAAGGGGAAGAAGCGTTCTTCTCGTGAGAGAATTGGGATCGATGAATCGTTCTCAGATCTTGAACAAAACGTTAAATCCAAGTTGAGAGAATACGTCAGTCTCTGTAAAAGTGTGAAATATTTAATTAGCAAGAGTTCTAGTAACGTTTGTGGAGTAACCGGTAAATCTAATTCCCTTCACTAATGAAGTGATTCCTCAAAAGCGAAGTTTATAATTATTTATTCAGTTTTTTGTAGGACTTTGAATCAATAAATCTAGTAAACAGTCAATAAACATCAATGTTTTGCATTTTAGCAAAAATATTGTTTCCGAAATTTTTAATTTTGAAAATATATCAGATCCTAAGTCAGCGACCCCCCAAAAAAAATTTAATCCTAACAACTGCAAATTTGAAAACATTTAGAACTTATAATTTTTAAAGCATGTTTCAATTTCCGTTCAGTGGAATGGTAAATTTTATCCAGTTAATCAACACCGATGGAGATAATATAAAACTCATATTTTCGGATCATTATACTCGGTCTCTAATCACTGATCTGACACAATCACTTCGGTGTTTCGCCGTAAAAGCCCAACAGGATGCGCGATATGATCTTCAATGGGGTGCGAAACATCATTAAGGCATGTATTTATAATTCACGTTAAAGTCTCATAAATATTTTACATATTATATATAAATAGAATTACTTCCGCAGTGCCAAAAGCAAAAATGCATTTTTCAGCCTAAAAACCTTTTTTCCCCTTTAAAACAAGAACATAAGTTTATATTACATTTTTCAAACATTTTTTCTTATTAGATTTGTCTATTTTTGAGTTTGAATCAAGATTGGCTATATTTATAAATATACCGACAAAGTTCTTTGTATACTTTTCTTGGTCACGGTGAATTGTTTGGCCCGAGGTGAGCGGAGAATGTGAAAATAAAAAGAAAACGCTTTACGTTTGAAATCGAAATTGAGCGGAATTTAATTCGTCCCTGAGGACGATATCCACAGACGAGACGATAAATTTCCTTCCTAACATCGCCCTCGAATCTTAGTTCAGTGTATCTACATGATCCTCTAGCTTTTTTTTCTTCCTTTGCTGCGCAGTGAAAATAGAATTTTTTCTAAATCTCGATTTTTAAACATGATAATACAGGGAAATGGGAAAATCGAAAGTTTTTTAAAACTTATAAATTAAATTGTATCGTTTGGTCTTTATTTATTTTCAGGATCACTAAGATAGAATCTTTAGAAGAACTAAACAGAAATCTAAAAAAAGTACTTATTCGTAAAAAGATAATATTTTTTCGTCGCCATTATACAGATTATGAGAATTAAAAATGACGGATCCAAGATGGCGGGGCAATAAACTAATCCCACTTTCATTTATTTTTACAAGCCACAATCGTAAACGGTAATATTATTAAAAGCTGGAATTGGGGAGGAAAGGTCATTAATCAGAAGTGCGAGAGTGAGATACAGTCATCAAGTCATAACGCATCATGGAATGGAGATATTTGTATGAAGGAGGGTTTCAGTAGCGACGACGACGACGACGACGACGACGACTCTATAAAAAAGGGGCAGAGGGAAAAATGCTCCGTCATCGATGACAGCTCGAGGCCATCGCTAGACGATAGGAGTTAACTCGCATTGTTGCAAACACAGAGTCAGCAGCATTTAGGGGTGGCCGAGAGAGGGTGGTGGGCCCTCCTCGGTTGCCAGGAAATATCGATCGGATGCTGCCGCTACTGTCTTCGTTCAATGGTCGGCGGCCTTATCTTGACTTTGCTCGGACCAATGCGAATACTTTTCCCCTGGCAAACAACTCTGATTTCACTGTCGTTATCGTGGAATCCACTCACACCGCACGGTAATTGACGAGTTCCCAACTCAAAGGCCGCTTTATAGGCTAAGACCAGGAGACTCTATTAGGGACGTGCGGAGCCTATGCAATTGTTTACACAGTGGATCTCTAAAGAATTGACACATTTTTCTCTCTTCTTTCTTTTTCAACTTTAATGCCTTGTCTTTCAAAATTTCAATTTTCTAATAGCACCCTCTGTTTACTCTTCTACATTTACAATCATACTTTTTAGAAACGTTCTTTTACATTTTAACTAGATCTTTTAGAGATTTTGGACGTTTTACCCATTTTTTCCAAAAATTATATTCTTTACATGAAATTAACCCAAGTTACAGTATTTTAAATTTTTGGTGCCCTATTTTAAACCGGACATTTCTATTTTAAAACCCAGACATCAAACTGTGATCCGAGGCTTCAAAACTTACAAAATGGTCTTATTATAAACACCATCTTTATAAATTTTTTTTGGTAAACATTAAGACACATGTGCGTAACATCAAAAAATAGATTTTGAAAAAAGTGAGGGTAAAGACTCAAAAAAAGTTTTTATAAATTTTTTTCGACATTGGAGTCCTTTCCAATGTATTTTTTTATTCTGAACACTATCTCGGGACCAAAAATAGCCTGCAAGTTTATAATTTTGAAAAAAGTGGGGGTAAAAACTGAAAAAAATAAATTTTTCTTATTTTCGATATGGGAATCGTTTTCAATGTATTTCTATTCTTTAAATGCGATCCCGGGTCCGAAAATAGCCTAAAACTTTATAATTTTGAAAAAAGTGGGGATAAAAACTAAAAAAAGTAAATTTTTCTTATTTTCGATATGGAAATGGTTTTCAATGTATTTTTGCCTGCTGAACACGATCCAGGGTGACAAAACTGACCAGCAAGCCAGGATTTTGAGGTAAGTAAAGGTAAAGATCACCTTTCATGCAGTCAGGGCAAAAAAATATTTTCCAATTTCAATAAAAAAGATATAACGGTCAAGGTCAAGACGTGCGGAGTAAAATTGAGAATCTGAAGAAATGTTGATAAATATCTCTATATTGTGTATGAAAAAACATTGGAATAAAATTGAGTTTACATAGTCTGGAGTGAAAATGGAAAAGTGAGAAAGGAGCTTTTCGCTCGTCTCCTAAGCACTCATGTCCCATTAATGAATTTAGCCGACATTAGGACGATTATCCCTCGCAGGGGCGAAAAAATAATTCCTGACGGCAGGTGGACTAGTTATTTGCAAAAAGGCAAGCAGGTAAGCTCCGCCTGGGGTCGATCCGAAAGGGGTACGCCTGCAGAAGGTTGGCCAGTGATATCGATGCGCCGCGCTATCGGACCAATGGGAGCGCGAGCTTTCGTGACGCCGGCGCCCAAAACTATTGCAATCAGCTCAAGTCGACGAGAAACAGGACGACGTTGAAACGTTCTCCGTCGCGTTCCCCGCGCTTTCGAACCCGCTTTGCACCTTCCGCGATCTGGACTTCATTATTGGTGAGTGAAATGTGATCGAGATCTTCTTTAAAACCCTAATTCACCCTCTTCCACCCCCTCGCCCCTTTTTTTAATTTTTCAAAAAAAAAACTCCCAAATTCCCAAAAAAATTCGTGCAATTATAATGGTTAAGAAATCTTGTGATTTTTATTTTATTAATATTCAGTGCAATTTTAATCAAGTGTGGGATTTTTTCTGTGCAGTGAAATCTATTTACTTGGATTTAAACCACTCTTTGTGTACCCATGGAAATTTTCTTTGTTCCAAACAAGATTCTCCAGACGAAAATCAAATTTCTAATGGGATTAAAGTTCCAACTTGAGATCAAGACCTTGTTAATTATTATATAACAAGCTTGAAATTTTGCCTCTTTTCGAAATCACAGCAAATAATTTTTAGTATTTAAATTTTTTTTTCGAATTTCTTGTCTTAAATTTAAACTCTGAAATGTGACCTTATTTTTACACATCAGAAATTACATCATTTAGCAAATAATGTTTTGGCACTAAATTATGTTTTTCAAGAAAATTTTTTTTAATACAGTAAATTATTTATTCTTTAAACTAAAATTTAATATTTAGTGCTATAAATGAGTGAATTAAAAAAAGAAATTATAAATTTATATTCGCATGTGCGAATTGTACAAAATTTGGCGCAAGACTCTTTCTTTTACCTCTGTTGTAGATCAATAAGAAGAATTCAGTAAAATGTTAAATAATTTAATGCAATGAATTTCACGGGAACTATTTAAATTACAATTATTTATTTATGCCAGAAATACAGATTTTTTGTATTGAAAATTTTAAAAGTAAACCTAAGGTCTCTTTGTTTGCTAAAAGGCAAGAAGTTTTCTAAATAATAATTCTTAAATAATTCACAATCTTAGAGCTCAAAATCATACACTCAATGCTAAAATTCAGTCGAAAAATTTTAATAAATAATGAGCTCAAAGTAAGATTTTTTACCCTGAATTGCAATTTTTAATCCAGCCGAAAAAATAATTAAAATATCTGCTATTTGATAATTTTTTATCATTTTCGATTCGAAGAAAATTCTGATAAGCAAATTCTGGTTACATTCTGTTTTATCATTTCAATAGAAAGCGGAGAATTAAAAAGAATTGCAGATTTTTAACTTTCTACAAAAAAGGTTACATTACTAATTCTCTTAAATTCGTTTTGTTTCTAATTCCTATTATTGTTTGAGGCTAACATTTTTGGAAAGTGATTCTATACTTTTCTATAATTTTCCAATTCTTTTAAATTCCGAAATTCTATCACGTTAAGTCCAAATTCTGTTTTAATATTTCGTAATTTTATAATACTTTTTAATTTTGCATCACTCTGAGACAGAATTCATCTGAAATTTAATATTCATAGTAAAGTTTATATAGTTGCGTGGAAAATCTATTCGTCTACGACACTGAAAATCGAGGGTTCAAATCTTTGGACCAACAAATTTTTTTTCACTCAAAATCTTAATAGGGTTGAACTGATTTTCTTTTCTACTTCTTCAAATGAAGACGAAAGGATTAGAAATTTACGTTTTTTGTCTAAATATTACTAAAAGATTTTGTAACAAAAAAAATGTGCAACATTGAAAAAAAAATTGCAAAGTTGCGTAAAAGACTATTAGAACCATGAATATCGCAAAATGTCATCTCCCCTTTGGAATAATTGTCCTCCGGTAATGTATTTCTCGCAATCAATCCAGCACTGTTCTTTTGTTGGCACGTGTCACGATATGCCTTTTGTCCGTCTCGTCCTGTAATTTTGATATTACACTTTTCCCATATCCATTGTTCGGAGGGAGAAAGATCATATTTTCCCTAAATGTTCCCCACGCTTCTTTTATTTATATTTAAAACAAAAATTTTATTATTCATTCCAGTTTTAATGTACAATATTTTTAATATGGTACAGAAAATGGTTGTTATTAAAAGACTTAGTATTAAAATAGTAAAAACGTAAAAAATGGTATTAAAATAATGTTATCTTCATTTATTTTAGTATACAATCCAAATGACTCATATCAATTTATTTATGGCTTTCAAAAATAATCTCCTATTGTAACTAATGGTGGTCACTTTGATGCGGATTCAATGCTAGTCACGTTGCTCTACTTACAATTAGGTACGCTTATTGATTCACATTTCTTCAGTTTCGGAAATTCTTCTTGACTCAACTTTTAATGTTCTTTCAAAAGTTTATCAGTAAGGAACAGTATTACTAACTTATCTGAAAAAATAAAAATTACTGTTTAGCAAACTTTACTAATTCAAACTTGGAGTGTATTTCAATCGGAGAGCTAGACCCTCTTTCTTCAGTTTTAATTTTCAGATCTTCCGGATTCTTTAACTTATTAGTAACAAATTTTTATAAAACGTTAAATTTTCGGCTTATTTATTTTTTAGTGAGAAAAAAATTCTATTTCAGGTAATTAAAAACTTTGATGATAACTCACTTTTTCTTTCTCTCTCTCTTTTCATTATGAACCGCGAACTATAAAGTTTATCTGCAAATTTTTGGCTGAAATATTCTTATAAGTCTGTGGGCCATGACGACGACGACGACGACGACGTCGGTTCTTTCAGTAGTCGTTTTTCATCCGCTGCTGATTCTCCCTGGCGAATTCGCGGATTAAGCTTGAAGAGGGTTCCACTCCAAATAAACAGCCCCTGCTCCTAAATTCATCCCCGTCCCACATTAAACACTCACACAAACTGAAAGAATGCCGCCTCCCACCCTCTCTTCTCTCCGTTGAAGCTGTGAGGGGATCTTCCACTGGCTCAAGAATATTGGAAAGTCGTCGAGTTTACGAGTGTGGACCATTATATATATTTGTCTTCATTTTCTAGGAGAAGTGGACGAAAAATTGTCTTTTTTCGATTTCTTCGATTTCAATTTCTCCTATTTCTTTCTATTTTTGGCAGAGGTTGAATTTCGAAAAAAATTATTTAAATATATGAAAAATTTGTCATATTGTACTTAAAAGTAGGATTTTCAAGACTTTTTAGATTTTGTAATCTAGAAAATCATTTTTTAAGTCATTAAAAATTTGAAAAATTAGGTTTCCGAATTTGTCGTCGAGAAAAGTTTAAGTTTACAGAATCGAAAGGAAACTATTTTTTCAGGAACATTGAAATCTTTCCCGACTCTCTAATAGTGAAGAAAAGTAGTTGTAACTTTAGGAATGAAAATACCCAAAAAGGATCAATTCTCAATTTGAACCAGTGGTTCAAGTCTTCTTTGCATATAAAAAATAAATTTGTCTATAATCAGTAAAAAAATCTTATACTTTCAGTTCATTTTTAACTAAAAACCATTTGCGTGTTAGAAATATTTTTGACTAACTCTCAGCCTTGAGAGTATTATTTTAAGTCCTAAAGCTATGATTTAATTTTTTAAATTAAAAAGTTGACTTTTCAATAATTTTTTTTCGTTTTCAGAGTAAAGGGTTTCAGACTTTGTTTTCTCTGTGAGGAAAACGTCGAAATTCATTACAACGGTTATATTTAAAATTGACAAATAAAGACGCACGTTTCTTATTATTTTCGCTTGCTCTCATTGTGAGAGTTCGGGGAATCCCTTAGCATTGAATTTCGATCGATAGCCTATAGAATATAGATAGCATACACAATTTTTCTCTCTGTCACTTTAAAATTTTAACAAAAAAAATGTTCATTTTTATTGCCAAGTTTTTTTTAATATCTATAAATAAAATACTTGAACAAAATAAGAATTTACGTCTTTTTATTAATTGAAATTTTATTTTATTTAATTTTAATGTGAATACTGGATAGAAATTGAAAAAATTTGTATTGCCCGAGAAGCCATTGAGTGTTGCTTTCGGCACGTTTTCGCCAATTCTCATTCTGTATAGCTAAATTAAAAAATCCCAAGACAAATAAAACCCAGCGTCTACATTTACAGGGGCTGCGAAATAACAACGTGATCGCAAGATAATTCAAAGCAACCCCAATAATTGGAAAATGTCCGGATTCGCGTCGGCGGGTTTCGCGGCTCTCAACTCCTTAAAGGGAAAAATCGCAGAGTAAGGAACATTAATTAACTTTAATTGCTTTTCTATTCTCATCGCTCTCCATAAGATTTAATCAAATGATTTTCACCTACTGTACTGTTATTGTTTGAATAAAAGTCCATAAAAATGGTAAAAGAAGTTTAGAGAAACTGAAAATGAAATAATTTTCACAGATACCGGCGGGACAATGCAAGTTATCATGAATTTGCCGGCGACAGGAGTAGAGACAATAAGGGATTCGAGGACGAACGGGGTTACAGTAGACACGCATCTTTTGACTCAATACCAGAACCCGAGAGACCACCTTTACGACATATTGACACTTATATCAAACCAGAATTACCTTGTCTATCCAAGAGGTACACGGTAGCAGTTTTAGCCTGCGTAGGTAAGGACGATTCATTTCAGGATAATTTTCTATATCAATTTCGATCCCAACCCAGAATAAGAAGTAAAATTTTATTTCACAGGTTTCATCATTTCTTTTGGAATGAGATTAAATATGGGCACAGCGAAAATAATCTTAAAAAATTCAACAGAAGTGGGAAACAGTAAATTTAACTGGTCCATCGGCACGGAAAGTGCGATGGACTCGTCCTTTTTCTGGGGTTATCTGATAACTCAAGTGCCAGGGGGCTTTTTAGCCTCTCTATATCCTGCGAATAAAGTGTTTGGCCTGGCGATTGCGACGTCGTCGTTTTTAAATTTATTGGTGCCTGGCGCACTCATATTGGATCCAGTCATGGAAATGATTGTTCAAATCGGAAAAGGATTGGTCGAGGTACTTTTCACCATCATTATTTTCTACAGTAACTTTTGTCCAATTTCAATTTAACTAAAAATATACTTACAGGGAGTAACATATCCAGCGTGTCACGGAATTTGGAAATATTGGGCCCCACCACTGGAGAGATCACGTCTAGCAACACTTGCGTTTTGTGGTTCTTATGCTGCCATGGTCATAGGAATGCCACTCACAAGTATTCTCAGCTATGACTTAGGATGGTCAGCATCCTTTTATTTTTATGGTAAGGGAAATTTTCTGTTTACTAAATTATTGAAAATCTAGGTCTAATTTTGTTTCTCCGGATAACATACATTAGATTGTCCAGAGTAAAAATTTAGTAACTGTGTTCCGTGTGGTCAAAGTTTATGCTAGGTTCTTAGTTATTGGACAGGAGGAATGTAAGTTATTGTACTTTTCCAGGAATCGCAGGATTGATATGGTATTGTTTGTGGTTGTGGCTGGCGTTTGAGAAGCCTTCACTACATCCCTGCATTTCGGGTAAAGAGTTAAAATACATCGAGGATTCGCTGGGTCAAGGGCAGGGGCAAGCCGTCATGCCAATGCCCACATTCGCCACGACCCCCTGGAGAAGCATTGCCACGTCGATGCCAGTTTACGCCATCATCGTCGCCAACTTTTGCAGGTCCTGGAACTTCTATTTGCTGGTGCTCTTCCAAAATCGATTTCTGCACGAGTCGTTCAAAATGAATCTGCTTGAGGTAAAGTAATTAGATAGCATCCTACAGACTTTAGATCCTTCATCTATGAATAACTGAATTGCTATTTCAGACCGGCTTTTTGGGTTCGCTGCCCCATTTGCTGATGACGGTCATCGTCCCACTCGGTGGTCTGCTGGCAGATCATCTTCGAAAGCGGGGAATCATGACCACGACGAACGTGAGAAAGCTCTTCAATTGCGGTGGCTTTGGAATGGAGGCGCTCTTCTTCCTGGTGGTGGCCAACGCAGCCTCCAATAGTAACGGCGGAGCAGCAACGGCGGGTTTGACGATCGGCGTCGCGTGCAGTGGATTCGCCATTTCTGGCTTCAATGTCAATCATCTGGACATTGCTCCCCGATATGCCAGCATCTTGATGGGACTGTCTAACGGAATCGGAACAATTGCCGGACTGTTCGTTCCCATCTTCGTCGATCACGTGACTCAAACGAAGGTTTGTTGAACCCGGCGACAGTTCGTCGTAAACTGAACTCTGACGTTAACAGACCAATATTCTCCAGGATCCGAACAGTTGGAGGACCGTTTTCATCGTGGCGGCGTGTGTCCACTTCTTCGGGGTAGCTTTTTACGCATTTTTCTGCTCTGGAGAGATACAACCTTGGGCGGATTCAAGTGTGGAAGAACAGAAAGCCTGGAATCCTTTGGGTGAACTTAGTCAGACTGGACCACCGGTCAGACCGCCGCCAATGACCATGCAGTCTGAATTTATAGTCAGTATTCAAACCTAAACATTCGAACGGAAATTAAAGCCTATTTTCGCAGCAATGTCGTTTATGTAAATGGAAATTTCTTTTCCCCAGACACAACCGTCGCTGGATGGAACAAGCCAGGAGAATTGGAACGCGAGCTCTGGACCTCCACAATACAATGAATTCTATAGTCAAGAGAAAATTGAAGCACATTCAACGGCGAATTATGGCGCGACGGAAAGTAGTTCCGTCAATCCATTCCATTCAACGAACCCCTTCGTCTCGGGAGTTAATGCGTCCTACGTTCAGCCTTCAACGACAGACGATAACTCGTACGACGTCATGCAGAATGAGTAAATATACACAAATTCAATCAATTAAGAAACAAATCACAAAAATTAGAAAAGAAGCGATAATGCGTCAACTGTGAAAGAAGAAAAGGCATTTGTCATATTCAAATGAGAAGGTTGTTATTGAAAAGAATTTTTTATTCTAAAGGGCTCTTGAATTCATTTTATCAGAAGATGATTTGTTATGCTCAAAAATATCGACACGAAACAGAATTATTTTTTAGGGTTTAAAAAATTGCTCATTTTATTCGAGTTCGAATTTAATATTTGCTGAATTTTTTAAAATTCCACTTTTGCCTATGAAAAAATCGGTATGTGGAAAATTTTTTTCGAATTCAATCATCTTAAGCTTTTGAGCAAATTCGTTCCTTCTTTTTAGTGAATGAAAAAAATGAATTTGAGGGTATTAACTAACACATTGACAATAATGCTACTTAATGTGAGATTTTATTTACCCCATTTCAACCTTTTCTCTGACCCTTCTCTTAAAAAAACAAAAGCAATCCTCGAAGGTATCTTTCAAGTTTTGAAGCCGATAAATCGTTGACACTATATTATTTCTTCAAATCAAAATTGTCTTTTGTAATTTTTTCTAAAAAATTGAAATGTCTAACTTTATTGTTGTTGTTATACTAATTATTATTTAATATTGTTACACTAATTATTATTATTTAATACTTGTTGTTATTATTATTACCTAAATGACAATGTTGATAAATTAATGTTAATTTTTCCAAAAATTTATTGTTAACAAGTGAATCATAAGTACGAAAAATAATTTTGATTTGAATAATTTGAAATTCTTAAATCTTGAAACGATTTTTAGGGAATATCCCGTAAAACGCAGTTGACAGTGCAAAGAACGGAATCATAAATTAAAATATATATAAAAAAGAAAAATAAGTTCTTATGTGAAAATGATAATTTTCGAAAATGATACCTAAGAGGACAGAAGATAGCGCTTTTTTATAATAAAAAAAAAATAAAAGTACAAAATAAAAAAGGTCGCTTTAAACAATTTAGTTTTTAAGCAAATGAAAGTATCTCAATGAAAGTATATAATGTATATTAATGACAATGAAAGTATATTTAAATTTTAATGAAATTAGATTTATATTTGCGATATAAAATTATAAATTTACATTTTATAACATACTTGAATTTCAAATAATCCAATATTATGGAGTTGAAAAAATTATTTATTCAATTTTAGTATACAAATGTAATTGCAATTGACTTGCAAAACACATTTTGTAATTATTTTGGAAAATTATAATTTAATTGTTATATTTTTCTTAGGAGTTACAAATAGCCTCGCAAACAGCTCTTAGCAATTTATGATAATTAAGTTATAATTGAGAAAGTTATTCAATTTCTCAAAGTCAGTTATGTTTAAATTCTAATTTATTAATAATGTTTTAAAAGTGCGAAACGCGAACAATATTTATATCTGTTATGTACAATTTATTTTTATTGTTATATATACAACAATTTTTATCTATATAGTTTAGAAAAAAAATATTTCAAGTTTTTTTTTCGTCATCATTAATAACTCTCTTCTGAAAAGTTCGATTTGACAATAATAGCATTTTTTCAGAATTGCACAACGATCGAATTGGGAGTATTTTTTATCATTTTCTTATTCGTTGACTTGTGAAAGAATTTTTCGAAGGTTTTTCAATTTTTATAAAACAAAAAAAAAGTAGTACATTTTTAGTAAAAAGCGGTTATTGCAAACAAAAATTTTACTTTGCAGAATTGGTCCTTTTTTCATAATTGTTTGTTTTGAAAAATTATAAATAATTATAAAAATAAGTCTTTTTCTTTAATTCTTAATTTCAACCTAAAAAATTGAAGTACCATCGATCTACATTTTAATAATTAATACAATTTTTGTTTTGAACTTAATTGTTCTAAACTTAGTTTTGAAAAACTTAAATAAATTGAATTTTATTATAAGCTGACAATAAATTTGCACTCACTCACATGAGGACAATAAATGCACTGGTTAAATTTCACGAAAAACAATAATTAGTTATTGGACAATATTTATATCTACATTTACATGAATAATGCCTATTGTAACAAAAGAATGAAAAATTTTTTTATTTACAGAAAAAAAAGAGATTAATAGAGAAAAATATTTAATATGCGTTAAAAGAATAATGAATGAAAGTATTAATTTTGCTATTTGTTTATAATACCAATAATAATGAAATCTAAATAAAATTCTAATTATTAGGGCGCCATTGGCTGAACTTTTAGGTACAAAATAAAAGCGTTATTCGCCTAATTATGAGAAGAGGGAGATAAAAAAAAATTGCTGAAAGTCATATATCAATGAATAATATATATTATATATATATACGACTTACGAATTATATATACCTATTAATTGTAATTATTTATATATTATATATTACATTATACACTGTATTATATACAATAACATATAGCATACATATCATATATATATATATTGTACATTGTATATATGAAATGTATTGTATGTAATGTATATAATAAATAATAATTCGTCACAGAGTATTTTACATGTAACTATATATTATATAAAAATGATACAAATTATTGTACTCGACTTATACACAAAACACTCTAAATGCACTTGACACACACGCACACATGCACACGCAAGACACTCTAAAAATTAAAACAAAAAGAAAGTTTAAAGATGTTTCGTCTATATCGTACAATACATATGAAAGTAATTACATTATAATTGAAGATAATTAACATAACTATAAATTATTATTGAGCTTAGTGTTTAGCTAAACTAAATGATGGTCTGAATATATAATGAATATATTTGCATATTGAAGAATTATATTTCATAGAATGCGCTGAAATATATTTTCAAAAATTGACAATGAGGTTTAATTTGTATATTTATATATATCATGCAGGTGTCTTAAAAAGCTTTTTTGTTTCACCCCAAATTTTCATGTTTGATAGAAACTTTTTAAAGATATTTTTAACCTTTCTCAGCCTGTGGAACATAAAAATCATTTTTCTATTTTTGAACTTTAAGAAACTAAATTTGATTATTCCCGAAGTAATTAATTCGCATATTTCACAATTTCATTTTCGTGAATTCAATGCATTTTATGAAAATAAAATTTAAATCCCTCTAATAATGAAAAAATTAAATAAAATTAGTAACAATATGATTTGTGCTAATGCGTAAAGTTTTTTAATTCCGCACACGAGGCATTAAAGAAAACTTGTATAAAGACATTTTTTTTTCTTTTAAAAAAGAGTGAAACAAAAAGAATATATATAACTATACATATATATAAAAAGAACAAAAAGATTATATATATAAATAAAAGAAAGAAAAAAAAATTGTACACGTATATTCACGGAATTTAGTCAATTTACGCGAGACCTTTCTAAAAGTGAGTATATATGAAATTATAATGCAAATAAAAATAGAGGATTCATCTATATAAAGTGGAGAGAAAATATATATGTATACAGATATCATAAATGTTATCAATATTATTTTTTTCAAAATACTTTCAAGCTCGAGATTTTAATTAATTTAAAATTTTAAATACTATAATTATTGTTGCTGTTTGTACTAGGAATAAAGTTTATAACTGTATTTTTTGTTAAGAGACAACATATATGATATTAAACAACAGTTATTTATATAAATACATTTATCGAAATAAATAGAGGGTGAATTATATGTGTATAACAAAATTTACCCTCTTGATGAGTAAATGTCACATGGGGTCATTCTCTCTGCGGAAAAAAAGTGGTCATTTATTTTAGACCCATTTTTTTCAGTCGAAATAAATGATGAAGTTCAGTCAATTTTTGAGAGTTTTCATTGAGACGATTTCATATATTGAGACGAGTGTTTCGTCCGTCAAAGTGAAGTAGTTGACTGGCCTAATGTTACATTCACGGTGGTGTGATAATTAGTCGGATTTTTGAAAAAATGAAGTAAATAAAAATATAATTCGCATTCCGTATTATAAAAAAAAACTGCAATACTTAATCTTAGGCTAAGTTCAAATGCTGTTCGAACAATAATAACTGAGATATTATATATACAGTATACACTCATAGATACATAATATATACGAGAGAATAATTATTTATGACAATAAAATTATGCGCATCGAATTACTTCATCTGCGACAATAAATATTTTTTTATACAATGAAAAATTGAGTCCAATGTTTTGAATTAATAAGAATGTTATGTAAATTACTTTGTAATAATCGCAAGATTTTTTGCCACGTCGTTGTCACACTGGGTCCGTTTGACCCGAACTTTCTAAACATCATTAACTTGAGTCGATTTTTTGAGACAAAACTATTTTATATATTAATAGTATAGAAATTTATGTAAAATAAGCCTTAATCTGTTATGAATTTAGAACATACTTTTTAATAGAACGAAAGGAAAAATTCATTTAAATATAAAAGTTTTAATTAACAAGAAAGGTTGAAAATTTTTATTATTTTTTAACTAATTGAATTAATTTCTAATCCGTGTCAAAGTGACCTAGTGTGCCAATAAAAGATTAAAAACAGAATTTTAAAATTTACTCAATTTTAATTCATTTTTATAATTTTTCTTTAAGAAATATTTCATTGAATAATTTGAAATATTTCAATACTTTCTCTTAACCTGAATTAATCAAAAATTTTTAATTGTTAGTAACAATTATTAAAATTTCAAGAACTGATAGTAAAATTACTTCAAAGTAATTTTTTTTATTTTTAGCTGCAATATCTTTTGCAATAACACTTTATGCATTCTTCACGGAAATATTTCAAATTTTTTAATTAAAATACTTACATGAAGTATTCAGGAACTATTATGTACTGCGTGACTGAATTTCAAATTTTGCGAATTGAAAAATATTTTTAGAAACTTGCAGTAAGGAGTTATATTACACTCAATATTATATTTATTATAAACTTGAAAATTCGTTTTTACATTCTCATCACATAAAAAGGTGTTGTTTTCGGAATAATAATATTTAAATAAAAAATCTTTGGAATTTAGGAGAATTCTTCAAAATGTAAAAATTACAGGACAAGAACCATTGAAAGTTGTAAAATTCGATGCGATAAATTTGTTAATACAATTGCTTAGACCCTTCCAAACTATAAGCGTAGATTTTCGAGGACGTAACATTATATCCGTCTATTTTGCAAAATAAAAATACGTTCCCTTTAGGTATAATAAATTTTTTTTCCACTAAATGTATATTTAGAAAAAAGTGTCATGAATGGAGTATTTTTTTTTCCTATAACCTAAGTGTTCATCTAAAAATTGTACTATACTTCTCGTCAACGTGTTTGTGAGCACTATGTTCTTAAACAACAATGCCCTAACTACTATAAATTATTAATTATTTAAATTACAAACAAAAAAGAATTTAATTACACTTATAAATAAACTTTCTATTTATCTTTATGTATAATTTATAAATGAAGATAATTTGCAAAAAATTTACATCACCAAAAAACGTTGACGAAAGTACTCCAATTACACGAGGACAATAATCGTGAAAGTAATACGAAACGAATGAAAGTAATTTGTTATTAAGGACAATAATAATAGGAAGAGTAATAATCTCTTGCGTACTTTACAAGCAATTAGCAACTTTTAAGTAGACGTGTGGTTTGTCATTGATTATAAGTAATTACTGCATTGTAATCATTGCATATGAATTCAAATTTACGC
Source organism: Leptopilina drosophilae (assembly GCA_032873175.1). Taxonomy (NCBI): domain Eukaryota; kingdom Metazoa; phylum Arthropoda; class Insecta; order Hymenoptera; family Figitidae; genus Leptopilina; species Leptopilina drosophilae. Next base: position 43,576,694 of record CM065486.1, on the reverse strand, counting down.
ACATGAGCCGATTTATTATTTCCAAATAGGAGACTTGAAATTAATTCCAAAAATGACAATTTTTCATTTATTCTTCGAGTTTTAATTTTTCAACAATATTTGTGTAGAGGCGAAAAGTCTAGTCAGAGAATGTTGCGTGTGATGTGTGTTGCGTTTATAAAGACATTCATTAATGCAATCATTAATGACATGCATTTCATATATAGTATATAAAATTTTATTCTCTATAATATTGAACCGAGTTCTTCTGTATTTAAAAATAACGACGAAAACGGGTAGAAAAAATTTTGCGAAATCGAAATGAAGAGAAATTAGTAATTTCGTAGTTTTAGTATATACGTAAAAATTACTATCTTATATTGTATTTTTAGGTTCTAAAAAGTTTTTTTTTATTATCTAATAGGTAGAATTTTTGTCTAATTTGAAAAAAATTAAATATTCTAAGAAAGACATCTATTTTCTTCTTTTCAAATCGATCTCACAAATTTTGTCGTATTTCCGGTGTAAATGAACTTCGATAAAATTTTCAATGTGATTACATGACTTCGTAATTTAGTCATTATCTGCATCCGACTCATCGCATTTATATCATAATAGTAAAAACAAAAAGTGTTACCATCATTATGCGTGCGTACACAAAGAAAAAGGTTCCCACAAAAATGATTATTAATTTCTCTTTAAAAGAAACATTTCGCACTTATATAAGGAAAAACAATACAATATACAGTTTTTCTATAACCAAGTAGAATTTTTTAAAGAGATTTTGGAAATGCGCAAAAGGAACGTTATTTTTTGTGTGGAATTCGACAAACGCGTTAGTGAGAAAAAAATTCAGAAACACAACATATTGCGCAAATAAGCACATGCATTTCAAAAAAAGTGTTAAAAAAGATAATCTTGCCTATCACTACGGCAGAGATTCTGACACAAAAGTTTCTATAATTATTATAATAATAATACCTTGCGTAGTTTGTAAATTAGAAGAAAAAATTATTGTTATTCGCCGGTACTGTCTGGTTTGTTAATAATTATTAATACTGTATCGATGATTATGTAAAATATGTATATGTATAATGTACTTTGGGTGTATCGTGTAACAAAAGGATTACCGATGGCTATTGACAATAAAGTGTAAGTCGATCTTTTCGAAAATCGCAATTTTTATTTCTGCCTACCCGATAATTAATTTTTCAAAGAAACGACAAGTTAGCATTAAAAACATTATTTATTTTTTCAAGCGAGGACAAAGTAGACTAAACATTGGAAACTGCAACTATGACCTTCATCAAGATATCGATTCCCTTGAGGAATACATCTTTATTTAGGCGCTCATCGGTCTGATGAAGTAGGATGGGGGTATTATTCGCTGGGGAAAACCCAAGAGCCGGAATCCCTAGCTGAAAATTAATTTCCACCATGTAGACGAGTAGGAATTGTTCAGAAATTTGTGGAATAGAAAAACTCACCCCTCGTAAATTACGAGCGTCTGTCCCCCCTGGACAAATTATAGGATCTAGTTGAATGTCATTATCATCACAAGTCTGCTTAAATGCCACCCAGAAAGGATTACTCTCGTCTAATTTTGTACTCTCTACAGGTCCATCTCCTTCAATAGTAAAATGAACTCCTTCTCCAGCTTCTTTGCACCACTGCTCTATCTGTTCCCTAAGCTTCGCGTGATCAACATCCGGAGCTACACGAACGTCAAATCCTACCGACAATTCCTCGGGAATAACGTTTATTTGTACACCGCCCTAAAATTTACCATATTTCAATCCGTTTTCTTTCCAATTAATCTATTTTCTTCATTAAATAAAACTGCAACTCATTAAACTCGCCGTAGGATCATCATTAAACACACATACCTTAATCATGGTTAAATTAACTGCCGTCACGTCTCCGGGTTTTAAATTCAAAGTCTTCAATTTATTATTTTCAGATTCTCGAAACTTCATAAAACTATCGATGACTTTGTACAATTTTTCTCCAGCCGTCTCCTCGTGCATCATGCAGCCGTGGCCTGATTGACCGGTACAGTGGATCCAAACATCCCATTTACATCTTTCGCCGTAAAATAAAATCATCGACTCTAATGGAGAAACGACGCCCTCATCGAAAGCAAAACCGACGTTCAAGTTTTTAAAGTCCTCAGTACGGACGAAAGCTTTCATACCCTCAACACCGCCAATTTCCTCGTCCGGAACAAATGATACGTGAACCGTTCTTTTCAGTCGGACACCATTTAATTTCAATCTTCGAATAGCTTCCACAAACTGGATACTTAGATTTTTCATGTCTTGACATCCGCGAGCGTAAATGTCTCCCGACTCATCCATATGCGCATCGAAAGGTGGGTGCTTCCATTTTTCCTAAAATAATTTAATAGAGTAATTGCTAGAAGTGGAACTTTGGTTTCTGCTCTTTACTTTCTTTCGCCTGTCGTTCAGAAGCTTTAGATTAATTTTAAAGAAAAGAAGATAGTTTTTTTGTTGCTTTCTGATGAGAATGTTTTTTTAATTTTAATTTCTTGCTTACAGCATAGACAGGAACGACATCCATATGACCGTTTAGAAGAATTGAAGGTAAGTCAGGCTCCAAGCCTTCCCAAGTTATAACTACTATCGGTTTCTTCAAAACTGGTTCGTAAACATTCACAGGCAGTCCCAAAGATTTTGCCTGTTCACGTACAAAGTCTACACAAGAGTCTGTGAAAAAATTCGAAGAAGAAATTAAAGACAATTCATCTGCATAATCACCCAAACTACTCACCATAATTAACATTTGGTTGAACCGAAGGTATTCTTAAATATTTCCGAAAATTTTCAATTGCGATCTCATCTAATGCACTCTTATCAGAAGACATTTTGCTTCTTCGCTGTTGACACTGAAATATTAAAATTTTTAAAAACTAATTTATTAACACTCGTTAGAGCAGCATTCATTAACATTTTGTCACTAATATGTTTAATACTAAATTAAAAATATTTAAAAAAAATTATTAATTAAACTTACGAACTGTATTATAAGTGCGTATTAGGTAACAGACGATAAAAACACTGCAAAAGTATGTTTTATAATGTTTATCACATATTCTGGGATCCGTCAGGGAAATAAAAGCAAGATAAGATTAAATTAAAGACAAATATTTTTTCTCGTCAAATGATTCTGTCAGTATGCACTCTGTATGAAATAAAAATTGATTAAATAAAGTAATGTTTTTTAAATAACGAATTAGGGAATGCGGAACAAAAACGGTCACAATACAAGGAGTTGTCAAGATTAAATAAACACTGTAATGCTACTTTTCCGTGACGCTTCACGGTGAAAAGGACCAAACGTGGCAAATGCTGATTTTGCAGGAAAAGCATTTAGAGTAGAGCCACTCTGATTGGTCCAGATGTTGCATTGAAATTCAGCCCCACTACTCACTACACATTGATAGTTGTCCGTGTTACAAGAATCGTTCGAATTGTACGTATTTGACCAGTGTAGTAGTATTGAAAAGTGGAGGGGCTGATTTTCTAAACAACCAAGTGTAAACACTGAGCAAGCTCATTTTTAAACATTAATAACAAAACAACCTGTAAGTAGAAATAATTTTTACTTTTTGTACATGAAAGATCGACTCAAAAACTATAGAATGATATAAATGACTCAAAATTAATTTTTTGTCACGTAAGGTCCCTTTCACCGTGGAGCGACACATATAAAGAAATTTTTTAATTTTTTAGATCAATTGTTATTAATGTTTCTGCATTTTAACTAAAGTAGTTATTTTTTTGGAAATTACAGTAACTAAACTGTTGGAACTTTAAAGGATTTCAAATTCATCTTGACACGATAGGACTCTGACAACTAGACTTAAATAGTTAACTACGAATAAATAAATTAACAGAAACTGCACTTTACATCACTTTATAAATGAGAATTTGATGAGTCATGTAACGAAGTGAATATTAATGATACGATCTTTATAGGATTATACAATTTCGTAAATTGCTCAAAACTAAGTAAAAAATGTTTAAATCAGATACAAATTTTATGATGCAATGATTTTTATGATTTTTTAATTGAACATTTCATTGTGTTAGTGTCTAAAATTATTTTTTCCAAGAATAGTAATTAAAAATGAAATTGAAACCAGGTGTCACGTATTTTGAATAATATTAACTAATAATTAATAAGCAATCGAGTTGATTATAAAATTTATTTAGATATTAGGCGAAAAGACAAAAACATTGTAAGATAATAATAATTTTTATTTATCACCATTTTTTCAGTTCATTATGTATCGCTTCGCAATTTGTTTTCCTAATAACAATCTATTAACGTAACCTACGACAAGATGCACGAGATGCACCACTACGTTTTCCATGTCCTGCAAACGACAAATTGAAAAACACGATAAAAAACTTGTTTCCTTCAGGTTTTGTTCTTTTCGCTTCTCTTGAAGACGACTAGTGACGATCAATCGCAGTCACTTTCCCCAAACGAATAGAGAAAACGCGAATGTGTGAGAAGAAGTTATTTTCTTTTGAACCCTATTCATTTAACATTAAATAAGAAATAAGAAATCGTACGAGCTTACAGTCATGTGTAACTAGTTACATTATATGCAATGACATGGAATATAATACAATGATTGGGGAGCACTATTATACAATTCGTTTCATTTTCACATCGCTACGGTCGCTAGCAGCACCGTTATGTCGTCAGGCTTTCCTCCTGCAATTAAAATGTCTCATTAAATCAAGTTACAAAATTTTAAAAAGTAAAATTAAATGAAACTTGTCGTACCTATAGCGTCTATTCCATTTTCTCTAGCGTTTTTTGCAAACGGAGACATAAAAGCTCCGTCAAAAGCTAGAGTGCGCGCCATCCATGCGATTGTGTTTGCGACACCTTGTATTTTGCAAGGATCACGCTCGCCCTGAATTTTGCGCATCTCAGTGACTAGCAACTGGTCAGGCACATTGTCGAACACCCCATCTGTTGCCAGGAGAATCACGTCGCCGTCCTCGACGCCAAAACTCGACGTGTCAGCAGATTCCGGGCTAGAGAACATCAAGTCTCATATTATACGTTCTCCATCAGAATATTTTGATTTTTATTTCAAATATATTACCTATCACTGAGGACTTGATCAGAGTGTCCAGGTGGGGGAAGAGACAACTGAAAAGGTGTGTTAAAATAATGTTGTTGTTCCGACGAACGGTGCACCACTTCTCCTTTTCTAACAACAACAAATCCGCTGTCTCCTATGTTCGCTGCATAGATACTGCTGGTTTCCTTATTAAAAACAATAACACATGCAGTACTGCTACCTGTGAATAAACAAGAAATATTAGTACACTCGGAACTACGTTAATTATAACATTTTGAATAAAAAATATGACAAAGGACCTAATATTGGCTGTTTATTTTCGAGTAATTCATAGTAACTGCGCGCTAATAAACCCGCTGGTTCCGTAGGGGTAAATTTTCCCAAGTTAACTAGCCTCTCACATGTCCTCATGAGAAAACTGGAAAATTCTCCTGGATCTATTCCATAGTGTATCCAGCCACCCACGCCATCGGCTACACCTGAAAATTTTTCAAACATTTTTCTTCTAAAATGAAAAAAGCATTTCGAGTCGCCTTCAATCAAAATTTCAATATTGTATTGTAGGATCTAAAATTCTATTTTAAATAAATTCAATTTTTATTAACTTTTACAAGTATTTTTCTAAATTTATAGTTCTTTGAAATGATAAAGATTTTTTTTCCCGTACTTCCAAAAATTCTATTTACGAATAAACACAATTTAAAAATACAATAAAAAAAATTCCTAAAATGAAATTTAAATTTCTAAACTATTCAGAAAAACAACTATAAAATAAAACTAGAAGTATTGAAAGAGTGTATACAAATAGTATGCATAATAATATTTCACAAAATTCGTTCTGAAGAACAAACCGCGAAAACATAAAACGATTGCTACTAAAAATATCTCGTGGCTAAATGTATTAGTCTTGGCACATTGCCTATATTTATTATAAGATATTTAAAAATTATGTCACATGCTGATGACAAAAAATAATAATATTTGTATATTGAATCGATTTTACTATAGACAAAGCAGTAATTAAAAAAAATATGCACGAAAAATAGAGGACAAGTTAAGAAACAAAAAAACAATAATTATACAATTTTAATGTCTTTTTGCAAAGAAAAACATAAAAAGACATAAAATTATATAAACACAGCCTGTAAAATTATTAATTATTAAATGCAAATAGGATAACATCTAACTTGTAATAATAAATAAAATATAAAATTATTTTTAATACTTGTAACACGTAATAATAAAAAAAATTATGATTAAGTAAATATTTATTCCCGATAAGAGAAACGATATCGAACACCTACTGTATTTTTTCTTTTCTTTTAATTTCTATAGTATTTGGACTTTGATCCTTGCTGTTTTTACAATCAAAGTGCATAGTTTGATAACCAATAAAAATTTAAAGTTTAATTGAAATTGAAGAGAAAAAAGATAAATGGACTAAAAAACGTAACAATAAATAAATAACAAGGAATAATAAACATTTATATAAACAGACATATATAATATAAAAAAGTAAATAAATAAATCTATATAACATATATTTTTATTTGTTTATATGTAAATATTTCTAAGTATAAATAAATACAAATAAAATTTTTAATAATATAAAAATGTCCTCAAATTCATTTGATACTTTCCTTTTCAGAATTAACTCGTAAGGTTAATTTAATCATTGAAAATTACTGATAATGAGTTCTAATTGCGGAATAAACATTGTCACCTTTGTGTCAATGCTTTAAATATCTCAAACTCGTTTTAAAAAAAAGTTGTTAAAAAAATCGCGTATTACAAGTCTAATACGAAAATACAATAATACATAATAATACACAACAAATTTATTGCTAATTTTCAAATTTAAAAACAAATTTTATTAGAGGAATAAAGAATTCACAACAAAATTCTACTTTGAAGAGGAGAAAAAAATATGACAATAATGGAAATAGCAGTTCATACAGGCAGTGAAAAACAAAAAAAGAGTTTTCGTAAACATCAATTTTATTTTTCCTTTAAAAAAATCATTCATTGAATGGGTCACATGTCTTGATGGGTCCAAGGCTCTTTCCCATTGAATGACAAACATAACATAGCACTTTCCATGGATACAAAGCTCGAGGTTAGAATCGTATCCAGGGATTTATTTTTTGTCAGAAGAAAGGTAAAAATTAAAAAACAAAGATCACTCACCAATAACTTCCACAGCCTTAAATTTAGCACTAAACCAAGCATCGTCGCCGAATTGACCCTTGGGCATTCGACCACGGGCAAAGTCCTTTGGAAAACCGCAAACTGCCGAGACAAGGGACGCCTCGCGCTTCTTCGCAACGTTCGGCTCGGCGATTGCCGAGAAATTCGTGAATCCGTTCCAAATTGCACGAGAGAGCAGCCTCCCAGTCCAATAAATGGACTGCATTTTATGGAGGAGCTCAACACTTCCAACTTGTCGCGCACATGTCTCACCTCTTATCACCAAAGTCTCGCGACTAATTCATAAAAGTTGAAAAATAAACTCACTCACGAGCGCATTACGTAACCAGGAAATTTGTGGGGAGCTGCACAGATGCAATATAGCTACACGCAAAATTAAGTAGCGACAGATTTATTGTCTATAAGCTGTAAATTTTGACGTATTTCGTACGTTCACGATATTACCGAATTATCATCACCACTCGTGATGTTGTGGAGAATCCCCTGAATGTAGTCGCGAACGAATGACCATGGACAATGTGCATGGCAAACCAGTTGGTACGCCTACTTTCGAAATTTTAAGTTTGTCGATAGTTGACTCTCGCCACCAGTGGCGCTAGAATCGAGTATTCGAATTCTCCACTGACAATAGACAATGTTAAATAAGTAAATTAATTCCCATGTTTACGACTTTTTAACTATTTAGACTAAAAAATTCAGAAATTCTGGAATTGTTTAAGATACTAAACCCAAAAAATTGAAAATCTTTCTTTTAGCAGCGCTGTAGTAATTTGAAAAAACTCTTCCTGTTCAAACAACTCTGAATACAAGAGTTTCTCGCTTGGTACTAACCTTCTTTCACTTTGTTTATACATGGCTAAAATGGATGTCACTCACAGAAAGCTTATTATTTTCTTTCTCCATTAATATTCTTCATAATCAATCGCCTTCAACATTTGCTACAATATAGAAAGTATTTCACTGCTTTCAGGTAAGTAAAATTTCCTCTAATTTATAAAATTACTAAACCGTATCTTCTTATTATAGTATATAACCATAAGAAACTAAGTTTTCTTATTTTGTATACATTAAATTCATAACAAAACAATAACCTCTCAAGTAATGTCATTTTTTTCTCTAAAATTGCTATTTATTAATAACGTTCAAAATCTATCGGGTTTTTAAAGAAACACGATAATTTGTAAATTGTTTTCAGAAAAATCAAATTATGATCTAAATTAAAATACATAACTAGAATTTTTTATTTTTTCAATGTACTTTTTATTCTTAAACTTAAGTTGAAGTTCTTTTTCCGAGATAACTAAATTATGCAAATTAATTTTCATATTTTAAACAATTTTATACTTCTTTTACATTTAAACTTCTTTGAAGTTTTTATTCTTTGTTTTATGATTATTTTAATAATACGATATATCTAGGTGTAAACATAACCTAAAAAAATATGGATGTATTTTGCCATAAGTGATTGTGTGAAATTAATTATTAAATTGTTAATAAAAAAGAGGTAATTATTAACGAATATTGTAAGTTGAGTAAATAATTAACTATTCTTCGAATAACAATAATTGGGACAAGAAAATATCGGCAGAATAAAATGTTATGAGGAATTAATGTTGGATAATAATTGTTTTACTTAAAGTGGGAATAGTTGCAGATGATCAATGTTGGAAGGATGGTATTGCCGCTCAATTGCCAACAACAATGCAGATGCCGAGGATGAAGATGAGGACAGTCCGGAGGAAGAAGTACCGAATTATAAAGATCAATATCGAAATCTTAAGCGAAAATTAAAATTTCTTATTTATGTAAGTATCTATTTTCATCCGAACGAATGTTATTGAAATGATTATTTCCTTTTTGAAATGGAAATTTTTGTGATAAAAGTAATCCTACTAAAGAAATAAAAATATTTTACAGGAAAATGAATGTTTTCAAGAAGCTTTACGCTCAACGCAGCGAAAGCTTTTAAAAGTCAATAGAGACAAAAGCTTTCTTCTCGACCGACTTCTTCAATATGAAAAAGTCGATGCTTCTTTTAGCGAAAGTGACGAAACCGAGTCATCGGAAGACGAAATGGCGAGAATCGATACGTCCAAAAGGTGATTATCCTTAAAATTACTAAAAATCTTGTAAAAACTGCTTCTTTATAATTAGTTTTTTAAATTTTATCCTTAAAACTTGTTTTATTTTTACCAGGAAAAAAATGGATGTAAATGTGAACAATCACTTTTCACATCATTCACCAGTTGTAGTGAAGCCAATGAGTGCGAGTAAAAAGAAAAAATCAACTCCAAAAGTACCTAAAACTTACGATACACCACCAATGAATTATGAATCCTTAAAGCAACCTTGCAATCGTAAAGTATGTATAAAAGTTTCAATTATTTTCCCCTTATTTGTATAATTATTTCTTCCCTGTAATTTCAGATTCATTCGAGTAACAATCTCATGCCCATGTCGTTGATTTCCGACGGTCACATGACTCCGGAAGAGGTCGAGAGACATTTAGAATCACGGCAATCGTATTTGGAGCTCGTTCCACAAAAAGCTCCACCCACTGTTCCCACTGAAATGTTTAGCAATGATCCTTCTTTAGACAGGTCTGTATTTTCTCTCCCTGAACTGAAAAAATGAGACTAAATTCCGCAACGTTTTTAAAAACGAAAAATAAATTTTTTAAAATTGCTCAAAAATAACATAAATTAAAAAAAATCTTTCGTTTCTGTTTTGAAAAACGTTGCGGTCTTCAGCCTCATTATAAAAAAAGATTCAATGTTTAGTTCATAAACAATTGATTATAAATTTCAGTGAATCGAATGAAGTTGGCGAGTTAGAAACCTCACCTAGTAATATGGGCGAAGATTGTCTTAGCGTCGACATGATGCCTGAATAAAAAAATTGAATTATTTATAATTTTTATTTTAAGGACACTTTGCACCTCATTCGTTTCATTCTTAGTCAATAATTTAACTTGTACTCATTACGGTAATATAAATTTTTATATATAAGTCTTAAATAGTGGTTCATTTCATTTCAATCTTTTTTCAACATAAACTTTACGATTTGCACCATCAGATTAGTAATTTACTTTGAATATAGTAAAATTAGAATTCTAAAATAAAAAGAGCCTTGGAATAATTTGTCACCTTATTTGAAATCTTTTTCTCCCTTCTTTGAATCCCTGCTAAAAAATTAATATCCCCTAATATTACATGGAGAAATCACTTTGATCCCGGAAATAATTTTTAAAAAATAAATAGATCACGGGTACTAAATAATTAACTCTTCAGATTCTATGAAATTTAATTTTTAATAAATTTTTTTTTTCATACAAAAAAAGAATATGTTAATTCAATTTGAAAAAAACACTATTCTTACCAGTTATTGTTGACATTAAATCGCAGAAACGATAATGTTAACAATTAGGTAAGTACTTTGTAAACATAGATCTACGTTAACGATAAAAAAACCCTTTTATAACAAACAATAAAAAAAAGAATGTCTTTTATGTCTTAAAGAAATTTTGTTTCTTTGCTAGTTCACTGGAGTTTCGACGTTTTTGTAAGTTGCATAACAGCAATTCTAACAACCATTGCGGCACTGGAAAAATAGAAAAATTATTTAGTAAAACTCCTTCACAAAATAAATTAAATATTTTTGATTTTAACTTTTAGAATTTAAGATTTGAGAGAAATTCGTTAAAAAGAAGTTAATGTTTAATGAAACCTTAATAATGTGATCATTCCAGCGGGCATTATTTTTCCAGTGTTGTAAAATCTGTATCCCATCAAACCTCCAAGAGCTGCACTCGTTCCCAAAAGTGGAGCATAATTGTTCGGATCCTGAGAGATACGAAAAGCTCCAAATCCAATCAATGATCCAAAAAGTAAACCGGCTCCCAAAGATGGAATCGAATCTAGATATCAAGTTTACACTATCAGATTAAATGTATTTTCAATTCAGTGATTACTTCTTCAGGTGAATAATTCATTATTGCTTCTCGATAACAGAAAGAATTTATTTGATGACTGTTTTTTACGTACCTTTTTCACTCTTTATCAAAGAATCAAATATATAACCTCAAAATTTTAAACACGAAGAAGTAAAACTCTTCATTGACGCAATTAATGTAGATATTTTATTATAGAAAAAGATTCTTCCTCAAAAACTACAATTAGATTTTCATTTTTTTTTAAATTAGAAAATATTTATATATTTAAATACGTTTGTATCTTACTTGATTTAACGTAACCCATAATTCCACCGGCAGCAACAAGCGTAGCGTAAGCAAACCCTGGAATATCGACTGGCATTTTGGAAAAAATTACTTCTTTTTTAATAGAAAATAAAGGGTTTCTATTGTTATCAATTTATCAAGAGACAAGAATTCAAGTGACAAGCAAATTTTTTGTTTTCTTCTTTACAATATGCGCTGTTGCCAAGTGCCAACCACATGTACTTGATCACGTGATTCGTTTCTCATTTCAACTGTAAATTGTAATTCTATTTTTTACAAGATATAAACCAACACTTTTCTTGTTAAAAAAGCCAAATTTGTTTGAAAGGAGACAAAAATTTAAGAATACAAAATTCGACAAATAAGATTTAGAAAATTAAAATAAAAGAAATTAAGTAAAAATACAGTTTATAGTTGATATTTCTAATAGTCAATAGTACAATGTTGCCATTTCCTCTCCAAATTTTTTTTTAATATTCAATTTGTATTCAAATCTAGATAAAAACATAAATCTATGAACAGAAACTTTTGTCAAAATTTACCATTCAATGGTTCGATTATTAACATTGATGCATCAATTATAAAAAGAAGATTTTTGCGATAAAAATTAAAAATCCCGCCAATCGCCAAATATGAAATAAATTTTTATCGTCTGCTAGCAATTATCAGTTAACAATCACCGATTGTGAAAATTGATCATAAAAATATTAATTATGTCATTATAGTAATTGTTATTTTACGGATTTATCAAGCTGCAAGTCACGTCGTTTCTATTTCGTTATTAACTTTATTATTTCAGTTTTAAAAACGTATTCAATACGTGTCTCTTGATCAGCAAACATTGCTTCAAGTTATCGACGACAAAATGTCAAAAAATTGTTTAATTGAGACAGGAAATATACTTTCCTTGAATGAATTAAAGAAAAAGACCGGCTTAAGTACAAGGGACGAGGTAATTTTTCATTTTTCATAAATTTTTGCTTTTAATGATTGTTCGCTTTTTATTTTTCATTGCTGTACTCTAACATTTTAAGGTTATCATTCTTAATACTGCGCGTTATGAAAATTAAAAAAATGATCGTTTTAAAATTTGTAGAATTGTCCGAAATTGCTTTAACATTTTTTCTTGAAAAATTACAAACGAATAGATTAATTTGTAAATTAAAATTATAAAGTTTTATCAAATACAATGTAACATTCTGAGAAAGTCCTCTTCTTTTTTTGGGTTAATTCTTTCATCAATTTTAATAGAATCTATTGGTCTAAAGTTCCGCAAACTTGACTTTTGGAGTAAAAGCAAATTTTATATTTACATTTCTTAAAAATTGTTTGAAGGAAGATATTTATAATGGTTAAAAAGTTAATAAATGTTGAAAAAGTAGAAAAGTTTTTATTTTTCTTTATTGAGGAAAAGGGGAAAGTTTTTTTTATAAATTGACAATTTTTATGTTAAGAAAGTTTATTCTTTTTCTGAAAATAAGTCAATTCTCTTAACGATATTTATATTTTTTAAAGTACCCCAAAAAAATTGTAATTTAATCAGATTAATTATTCCATATTTTAAGAATTCGTGATCTTTTTCGATTAATATTTTACGTCAGTTCAATTAGGTTTAATTGCTGCTTACGAGACCTTTGCAAAAGTGCGTCACTTCTATTTACAAAGTAGTAATTATTAGGTGATACCAACACGATTCGAAAATTTCAAGTTATGTTGGCATCACTGACTACTTAGCCTATGACTGACATATAACTTTTCTTACAATACAAATAAAAAATATTTCTGTCAAAAATGAAGTTTTGGGGAAAATCCCAGGGTCTTACTATTCCCCTGCATTTTTCGTAGAGAAATCTTACAACAGATCCTTTAATGTTTTATAATTTTTTATCCCATTTTTTGAGGAGAGAATGAAAAACAAATTAAATTTTTCAGTTAATCGAAACACTGAAAATAGTTTTGCAAGACTCACCATCCAGTGAATCGAGTTCACCAACAGTAAGTATATAAAAATCGTTTACAAAAAATTTGTACTTTTTAACTCAAAATTAGAATTGAAATATTATTCACTCTCTATATTGCTATAGACGAATGGAATCGGAGAAGGGGATTCGGAAAATGTGGAGAGAAAAGAATTGAAAATTACAGTTAAAATTTTTATATCTACAGCGAAAGCGGATGTTTTGAAACAAGCACTGGATGAAGGTATTTTTTCAGTTACCTTTTCATTATTAATAAATTCATTAAAGAATATGACTCTATGATTTAGCATAAATGTTTTCCAATATTTTCAGTTTTTCGCGTTTTACACACGGATATAATAGAATCCTTGGTGATTGCTTATAAAAATACCGATGATTCTGGCGATATTTTAACTTCTTTGCAAAGTCTATGGAGTGTTATTGAGGAATTGAAGAAATCTGGAAAACTTTGCAGTGTTGGACTCAGTGATGTCGACACAGAAGTGTTTATACAATTTTTCCGAGCGGCAAACGTAAGAAATAAACATTTGATAAATAAAATATTTAATAAAATATTATTTATAACATGGCCGAAACAATTGAAAGACGATTATGCACAAAAGCAATTTACGTGTTAAAATTAAAAGCTATTGAAAGCTCAAAATTTTTTAAAAATATTTCTATTTTAGGTTAAGCCGAACATTATTCAAATCAACTTAGCGTCTTGCTGTGTTGTTCCACCTGCCTTACAAGAATTTTCCAAGGAAAATGATATACAATTATTAACACACAATGATCCATGTCGTAAGTATTAGAATCTATATAATGCTTCCAAGAAAGGTGCCAAGCAAAAAATTTTAGGTTATGTTTATACTTTTAGAAATGCAGAAAGGGAATCAATTACTATTAAAAATTATTGATCTTCAAGTCTTTAAATATTTAAAATATAAAATATTGAAATATTGAAGTATTGAAGAAAAACAGGTTTCAAATAAAATTAAAAAGAAATTTGATAAATTTAACAAAAACATAACCTATAATTTCTTTTCTTCGGAGCGCGTCACATTAAAAATGTTAGAATTCGATTTTAAAAGTACAGCTTCGTCAAACAAATTTTTAATTTATTTTTAATAGGTCTTTCATATTACATTATTTTTCAGAAATATTGCCGAAAGAATCCGTGATGGAACTTTTTGGCAATAGTGCAAATTTGCATTGGGTCGCTCGTTACCAAATACACCTCAGGTGCCGAGGAGTTCTTTCTTCAAAGGGCTATTTGGTTTATCTAGACAAACCTACATAGACTTTTCACCTTACGCTGTTACTTACTTTTCACCTGTTTTCAAGCAATCTTGTTTCTTTTGAAGTAATCGCAATATAATTGTGTGCGTGTGCGTCATAAGAACTTTAATCTCAAAACAGCACAAAGATAATAATTATAAAGTTTCAGCACACGTCAAGTAAGCATTTAAATATATTTAAGAGATATAGAAACTTAAAGAGTTATAGAAAGCAGCTAAAAAATGTACAAAAAAGAACAATAATTGATTTTTTTAAGGGGAACGAAAAAATATGTTGTCATAATACAGTTCGATGATTATATGAAAAATATTTTACTCACGGTGTAGATACTCTATCGAAAAAACTAGTTTATAGATAATTTATATGGAAATGTAATAAATATTTTTTTGTTATAAATGGAAAAAGAAGTTTATTCATTGTGGTGAACGTAAATATAAGTACTCGCCTTAAATTGTTTTTATGCCAATTATTCCGAAACTTCGGAATCCTGGAAGAATTGTAAATATTAGGCATTATACTTCAAAATTAGAAGAGTTAAGCTTCATTTTGGGGTTATAATCATTTACGTAAAAAATGTTGGTGTCTACGTTGTCATGTGACAATGCGACGATATTTAATGTTAGGATTTTGCTATTTTTCTTCTAAACTTGGAAGAAAGGAAAATAAATCACAAATTCAAGTTGCTTTCAGCGGTAGCAGATATTGAAAGTTTGCTATTAGACTGCAGCGCGACAGGGGAGACATTGAAAAGCCTGGGTATGTTCTGTGTATGTGTCCCTGGGACTCGTCGTGCCCGCCAATACATACGAAGGTTTCGATTTTCCTTTTGCCTCCCTTCCTGTCTTGCTCTCGGGCCGTGGATCTTCCTTTGGTCGCGGGCCCTTTTGCGTTAAGCCGCACCGCGTGGCACATGGGACAACGAACGATGGAACAGGACGCGGACTCGGATAGCGTAAATGCTGCTGCTGCTGCAGGCTGCACCCGAACCTTCTTCTCCCTTCATCACCCTACCTTGCACAAGCCAGAAGCCACTGCGAATGTTCTTTTCTCTTTCGCCGCCCATCCCTCTTTACCTCCGTCTCTCTCTCGTCCACACGCTTCTCATTTCCCTTCATTCTCCACTCTCTCGATTTCTTCCCTTCTTTTCGATTATATTCAGGAGCGGATTTACATCAATGGCAATAAATTTTAAATTGGACCAACCTCGGAATTAATTACAATCCAATCTCAATTTTCTATCTTTCGATGAAATCTGATATAATTAGTTTACCTCTTCTATTGAAGGTGAACTGCCCAATCAGAAATATTGTTTAATGCCGTGATTTCCTGTTTTTTCCTCCAGTTTTTATTACGTTTCGATTTTTTAGTTGCTCTCCTTGCGAGGAAGAAGTAAAGCGCAATTGTTCCTGCCTATTAACGGTCGGTCTCGAAAAGTAGTTTCCGATATCTGTATCTACCGTTCCGTTCTATTCTCTGTCTTTTGAAATTTTGAAAGAATGCAGATCTGATACGCTTATGGATTCTGGTGGACCCCAAAGATTTACAACATGCAGTCTGGAAAAATTAATGGTCCCTTGTGGCACATTATTATTGTTGCAAAGGGGGACGATGAAGAGCTCAAAAGTTTTTAAACCGTTCAGTAATCAAACCCAAATGGAGAATTTGAGAACCGAAATTGTACATTTAAAATTAGTTCCAAAAATATTTTAGAAAATTATTTTGTAACGTGATAGTAACATGGTAACATGGTTTGTAACAGCAGAGAGAAATGTTAGTTATCGCTACTTAAAGAGTTATGAAGATCATTAAGAATACAGATCCAGTTAGGAATTGCATGATCAGCAAAGAAAGATTTCGATATAGAAACAAAAGAAGCTTGACCTATCCGATTGCATGATGGGAATTAGCAAAATTGTTTCTGTATACGTTTCCCGGGAATCTCTCGAAGCGCCCGTTGAACTCTGGGTTCCTGGACGGGGCAATCGAGGAGTGTTTTTGATCCACCGACTGTGCCGTACCCATGCAGCCTCGGTTACTTCCGCGGTGAAAGCGTCGTTGTTAAAGTTGTCTTCGATTTTAATCAGGCCTCTCTTTTTGGTAGGTCTTGCCCCTACCATTCTCGTGTGGCGGACGTCTGGATTGACCTCCCTATGGAGTTTGTTCAGAACGACGGCATATATCTTCCCCTCGGCGACTCTGATCACCGTCGTTGATCCTCTCGTCGGTTGCTTCGGTTCTTTATCGTCTTCCTTCTTTAAAGGTGCTCCAGTCTTTTTCTTCTCAGTTACCCTTCCGTAGCTTCTGAACTACTGGTCCCGCTGGCTCGTATTTAACTTCCATAACTGATATTTGCTTTTTGCTTTTGTTGCCTGGATTCAATCTCTCATTCTTCTCTTTGTTCAATCTCATATTCCTCGCCAGGTTCTGAAAACATGAGCATTCTCTTCGATCTGTTCGAACATTTGTTGATAGACTGTTGTCTACCTGCGAAGATCCCGGACTAACTGAATTTATGCAGCTCCTGACACTTAGAAGACTCGATGGACTGACTTCTTCGAGTCTCTCCTTTTCATTATGTTCTCTGTCACTGAATAAAATAGATCTCCCCCACAGTGCAGTATGTTTGAGATCGTCAGCTATAGTGTTAGTGCTTCTGCAAAGTCAAGTGATTATTGTCAGTCTTTTTGAATATTCCCACAAGCTTCTTTAGTACATAAAGTGGTATAGAATCAGGCAAATAATTGAAATAATACGAAAAGAATATTAACAACGCAGGACAAAATATTCCCTTAATATTATTCTGTTAATACCATTATTCCCAGAAAAAAAGCCGTGGAAAATTATCATTAGGATATTTCAATTTTTCCAGTAAACTAAATATTCAAAAAGAGGATCAGAATGATATTGTTCAGATAATTCCTCACGAAGTTCTTATTCAATAACTATTAAGTTGAAAAAATGTTAATTCTATTATGAAACTTACTTTTTGTCAGGGAAGGAGCATTAACGAATGAATCAATGCTTCCTAAAAATATTTTTCTTTTCATTTCTCAAGTGAAAAACAGGACTTGAAGTAATCCATCACATTGTGGCAAATTGGCACCGGAAAATGTTTCGCCATGTAAGCGAGAGATATAATCGAAGAGGAAACGGCACTGTTAGACTACATCCCATTAATTCCACTCTTCAAAGAACGATAACTTAGAAAAACATTTCTTTGCATATATTGCAATTCCTTCATGACTGAAAGATTTACCTAAAAGAAAATTTATTGGTTTTTATTTTTTTCCTGCAAAAAATAACATTTATAATTCTAGTTAATGATCTCGATAGAGATGTTTATTTACATAATTTCTTTCTTAATTTTTTTACTTTATTCGTAACATTACGAAAACGTAACAACGTTTTTACCCTATTCTGTTCTATTTCGGCTACTATCTACAATTTTTAAAGAAACTTGAAAAAACCGTCAGTGTTTATTCAAATTTTTTTGTTTTTCAAAAAATATTCCAACGGTAACGAACAGGGGTCGGGAATCTGCGGGAATCACAAGGTTCTGAATCAGGATAAAAAATGAAGTCTAAAAAAATTGTTATCTTTTTGAAGAATGGTCACGATATCTTTAGAACTATCGGAATCAATGTTGTAAATAAGGTTTTATGTAAAATCTACAAGTAAAATCTACAAAAGCCTTGTACTTGAAGTAGTTCCTAAACAATAGGGTCAATAATATAATTTTATTGTTTAGGAACAGTAGGCAAAATGCATTTGTGGATTCTATTACAGAATCATGTCAGGAGTTCAGTTTTTTGATGTTAAACTCTTTTCATTTCAAATGATTGCGAAAATAAAAAAGTTCCAAACTTGATGATAACATTTGGAGCTTTAGTTAGTGAAAATACAACTATAGTTGTTAACAAATTGTTTCTTGTTTGGAAGAATAAAAAGAGGAATAAATAAAAGGACTTGTGAATACGAATCCGCCCCTGATTATATTCGCATTTTCTCCGTCTTCCTCCTGTTGCTCTCGTCTTGCAAGGACTCGAAGACAGTGGCGGGCGGAGTATGCGAACGTCGCGATACTATGTTATGCCTCGAACTGCGGGTCTGACATACTTTGTATGTTAATGCCACATAATGTCGGTTTTGTTCCTCTTTTCAGCATTTATCTGTTCGGTTCTGCTTTTGCGTACGCACAGTACGACATCGCGAAACGGAGAACTGCTACTGCTGTCTTGCGAACAACCCCCCTAACCATCTCATAGATGCCTCTACTTCCACTTTTCCAGATTCTCATAAGGCCCTTTGTTCGCCGCGAAATTCCTCCACTTCGACTCGTTTATCATTCGATCATTAGCTTCCAGTTCGGTCAATCTGGAAAGTTGGCTCGTCAATTCGAAAATTCATCAATTCATCGATTCATCGATTCGAAAAAGATGAAAACGGGAATGTCGGTTTTGGGCTAAATGGATCTAATCGAGTGGTTGTAAATTTGTTCTATCTACTCGATTCCTTTTCGACTTGACAATGCAAGAAATTCTTTGAAAAAGAGTTCTTCTTCTCTTTGGAGATAGCGAGATCTCGGTACACCTGTTTAGCACAGATTCGAGTTTGCAGTGCGGAAAGTTTCTATGGAGATGCGCGCGATCGGTACCGCAAAAGTAGTAGATCGAGTAGCGCGGCGCGGCAGAGAATCGGGATCTCTCCTTGTTGCTCCCGTGGGCCCGGCTCCCTCTTTTCTCAGCCCACCCTGCCTTATTTATTCCTTTCTCTGTCGCTGCCTCCCTTTCTTCTTGGACTTCTCTTCTTTATTTCTGTCCTTTTGCCCGTTTTCTTCTTCCGCAAACGACAGCCGCTTATTTATACCCGTCTTTGCATCGCACAGGAGCGAGCGTTTACATTTACTCGCTCGCCCGTCCAACTAACCAAGCGAACGAGCTCGCCACTCCTTACAAATACACAAAGGTGCCAGGATCGGCCCAACATTCATTTGCACCCTGGGAAAAATATCCATTTCCACACGAGCTTCTTATTATCTTCCCTGCACATCCGTTTCTCGTTCGTTAATCTCCATTTTCTTGCTATTCAATTCAACCGCATGTTTGCTGACAGCCACGCAGTCTCATTGAATTTGGCTAAATGGAGAGTAGCCGGTCTTTGAGAATATGCTAATTTGCCCAAGGATTGTGAATCCAAGGATCCCAAAAGTCTTCGTCATTTTGTAATTATGCCAAATATCCACATTCTGTTTTCGGAATTACAGTTTTAAAATCTATTAGAGCTCCAAAGGAGGAAACGATCGGCAGTGCTAATCTTGAAAATCTTAGTCCTTGGACAAAAATTGATGCGGTAATTATGAATATTCCTGTAGAAGTGGAATTGTTTGTACGTGGGATACTAATCCGACCCTGGAGGGTAAGAGCAATAAAAGGAGCGTTCAGCAATGCTAGGGCGCACACTTTGCAAAGCAAGAGCATCGTGAGAGTCAATTCCGTGACTGCATCACCTGTCAATGCGTGATCCCGTGCCACTATACGGTCTATATTACATGCGCTACTCGCCGCTGTCAACTTCAACCGTTACCAGCTTTGCAGATGCACTTGGTTCTTTACAATCTGCTCCTGCAAGAAATCTCCACTGCAATAAATTCTATCCCCGTCTTTTATTTCCCGGCGAAAAGTATTCATTAATTATAAACTACACAAAACAAATTTTTATCACTTCTCAGCCAGAAAGTACAATAAATGACAAAATATTTGTTTACTCCAGACAATAAGTTCGTAAATACTCTAGATATTTTCTTTTGATTCAGTATTTGATTGATTTGATTGATTTGTTTGTTACTTGTTGATTCAGTATTTCAAAAATTTACACTAGTACTCTAACTATGTTACTAAATTCGTGTCAACGGTAAGAGAAAATTGAATAACTTTCGTATACTGGTATTTTTCTATTTTTACTAAAGTGATTCAGAACCGCAAAGGATTTTTTAAACGATCTAACAATTGGTTTGGGGTTTTCGAGTTATTAAAGTTAACGTCTGTAAGGAGCAGATTTATGACGGGTTACACTTGGTTTTAATGGGACAATAAAGTGGAAAGGACTGCGGAATAGTTTTCGTAATTCTTCGGAATATCTATTTTTGTGATTAACTTCTGTGTATTGAAATTATATTTCAGAACTTTGAGGATGTAATCTGCATTAAGTAACAAACAATCCTCGCACTTCGTTTGCACGACAACTGGCGCACTCGTGCTGGCATTATCGCAGGCTAATGACAACCACGCACGTGATCGGCACAATATGCTTTGCATTTGAGTGTCACTTGAGCAAGGTGAGTCTGAATTCCCTCAAATGATATTCTGTTAAATCTCGAACGGTTAAAATTCCATAAAGAAAACATATTTTTAATGAATAATTGTTGAAGAAAATCATGTTCATGTTTTAGGGAGCCGAAAAGCACAAATTTGACAAAGCGCTGGAAGATATTAGCGGAAAAACTGCGATAGTGATATTGCAGCTTGGTTGATTTCTAAAGGATCAGAATGACCTGAACGGTAGTCAAATGGTAGTCCAGCTTGTTGGACATTTGATGTCCTGAAACGAACAGCAGAGTTTTGAATCTAATTGAAAAAGTTTGCGCACAGTGACTCATAAATGTCATTTAAAATTCCGTCTCAATAATAAATAGAAAAGAGGAGAAAAAGTCATCGAGAAAAAAAGAAAAAGCGATGGCTCATAAATATTTATAAAGTGCTTTTATGAATGTAATGCCTCCGAAGTAGCTGTCTTTAAGAAAAGTCAAGGCAGCTATCCTCGAAGAAAGGAAGAACGTGCGAATAAAATGGAATAAAGCGCATTCGCACGTGCAGTTGTCTCTAAGCTCCGAAAGCAGAACGAAGAAAAGAGGAGAGAAGCAAGGAGAGAAGCAAGGAGAGAAGCGAAAAGAAGAGGAACAGAAGCGAATGCAGTAGACTGGGCACAGCATGTTTATTGGCGCATCTCGGAGTCTTAAATCTTTATGTTGTCTCCGCGGCAGGGTCCAACGAGCGAGCGAGAGAGGAAGGACGGAAGGAAAGGAGAGCACAAGGGGAGAGAGAGACGGATAATGGGAGAGATATATCTCTTGTGGTGCGGTCGAAAAATCGAGTCGGATCGGCGCGTCCTCTGCGTTACGCACACAGGAGCCACCGCGACTCGCTTTTACGTGCTTCTAGAAAGGGTTTACAAGTTGCGAAAGCAGCCTCTCTACGACGTGTTTATTCTCCCACAAGAATATTAATGATCCCCGGCAACATAACCCGTAAAGGCTTGCGGCGACGCAGACCGCAAACTACAGAGGAGAACTCAACAGTTTCGAGGACGCGAAAGTCCTCCTTATCTTTGATTACCGTCAACGACACGTAACCTTGCATTTAAAAGGAATGATGCATGCACAGATGGTCGCTGCACTGGCGAATGGCGATCTTTTCAATGATCGGTTGCGATACCCGCTTTACCAATTGTGGCGAAGGCGCATGCACTTTTCGGTGCACTCACTGCGACTATCGAAGCTGCTTCCACTTCGCCATGATTAAGTTCCTCATTCTACGGGGATTGAGAATTATGCCTCTTTTCACCTTTCAAACATTTCCCAAAGATATCAAATTGTTTTGTGTTTTTTTAAAACCCAAAAAGAAACGAAAAGTTTGACTTTACCAAAGGCATGGACCGTGAGAAAGTCAGTGATTGGATGTCACAAAGAGGAAGGGGAAATTTTGCCCCTTTTCCTTTGTGACTGTCCAATCGCTCTCTGGGTATTTCTCAATGTTTGTGCGACTGAAATACTGAGTTTAATTTTTGCGACGCTCCAAATTTTCCAAAGATTTTTAATCCGAACAGCAAAGTAGAAAATTTCTAAGTCCTGGTTATATGGAAGTAGTAAACTTGAACTTCACTACAATTAGTAAACGAACAGAATGAAAAAGTTATCGAAAATAATTTCAAAAAAATTAAAATGTCGAACACAAAAAGTACAGTTGGTAAGGTGACTTCTGTTCCGGTGTCTCACTGCTGCGGTAATATCTTTTATTATTGCTATAAACTATGTACCAATCCTGTGGGTCCGTCTTGATTATAGCAAGCAGGATTCGACATACGTGGGTAGACGCACCGATTTCTCAGCAAAGGGTAGGGGATAACATTTTTTCCAAAGGAAATACTTTATACCAAGTTGCATAACAAGTTATATGAGAACTTATAAAGATCGTTTGTGTTGAAGAAATTCTGAAATAAGTTTTATGATTTTCAATAAATTCAGTAAAGTGATATTCCAGGCAAGAATCACATTAATAATTTTTAGAAATAAAATGAAGTACACACCGGAAAAACAACGTCTGAAATTGACATCTTAAAACAAAAAAGAATTTTAAAAAAAGTCAATTTTTAAACTCTAAGTTCGGTAAAATTTAGAACCTAAACTTAGATAACAATATTTTTTGTTGTAACATCATTACTTATTATTTAACATTTCAGTGCCGGAAAAAATATTTATTCAGAATTTAAAATGATCGCCACAACATTCAAAACATTATACTTATGACATTTAAATAATTATGCAAATAATTATAAGTCTGTTTACTTAAAATTAGTTTGAAAAGCTTAATATATAAAACCATAGTTTTTTAAAGATACCAGAAAAAAGTTAACAAAATTGTTTTCATTCGTTTTTTGTCTTAATTTGTAATGTCCTTAGAGAAACTGTGAAATATCTACTGATTTGATTCAAAAATATTATTTTTTTTTGAATTATTTTTAATTAAAACATTCTTTTTCAGTTTGAAGCAAAAAGTATGTTTGCAAAATTTTGTCGTTTGATTCAAATTTAAATGTTGATTATTAATAATTTAAATTAAAAGATGTACTTTGTGCGTTAATAATTTAAAATCAATCAAAAATTAGTTTGAATTAAATATGAACCAAAAAATATGTTTCAATTAAATTTAAATATGTTTGACTGCATCAGTGTAAATTGTGAGGTATTAAAAGTTGTTGCAGATTAAATTAACATCAAAAAGGAATAAAATAATTCATTTTGGTGTTAGTTGTACTATGTGTGATATAAATACTTTAAATTGAAACCAAGTTAGTTACTAATTTACAAACTTAATTACTAATTAACTTAGTAAGTTAATACACTTAGAAAACAATATATTTTAACCAAACATGATTATCTTTGTTATAGAGTCAACCAAAAATTATCTTTGATTTAAACATAATAATTTTGACACGTTAAATCGTTAGGTATTAAAATAACACCAAAATGGATTAAAATAACACTAAATTGGATTATTTTAATCGTTTTTGGTGTTATTTTAATACCTAACGATTTACCGTGCGGATTTACTACATAATAAATTTCATTCAAACATATTTTTTTGCTTGACTTCTTATTTTTGAATTAAAAAAAAAATTTTCTCAGTGAAAGATAAGGGGAGGAACTGTTAAAACTTCAACCCTTCAATAATTTCATTGGTAAAAAGGGACAATTTTTTTGTTTTTGTGAATTTTGAGCCTCCTTCAAAGATGGTGATGCTAGAAATGTTTCGACAATGAGAAACAGAAAATTAAGTCATTTTTAAAAATGAAAATAAAAAAATTGAATTTTAAAAATAGAACCTAGATATCAGAAATGAGAAAATGTTTGATTGGAAAATTCTGCTTTCAGTTTCTTCGATTACAGCACTGCTCCTACAAAATTCATCACTCGGGTACGAGCGTACGGAAGAGATAGAGTGTTTTTGAACAATATGAGTAAGAGCGTGTGGGCGTAAGCGCACGCTGGACGCGGCTGCTGGCTCAACGGTGAGTAAGGGAACAGCAACGATAGGACGTTATCAAGAGAGCGTTGGAGGCGACGCATTTTATTGCAGCGACGTGTCATTATTATCGAATGCTAAACTGCGATTGGTTAATTAAACACGGCTAGTTTCGAAAAAATTCAGTTCCACTTTTTTCTTCTTTCTTTTTTTTCCGAAAATCATTGTTTTCCAATTTGAAAAAGCCAATACGTCGCTATTCGATTGAAATATCGCGTCGTCTGTTGGAATTTCATTGCGGGATACGTGGCATGCATAATGTATATATGCGTATATAGTCTCTCGAAGATTAATTATTGCAAGATCCGTTCGAATTTCGAAGACGCTGAGAAATTTTCGCAATTCAGTACGTTCAACCTTGCACCATTTTAAGACGCCAACAATGGAAACTACGGACACGGCATTTCACTTTTTCGCAATGTGTGCAACAAAAGCCAAAAAGTAAAGTGGATTTCCTAAGACTAGAGGAGTTTGCTCACACGATGCGATGCGATGCGAACGAGCCCGCACTAACGGTGACTTTAACGCCGCACTTTTCAACTATTTTGGCGAATAGAGAGTAAAAACAGTGCTCACGATATTGCCGTCAGATATTGAAACTCTTGTGCGCCAGAGGAGAAATATTTTCGTCCTGGGTTCGGCTTTCCTGAAACCAGGCGCGCACTGCATTCCTCTTCGATCCTCGGATCCCTGTCCGATCTGCCTGGGTTATTCACGCCACGGTCCGGGAGCCCGCATAAAACTGCTCCCTGAGTTTTGTGGAAGGTCAAGGGATCGCGATACCTGCGATAATCATCTCGCAGAATTGATCTTCGATGATATTTCACTTATTTAAATTCGACACGTGGATAGAAAACGGTTCTCCTCTTCTAGCACCCAAGCGGCGTTCTCTTTGCTTTAGAAATTTATTTCCCTCAACCTTTCATATTAAATACCGCTATCTAAATTCGAGTCTCTTTTCTTTTTATTATGCTCGACGGAATAAGTCAATAATATCTGCCAGTTCAACTGCTCCGATCTTTGCGTTTGAGAATCACAAATAGCGCGCAGGGAGTCGTGATATTGAATTTATTCCTGCTACTAAATAAACAATACTTTACCATGTTGTTTATTTGTTCTCGCAAAGCTTCTTGTAAACGGATTAGCGTCATTCCAAAAACTGACGTACAATCTTATAGAAGCCTCTTGCCCATGACCACTTGTCCTAAAATCAATTAAGAATTTACAAAAATTAGAATTTTCGAAATGTGAAAATTGTGAAAAGCGATTTTTTCCAGTACCCACAATCACTGTTGGGGTGAATTTGGGAAAAGCACGTGAGAAAATGATTTTTGAACGAGTCGAGTTAGAACTCGGCAAGTGTTGAAATAGCGATGGGTAATAATTTCCACTTCCAGGAGAAATGGAGAAATAGTGAAATAGTTGTTAGTGCGTAAATGCGGATAATGAACCTTTTCCTTTAACGCTCGATTCGGCTGACCTGCCCATCCTCGTGGCTTGACACTTTGCGGTGAAAATGCGCTCTCTCGTTACAGGAGGGTAAGCGAGCGGATGTCTGGTGTGTAAGGAACCGCTAAAATGCTGTTCGCTCTTATCCGTTGATCTAGAGCGGCGATGCGAAGAGAGGCACGCTGTGGGCAATACGACGACTACGACGACGACGAAGACGACGCGCAAAGGTATAAAGGGGACTCTCTGGCTGGTTGGTTACTCTTCTTTATACTCGGTGCTGCCTGCCTGGTTGGTTGGTTGCTTGCTTTGCTGCCTTCTATGCTGTAATGCCGTTACCAGAAAGAGGCCACCTCAACGCGGTGTTAACTCTCGGGACTCGGAACTTTCTTCATAATGAGACGCCAGATTCTAAATGACAAACGTAATTAAAGCAGACCGGGAGGTCATGGAATCAGATGGCACACCACGTCAAGTAATGGAAAATTCATCATACCGAATTATGTCTCTAAAATATTCTCTCTAAATTCTTCTCCTTACCAGTTAACAACATTTTTATTTAGTTTAATATAACTTTACTTTACTAATATTACTTTACTTTACCAAATATATTTTATTTGACTTAAATAAACGTATATTTGTCTCAGAACCAACTAGACTTTTTATTTCTTTTAAATAAAATTTATATTTGACATAAATAAAACATATATTTGAGTTAAATAAAATTTTAATTAAAATAAATAAAATTTATTTGAAACAAATAAAAAGTCTAGTTGTTTCTGAGACAAATATACAATTTCTCTGGGTGTAGCAATTAAAAAATAGAATTTAAAGTTTTTTTTCATAAATAGATGAACTTTAAAAGGTTTCAATGTGAGATTATAGAAAATTTCAATTAATTTAATTACATTTAAATAATTATCATTATAAATTAAACACTGAAAAATTTGTTTTCAGATTCAAAAATAATTTAAATAAATAATTTAATAATAATAAATAATTAATAATAACCAAAAAAATATTTTTGAACTAAACAATTTTTATTAAATCAAAATTATTATGCTTAACTCAAAGATAATTTTTAAATGACTTCATGGCAAAGATTTTTTTTTTTTGAATAAATCTTTGAGTCAAATATATTATTTTCTCAGTGAATAAATAACAAAATTCTTTTTCAAAATTCAATTTTTAAAAAAAAATTTCCTCATTTCAATGATTTTCAATATATTTCAATAAATAATATTTCAATAAATAATAATATTTCAATAAATTTTCCAAAAGAATTCAATTATTTAAGAAAAATTGAATATAATTATACTCAAATATTTAAATATTCTTATAACTAATACAAATTGCACATAAATTCAATTATTAAAAAATTCCATCCAAATTTCTTTGCAATAATTCAATTAATTTTATAAATAATAAATTCTTTTATGAATTTAAATATTTTTATAAATATAAATAAGGTTGTTTTAGAAATTCAATTATTTTCATTAATCATAAAGCTCATAGCAGAGTTTTAATTATTCTTAGTCCAATTTTAATCGAATTTCGCAAAAAGTGTAATTATTTTAAAAAATTTGATTAAGAATTCAATTGTGACGCGATCTGAAGAAAGGGACCTTAGAAGCAAAAAATTGTAGGTTATGTTTGCAATTTTTTGAATAAAAATACAAAAAAAACTAACTGTCAATATGGTATCATTAATGTTGAAGTTCTTATTCTAATTAAAATATTACATAAACACTGTTTTTAATTTGCAATAAGTAAAAAAAAACTTTTAAACAAGAAGAAAGTAATGACAACATAACCTTAAAGTGATTGGCTTCTAAGGGCCCCTTTCTTCATGTCGCGACATAATTATATATTTAAAAATTTGTTGATGAAATTGTTTACAAGAATTAAATTTAAAAGAATATTTAATTATTCAAAAAATTATTTACTTTTTCCTTTAAATAATTAAATAATTTTAAAAAGATGAGAATTAAAATGTTAGAATATTTAAATTTTCTACATTTTTAATTGTCAATTATGTAGAATAATTTTTTTTTGTTGAAAAAGTTTAATTCATTAATTTTAATTTTAATATTTTAATTTTAATATTTGAATTTATTTTTGTTAAAAATAATTTGAAATTACATGGAAATTTTTTCAACAATGGAAATTATTTCAATTTCTCAGTAATCTACATTTTCAGAATGAAATGTTCTTAAACGTTGAAGAAAATTTTTCCAAACTTTTGGGATTTTTTCTACAATATTTCGTGGGATTTAGGACAAAAAAAGGCGTTAACGAAAATTTAAAAAAATTCTCAATGCGTAAAAATAAGATGTTAACTCCTTTCTCATTTATTTTCATTTATTTGTGTAAAGGATTGAATTATTAATCATGTTAACTTTCAGTAAATAGTGTGTAATTCTTTTCTCACTGAAGAAGATAAGAGTTATGGTTACTTACCTTCACTCTCATAATTATTTTTTCCATTAATATATTATGTTCCTTTAATTCATTTATAATATGAAATTTAATCTGTTTAGAAAATTAATTATTTTCTCCATTAATATTTTATGTGTTAAATTTATTTCGAATAGAATTAATGTGGTTGGGAAATTAATTCTAATTTCAATTTACTGTTATTTTTCGTGTCCTATTCGAATACGCTTTTATATTTCTGGCGTTTTTTTGAGAATTTAGCTCAACTTTTAAAAACATTAGACACGAGACTCAATTTTAATTTTGGAAAACCTATCATCTGGAGCAAAGATATTTTTTACAAATTTGGATTAAACGGAAAAGCTTCTCAAGTAAACAATGAGACAGCATTAAGTGGAGTTATGGTCTGAGGGGGGAATTTAAAAAGACCTACAGTATATTCTGCTAGATTGGAGATAAAGGCAATAGAGATCATTCCCAGTAATAAGTAAGGAGGAAGGGGTCCTTGTTTTGACTCGGACTCGAAAATCGAGTGGAATCGGGTGAAATCGTGAATTGCAAGAAATTCCCTCGCTCGTCGATAAAATCTATCAGTCGATAAGGGCCCAAGGTACGTGGCAGGTACAAGTATACAAGCACTTAACGTTCGCGTTCTAGAGTCTCGCGCAAGGGCCTTATGCACTCTCTGTGCATACGTAAGCACGCAGATGCCGCGTGTCGATGTGGGTAGGGTTATTAGCCCAGAAAGCAAGGCCCCCACTTCCGGTGTAGGCACTTTAGTTGGAGAGTTTCTTAACCCCTTCTTACATGACTCTCTGCTTGGCCTGGCCTGGCCTAGCCTGCTACTTCACCTCTCTCCCTCTCTCTCTCTCTCTCGTGTTGCGAGAACTATTCTGCGGAAATGCCACCAGCACTGCCTTCCACCGGGAATAAATTCGGAATCCTTTAAAGGGCAATTTTCTGGAATTGAACTGGAATTCTATTCCCCTGAACGATCCGCGACAAGGTTCTTGTTTATCACTTGATATCATGTCTACAAATATTAAACACATTTCCTCTTTGCTAGCTAAAAGTTAAAAATATTGTTTATCAATTTTCAAGTGCTCTTCGATTCCTCGCGAATTCGAAGCGGAACTTCCGCTTCATATATTCCTGTAATGGACACGCAGCATGTCTCTCTGGAGATAAATATATATATATTATGATGTAAATCAGCATTGCTCGTCGACTTGGTTCCCATCCTATTTTCGTGTTTAATGGCGACGCTAATTCGTCTATCTCGGGGCTCAATCGCGGCGTAATCATAATTACACGACGAGATGGCGAAGTGGAAAATCTGCATTACTAATGAGCTTCTTTCATTATTAATCACGCGAGATGGACTCATTACGATACACTTTCCGCTATTTCTGAAAAACACACATCCTCCTAATTAATCAATCTTGAGTGATGGAAATTATTTTACAACTACTTTTGCGTCTCTAGCAGGATCTGTATTAATGACGACTTAATTGAATTCCATCAAAAAGGAGGAGGCGGAGAAGGAAAAAATATTTTATCCAAATCGAGAGCAAAATATTGAGGATCAAGTTTGTCGGTCACACATGGTGCCTCGCTCTCGGGTCACAGGTGAGAGATTTAGCTCCTCTTTCTGGTCTCACCTCTGAACATGCGGGAAATGAAATTCAGTTTCAAGTCTCACGATATAATTCCAAATTTTTCTCTTTCCTGTGAATTCATTTTGACGAGTCCGAAATTTATTTCCTTCAGAATAGTTGAATTTTGAAAATGGAAAATTGAATGAAATTTCCCAATGTCAAGAGTGTGATTGAAGAATAAAACGATGACGAAAAGTATTGCGCCGTCGGAAGTGACTATGTGCCCGGGAAGCGTACGGTTTTCGAAAGGTTAATTGGGCATAGTAACTCTCCAGGTGACCAAGCTCCATGGGAGTGGAACGTAGAAAACTAGGTTCATCATCCGAAATGCTTGTAGAGAGTCTTTATTTGTCTGAAAAATAAAAAAGCTGAAAGGATTATTTAATTTGCACGTCGAGTTAAAAATTCATGACTATGGTTCAAAATGTCTGGTATGTCGAGTACGATAAAATGTCGATGAGAGGAGATTGGTATAAAGTGTCTTTTTTCCACCGATAACCCATCACTAGTTTCGAGTGTGAAAACTACTATAGTATATTTCTTGTGCCTCCATGTTACATTGCATACAACCTCCCTCGGTAACGGCGTTCGACACAACAATGCGCACTTTGCGAGTGTGAAAATGCTAAGAGTAAAAAGTAATTCGGTTTTCTTGGAACTCATTTTTTTCCGTTAGAACAATCTCGCATCTCTTGTATATGCACTAAAATACCATTAAACCAAGTAGTGGTATTTGCGAAATTGTAATTACTTATTGTCTGATAAAAACCACCGAAATCAGAAATCAAGATTTAGCGTTTCGAAATTGTAATTCTCTTCCAAGGTGAAACTTACTGCACTGAAACTTTTTAGTGGTAATTTGTTTCTTTAAATCATTTGCAGAGGACTGGTACCAAAAAGTAGTCATCATTTTATTTTTTGGCTTATCATTTTGGTTTAATTTGGTATCAGTTCTTTCAGAGTTTTCAAGAAGGGGACATGGGTAATTGCAATTGTTTGTTTTCAGTGGCAACGTGCGGCCCTTGGAGATCAGGGTTCATTACGCCGAAGGCTCCGATGGTGCGTAAACGTCACTTCCGCTTCGTGTGTGTGTGTATGTGAGTGTGTCTCCAAAGGGTGTGGAGCTTAATATGAATCCACGAAGGACTCGCAGTGTCTCTGCAAAATGATTCCATCCACGAAGCCTTGACACGGTCGAGAAATCTTGATTTGTAACTGACAAGACGATGTAGTTACGTCGATCGTTCCGATCTCCTTGTTTCGAACGCGCGATGCACACTCGACGAGAAAAAAACTTACTGGATTTATGCTAATTGTGAGTGCTACCAGCTTCATAGGAAATGGACAATTGGTTGACTCCGGCAGCCAAGAAAGATTATAAATAACGCCTTCTTTTTTTTACTCTTTGATCATTATCTTCCTTTACTATTTCGCTATGACTAATGTTATGCCAGTGTTTCAATATTTCCATAGCTTCATCTTTCTGTTCAGAACTGTTTAGTTTCTTCAGTGTTTCCCTTTTCTGGATAGCATACGCATTTAGCGTTAGCATTGTTTTTTAATTATTAGCATTACTGTTTTTTAAGGGGTTTTAACGCTAAACTTAGGTTTACTTTGCTGTGAATTCATGAAGACTTGG
Source organism: Leptopilina drosophilae (assembly GCA_032873175.1). Lineage (NCBI taxonomy): Eukaryota > Metazoa > Arthropoda > Insecta > Hymenoptera > Figitidae > Leptopilina > Leptopilina drosophilae. The sequence goes on along the minus strand of CM065486.1, from coordinate 43,544,846 downwards.
ACAATTAAATGTTTATGATTACAACATTCGAGATGAACATTCGAGTAGATGAAGAAGTTTCGACAGCCGAAATGTTGACAAGATCTGAATATTGGAATATTGCGGCAACGTTGGGAAACATTGGAGATGGTGAGGTGGGTGTTTTACATAACGGAAACTTTGGTCGGTGATAGCGGCGCTTTCCACGAAGCCCTTTTTCTCCTCCGCAGCGCTTCCGGTCACATGGACATTAAAACAGTCGGATTTTCCTAGGCGAATTATTTACGGCCTTCGCGGTGCAAAACGGGAGCATTGTGAAAGCCCCTTCCTCGGCGGCCTGTTGAAAAGTATGGCAGGCAGCAAGAGAGTTGCCGGTGCAGCCCTCCCCCTAGGAAATAAGAAATTTTCTTAAGAGATGCGAGGGAGCCCGTGGGTCAGGGGAGCCGGGAAGGCGGAGGTGGAGGCGGCGGCCTAGCCAAGCGAACATAGTTAATTTAGATTGTATCGCGTGAGAAGCAGGAAATGACGAAATATCCTGAGTGCTGACTTACACCGGCCTGGGTACTGCTTCGTTCCTAAGCTCACCTCGAACTCCTCGCGACCTCAGCTACTGCGAGAAAACGACACGCACCTTCCCGTATTCAGCGATTCGCACATTTCTACCTCTCGAAGTCGGCGGGAGGAAAATCTCTACCAATATGGTCGAATGTGGTCGGCAATTATTCTTTGCCAAACGAAATGGGGTCATTCGGTGAATTCGCCTTCCGGGAGGTATCGCCGTGTCAAGTCATGTGCCAAGTCACTCCAAGTTCTTGCGCGAATTCCCCGATAAGCGGGAAGACACCAAAGCGATCGTCATTAGCGTTGAGAAATATCGATTTGTTGATCGATTGCGATCGAAGCTAATGAAGTCTGCACGTCATTCCGTTCTCCGTTGTTCTTGTTTCATCTCATCTTCATCGAGATATACTTTTTCTCATCCCCGAGGCTTTGAAGAAGTGTGTGGCATGAGCGACGCGAAGCAATGGCTGACCAGTGGTGGACGTTACTACTTTCCCAACCAACTTTCATCCCGTGCTTGCAGTATATGATTTTTCATATTTCGAACATTACCCAATCTTGAGAATTTTTACTCCACAACCACAATTTATACGGTTCCTCTTTCCTGATCTGCTCAAATCGAGAAAGATGATTAGAAATTCAGAGAAGAAATCTTCGGTAAGTGCCAATTGAGGGGCACCTTGGATAAGGTGAAATAGATGACCGAATGCTACTAAAAGCTAATAATTTCTACACTCGCAGTTCTTAACTAGAATTAAAAACAAGTCACCCGACTACTGAAAGTAGTATTTCTTTCTTACAATCAATCAATCACGAATTAATAAATCCACTAGTCATTTAATCCGCGTTAATCACTTCACTAATTATCCTCTCAATTCATCAATCATCATTCCACCATACAGTTAATTAATCACCTAATACGAGGGTTCTGATTGATTCATTAGTGGATGCTCATCAATCAACTTCGACGCGAAGTATTTACATACTTTGTAAAGAAACAAAAATTTAAACACTTAGTAGTTTTCTATAAAATTCGCACGAGTTCAAGTACAATAGGAATAGAATTCAAATTTTACTCAAACTATAAGAGAAACGTTTCTTTAATCATTTAAAGCACTTCGATATTATTACACCTCAGGTAAAAGATTTCAAATTTTAATATATTCAATGTACGATTTGTGCGATAATTTTAAAAAAGGGGAAATTATTATTTGGAATTAGAAATTGACAATCTATTTGTGACGCGCTCCGAAGAAAGGTACCTAAGAAGCAAATGAATTATAGGTTAGGGTAGTGTTACATTTAAAATAAACTTTTATGCAAGATAAATATCTTGCATAAAAGTTTATTTTTAATTATTTGAATATGAAACCAATTTTCATTGAATATTTTGAATACAATGAAGACTTGAAGATCAATAACTTTGAATTAATAATTGATTCTCATTCTGTATTTTCACTCAAAAAATTAAATACCTAACCTCAAATTTTTTGCTTCTTAGGTACACTTTCTTCGGAGCGTGACACATTTGAATCCGTTTTACAATGGAGAGCAAACACATTTGGATGTCTATTTGGAACAGTGAAAAAATTAAAATTCGTAGGGAAGATGATTATGAACATGATTGTCATAAAAAGAGGTTTAAATTAAATTATTTTCAATTTTATTATTTCCTATAGTCTGCTGACTACCCAGATTGTTGCTGGAATGTTTCTGAACAACATCTTTGAAAATTTTATTGTAACTTCTAAGAAGTAGTAGGTTGAAAAAGTTTTCCAGGCTAAAGTCGAGGAAGACTCTTAATGAGTTAACTTTGTGGTGGTTGCTAGACAGGAGAACTCTGATTTAATTCTGTAACATAATATTTTGGTAAAATTGATTGGTATAATGTTAATTAAACATAAGAATATATTTACGTAAATCTGAATTTCTTATTGCAACGGTTTAGTAGAATTGTAGAATTTACATTTTGTAATCAGTGGTAAAATCGCTGGGAAAAAGGGAGAGGGTCCCGTTAACAGGAAAGGGGATCGCCGAAAATAAGAAATTGCAAGAATATATAATAAAAGAACTGTTACAACTCGATTACTAGATTCATCGATAAGATGATTGCTACAACAATCGTTTCGAATCGAAATCTCCGAATAGTTTGATTTCAAAAATCCCCAATAGATGAACTTTTGCATCAGGAGATTGAAATTTGATTATGGAACATTTGCCAAAGAGAATTTAATGTCACGAGAGTTGGTAAATTTTCCGCTGCAGCAAACAGTGTGCGGCAAGGGGAGAATAGAAAGCCCCCGGTTGAAATTTTCGCACATTGGCAGTGTTGGTGAATCGCGGAGTTCTGTCATCGCAGTGTATGCGGTGTACAAAGTGGGTCCAGCAGCGATACTCGTTGGGTGCGCGTGTACCTACACATAAAAGAGTTGAACATGGAGAAAATACAAGCGAACGGTACAGCCGTCCCCTCGCGAGTTGCGCGACCAATCCGCGCGTAGCGCGAGCTGCGTGAAGGCGGAACGCGGCTCGTCGCGTATCCGCGTATTTATTATTCAGTTTGCAAATACATGGCAAAAATGATCTCTCTCGAGGGCCTGAATGCCCGCGGACCAGAGGAGGTGGAGCCAGAAGGCAGGAGCGGCTCCGATCGCCTGTTAATTTGTTAGGAAACCTGCCGGACGATACTGGCTCTCCTGCACACACTCCGCTTGCTGCTTCATGCTGCTTCTTTGAATATGCAATCCATACTCGCGGATGACTGCCTTTAAATCTTTTTCTTTACCTCTTTCTATTCACTATGCAGGCAAAAGTCCAATCCGAAGACGTAGAATTCGTGAAAATCCATTTTTCGGTTCTAGAAGCACACGAGGATGGTGAGAAACGACTCTTCATTCTGCAACTGGATAAATTGGTTCAATCTTTAATGCAAAATTCGGAGCTAGTATTTATACAGAGATGGTTCGTATTTGCGAATAAAAGAAGTGAATCCCCAAAACAACTACTTTTTGAACTTTGAAGCTGAGCCTCGACGCTAACTTGAGACACATCGGAAATCGGCCCCTCTTTGTCACTTTTGCAAAAAAATTAAAAACCCTCGCCGATTTCATACATAATTTTGTTCAATAACAAAAAAATGACTCAAGGAATTAAAAAATATTTTCACTTGAAAAGATTTTTGTAAAAAACTAGAAAATTGTGTCTATACTTTTCTGCTTGAACAAAGACGAAATAATTGTGAATATTCTCTCTCTCTCCCCCTTTTTTTCAGCAAGCAACTACAAACTTTTCTTGTTCCTTTTCATTTCAATTCTCCCCTCTGTGCAATCTCCATTTGTTTTATGCCGCATTCGTTACAATAGTGCAGAATTAAAGACAGAATGCGTCTTTGATCGAGAAAATGTCGTTGAGATTACCATTAGCGAGAAAAATGTCGAGAGACTCAATGGAAGGGGAGTATACAAGCTTGGATAATGTGGCAAAAAGTAGGCGTGGAACTTGGGAATTTTTGGAATGTAAACTGGCCTCAAGAAAAAGGTGAGTTTTTTTTAAAAACAAATGCTCTCTGTGCGGGTAATGAGTATTTATGATACAAAGTTGGTGGAATCGATTAAACAGGATCATTATATATTCAGTATTCAGATTGTTATTTTTAAATACTATTCAAACATCATTTATAGCATTGTGAAGAATTAGTAGCATCTAATCATCGAATAAATCGATATGTTCGCCATATTGCATCCGCCATTTTGATGTTTCTGAATGCAATACCAAATTTGTAATCACTGACCCAAAAATGCCGAGTTTTGAAGATTCAAACGAATTTCAGGAGTTTTAAAGTAAGTGCTCCGCCATTTTTAATGTTTTAATTTGGACACAGACTAGGAATTTAAATTGAACAGTCAATAACAGAAATTTGAATTTTCTAGATTCGAAATTTACACGTTCGTGCTTTTTCTACTACTCAATCATAATTATCATCGCCTTGAGCCAACATACAGTGCGAGTGGAGGGATGTTAAACAATCTTCGATAAATTTCTCGTCTATTTGTCAATCCTGTGCCAACATTTTGCCAACATTCTGCCAATCTGGACGAGGCAATCTGATCGACTTCCAGTCTTTGACAATGGACCAATTTCAGTAGATGGCTACGTGAATTTAAATCTAAACTCCCTGTAAGTAACCTATACATCTTATCTGTTAATCCTGATATAATTCATTTAACTGATTGATTTCACTTTTAATGTGTCAATCCATAAGTCGGACCAAAGAGTTCTCAATTCAAAAAAGAAAATTTTCGGTTAAATGAGTCTTTATTTTGTTATCTTAGTTCGAAACTTTCTGTTCCGTAACCAAAGATAAACAAACAGTATTAAAATACAACTAAACCATTAGTTATATTTTAATAACATTTGTCTGCTTTATTTGGTAATGGTTTACAAGTATTTTGATACTATTTGTCTGAATTATTTACAAAACAGAAAGTTTGGAGTGTAATATTAAATGGAACAATATTTCGATATCGCGTATTCTCGTCAACGGACATCAAACGGTTGCGCATTAACTTTTTTATCTTATTGCTTCATTACATTACAAACTTCTTCGTGTCACTATTTATAAAAATGTGACGCGACACGAGAAAAGGGACCTATCGATAAAAAAATCATTTTTGAGTTTTTAGTCGTATTCCATAGATTTTGAGTTGCTCTTTCACGTAAAAAAATCAGAAGTTAAAAATCTCAAATAGTTTTAATAATATAAAGCCTGAAAGTTGAACGTGTCCTCGTAAATACACGTGTTTTCTGTTTATGCCGTCACTTTAAACGCTCCCCCTATAAAATTCTTTTTTGAGGCGATAGGTCCCTTTTCTCGTGTCGCGTCACAAATATTTAATTGCATAACATTTGCATATGTGAATTTTCCCCATCTCGTAATTGCTGAAACCATTTTATTATTGCAGCTTCATCATCCACAAAGTTATTATTTACTATACCAAGAGTTTCTTGATTTTATTGACATGCTACTAACTTTTTTTTTAAATTTCTCTCTAAAAGCACATCATAAAAAGTTCATAAGTGTTGCGTTATAAAAGATTGTCCTATAAGTTTTTGAAATTAATACAGTTTTCTTTAGACTGATGATTACGAACTTAAAATTTAAAATTGATAAGAAAATCGACTGGGACCCAAAACAAATGTATTTTCGTGAACAATGTTCGTTTGTTTTTTTTTAAGAATCATTTTTAGCATCATTTGTGGTATCATTTTTAGTAACATTTTTAGCATCATTTGTGGTATCATTTTTAGTAACATTTTTAGCATCATTTGTGGTATCATTCTTAGTAACATTTTTAGCATCATTTGTGGAATGATTTTTAGTAACATTTTTAGCATCATTTGTGGAATGATTTTTAGTAACATTTTTAGCATCATTTGTGGTATCACTTCTAGTACAATTTTCAGCTACAAGTAATAATTTAGGTAATGAAGTAGTCGAGCATTTGATTTCCAAATATATAAATAAAGCACTTGCTCCTAAATCGCAGAAGCCTTGCAACACTGGGACAATAATATAGTGAGGCGAAATTCTCTATAAAAAGTGACGTGTACGCTAAAGTAGTACTTTCGTCGCATACTAAAATACTGCGAAAGAATGGAGAAAAAGGGATTTTCGAAAGGGAATATACACACAGGCTATGAACCTTTGCAGTTTGTTGCACACAGGTGAGCGAAGGCCGACCGAGCGTGACTTTTTCTCAGTTTGCTTTACGGTTCTTTGAATGTCGTGCTCCTTCCGTTTATTGTTGCATTAATCTACGTGTGCCGGCGACCCGCTTTGCACCTATATGTATACATTGGCTCCGCTGAATACAGCTGAATACAACTGAATACAGCTGAATACACGTACACACAATACCAAGGTACTTATGTCTGTAAGTAGCGATACATCAAAGTAAGGCCATAATGTTGTGCTCGCTGTTTAGTTGACTCTCGACGATGTCTTGCCACCAAAGTCGCTTCGCGCCCCTCTTCTAAGCCTATAATATATTCAATATATAAAACCGCACAATGCCTTATCTCACATCGAAAAGAAAATTACTGCTTTTCATTTTTCCTCTATATATATATTTCTTCTTTTGCATTTGTATACCTCTTCAGACTCTTCCATTCTCCTCTCTCGGTCTATCATTATTCTTCGATTCAAAATAACTTTTTCTAAACTGCTATTTGGGACAAGTTCAAATTCTTTGAGAAATCATTGACCGAAATTTACCCACTAGTCATTAGGTTACATTGTATTTCCACTGATGATATATTTTCTGAAAATCGTTGATAGTCATTATTCTCATCAACATTTATCACTTTTTGTTTTTCCATTTATCAGTTTTGGATTTATAATTTTGCATCAAAAGCATTTTATAATATAGGGGATTCATAAATTACGTAAGACATGTTTTGTAAATTTTAACCCCCCTCTCCCCTCGTAAGAAAATTTCCATATATTAGCGAAATATTTTATTTATTTTTAGCGAAATTTTAAGATCAATAACTTATACCAATATTTCTAAAAAACGTAAAGAAATCGATCATTCCGAGTGATCGATTTTTTCATATTTTTTTAAAATAATTAAAGATGACCGAGTGATCAAATCATTATTTTATATTATATGAATATTGTTACTGTAACTTCTTCAAAATTATTTTCATCGATAAAAATAATTTACAAATAGCGAATTTCTTATCCAAAATTTCATTATTTTTAAAAATTTTAATAAAATTCTAAATTCTTAACAAAATATCAAGTATTTTGATATACTGTCCGGAATTCAATCATTTTCAATATTTACTGTTTTAATAAATTTTTCCAAAATAAATTCAATTATTTAAAAAAAAATTTAATGAAACTCTTTGCTAACATTTCGAATTATTTTCATAAATAAAAAATAAATAATAATAAATAAAAAAAATCGTTTGAGAATCTTTAAATTTTCAAATCCATTTATTTATAATTCAATTTTATACAAAATTTTAAATATTTTTATATTTTTCAATTAAAAAATTGGTAGACAATCAAAACTTGAAATAATTTTAAAAGAATTGTTTTCCAATCTTTTTAAAAATATAAATTGTATAAAAATTATAAGATAAGAGTACTAAAAACTGAGATTTTCAAAGATTTTAATTTGAAACTTTTTTAAAATTCAATTCTTTCTAAAAATCCACGCTTTCAATATTATTTAATCATTCTGATTATTAAAAATTTATCTAAAAGTCATTTTTAAATTTATTTCTATTTGAAAATTCTATATGAAAATTTAATTATGTAAATACTTTTATATTTAAATAAATAATTTATTGAATTATTAAATTCAAATGGAGTTCTTATAATGGATTTTATCAACAAGTTTATAAATAATTGAATTCTTTCGACGAATTTCAATAAAAACCCTTAAAAATAATGACATTTTTTGTGGACTTCGATTACAATTGTATTAAAAATAATAGAAATTCTGCTAAGAGTTTTATTGTTATAAAAATAATAATTCAAATTGTGACAAGAATTTTTTTCTTTACGCCAATAATTCAATCCCTGTAAAAAATGTTATTATTTATGAAAATAATTAAAATATTGCAAAGAGATGTACATAAAATTTGTAAATAATTAAATTCCTCTAAAATTTTAATTATTCATCAAAATAATTCGAAATATTTGCAAAGAGTTTGAATAAATTTTTTTAAAATTATTAAATTTGTTCTGGATAATTTTATTAAATAGTAAATATTGAAAATTATTGAATTCAGGACAATAAATAAAAATAATTGAAATTTTGTCATGAATTTTATTAAAAATTTTTTAAAATAATGAAATTATAGACAAGAAATTCTATATTTGTAACAATATTTGAAACTTGGTCAAGATTTAAAAAAAAATTGCGAACATAATGAAATTTCTGCAATAAATTATTTCTTTCTTCATTCAATTTTTAACGGGCTTAAAGTTCTTTTATTATTTCAATACAATAATAATAATTAAATAATTGAAAGTTTTTCAAAATTGAATTCTTTCGATGAATGTTAATAAAATTTTTTAAAATAATTGCATTTATCGAAGAATTCAATTAAAATTATGTCAAAAATAATTTATATATTCTGCGATGGGATTTATTATTTATAAAAATAATTGAGTTCTTGACATGAATTTTATTATTTTTGAAAATAATTAAATCCCTGTAAAAAAGTTATTATTTATGAAAATAATTGAACTGTTGCGAAGAAATTTATAAATATTTGTAAAGAATTAAATTTCTGTAAAAGTTTTATTACCTTAGAAAATAATTGGATTTAATTTAGTTTAAATTTTATCAAAAGTTGTTTTAAATAATTGAATTCTTTTGGAAAAATTTATTAAAATATATAAGATATTGAAAATTATTGAATTGAGGAAAATTTTTGAAAATAATATTGAAATTTTGTTCAATTCCCATTAGGATTTTTTTATTGTTTAATTTTTTCCAAAATATAACAATAAGGTATAATTAAAAAACTGTAATTTTAGCAAGGTCTCTAAATGGAAGAACTTTTAATGTTTTAAAGTTTTACTGCTTTGTTTGAACTCGAAAACAGTGAGTTCTATTTTTCAGTCTTCCTTATTCAGATGGTTAAAATTTGATACGTCATGGGATAAATTTCCAAGTCAGGTGCACATATATAAGAATACAGTTATTTTATTTACATTGACCTAGGGGAGGAGGAACATCTCCATTATATTCCCAAAGTGAATAAAATATGCCGCAGATATTAACTGAATTTCTATGTCGTAAATTAGCCATTTAATTTTTAATATCATCACGCATGTATATCAGCAGCTACTCTTGGTTCTTGAGAAGTTCCGTGAAACGGTGCGCTCAACGTTAACGAAGCGTTAAAGCGAAGCAGGTGCGGTGCATAAATGTAGCAGATATAAAACATATAATTATAAAAGGTAATAATTAAGCGTTGAGAAATACGTAAAGGGTTGAAAATGTAGTGACCTAGGTCTGTGGATTCCTTGGGAATCACAAGTTTTTTGAACCCGCAAATGACTTGATTAAATCAAAACCTCTCCTCCTCTCCATATGCAAAAAAACATTTACACTCTTCGGAAATGAAGTCTTGTTGGAGTAAATTGCAAAAGTTACTACATTCTTGTCAGTGTAAAACTGCTTCTAAATGCGCCAATGGAGACAGGGAAATTATCTCTTTTTTAATCTCTGCCGACTCGCGTTCGGATTCTAATGGTCAGTATGGAAAAACTTTAGTGAAAGTAATTTACATGTCAGTGCTACATTTTTTTACAATATCAAAATCATCATCCATCGGGTCCTTTTTCTTCCGTAACGATTAAAAGTCCTTATTCTGAACGTTTTCGAAAACTACAGGACACTATAAAGTTGTTCCTGATTTTTTCTTGTTGCAGCGTGTGCAATTATTTAGACAACAAAACAATTTAGGTATAGAAATTACTGTACACGCTGAAACATTTGACGTTAATTATTTTCACTTCTAACTTACAGATTGACTGTTGACCTTTCGACGCAGTAATTATTAAATTCTCCGAGACCAGTAGCAGTTTTCTTGCTCACCAATATTGGTGGAGAAATCTTCTCTCAAACCACTCGACAGGAATCAGTTGCTGTTGAAAGGAATTCACGAAGTCGAACTCTGGGCTCAAATGGAATTCCTTTGGGTATAAATGAATCGCTCTTGTCTCGCGTAAATTGCTTTCCGAATGGTGTAACCAGCGAAAGAGAAGTTCTTATCTGCTGTCTTTGATTTTCCATTCGGCGTCATAGAACCTCGACAAAAAAAGAGAAGCGTTAAATTTATCTCAAACTGAACAGAATCCTCAATTCCGAAAAAGAAAATTTTAAAAAAGATGTGAAATTGTGCTTGGAAATATTTATAAACACTAAAATGGTCAAAATTATAGAATCTCTCATTTTTTCAACAATGAAAGACATTTTAAAACAAAAATTTATAGAAACAACATTTTTTCTGCTTGTTTTATAAAAAACTAGCTGAAACAAACGTGCGTAACATAATATATTTAAAATTTTTAATTTTCAACATTCCTGAAAAATGTGAACCACACAAATATATTCGTTAGTGATTATATTTATTCCACTTTGACTAATTACTACAACTCTTACAAATTTTTATGTTTTATTTTTATTTGCAATTTTCACTTAATTACTAAGTTCAACATTTTACGCAACTTTTTAAAATCGGTAACACTTTTGTATTCAATTTAACAGTTTAACACTATTTTAATAATTTTAACACATTTTTAATTTTTAATTTTTTAAACATAAAATATTTTTTATTTTTGTTCACAATTTTCAGCTTAATAATTTTTTTAATCACTGTTAATATTATAACACTTCCTTATCTGTACAACAGTTCTTTAATCGCTAAAACAGTTTTCTAATCACTATAATTCTTTTACAATTTTTTTTAAAGTTAAGGTTATTTTTATTTCTATTCCCAAATTTGAATTTGTAAAAATTATTATTATTACTGAAAATAATTAAATTGTTACAAAGAAATTCATAAATATTTTTAAATAATTGAATTCCTGAGAAATTTTTATTATTTAAAAAAATAATTGTATTGAATAATTAAATTGAAATTTCATCAACAATGAATTTTATCAAGTTTTTTTTTATAATAGAATTCTTTTTGAAAAGTTTATTAAAATAGTAAATATTGCACCCAGAGAAATGGTATATTTGTCTCAGAACCAACTAGACTTTTTATTTGTTTCAAATAAATTTTATTTATTTTAATTAAAATTTTATTTATTTTAATTAAAATTTTATTCAACTCAAATATATGTTTTATTTATGTCAAATATAAATTTTACTTAAAACAAATAAAAAGCCCAGTTGGTTCTGAGACAAATATACGTTTATTTAAGTCAAATAAAATATATGTATTTGGTTTAAATAATAATTTTCTCTGGGTGTGAAAATTATCAAATTGAAGACGATTTTTGAAAATAATATTCTGTGAAGAATTTAATTTATGTTTTTAAAAATAAATTAAATAGCTTGTCGGTTAAGATCTTTTGGTTAATGTTCATTGAGCCTGGGATTAATTTTCAAATCCCTAGAATTTGTTCCAAACAAATTAATCAACTTTTAATATGAATTTAAAGCTTATTGAACTATAATGATAGAAAACGCTAAAATTAAAGAACTTTAAGACCTAGAAGAAGTGACTTTTAATTGTTTTATAAAAATTTCAGTAACTTTCAAACTAATATTTATACACTTTTTTTAATTCTCAGATCTGTTTGGAAGGGACTTTTCAAATATTGCAGAGGAACATTTTAAAATGATTAAAAATCATTATAAAAACCATAAAATCATTATAGAAACAATTATAAAAATTAATGAGAGCTAATTTTGGTATTCAAACATTTTGACTTTTAAGATATTTTTCATTAATTAAAAAGTGACCAAACAATTTTGACTACTTTTTGTGTTTTCTTAAGCGGTCGGTTATTGAAAATTCGGAGTTAAAAAATAACGGATCCAATGGTAAAAATTGAAAATTATTGAAACTTTCCGTTTGGGGATTTTTATGTTGTTGAGTACGAATCGAAAGCTTACGAATAAAACAATTTTTCGTTTAGAAAATTCCAACTTGTAGAAATTTCAAACTATCACGAACAATATACAATTTTACAGACTTTATGTCGCAGAAAATTATATACCGACTTTTATATAAACCTTTGAAAAATTTATAGACTTTTACGCAAAAATCAGAGTTGGTTCGCGTGCTGTAAATGTTTATAAAGATACAGATGACACATTAGCGATTGGGATAATGGTTAATTGTTAATTGTTAATTTCAATTATCTAGTTTTGCGGTTGAAGTTGACAAAGTTGCCCTCTGAATTCTCGTCAGAACCCCGTTACATAATTACGAGCGTAGGATGCGGATTGATTAGCGCACGACGAAGAGAAAGGCAGAATATTCTGCGGATTGGTTTACGAACTGGGTAGGTATGTGAATCACCATGCCACCGCTTCATATTCGCAACTAGCGAGCCATAATGTACCATTTTGGCCAAACGGAATTAGGGACTATTGCTTCGACCTAAAATTTGGATCAGTATTTTAAGAGTTGATTACGAACCTCTTAAGAGGTTCTTAAGAGGTTAAGGGTATCGAATAGAGACAAAAGGAATCAAAACTGATAGTTGGTTTTTGTTTCGAATTTTTGTGATGGAAGGAAAAGAATCATAGGTCTCAGGATGTCGAGAAATCATTATAATTACGAATAGCCAAGCGAGGTATTTGCAAAGAGAGCATTAAGCACTTGGGTGGAGGTCAGCGCGATGCTTCTTTTTAGCATAAAAGCAGATTTTTCAAATGGTTGCACACACAGAGGTAGCGGAGGCCAAGTGTCCTTGAGTAAAACTGCTGGACGGGAGAATCGACGACAATGCTCCGTTTAACGAATCGGGTCGGCAATTTATTTGAGCGACCGCGAGAGCAGATTTAGTCGATTCTGCCTATCGTTTTTTGTGAGAGCGGTGCACGTGTGTGTTTTCAGCGTTTTCAGTTCCATACAAGCACACGGGGCGCCTTCTCCCGCCCGCGCTCGGTTCCACCACCGCGCGGCGTGGTTCGCCGTTCGCGAGTCGCAAGTCACCTCTGTTCACCTCAAGGCACTCAGTCCGCCCGAGTCGTGCACCACGAAACACGCAGGCCAAGGCAGCACGCAAGCAGATACCAAGTCGAGCTCCTTCGTTATAATCCAACTCCCATTCTCTCTTTCCCGTTCCTCTGGGCGCACGCGCTCGCGCCAAAATTTTCGCGCACGTGACTCAATTTTGTGTTCGCTCAAAATTGGGAAGGAAAATAGACCCTCTAGTGAAAATATTGCCAAGTGAGAGAGAGTGAGTAGCCTGCCCGCCCACCAGTGTTGGACGTACACATTGTGATTGTTTGCGTGGTGCTTTTGTGATTGAAACGAAAAAACGGCAACGGACACGAACTCCTGGTGATGTTGGTGTTGAGTGACCTGGCTTGACGGAACTTGCCACAACTTGCCACCTCTGGACTCGTGACTGACTGTGGTGACGGTCGTGCGAGATGACTCCTGTGTCCCACCATGAACGGTACGATCCATTTGATTTCAATTTCTCACCCCTTTAAAAACGCTAAATTTCTGCTAGGATCCTTCTTCACTTGTTTCGAAAATGTTCTTTCTTCACTTGTTTTGAAAATGTTCTTTCTTCACTTGTTTTGACATTGTCCTTTCTTCACTTGTTTTGAAATTGTTCTTTCTTCATTTGTTTTGACATTGTCCTTTCTTCACTTGTCTTGAAAATTTCCCTTCTTCACTTGTTTTGAAATTGTTTTTTCTTTACCTTTCTCCTTAAATTTAAATTTCTTCTGTGACATTATAAACCCTAATCCAAAATATCTAGGGTTTATGTACCCAGTACCTAGGAATTTTCTTTGGTAGTACATTGAAGACTTTTTGATGAAAGATAGTTTTCGAATCTTTACCAAAATATTGTAGTTCTGATAAGGAAGTGTTGGACAAAATGAATATTGAATCTCTAAAGGCAGAAACATTAAAATGTTTGCAGAAATGATATTTCTAGAAGAACCCTGAGGATGCTCGTAATTTGTGGTTGGACTTTAAAATCATAAAATCAAGAAACAAACATAGATTCTTTGCTAAAATAATTAGTAAAGGGAGTTAGTAGATAGCTAAGTTAATTTACGTAGTAGTTAAAGCGCAGGTATAAAAATACTAGTACCCGTATGAAAGATTAAAAAATTTTCGTTGAACGTTCAAGTCCTTTTTTCCAGACTGAATACAAAGATAAAATTCATAGGAAAAATTAATTTCCAATCTAAAAATGTATTTCGAGGGAGAAAAAAGAGAGTATTTTCGTTTACTAAAAATTATATTTTTTTAAAAATTTGTCATCATATTTCAACTAATAATACAAATTGCATGTATAAATGGTTCTTGTGTATATTTAATTCTCACTTTTCAAAGAAATTTAAAAAAAGACGTAATTTATCGATAGTATTCTGCTTGTGTGTCTGTCTCCGCAATATGACTTTTCAATTTAATTCGTTACAAAGGAATTCGTGATAATTTAAATATCGTCTGATTTTTTATGATTTATTCTTCGCTTTATTATGACATCAGTAAATCGGATTAGTATTTTCTCCGGGTATAATTTTTAAAATATCATCTAATCTCATCCGATAAAAGTAATCATCATTTTTTAATTATAATTTTTAAATTTTTAAATCATCCTACTCTAATAATAATTATTTATCACTTTTTTCCCTTTTTCATCTTTTTCTAGCAAGATTTTTTGTATTTTTTCTACTAACTCTCCTTTTATTATCATATTATAGCGTAGTGGAGGAATTTTTAAAATTTTTCTATTTGTATTTATGTAGCGATAAAATTTCAACCTTGTCCGTAAATTGCTTGAAATTTAATAATTCTTTCAAGATTTGAATTTGTTCCAATCAAATTGCAACGAATTGATATCAAAAATGTGGATCAAGTTAAAAATTGATCTAAATTTTTAACATCAATTTGATCCACTTCAGTATCAATTTATACTTTATTTATTATTTATTTTATTCAGTCTTATCAATACATTTAAGAAAATTGGTAAATTGGTATTGATTGCCAATAATTTGAAATAGAAATTGATATTAATATTTAGAAATAAATAAAATTTTTATTGGAACCAAATAATTGTGAGAAGCAATTACAAATTGTCTCTTAGTCAAAAATATAATTTTTTCTATGGGTGCCATGAAGTACAAATTCAAAATTCAAAATAGATTAAAAAATTCAAGAACTAAAAAATTGAAAATTGTATACAGTTGTAAATATTGATTTTAGATCCTTTTCTTCGCAGATTACGATTCGATCCCTATCGGCAAAGACACTGTCTGACTTCATCTAAACGTTAATTTCTTTAATTTAAACATCGATCAGTATTTGCCAGTAGATCCTAATCAAATTTGAACTCCCATTAATGATTGAGATTAACCGATTGATTGATTCAAGTCAGCTACACTGATTAATTGATTGACATAGGCAAACGAGGGAGAGACTGATAAAATAAATGCCTTTTCTTATTAGGAAATGAATAAATTTTACTACTTTTAGATGGAACCGATTATTCTGAGGTCAGTAGTCTGTAAAATTTTATTCTCACCATCGAATCGTTTCTTTATGAATTTTCAATTATAATGCATTGGAAAAGACTACCTTTCGTGATATTTGTCAGATATATTGAGGATTTTTGAGGAAAAACATTTTTTTCCAACAAGTATTCGTAATTTAAAAAGTAATCAATTCCATTCTTTTCTTAATGTTAAAATTTATCATCCTCTTCTTCAAACTTTTCCAAAAGAGACGTGATGGTGATTTTAGAGTTCAAGCTGATAGCAAAAATCTAGATGAATTTTGTTTTCGAACCACATTTTTTGTATCAATTCAATTTGATTTTGCAATTTGAATTTTGATGCTCTTAAGTGTTGACAGTGAATAAACATGTAAGTTTTGGAACAATTGGAGTTAATTAAAAAGTAGTGTATGTATGTTTGGGAATAAGTGGAGGGACTTAATTAAAAAGTGGAGATTGAAAAGATTCCTGGCGTGTTGAGAAATAATTTTCCGGCGAAAAAAGACGAAGGGAAGAGTGTCGATTGGCGATCGAACGTTATTATGTCACACTCCCACGCGAGCGACGGCTGCTGATGTTGTCGCCGCCGTCGCCGTTGTAGCGGATATCTTTTGCCTGGGTTCTTCACTTCGTGCACGTTGTCTGACATTTCCGCGCGAGGTGCCAGGCACCGCATTATTATATCCTTAGAGGTTAAGACGCTCTTCGTGCGTAACTGTCTCTTCGAATATTCCCAACAATAACATTCTTGATTCTATAGATCACGCCGAAGAACTAGAGGTAAATTCATAACAATTTACAGTTATATGCCATTTTTTCAGTTCAGCTTTTTTCATTTTTTGGCAGGTATATAACTGTGTTTTGTCTTTTTCATTCGATCGGGTTTTTTTTCAGTAGGCTGATACTTTTATATCAACCCCCACGGCATCTGAACTTGCAGCACTTTTGATTTTTCCTACAATGTATAAATGTATACAATGTATAATTTTTGTACAATTTTCATACAAGTTTTTTGGTGCTAGTGGTTGTTTTTACAGTTGGGAAGCTGATTCGAATGATTTGGATTTGATTTAATAAAAATTACCACGACACTTTATCACATTTTTGGAATTTAAAAAACTAGCGTTAATTTTTAGTGTTTTTTTTGAGGCTGTAGTTCTTTTAGCACATTTTCCTGCTAGTTATTAAAGCATCAAGTCACGGTGTGGTGGAGGCAAAAATAGAGGAAAATTAATTTTTTATAATAAGTTAATCGGAAATTCAGAAGAAATCTCAAATTACGACGAACGCAAAAGAGAAACACACTTGTGGAAAAATTCAATGTTTCTGTTTACGAAGAAGTTCGAAACAGAATGCCTAGTTTAATAGGGAATTTTATTTGGAAAAATAGTCTGCGCAGACTGAACCTTCTAATTCAATATTTTTTAGGCTCTGGATAGTTTTGATGAAATTTGGACTAACAATAAGCCGACAGGGATACTTCGATGCCTTGGTCCTGCTTTTCAGTAAAACCTTGAGGTCCAATAAGGAGAGTTAGTTGAATATAATTGCATAATATAAAATATTTTTCGCATAGTTCGGTTCATAAGAATGTGATCTCGACTTGGCATTCACCTTCTCGTTTAACACAGGCAAGGAATGCATGACTGCAATTCGATCCGTCCCATTTGTCGCCTATCAATTTGATCTCGTAAATCTGCCTTACCGACCGTGAGAGAGTATCTTAATTTGAGACTAGGCCGTGCCTCCAAATAGTCGTCGCCTCGGTCACGAGTCAGTCAAACAGCGATCATCCCTCACGGGCATATCTATGAGAGGACTTTTTTTCTTCATCTCTCTCTTTCTCTCTCGTATGTGAAGAGCCATATTGCAGATCGCTCGATGTAATGTCACGTATGAAATCGGTAATGAGCTGTAAATCACGCGTCGCTTGCGCTTGTTGCGAGGCCCATTGTGCATGAGTCACTCGTGGAACTTACACGAAGACGCTGTTGAGATTTTTGCGAGAAATCGAAGGAACGGATAATAAGCGAGAAATTCTCTCCGTCTCTCTCTCTCTCGCTCTCTCTGTTAAGTCGATCTTATAAAAGGAGAGACGAGGCATCGTGGGCGTGCTAAGTAAGCGCCGAGATAGGCGATGACTTTTCGAAAGGGGAAAATCTTCAGCGACGTCCCCAATTAGTGTCGATCCGAGACTTATACGTGAACTTTTTTCCTTGTAAAATTCATTCAAGCTCAAGGGACTTATTGACCTTTCATTGCCGTGAATGCAGAAAAACGGACAAAGTACTCGAAAAATTCATTTCGAACCGAAAATATAGAGCTACTACTGCCACTACTGTGCTTGTAGTGTTTTGTGTTCTTTGAATAGCAGACATTTCGAAGGTTTTACTTTCACAAAATTAGAGTTGTTGCTTCTTCACGCCGATGCTTTCTGAATAATGAATATATAACTTTTTCACAGTCACTTCTTTTCTGGGTTATCTACGTTTGTTACGGCAAATTTGAGTAGAGGAGCACATAATCCACACGTCAACTCTTTGGAGAAACTGCTTCCATCTTGTTCATGTCCATGTCGACATCAACATTGCCGTTCGATCAAAAATAAAGGTCTTCGATTTTCCAGTCTTCTTCATATGTGACTTCATATGTGATTATCCCTGGATTGCTTCTACAGTTTATTTCCGAATCGACTTTGGAATTGAGCGGCTGGATTCCATAAGGGCACGTAAATTTTTCTCGGCCGAAATCGAAGTCCCCTGGACACTCAAAATTCAACTTCTGAATTTAAATGTTTAAAATATATATCCTTATAGGAAATTTCATTGCGCATCTTTTTTTCTTTTAAATTTTTATTGTATCTGTTACCGTTTTCAAAATATAAGGAAAAAACTGTTTTTTTAAAGAGTGAAATTTTTATTGTTTTTTTCACTTCAACTCGCGATTACTCAGTCAATTTTACGAATTTTTTAATGAAACAAAAACGAAAATACGCGTTGTTTTATCCTACGAGTGACTAAAAAAGAAAAATGTTGTTTTAATTATAAATAAAAAAGTTATTAATTTTTTATTAAGATATTGCAAAATTCGTAAACTGAAATTTTCACTAAGCGGGGAAGTTGAGCAAATTTTGAGCAACAAAAAACTTCCAGCGAGAAAGTTGTTCATTTAGGTCTAAAAAAGTTTTTCCCGAAAGTTACAGTTCAATTAAACAATTAGTTAACAAATGGCGAATGTTAAAAGTCGTTGGCGGCTGAACGCCCAGCGTGCGTATCTCACCCGTATTATGTATACACAGAATAAAACTCTCCAGCTTACTATTAAGTGAGATACGCGCGCTGGGCGTTCAGTCGCCAACGACTTTTAACATTCGCCATTTGTTAACTAATTGTTTAATTGAACTGTAACTTTCGGGAAAAACTTTTTTAGACCTAAATGAATAACTTTCTCGCTGGAAGTTTTTTGTTGCTCAAAATTTGCTCAACTTCCCCGCTTAGTGAAAATTTCAGTTTACGAATTTTGCAATATCTTAATAAAAAATTAATAACTTTTTTATTTATAATTAAAACAACATTTTTCTTTTTTAGTCACTCGTAGGATAAAACAACGCGTATTTTTATTTTTGTTTCATTAAAAAATTCGTAAAATTGACTGAGTAATCGCGAGTTGAAGTGAAAAAAACAATAAAAATTTCACTCTTTAAAAAAACAGTTTTTTCCTTATATTTTGAAAACGGTAACAGATACAATAAAAATTTAAAAGAAAAAAAGATGCGCAATGAAATTTCCTATAAGGATATATATTTTAAACATTTAAATTCAGAAGTTGAATTTTGAGTGTCCAGGGGACTTCGATTTCGGCCGAGAAAAATTTACGTGCCCTTATGGAATCCAGCCGCTCAATTGCTACTGAATTCTATTCTTGAAATGTTGCTTGTGCTGATGCACAAGGATCCTTGGATTTAAGGGAAGGTCCATCTTAGTTATACCGAAAAAATTAAGACCCTACGATTCTTATCATAAAACATTGTGAAACACTAGGAAAATTTGTTATAAGAAAAAAATTTGATGTCCATAAATACAAGAATAATGAATATAAATATTGGCTTTTCAATCAGAGAAGCGTTTCTCTAATTGAAGTGAAGTTAATATTTCTCGTTTTTCATCGATCGCTCGTGTTTCATCGTCGATCACCCATGGAAAACGCGCTCCTATAAGAGCGAGATAAGCCGAGCGAGCTGAATGGTAGCACATATATGTAGCATTACGAACGCTCTACACTATATACAAACCAGCACGCTTAACTTTTATCCGCAGTGTCGTATTTCAATACCCTATCTTTATCTCAATCTTTATATAGGGGAAAGATAATTCAAATTATAATCTGAAAAACTTTTACATTTCACTCTTTTTCGTCTCCTATATTTTTGGTATGTGTGCTTTTTAGGTAAAATATACTCTTCTTTTCTTCTTCTCAAACATGTTATTCTGCCTTCGATCAAAATGTAATTTTAACTAAATCATTTTATTTCACTGTTCGCAACTAACGGGTTCTATGACCATGATGTTTTTAACTATTGTTTTCTTGTTTTTCATACATAAGATCACGTTTCTGTTTTTCTTCACTCAATGCCGTTCGAGCATTTTTGACGTTAAACTTGTTTCGCAAATTTTAACATTTCATTAATTGTTTCTTACAACAAATTGGAGATATTTTTATTAAAAAAGAGCTTCTTCTGGAACACGTAGATATTCAAAAATTTTCCATAGAATTTATTTCCGATTCAGAAAAAAATTTGATTCTTGAAAAACGAATTTATAATTTTACATTTTTTGGAGTCGAATATAAAAATTTGGGCTTTTCTTCATCAAATTGGAGCTTTTTTATTAAAGAAGAGCTTATCTCAAATACGGAGGTAGAACCCCCATAATGCAAATTAGTAAAAAAAAAAGTGAAAAATCTATTTTTTCTGTTATTTTTAACCGTTCTTTTTATTTTACCTATCAGGCTAATTCTACAATACCACATAAGAAATTGCGGTCTTGCGCACTACAGTCGCGCAGCAGATTTTGCGAGCACTTCAAAAAAGCTCTTAAAAAATGATGAAAAAATGATCTCTGCTAATTTTAATCACAGTAGTCCACATGTATATTGTGCTCCCGCGTGTTATTGTTTGTATGTTAATGCAGAGCCAAAGCATGAGTGCATAGAATAAAGGAGGTCTCAATCGCGGCAAAGACATAACGCAATAATAATCACGATGCCAGATCGATACGCGATAGACACTGCCGTCGAACGATGGATGCCATTACATGGATGGATGCATATAAAAGTCTGGAATGTCGGGTGTCACATAACGTAAAGCTTGGAAAAATTCTACTCTGCAACATTGATAATTTTTTTACCTCGTCTAATTATTATCACTCTTTCAATGTTCATACACATATATTTTTTTCTCCATCCAAAAGCAATTAAAACATATTAATGTTTCTTATTTCATGCAAAGTGGCACACTAAGAAAATTTCTTTTGTTTAAAGAACATTTTTTATTTTTTTCCTCTTTGTTTTTCTAAGATAATTTTAATAAAATAAAAAAAATCGTGTAAATTTGCTGCATAATTGATGAAAATGATTGATTGTAAATATATATAGCTATCCGGAATTGATTTTAATTTAATGCACACGACGCTTGCTCGTTGGGTGGGAACAACTTAGTCATTAACGTCAGAAGGATTTTTCAAGTCATGTCGATTCGTATAAACAACAGAAATATGTCTTTCGAAAGATTTTTTTTCATTCGTCTCCTCCAATCAAAATGAGTGGCATTCTTTGTTTAATTTTTCAATTATCTCAACTATTATTGCATGATCGAATTTCATGAATTATTCGATTTTAATTCGACTTCTATTGATTTATTCGATTTTTGTTCGATAAATATTTTATCTTAAATAGTTTTAATAAAAAGTTAAAAGTGTTACATTTTCTGTCATATGAACACTAAAAATTAACGCCTTGTGTACTTTTTCAAACTGTGATTTTATTTTTATTTTTTTGTTCGACATTAAATTGTTATTTTTTATTATTATTTATTATGAGTAAATATATATATGTTTACTCATCTTAATTGTTTGAAAATTTTTAATGGATTTAATTTTCATTAAAATTGTTCATTTAGATTAAATTTTCTCTGTGGTAAATAAAGTTCGGGGTATAAAAGTATATTTTTAAATTATATCTTACGAACTTTATCTAACATCTATACGATATTGGAATGTAGTCTATCAACATGTAATTCAGAAATTCTCTATTATTTTACAACTATCTTTGACCCTTTTTGAACCTTTGCAATCCAAAGAAAATTAACTCAAAAAAATACCATTACTGTACCAATTATAAAATATAAAGATTAATAATAATCGCCATTAAAACTGATCATCCGAAAATTTTGAATTCAAAAAAGTCTACTTTTTTCACCAAGAAAAAAAAAGACAAATATTTTCCAACTGATTTTATTTTACGGCTATTGAATTTTTCACAAAAAATTACTTTAATAATTAATTTTATTACTTTTAAATTTACCAATTTAATTGATAATTAATATTATTAAGTTTAAATAAGATTTTATTGCTCCTCTTATAGGTTAGGTTAATAGTTAAACTATTACTTACCTTTGAAACGATCTGCAAATAATTCTCCAAACCATAATGGTATTAATAATTTCTTCATATCCATGACACTTTTTTGGAAGAACAGCCAATAGAATAATTTACAATAAATATAAAAATTAAAATACTAAACACGTTACATGACACAAATAAACTGCGTTTTTTCCTCTCTGGCGCCTGGCCGCGCATGCTTTACAGTGTTGCCAACCACATTAATAACTATCAACCGCGTTTACAAAAAAAAAGATAAAACCAACTACTTTGCAATATGTAAAAATCAATTCTAAATATAGTTTTTATTAAGCTGCTCAAAGGTAATAGAGTTAATTATTTTTGGCACAATTAAAGCTTCATTCACAATACAACATCGAAAAAAGACGAACCCTCATTTTTTGGGAATCCCCTATTTCCATGCTATAAAGTAGTTTAGTGCCAGTAGACAAATTCGCAAACGCAATGCATAGAAAAGGAGACAGAGATTTGTATTTTTCTCTTTCATTTGTCTTTCTTTCTTTCTTTCTTTTAAACCAGACATTATTATTAAACAAATACCAATAATATTTCTGCATAAATAAAAATTGAATTTAATTCCAGGAAACAATGAGGAACTTGTGTGGACTGAATTTGACTTCAAGGTGCTTGAGGATGTTATTGGAGTGATTTGTGCGTGAAGATTTTCTAATTTCGTGAATAGTGTGCGCGTAATTAAAAAAAAAAAAGAAGAAAAAACAAAGTGGGTCAGGGAGTGCCTCACGATTGAAATGGATGGTGTATCAAAAAAGGAGAGAGAAGTAGTGCTAATATATGGATGCCCATGGATGGAACTTGGCCGAAATGTGCCAGCGTTATCACGCTGTACCGGGAGGAGCGGCGGCCCAAAATTCCCCAGCTAGGGACCCCATTCAGGGCCTCTCAACTGCCTCCCACCTGAATCAGCCCAGTCCTTCTTATTCTCATTATACGTAAGTTTTATTTTGTATTCTTTTTGTTCCGATATATTTTTTTTCTACACATATTGCATCCACCATTTTTAATTTTGATAACTTGGTAATTTTGAATTGGGCAAAAGAATGAAAAAAATTGTTTGTACATACAGTAAAAAAAACTAGAGAGAGGGAAATTGGAGAGCAGGAGAGAAGAGGAGAGGAAATAATCGAAATTTTCAATTTACATTGAAACTGACGTAAATAATTGTGTAATCGAGTGTGGCCGGAGGCTTATCCACGGTCAGGCCCCGTAATCCTGTTATTAGCGCGGCGATTAGGGGTAAGATGATCTGGGGCGTACCCCGGTGTTTGGTTAGTGTAATCGCCAATCGCCAACTTCGCGATCCACGCAAGTCGTCCGTAAGGTGATGCGCGTTTCTCTAACCCCTCATTACTCGCGTTGCCAGTAAGAATGGGACGTTTCCCTGCTTTTATACTCCCACGCAAATTCAACATTATACGCGAATAATATTGATCTTCACGAGTTATGAATTTCCTTCAATCAATATTTCATTTGCGTCTATACGCATTGGTTGCTTTTTGAAAAAAGTGCTACTATTCAACCGCGTTGCTAACTGTCACTAGACTTCAATTAATTTGCTTTCATGTCAATTATGAAATCAGAAAAATAAAAAAAAAATGAAATAAAACCAGAAAGTTAACTGTTTGGCTTAGTGTTCAGAGTAGTCTGCTTGTCGCTGTTGCGCAGCGCGCCATCTTCAAGAAACTCAACACGCGCGGGAAAATTCAAATAATAAATTCTAATTCTATTAATTATCGCGTTTCCGATCTCAACCGTCCTGTAATAAACAGTTATAAAGCAAACCCACTATTATACTAATTTAAATTCAAAATATTTATTTTAAAATCATAAATTAAAAATTTGTTATCTAGTCTTAAAAAAACATTTAAAACACTGACAAAAATTGTGTATTTCTTTCCTGTTTCTTCGAAATTTTTTTGCAAAATCAGCTAAATAGTTTTTTAATTTTTCTCTTTTTGTGAATTTTATACTATAATAAAATTTCTCAATTAGAGATTAAGTTATTAAATTTCAATCAGCAACTTATGTTTCTCCTTTTTTATCTATTTTTCTTTCCTTCGTTTGAAGATTAAGTTATTTTATTATTTTCCTATAATAAAGTAGCACTTTTCTTCTTTACTTTTACTTTGTATCGCGTAACTTTTATCTATATATATTAATTTTACTACTTTTTTTATTGTTTGCAATTTTTTTTTATTTCTCATTTGTAAATATTTATTTTTCTTCTTTTCTACATTTCTCTTAATTTTTTTTAAATACTTTTCGTTTAGGAGAGAAAATTTTTTTTTATTGACATTTTAAAAAGCTTTCCGAGAAGTTGATGCCAAACAGATTGTTCCATTGAATGTTCTCAAGATGTCATAAATCCAAACAATGAACAAATGAACTTGATTTGCAAGTAAGGATTGCATGTAGTACAAACGTCAATAATTCTGGGAAGGAGACGTTTCTTTTGATAATTGATACGTATCTGCTTTTTTACACTTCTATTTTTACTTGTTATTATAATTGTGTGAAAAAAACGAACACATTTCTTCTGTTTAATTTTGAAACTTATTGCTTTGAGTAGAGAATATTTTTTTTTTATAAAAACTTTAAATTTGACTCAAAAAGGTTGCTAAAATTTTGCTGAAAAGTTTTTTGAAAATTAGACATGTTTTTTTTTAAATTCGTCCCATTTTTAAAATGTAAGTCGCAAAAGGAGTAAAATGTTACACTGGAAAAATATTTATTTGATTCAAATAACCGATTATTTGTCTATAATCAAATAAATATTTACTTGAATCAAATAACTTTTATTTGAATCAATTAATTAGTATTTGCTTCAAATACTAAAATATTTGATTCAAATACAATTTATTTGATTCAAATATAATTTATTTGATTCAAATACAATTTATTTGATTCAAATAAAAATTATTTGATTCAAGTAAATATTTATTTGATTATAGACAAATAATCGGTTATTTGAATCAAATAAATTTTTTTAGTGTATGTTAGTGTTATTATTTGAATTTGTAACTAATATTAATTAAATATTTGGATTATAATGAAGACTCGAAAAGCAATAATTTTTCATTAATAATTGATTTTTTTTCTGTATTTTTACTCAAAAAATTAAAAACATAACCTCAAATTTTTACCCTCTAGTGTACTTTTCTTCGGAGCGTGACACAATTTACTTTTTTTTGAATAAATGAAAATTTAGATAATATTCATTTTTTTAGGAAATAAAGTAAAAATTTTTTTTTCTTAAAATCCTGTAAGGAAAACATTAATATTATTAATATTATTATTACTAATGTTAATATTTTTTTTCAAAGGAAAATATTTTTCTAAATTTACTATCGTCTGAAGTTGAGAGTGTATTAATTTTATTTTTTCATAGAAAACCTAAAAGCTCATTTGTTGCCTCTTTGTAGATGGAAAATTTAAAAAAATCTTGTTTATTGCTTCTGTTAACATAATTTTAATTTTCTGAAGATTTTTTTTTATCAAGAAAACAAGTTTTGCACAGTTGAATAATTTTTTGAAAAAAGAAGTAAAATGGAAAGCAAAAGGGTAATAAAAGTTAAACCCCAAGTGATCCCAAAGTCCGACAAGTTGAAAAAAATGAAACTCGTACGCATCGCATCGGAAAGGAAAAAGCAATTGGCCGACCGGGAAAAATAAGTGCCGGGAAATGAAATATTCATGGGGCGAGGAGTCGAAAATGAGAGACCTATATATCTTTATCTTGCAAGTAAGTCCCGTGACTTTTGGGATGCCCCGGGTGAAAGCGGAAGTCGAATGTAATGGATTTGGTTGGGGTCATAAACCCAGAGAGGGGAGGGGGCCGTTCCGCTGGCGTAAACCAAGGAATGGTGTGTTTTTTTTCGGGATGCGCTTTCTTCGTGTTCTCAAATCTCGAGAGCGACGGAGCGTTGCTAGTAGTGCAAAGGTGACTGGCTGAGGTCGTCATTTCCGCTTATCAACTGAGCCCCGCGTTGGTCATTCGATTTAAAAGTTTAATCAGGGGACTATAAAATTACAGTTCCCCGGGCTCTCTCTCTCTCTCTCTCTCAACCTACACTTGGCTAATAACGTGCCAGGGTGTGTTCGATACCTGATTATTTGAATAAAATACGTCTCGACATGTGTGTATATATACACACTGGCACGTCGCTTTCTTCTCAGACTCCGCACTTAGAAACACGCGGGCTCAACACAATATTTATTGCTTCGAAGTTTATGGCTTTTGCGTGGAAACAGAGTTTCATTTTCAACAAAACTTACCAGCTCGTTTACAAGTAAATGCGTGTCAGGGAATATAAATTTTTTCTCTCCCTCTGCATTTTTCCAAATCTGTAAAAAAATAAATTTTATGACACATTTTCATAGGATTTTTTTCTCGACAATTACTCTACACGATCGAAAGATTCGAAGAGTCAAAAGTTTGCTCGTTTCTAAACATTTTTTTGTTCGTTCGCTCTTCGCTGTATTGAAAAGTTACATTTTCATGGTCAGGAAAGTTATAAATTCACCTCGTTCACCGCAATGTCTCCGAGGCCTATTGACAAACCTTGAGATTATTAGGAAGGGGTTTTTTTTACTACATTAACGAAAGCGTGGGAAATGGGAATTGAGATTATTTGGAAAATACACTTCTGATAAGTACGTAAACAAATGTAGTAGTAGTTAATTTTAGAAAGATAATGGCAGTTTGAGCTTTATATCAATTAAATTCACAAGAAAAAGTGCTTTGGATAGTACCCCAGTTAGTAAAATTATATGTATTACCCTAACGGGACGTGAAACGTGAAATTTGATGATGATTGGCAAAATAGATGCACTCGCAGTTTTACGATTGTAATCAATTTTAGAAAACGTTGCATCAGGCTCCTTCTACAATAGCTTAGAGTCACGAAATTATAACTTTGGTCGCATCCTTTTATTGACAATAATTTACTTTTGACGACACTATTTTCTTTCTCGATCAAAGAAAGAAAATAGTGTCGTGCAGCGTCACATGTCAGGTAAATCCCCTAATTTTTAGAAGTTAATTATTTTGTCGAATGGAATAAAGTGAATAAAAGATTGTTTCATTTTCATGGCACTTACTGCGGTGGTCGCGCGTCGATATTATTGCTGTCGCCGATTCATTAGCCATGACCCACTGACGCGTCGCTAATTCCGAGTTATTATTCCTTGTTTCATACTTTACTGCATTGCCGTCATTTTGTTCCTGGAAAAGTTCTTGCGGTTTGCTCTCTTTTACTGACCCCAATTCGATGACTGTCAATTTTATTATGCACTCTGATTAGAAATTCATGTGTATAATATAAGAGTGCAGTTATGTCAGTTGGCTAAGAATTAAGTTCATTTGTTTGGAAGTTGTTTTAAAAAAAGGTGCTTGTGTCCTTCCGGTCAGCAGTTGACCTGAAGTTGGCATCAAACACTTTTTGTAAGAGACGAAAAAATGAGGCCTCTTGATATCGCGAATGGCAACAAGAGTAACGTTCGTCGATTAGAATTCGGCTTTACATATGAGCTTGATGAGTTTGATGAGCTTGCAGAAGTCGAAAGAGGTCAGTAGACGAGGCAGTCGTGAGCGATCGTGGAAGACGGAAGAGATGGCGCGGCTTGGCGCAACTTGGCGCCCGCACATCAGAATAGCGTTGACTTTATTGAATGAAAATGCCGGAATGCTTTTTGCCTCCATCAGCATCTCCTTCGCGAGAAGAATGAAACAATGGCCATTATATGGAACACTCGCGTCTCCACACGTACGTGTCTCGCGTCGTATCAAGCACCCACACATGTCGGGTGCCATTCGTTTGTTTACAGGCGTTATTCACGTACCTATATAGTATGTGTCCGAGTGGATGTGCTCACAGCCAGACAGCTGTTCGTACTATTATACCCACTACGGTCGTCGCATTATGCCTTAAGGACAATCGTGGGAATTCCATTAGGTGGCCTTGAATGGTTCATTCATGTCGATCAACTCTTTTTCCCCAACGGGGTTGACAGATCAATCGGCCTCGTGGCACAGACCATTTCTGGACTCTTCACGCTTCTCCTATTACCGTTCGTTCTCAAAACAACTTCTTCCGATCGCTGCTTCCGCAAAGTTCACGGGATCATTAGGAATTAGCAAATCCGTTACAATCGGCTCTCCATTGTTTTTAATTCCTCCAATCTTTCTCTAACTCACAATGCGCCTAGTAATGAAAATGCTTTTTGCTATTCTCTGCAAAACTAAATATGCTTCTTGATTAATGATTAAGTGTTTTAAAAATTGAAATCTTTTTCAGAATGCTGGACAATTATGAACGGGGGGAAGTGACGCCGCCACCGGTCAGTAGTTACGGAAGTACGCCAGGACTTTTGGCACTGCACTCCTCTCTGTATGCGACGCCAACTTCTCGAGCGTTTGACATCGATTCTAACATCGATGGTAGCGAGGGCTCAATGCCGATCGACACTCAGATTATACCGGTAAGCGCAATAACTTGAATTGCAAAACAAGTACGACGAGGAATGTGCCGGCGTCAATCGCACGATAAAAGAGGTCCCAGATAGTAATTCGAGTTGAGAGGATGATCAACCTCTGCACGTTGTTACTTCCAAGCTCATCTCTTCTCCGAGTCCCTCTTCATCCACCGCCACCTCCCACTCTTCTCACCTCTCTCTTTCTCCGATTCTAAACAAGTTTCCATCAAGCATGATAATGCTGAAAAGTTGCTCCACACAACTAATTGCGTAATCCTCGCTTCGCACTCAATTCCTTTTTTTGCACATTAGGATCGTTACCTGAAATTCGAACACTTTGCTTTAACGTCAAATATTAAATGAGTTTAAATTTATTTAGATATACCATTACTCTAGTCTTTTTGAAGGTAATTTCCAGTTTTTATTAGAAGAGGCCCCTGGCAAAATCCTGGCTAAAGAAAGCATCCTTGACTTTCCTCTGAACTTGCATAGTTTGCATGGAAATTCCATGGAGAAGTTTCATGGAATTTCCAAGGAGCAGAAACCACTGTTTCCATCTTGATATAAGTAAAAATGTTAGGAATTTTTTCAAGAGAAATAAATCCTAATAGAATTACTTCTTTAATAGTTTTTGTCTCTGTTGAAAAACTGTTGTCTTTAGCCAGGATTTTGCCACCGGTTCTTGTACAGCGACAAAGAAAAATAGAAACTTGGTTAAGGACAACTCGTCTGTAGGATGGTGCCTCTCCACGGGATTCATTATTGAAAACGAGGATCGATAGTGCAGCATCCATTGCTTAATCGATTGCAGGCCTTGATTGCGACATTTGATAAGACTGTCAGGTGTCGACTTTCATAGGACATGAT
Organism: Leptopilina drosophilae; assembly: GCA_032873175.1. Taxonomy (NCBI): domain Eukaryota; kingdom Metazoa; phylum Arthropoda; class Insecta; order Hymenoptera; family Figitidae; genus Leptopilina; species Leptopilina drosophilae. Next base: position 43,515,041 of record CM065486.1, on the reverse strand, counting down.
AACGACTAATCGCAACTGTTAGCAAATATCGCAATTCACGGCACAACTGGGACTGCTTAAACAGATAATTAGCTCTGACATGATACCATTTATCAAAGGGGCTTTTATTTTTAATTAGGGAACAGCTTTCTATTGATGTTCGCAATTTCCATCCCTGATGTAGTTCAAGGCAACTAAGATTATTCTTTTTTCGACTCGAGTAGAAAATTAAATATATTTTTAGATATAACCACATAGTCAGAAGTTTAAGTTTCTGTAAGTAAAATCTTTGACGTCCTTTGATATTTAGTTATTGGAAATAAAATTTTTCAAGTGTTTGTGATTATGGATGAGTGATATTTTTGTTGGATCAGATTCCAGGCATGCTGAGCGGGCCAGGACAGCAGAGATTAGACGACATGTCTTGGCTGGCGTCCGGGACGTCGCTGGACTACCAGCAAGGCATTTCGGCAATGCCAGCTGGCGTTAAAATGTGCCATCCTGGCAATTCCGCTCAAAGAAGTCTCAAGGAGCAGCGCATTCGACGACCGATGAACGCCTTCATGGTCTGGGCAAAGGTCGAGCGCAAGAAATTGGCTGACGAGAATCCCGATCTTCACAATGCCGATCTCAGCAAAATGCTCGGTAAGTCAATCTCAACTGCAATAAATTTCATCGATTTATAGTAGATAGTTGCTGAAAAATAAACGGTCGGATGCTCTCTTCGTGACTCCACAGCATCTAAATTTGCAACATTTACAATATTGCTGCAAATTTCACAATATTCAGGAAATGCTGCTGATTGCTGCAAGTTTAGATGTCGTGGGTACGATTGGTTTGGACCTAAAATAAAGCACATAGTTAGAAGACGAAACTGTCCTGGTGGCAAGTGGACGATACATTTCAAATAATTCTTATCCTACCGATGGAAATTTCTTGTAATTTTTACTCCACTTGTCGAATCTAGCCGAATTATCTCAGATTACATTCAAAATTCCTAAACATTTAACTTTTAATTGACATTTCCCTGGGGAATTATCGTCCAATCAAGAAGAAGAGCTTTTTCTTGAAATCTCCTTCGATTCCTTTAGTAATTGGACCAAAAAACTGGTTTTAATTTTCATCAACACTTTTGTAAGTGCCGATGATTAAAATCTAGATCCAGGGGGAAATAAGAAAGTTGGCATAAAAATGGCGGATGTGTTACACGTTTAATAATTAAATCGCTCCCGCGTGAATTGTCGTCCTTTTATAGTAAGAGAAGAAATTTTTCCTGCGATGCTCCGACTTTCGCGCGACACCACTTTTTTTTGTGCCTAACGCCTGGGAGGCCAGGAAGTGAGAAGTGGTCTCACAACCTAAAAATGTTAATTGAACGAAGTGATTTTCTTTTTATTTTCCTAAAGACTGGAAATTAATTTAGAGATTTTCGGCGAAATTAAAGATTCTAAGAGAGAGAAAAGGGTGCTTTTTCTGTTTTTAACCTTCTTTGTCTGGTAATTATTTCATGTTTAGGCTTACTACATAGGAAATGTTGGGAAGAAGTCAAAATGACTAATTTTGTAATAAAACACTTCGAGACCGTTTAGGAAAATACAAAAGTAGTGTGGGTTCTCAAATCTTTTGTTATCGAGCGTTGAGTGTAGGTCCTTGTCGACACCTCGTTATCGTTATCGTTATCGGCGCTACCGGTCGAGTGTGGCGACAATAATCCACCGCAACTGACCACAAGTTGTCATAGGTCCGGGAAAGTAGAATTAATCTTGGAAAGTCTGCCCTTTTCTCAAAAGTGAAAATAATTCTTTACAATTCATACAAATTTCGCAATTTTGACTTTTCCACAAGAAGAAATTAAATTCTCAAAACCGTAAGAAGTGAATTTCAAACTTACCGTTTACAATATTTTAAGTGCGGTAATTTTTAAAAATCCCTCCAAATTTTGCCCAGCTGATAAAATGCTCAGTGACTATTATTTGATTAACACGAAAACAAGTCTAAGGATAATTATTTGAGAAATGTGGCTCTGTCCCGTTAAATGTACCGTAGTTTGTAATTTGGCAATTACCGGTAATCAAGTCTCTGAATTACCGTCATTATACCAACGCGTAAATTATGATTCTCTTCTGGTGAGGTATACAATATCCGCGTCTAGTTACACTTTTGATATCAATAAAATCATGTATATTTCATAATTTCGCGTCTTAATTAATGCACACACAGAGTTTTCTGATGCACTTTCTTTTCCCACGTTGGAACTCGATTCTAATCATGTTTTCCGTTTCGTACATCACCCCATAGCGCTGCGCTATAATACAAACTTGAATGTTATTAAAAAAAATTATCATTGTATTCAGTTGTTATTTCCCAGAAAAATTATTTTGTTAATGAAAAAAAACTGCGTTATAATTAGACTTACAGACCATAAGAGAGTTTTAAATTCACATTTTTATTAGGTTTTTGTTACATTAGGAGCTGGAACATATTTTTTACTACTCATTTGACTTTTTACTATTTTATTTTGGGAAAAGTAGTTTTCTGTGAGTAAAAAGAAATTCCGGGCCTTTTTGAAATTGCGATTTGATTAAAGTAATTTTTAATGAGTATAGTGATTTAAGAACTGGAGAATAATTGTAAGAATTGTATTTTCGATTTTTATGGATCTGAGAAGAACCTCCTTTCGTGCCTTATTGGGAAAAGCGCGACTTATCGATGGGATATTATAGATCGTGCGTTGCCGCCGTTATTGGCATGACGGGACCCGATTACTATGCGCATCAAGTAAAACGCCCTCCACCCCACCTCCCACTCTATCATCATTTTTTCCCTCTTATTTTCTTCGCGCTATCTCATCCTCATAATTTTCTCTATTTTATTTTATTTTTTTTCTTTTGTTGCAAATATCCAACATATGTATTTCGAATGCGTCTATTCATTTCTTTATTGTATTCGAAAGATGTAATTTAATACTGGAACACTGAAGAAAAAAATGTATTTCATTCAAATAACAGATTACTTGTCTATTATCATCAAATATAAATATTTACTTAAATCAAATGATTTTTATCGAGTAAATTTTATTGAAGTTGATAATAAATTGTACCTTTCTTTGTTTCTTATTCGCCGGCTTAAGTTAGCACCAAAAAAGATTAAATTAATCCTTGGGAATTTTTGTTCTCTGCAAAAAAAATGAAAACCGAATAATTTTTAGAACATTTGGAAAAAATGAATCCTTCGATGGCGAATATTTTGTTCCCTTGATTTTGCGATTCGCGTATTCAAGTGGAAGCTCTGTTGAGACGATCGTTTGTGTGGGCCTTGTATCCGGTGACATGCGTGTCCGTGCATCTTTATTAATCATTCCTGTACCGCGACCGTTAACTCGTCTTTAAAGGAATACCCATTAACATTGGAAAACTCAGGGTTAAAATTTCGTCGAAAATAGCTGAGACGTCCAAAAACAAAGAAATAGCGTTATTAATTGTTTAAATAACAACCTTAATCCCACCCGAGTTGGGAGATTGCTTTTAAAATTTTGATAACTGATCAATTCATGTTGAAATAATGTAAAACTAATTGTGAGACACTATCTCCTTGCCGAGAATCGACGATATATTTTAAAAAACTGACCTTGTTTCTTGCGTCGAATTGGGACCGACAGTCAACTCACAATCGCTTTGTCAAGAGAGAATATATAATAACTTTCTCTTTTTGAATCTTAACGAAACCAAAAATTATTATCTCCACCTCCGATGCATTATTGTCGTCACATTGAGTCTCGGAGTAAGTGCTCGTTTTGATTTTAATTTTTAGCCGCAGCTAATTACTATTGAGTCTCTTGTTCGAGGAGCGGTATTGTGGCTCTCGGGGCGTGCCGGAAATCGCGACACAAGATCTCGCTTCACCCCATTTCCGGTCCACTCTACTTCGACTGACTTCGACCGAGGCGACGGCCCGGTTACTTTGCGCGGTCCGTAAAATTAGAGACTATCGTGCTGCATCTCAAAACAGAAAGAGAGAGAGAGAAAAAAACAGGAACAGAAAAGGGAACGAGATCGCATTCCTCGATTTTTCAAAGTACTTTGCTTTTTTCCTCTCTCCTCTCCTCGCCTTTGAGAATTATTTTTCTGCTTTATGAACCTTTCCGATATTAAATGAATGAGGAAAATAAATTGAGAATTTGTTAATGAATTCATGGTTTGATTCATAGATTCTACGGGAAGGTTGTCACAAAAATTTAATTTTCTTCTCCTCGATTTCTAGACAAAATTTTGACTTTTTCGCTGATTCTAAAAAATATTTTGATTCACTCTAAAAATTATTAGATACTGAAATCAATTTTACAGAAATAATAGATTTTGAAAATAGTCGAATTTCTGAAAAGAATTTTATTAATTTGGAAAACAATTAATATTCGAAGAAAAATTTTATTATTTATAAAAATATTTAAAATTTTGACAAGAATTTTGGTTTTATTTTTTCCTAAATAATTGTATTTTTGCAAAGAATTTTATTATTTTGGAATACAATTGCATTTTTGCAATTATTTGTAGTTTCTCCAACATTTAACTTTTTTTAGTGTTTTGGACTATTGAAAATTATTCTATAAATCAATTATATTATATTATTTTAAAAATTTTTCAATGCTTTAAATTTGAAACCTTACCAAAAGTGCATTATTTCTAAAAATTCATTATATAATTCACTTTACATTAAATTTTATTCTGAAATTTTAACAAAAAATTTACTTGTTAATTAATTTTTAATTTTTAAAAATTCTACTTGAAGTCATTTACTTTAATACAAAAATAATTTTTTAAATAATAAAATTTTTTATAAAACCATATTCTTATAAATCAAAAAATATATATAATTAAGTGCTTTCACAGAATTTTGTTACAATTTTTGAAAATAACTGAATTTCGAAGAAGAATTTTATTATTTATGTAAAGATAATTTAAATGTTGAAGAGAATTTTTTAAATTTTTTGAACATTATTGAATTTCTGCAATTATTTGTAGTTTCTCAAAAATTCAATTTTTAAAATTTTCAACTAAGATTATTCTATAAAAAACCAATTATTTTAAATTATTTTTAAAAAATTTCAATGATTTTAGTTTAAAAACATTTTTCAAATTCAATTATTTGTAAACATTTATTATTTCTATGATAATAATTTAATATAAAATTGAATTATCATCAAATATTAGCGAAAATATATTTTCAAATAAATTTTTATTAGTACAATTTAATATAATAATTAAATGTACACGAAAAAAATCTTCACCTGGAGCAACTAGAAATTTCACTATATTAGCGAAATTTTTAGTTATTGCAGCGAATACTTTCGCTATTTTAGCGAAAGTTATTGTTGTTCCAGATAAAGGTTTTTTTCGTGTATTAATACTAATATCAGATATTTTCAGTAACTTTGTAGTCACTTTAAGGATATCTTTTTTTTGTATAGTGTTTATCCAAAATTGAATAGTTTTCTAAAATTACAAATTTAAACTTTTAAAAATGTTAGCTATTAATAAAAATTGAAAAATGCAATTTAGAATTAAATTAATTTTCGAATATGGAAGTAAATTGCTTCTTTAAACAATCAATCAAATCAATTTTTGATTAGATCCACATTTTTGGTATCAATTCGATGTAATTTGGTATCTTTAGGTTGACAGTAATAATTTTATGAATTCTTCAAGAATGCAGTTATTTCCAAAGAAATTATTGTAGGAAATAGAAAAAATTGATGGTTTTCGTGATAATTTCGAGGCAAATAAGAAAAGAGAAAAATTCAGAACTTTCTTACATGAATTCCAAAAAGTAAATCAACGGTATTTGCAGTTCCGAAAAGCGAATAGTGATTTTAAGAAGTAACACGTAGGATAAAATGAATACGTATCCAACTTGTCAGCACAATAATGAATGCATTTGTATCGCCTGAAGCTGGAACACCTGTTTTTCACTTAGCTCGACAATGAAATTGCGTTTAATAGCCCAATTACCGAGTATCAATAATTGGAGTCAATAAACGATCCCAAAGAACATCTGCTCACATTGTTCAAGAGTCGACGTACGTTTGCGATCATAATAGGTACACAGGAATCTTTTGCTCTCTGCTTTTGCTTAAAACTTGTTGGCGCGGGAAAATGAAAAAAGTGATTTTCCGCAACAATGACTGATAAAAAGGTATCGCAGCAATGCAATAAGCGAAGACAAGATCTCGATAATTGCGCGTACATGGAAAATAAGAGAGGGTGTGGATCTGGTACGTTTATATTGTTTTATATCGGTGTGTGCGATATGTGTTGTGCGCCAAAGTAATACTTGTAAGGACGCTCAGAGCGAAGCAATAATAAGCCATAAGCGCAGTCTTTTCTGCATAGAATGCCGGGTAATGAGGTGGAGTCGAGCTCAGTCTGGCCGCACCCTTTGCTTTACCTCACCTCACCTTCACGCGATGCACGCTAGTCAGACCCACCTCTGCGCCTCAACTTTGCGATTGCGATTACGACATCAAGGATTTACCACCCGATCATGCTAATGGAATTAGTCATACGTCTCTTCAAGGGTTGCTCGCGTCCAACACACAAATCCTCGAGTTCCCATCTCTTTTCCTCTTCAGCTTACTTTCCTAATTCAACATCCAGTTTTGATCCAATACTCCAATACACTTCATTCCCAAATTCGTTGGTCCGGAAAGGCATGAGAAACCGTACCATACCTAAAAATAGTTTTAAAACACTCTCAAGTTAGTGATTAACACGCTTAGGGCTTATGTAAATTGCGAAGACAGGATCATAAAGCAAAACCACATGTTGACAATGTTCCTCAGTAGTTCCTAATAGCATTTTGCGCCACTAATTGGCAGGGAATTAGAAAGGAAAGTGGCGCATAAAATATATGCTCTCCTAATTTATACGTGTTCATCGAGAAAATATGCACCCTTTTCGCAGCGTGTAGCCAAGCGTGACTATCAATTTCTCGTGCGTATTTGACGCGTTCAAGTGACGTACAATAAATTTTCCTCTATTCTGACAAGTACACCAATCGACTATTGGATAATAATTCACCGGAAGACTGCACTTGCCACACGTGAAAGGTTTCGTAGTGCTTATACACGCCACTCTCCCCTCCCCGTCTCCCCTTTTTTCATCATTTGTCAGAACATTTTTATTTCATTTTTTTTTCGTGAATATTTCGCGTTTGCGAAAGAACCGCGAGGCATGGGAAATTTATCAAGTTATTACCTGTGTTTGTGTGTATTCAATCAGTTTCGATATTTATTATTATTTCATTATTCATTTTATTGTAATTCATCTTTCAACTTGAATGTGTGCAGTGATATGCATTTATTGCGTTAAATGTCGATTATAACTAATTAAAATGAGTCAGCGATCATTCCTTTTTACAAGTTATTACTTATTTTACATAATTTATTAACAACCTCAATCATAATGTTTTTATTTTTTAATTATTTTCTCTCTGGCGTTATTTTATATTGCATTCTATATGAGTTTCTTCTCTTATTAACTGACTTTTATTGCAAGGTTCGATTTTATTTGTAGTTAACTTTTTAATTAAAAATATTTTCAATGGATAGATGCGTGTATGAATGTTGTTAGTAATGCTACAAGTTTCGCTGTAAGAAGGGAAAAAAGTGCCAAACTTCCGTCCTGTAGGTCCAAATGACCGAACTCAAAGGGAGGGGGAAATTATTTCACGAACAGGCGAAAGTCGTTAATTAAGTTTCAATTAAAAGTTAAGAATCTGGTTAAGAATTAGATTTCCGTCACCCAAAATTAGTTGATTATTTTTTTATTAAATGGAAATAATTAGACTATTTTTCTTTGGAGTTGAATGATATAAATCTCGAAGTCCGGATTTTTAATCTCCCTCTTCTCGTTCTGAGAAACCCTCCGGTAACCTACTAGGTAATCAGAGACACTAAATAACGATACGAGTTGACAGATATTCCTCTATATCTTTCTTAGTGTTGTCGTGTGCGGTACAACATGGCGCCAAATTATTTGTAGGCTACTGCCACATTTGTCGTTGCTTGTCTTGTGAATGATACAGAAAAGGAAGAAAATATTTCCTTTGTCCAATAAGGTGATTGGAGGAAAAAAGTGCATGGTCCAAAATTTGTCCCACACTCAGAACAAACTGTCTCCTTAATACCAGTTGGTATTTTTAAAGCCTCCGAATCATTAATTCCCGAGAGAAAAAAATTTGCCAAGTGGGTATTTACAAGAATTTTTCAATTGTAATTCATAACGAGATTTGAAAGTCGATATCTATGTCAAAAAAAGACGACTAGATCCAAAGGTGGTTGTAAAATATTAGCATAGAAATGAATAGATCAGGCAGAAAATTCCACTTGCAGGCAATTAACGTTCCTCCATTAATTCCTTCCTCGTCCATTCGCTTTCGATTAGCGGCGAGTTTTTGCAATTGCATCGAGTGCAGCGTTGCGTCTGCGAGTCCGTCTGGCGAAACTGCACGCGACCCCTCCCAGATCCAGGGGTACCAACACCGAAGGCTAAACACCGACAAGACACGACACGAGGCAAGAGATGAGATACATCACCAGACGGGAGACGTATTATTAATGGTGACAGTGGGCGACCCGGGTTGGGCGGGGTGCACACTCTTGTGGTCCCACCGCACCACGATGTATGTGGGCCTCATTCACTGGTCCTCCTCTTCTTCTTCCTCTTCTTCTTTATTATCCTTTCACTCTTCCTAATAATCCCCCTTGTCTCGCACTCTGTAAATCTAGTTCATTGGTCCAGTTTCTTCCAAGCCAAAATCGAGGGGGACTATGACAAATTTCAAGTGTCCGTATAACAATTACAGTACATAATAATTCTGTAATAATAATTATCTTTCTGATAATTATTGTCAGAAAGATAGTCGCAATAATTGCCTTCCGACGAATAGAGTCTTTTCGAGTCGAGAACGTGTATCGAAATCAGAGTGATCGTATCACCGTTATGACGACACATTGCTCTTACGTGACCAATGCGAGGATCGATGGAGAAATACTAACTCTCGACTCACCCATCACGTTTGACAGTTACTCTCACAATACTCACGAACAAAGACATCAAGATCCCTGTTGTCTTCGATACCTCTATGCAATATTGTACTTGTTCTAAATTTATCCCCAATAAATTCAATAAATATTGGTAATTTTTTTATGTTACGGATATTAATCCAAAAATTTAGTCTTTTAGAATTATGATGATCGGAGAATTGTGACGAATAGTTGTCCGAAACGTTTTCTTTGTGCACAAATACAAAGATTTAATTGTTTTCTGGAATTTAGATTAAGAGCTGAGATCATTAGGACTACATTGAGTGTCTTGGCAGATCCTGGATAAGTAGTTCTGTAGAATAGTTGCCGAACAGATGGGAACGTGAGGCAAAAAATTGTGAAAGTAGTCTTATTACTGATGCATCATCTTTTTGAAGTAATCCTAGAATTGATGCTGCATCCAATTCTTGAACTAGTCTCGCAATTGAATCGTGGACAGCAAATTGTTCTGAAATTGGCGCTACAACAAGTTTGAGAATAATTCTGCAATTGCTACATCAAGTCCCTAAAAAGCAAAGACTTTCTGAAACTTATGTTACTCCAAACCTTTACAATATAATTTACCTATAAATAAACAATACCTATAGGTATTGTAGTCCTGTAAGTAATACAGATGCTGTAGGTCCCTCTGAAGCTCTTCTAACCAACGCTTACAGAAATTCTGGAAGTAATCTAAAAATTAAAAAAACTAAACAGTTACTGCTTTCTCCAAACTTTTGTACAAATTTCTTCAAATATAAACCTAGTTCCTATCTTCAAAGCTCTTCTTCAAATTTTCCAGTTTCCCACGATCCTTAAAAATGATTAGAATTTTCTGTGCCAAAATCGAAAGGACTCCGGGCAGAAGCCGTTAATTCCGTTCGCATTACTTTAGCACTTGTACAACCAAGATTCTCAACAATAGTTACAATTAACTTCCTAGCAGTTTTATCAGCTCTCTGAAACTTTTCCAACTTATTCCCATGACCTTCTTTCTCAATCATAAGTGCAGTTACAAGTCATTCACAAAGTTTTAGCAGATGTTCAACCTCGTTTAGGACACCAACTCTACTAAACGATGAGCAACAACACAACCAATGCAGCACTTCCATTTTCAAAATTCTCCAATTCCATTCAGAGATATTTCTAAATATTTCTTCCAGTCTTGGAAATTTCCAAGTGTAATTATTATCGGTACGGCATGCTCTTGCTCTTGTAATACAAAACAAGGCGATTCGCTCGCGGGCAATGCAATAGTTTTAGCTTAGATTTTCACATCTTACACTAATGGTACAAAACGATTCGATCAGTTTAAATCTCACATTACTAAATGTTCTACCAGATAACTGGATAAGGAATATGGGATCAATTTTATTTACCAACATTTTTGAAATGGAAATCACATAATAGTTCGTGATAAAGGGGAGTTGCATGTAAAATACAAGGGACTCAGGTTCGTGACCTCAAAAAAGGCCTCGATTTCAACGGAATCGAACTTGAAATTGTTATATTAGAAAAAAAGTGCACGATAATGGGTTGTAATTTAATTTTCAGCTGTGTTCCTTGGGGAAATAGAATAGAAGGCAGGGAAGAGACTTTAACTCGTGAACGATCGGCGCGTATAAGAGATGCTTTGTACTCGTTTCTTCCTTGCTGCAAGGAATCGTAGGAGGACGTCTTCCTATTATACTGCGCACACACACTCCTCTCATACTCCTATCACGCCCATATTGCCTATATTACGTGTTCACTCGATCGTAAATCGAAAGAAACTACAATTGATAAAAAATCTTATTCCCGCAGAAAAATTTAAATAACACGTCACTCGCTTAATTCAATTATATTCCATCGAAAAATGCACTTTCGCAAAATCCCCTTCTTCACAAGTTTATTTCCTCTCCAAACATTATTTCCAATTCTAATAACTACCGAAAAAAGTCATTTTTAACTCAAACTGCTAGTTTCATTTTCGTACAGTTTCGTACAGGAATTGAGGAACTTTGAATTTTCAGTTATTTAACCCATTTATCAGTTTGCGAGTGCGGAAGTGAGGCAGATTTGTATCAGTCAAAGGAAACAATACCCTTCTGATAGAATCGGTCAACACTCGAGATCTCTGCCGGAGATAAAAAATAGATGCAAATCTTTGGGACCATCTCGTGAAGGATATCAATTTTCAATTTCAAAAATCAAAAAGTTTATCTTTCCTCCCGAATTGTTTCAATAAACCAGATTTAGAAATCGTCCCAGCGATTTATTTCTAATTAGGTAATATTATTCAAATCATAGTAAACTATCACGTATTAAAGAGCATTGCAGTTTAAACTGATACCAAAAAAGATTAAATTAGTCCAATTTTGAACCAATTTGTTCCATGACAAAAATGTGCCAAATCGAAACATGAAAAAGCGTTTTGAAAAAATAATCCTTCGATGGATTATTTTCAAATCCTGAATTAAAATACCTTTAAAAACAATTTTTGTGACTTAATTTTTATTCAAGATGAATGAAATTTTAAGATACAGGCGGAATAGTTTAAATCTTTTTTTCTGTAAATTCTGAAACGACAAAATTCAAAAAATGATTATACAGAATAATGAGATTATTGTTATTATTATTGATAGCTTCTAATGTAAAATTCCGTGTACGATTATTGTAATGAATTTTATTTTTAAAACCATCACCTTGGTGAAATGGAAAATTATGGGTTTAATAATGACTTGCCATGTTTTTAATCGGATGCAATATTCTATTCGGAAGACATTATCATCAATTTTTCTATCTTAAAAAATAATCTTAGTATGCACGAGGTATAATGCACAATTCCAAATCAAGACTGTCATAAATTCTTAATCAATGCAATCGGTTTTTTTTCAATATTTATGACGAATGGCGAGCCATTTTCAATCTGACTTTATTAAATTCCTGCATTTTTCTTTTCGTCACGTCATTAATTAATTTGTAGCTCTCTCGCGCCTTTAGCATATTATTAAAATTTCAATTGTTCTTTCTTTAAATAATAATCTCGATATTATTCGTCACTTATTTTCAAAAGGAATAAAATTAAAAAAAAGTGTTTCATTATAATTTTGAGGGGAATTAACTCAAGCAGGCAATAATTTGTGGAGGATATTTTTCTTGAAATTTTCTTGATGGTTTTAGTGGGCCCTAACAATAAAGGGAGGCATTAGTCTGTGTAAATTATAAATTTCCAAGATTTACGACACTTCCCCATGGTGAGGTTGGTCGCTTTTAATCAATCCATGTTCCGCTCTGCGAATAAGCGACGTAAACGCATAATTAACTCCTTGAGGACTTTCTTTTTGTTGATAGAGAGCATGTGCCTTGCGTAAATCATCAATGGTTCCACTTTTTTTCGACGCGGACATTAAAATCATTTCGGGTATTTTTAATTCTTTTTTACAACCAGGATCTGTAAATAATAGTGTATTTACAATTGTTCATTTAATAAAAAATTACTTTTCTATTTTTTTTCCATTGCACTATTTGGATACTTTTTCAAGTTTGAGACAAGAGCTTATTTTTGGGCGTTTTGGAACCAAAGAAGATGGAAAATTTTTATGATACCTAGCTAGTGTTTTGTGTTTGAATTTGCTGCAGTAAAACGCACGTGGAAATAGAACGTGACATTTTGAGAATTGAGCGAGAAATTTTGAAATTCCTCAGAGGAACGTGCGCGGCCTTTTAGCGTCGCAGAATCTTTCTTTCGATTCTTTAAAAGTGAGCCTGGCAGGTATCTCTGTTTCGCCTCTCTCATGACTTTCGCAATAGACTCTCTTGAGATAAACAAATAACTCTGCTGATCGAACGCACTCCTTTCTTCGCGGCTTCAACAAAGATGCCACGATCATCGGACGTGAGCGCGCGGTGCAAGGAGCGTATATATCGGCGCTAACTTAAACGGTTGCGTTATAAACACGAGAGAAAGGATTTTACTCCGATATCCCATAGACTTGATTTAGCAGAAAACTCATATAAAAATTATGCAATAATGTAATCTTTTTTTCCTCTTTCCTCTCGATCGATTCCATCTGTTACTGTGTGTACCCATGGTGTGACTAAGATCGACGTTCGTTTATAAATCTTCCCCAGGGGAAAAAATTCACTCCAAAACACATTATCATTTTTTAATTTTCAAAAGATGGCATTTAATTTTGTTTTTCCCAATCTGCCTCATCGTACAACTTTGTACAATTCCGAATTTGCAATTTTCAAGTCAAGACGAATTTGCCATGTAAAACAAAAACCAAGCGAGAAAGTATATGAGATTTGAAAATTTCTCCAGAGTTCTTGATTTCTTATAAAAGTCATCGACAACAGTAATCGTGAAATACCCCGAGCCCACGTGTCTGTCTCCACGGAATCGTTAATTAGGTTTACCAACAAGATAAAGAGATAGAAGAGTGATAGAGAGCGGAAAAGTGAAAGAGAGAAAGAGAGAGAGAGAGAGAAGTGGAACTCCTGAGAAAGGGGAGAGGAATAAAAAGACTTGAACGCTTTCACGCTTTCAGGGAAATGTCAGTTGTAATTCGAAGATGTGCAGATAGATCGTCGATAGTCCTTTTCTCTTCTTCGTTCCGACTTCTCCTCCTTCTTTTTTCATTATCTTCCTTTTGCTCCCTTCCCCTGGAACCTTGCGGTTAATCTTCGTCCAAAGACGACTCCCTGCGAAAATCAATGATCTCGACCTCCAAGATTCTCTTATTCTTATTTCATCTCGTTAACTCAGACCTGAGCTTTTGCCCTATTTCGAGAATTTCGAGATCAGCATATGCTAAAGTCCTGCTATCTTCTGCTATGGGGAATTTTAATGGGGACCCCTTTATTGCACGAGTTCTGCTGATATATTTCATGCACTTGCATTGCACTTGCATTTAATACGAATATTCCCATTTTTGTCGCATACAAAGAAAATAATCTCTCCACACAACTTTTCTGTAAAATTATCTCAACTGCCTCGGTTCATCTATTTTGAGGGAAAATAGGTTTCATGCTGATTTTTTAGAACAAACACCAATTTCAAAATAATGTGATTTGTTTGACTCATTTTGAGTTGCAACAAAAGTGAAACATTTTTTTGTGTTTTTTTTTTCTAAAATACATTACTTTGAGACTTATTTAGATATTTCATGTATGACTCGAAGTTGAATGTAAAATTATATACATTTCCTTTTACCGTTTACATGACCCAGAAAATGTACTGACACGAGGCCCGAAATGTAAATGGAAATTTTTGTTGAATTTTTCATCTCGAGCAGAATTGTGTCCGTGTATAATATAATATAGAGGAACACTTATACACATCTAGGTAGATAGATGCAAGCAGTATGGGGGCGTAGATATGGGTGCGCCCGTGCCTTCAGCCAGCCGCGAGTGCGCACCATTATTTCATATTTCATTTTGTATTTCAACTACGAAGGAGATGCTAACCTGTAGGGCTTTCGTAAAAAAAGGAAATGATAAAGAAAGAGAGTTGAATATCCACCCTCTCTCTACTCCCACATTTTCATGTCTCTCTTATGTACTTTCACCGTCTTTTCTCGCGTATCCTCAAATCGAAATCTTATTCTCTCGTACGCAGAGATAAGACCAGAGTTCTTCCTTTAATGATTCAAACTTAATCAACTTTGACTTTATGCTGTTGCTTTTGCTTTTGGATGAAAGTCTCACAGAAAAAAAGTCTCTTTTTGAGAGAGACATCTGATTTAATGTAATGAAAAGGCAGATATGAATTTAAGGGCGTCAGTGTTGCTTTAATTGTTGAGCATCGACTGTAATAATTAATTAGCAGAAAACGATTGTTCCTCTCGCAGAGCAGAAATATTGCCAACTAAGCTCAACGTCATTGGAAGAAACTTAAGGAAGCATTGCCTGGGAGGCAAGAATAATAATAATTCCCGCAACAATGACCGGCTTTGTTTGGTCCTAACTTGCTTTCTGTAAATCATCATTTTATCCTCCGGGTGTGCTCGCGCATAAAGGGAAAATTATTGGATGCACCTGTCAGTTCACATTCAGGACTATAAATTAGAGCTGATTTCTTCATCTTCTGAATATTGTTTCCACTATTTAAAAATTTAAAAAAATTTTTAATATCCCCCATTTGGAGAGGTGCAAATTTTTCTCTTTTTCTTTCAAGGATTTATTTACACGAAAAATGAGTTGACATTAAAAGATTGTTGACTTTTAACAAGTTAGGAAAGTGACACGAAAAATTTTTCGGCCAACAATGAGTGGATTTAAATTTAATATTTCTGAGCGAGCAATCTCCCGCAGTGATTCATCATCACACCCGCGCATTTTAGGAACGAACGTCCCACAATGTACACATGTGTATATGCGATGTCCTCGTTAAGTATTCTAATGGATCCGTGTTCCTTGCTTAATTTTGCCCCCACTACGCGTGTTCGTTCCTTCTTTATGGTCTTCGTTCCCTTCTCTTTTGATGCTCTCCCCAGACAACTTCATTAATTTCGAACCCTTTTCCCTCTGGGAGATGATATCTCACCATTTTCAACACATCATAATTGTGGGCCATTTTGATCGAGCGTTTTTAAGGCAAAATCAAACAACCAAATTAACTCTGCTGTATAATTTCCATTGTTGACTTTAATAATATTTTCCTTGGTGATAATCTCTCTTCTCTTTTCACTCTTCTCTCTTTTCAAGTCACTTTTTGTCATAAAGTGCAAAAGGTAGAAAAAAATCCAATTCATTAGTCAAAATTTCATCAACTTTTAAAAAATAATGTTTAAAAAATAAATTACCAATGTGATTCGGAAGTTGAGATTGAATCAAGTTTATAAACTGACTCATGCAGCAAGTTTCTAAAAAATGATATTTCTCACATAAATCAAGATTAATTATGCGAACTGAGACGCAAAAAGCATCTGCTCCAGGCAGTTATTTATGTTTAACTTAATCATACCCTTTACCCTTAATTGCCATTTACTAATTTTCTTAAGCGATCGGTGAGATACGACTGCATTAAAAGTAGAGCGTAAACTCGTATTTTATCTCAACAACAACGTAATTGCACCCAACATTAATAAAGCACGTACACACAAATGTCTAGCCATATGTTTTCCTCTCATTAAATTTTTGAAAATTTTGACAATTTCAAAAATGTCAATTAGGTCAAATGCAAAAAATTTTTACTTCAAAGTAGTCAAATATTCTTAATAAAAATATTTAAATTCTAAAAGTAATCCAAAAAATCTAGTTTTTGGTAATTAAAAAAAACGTTAAAGACCTTAAATAATCTTAAACCGTTTTTCTCTTTGTTCTGCATTCATTCTTGGACTCAA
Source organism: Leptopilina drosophilae (assembly GCA_032873175.1). NCBI lineage: Eukaryota > Metazoa > Arthropoda > Insecta > Hymenoptera > Figitidae > Leptopilina > Leptopilina drosophilae. The sequence goes on along the minus strand of CM065486.1, from coordinate 43,498,655 downwards.
CTCAACGGTAAGAAACGAATTTTTCCCTATAATAACCAAAGTTATTGAAGCAAAAATAGGAATAAATTTTCGTATTATTTAATTTGAATTTTGAAGCAAAAGTGAAAAGCTTAGATTCGGAAAAGAGGACTTGAAATAATTTGTTAGTAATGTTCTTTTCTGGTTTCTTGCCCTCAGGAAAGAAATGGCGAGGACTGACGCCACAAGACAGAAGGCCCTATGTGGAGGAGGCCGAGAAGCTGAGGGTGATTCACATGCAGGAGCACCCGAACTACAAGTACCGGCCGCGTCGGAGGAAACACGCAAAAAGGGCCCCCGGGGCCCCCGCCTCACCTCCGTCGGCGACAAACGCCCCTGGCAGTAGGAGCAACCCCAACACCGCCGCCATCCATCATTCCATGTAAGTTAGTCCGCAGAATCTCCTCCTCGCACTATGAATTATTCATGAAGCTATAAACAACTGCCAAAAGTAAATCGCAACTAGTATTTTTAGAGTCCTCCAAACTCCATTGTCTATTCAATTTCTCCTTCAATCCTCCTTGATTCCCCTCTTTCTTTCCTTATCGACAACAAATTTATTCAAACTATTCACATTTATTAAATTCCTTTCACCACATTTCACCATATCGTAATATTTTTCCACTGTTGCTCTTCTTTACCGACTGCAGACAATAATGCTACACTTTTCTTATCGATAGTTTACGAGTTGTCATTTTTTTGCCAAAGGTCGAAAATGGAGAGCTATCAGGGAATGTCCCAAATGGCCTGGGGTGGACATTCGCCAATTTCTTCCCTCTATCATCCCCAACAGCAGCAGAGTCTTTCTGAATTCAAATCTGAGAATAATTCCATTTACGGAAGTCCGTACACGCCCATCATTCACACACCGGACATAACTCCTGTCGCTAGTCCCGAGCCTGATGGTAATTACTAAATAAATAAGCAGAAACATTAAGGGTCTATTTTACCAACCACGATTAATTGATCGGCTAGCTTGCCCTAGACTTTTTGTGATATCTGACATTAACCGATTAACGGTTTATGATTAGTCAGTTAACTTTTAATCAGTGTTGCTAAAGCTGATCCGAAATAAAAAAAAAAGACTAGGTTACTACATTTACTTTTTGATGATATCAGCGGATGGACACATTTCATCGTCCCAAAATCAAGATCAGGATCGGGACCTGATGGAAGGCACGTCGAAGCAGCACAGCGAGCTTGCCGAACAGACGAAGCGCTATTCCTTCATGAACGAGAGCCAAATGCATCCGTCGCACAGTGGAGTGAGCATATCTTCCTGTCCGAGTGCTGGAGGCTATACGGACACCTTAACATACAAGAAGGTTCGAGAGCAATTGAAATTTAATTACCCATTGAGAATAACAACAATTCGAAATTCTTTCAAAGTTTATTAATTCCCCAAATATTCGCAGGTGAGTTATTTAAATTTCGAGAGGCAAAGTTCGAGCATAGCAGCCGTGGGAATTGCAAACGGCATGATGGTCTCCTGCAACAAATTGAGATCCGGATTTGAAAACGTTGGATCGGTCACGGGGACTTTTTATCCTCCAGTCGCTTCTCCTCACGATCAGTCTATTCACTACAGCAACGCTCCGCCATCAAAATCAAATTACTCGATGCAATCTGGAGTTGACGGTGGATACAATCTCCAGTGCAACAGGCAACCGAACCTTGGTTTGCGAGTCAGCGAGGGCTGTTCCGGTAATGACTGTTCGTTACTTCTTCTTTACCTACGATCGATAGCGGTGAAATTGTCATTATCGATCGCAGATAAAGAAAAACCTCTTCATCGATTGTTAGTAAATGAATTTCTCTTTATTGACAGCAGGCGTTTCGCACAGATATCAAATGCAGCATCATCAGGATTATCAGGAGAGTGGTTCCACCCAACAGCAGCAGCAACAAGTCCCGATGTCCCATATGGAGACGAATCTTCATGACGATGGCGAGGAGCAAAATCTTCAGTTGGACAAATACTTCAAGTACACTCAACCATCAACAGTCGGTCACTCGAGTCTCACTACACAAAACATGCTCGACAGTAATCACAATTACGCAAGTGATTTGCGTTACTACTCGCCTCAACAGTCACATCTCGACTTATCGAGTTCCCAGTGCATTATCGACGAACCGAATAAAGACAGTCAATGCTCGAGTGTTTCAGGCATAACTCACATGGACCAAACGTATCATCAGGGCGTTGATGTCACCAAGTATCAAGAACATCCGCAAAGTCATCATCACCATCAACAACAACAACAGCAACAACAACAACAACCGCCACCGCAACAGGTTCAAAATATGGAACATGCCCCAAAATCGGACGATGACTTCAGTGTAATTCTTGCGGATGTTCGAAAAACTTGTTACAGTAGTTAGTTATTTTCTGTTTCCCTTTTTTCATATGAATACTTCTCCGTAAAACGATATTCCTTTTTTTTATGGACTCTGTTATAAATTGAATCGTTCCTGAATTTTCATTCAGTTTTAGTTGTTTTATTGAAAGAATTTATCCAGTTTGACAAATCAGTTTTGCTGTTTTACCGACTGCTGGTAGAAAATTTAACGAACGCAAAGCACGAACGTAGATATGTTCCATTCTTTTCTATCTCATGCGTCTTATTTGCAAGCGTATTAAAAAATTCATTTATATAACATGTAAATGTACATATTTGTGAAAAATAAGCTATTTTAACTAATTTTTGCTTCAGCAATCTGCTTCGAATAAATGTAGGAAAAGTATTTGAAATTTTTTTACGATTTAGTTTTCTAAAGCACCACTTTTGTTCAAAGCACTATTGATGATTCTAATATTTGAAGCAACCATCTGTAAAAACATAATAATAATGTCGGTAAATTAGAAAACTTTTTCACCGCCGTTAAATATTCTCTACCAACAGTCGATGTTTATTAGTTTTGTACCTGTAAAATTTTTAATAATTTTCCATACAAAATTTTATGTTTTGAAAACTTTGTAAAGTATGTTAAATGATTTTAGACATTGATCGACGTTTATCTAGTGTACAAAATACAAATAGAACAGATAGTATGTTAAGAGCGGCAAAGAGCCTTAATTTTTTTTTGCAATTACTTCTACACTTTAGAATTATGTGTTTAGGTCCATCCAGCAGGCATGTAGTTGATAATTCAAATGATCTCGATCGATGGACTGACCTGCACGACCTGCTCTTCGATTTCGAGCAGCGAACCTCTAAGCCCAACATTGTTTTTTTTCTACTATTGTACTTAATATTTATAATCTAAAAAGTGATAAAAATATAAAATAACAATATTACAAAATAATAATAATCAACTACATGAATTAATTAGTTAAAATTTATTTTTAAAATTCCGATATGATATGTTTTTATCAAATATCAAAAATTGCGAAAAATTCTCGGTATTCTTCCTATAATCGACATTCGATTTCTTATTTTAAATCCACATTTGACATTTTAAATGGATATTAATAAAAAACATATTGATATTATTTATAAAAAAATATTGATCATAGCAATTTTTTCCAGTACTATCGAAGAGTGAAATAATAAAAAAAATTGTTTTGAAAAAAAAAAAATTTGTTTGAATAAAATTTAGCAAAAATGCGACTGATATTGGGAATCTATTTTCTAAGACTGGGTGCGTTCACGATAGAGAAAACGAGTTCGTTCACGTAAGTTATTTTTATTAAATACTTATAAAAAATATGTGTATATAAGTTACATTGTATGTAAAGCGTAAATCATATTTTATCGCTACAGAGTACGAACTTGGAGTGACAATAAAGATGAGGGAATTGACTCTCATTTCTAATACCTTCTTCGTTTAGTCATTTCCTTTCTTTTCAACAAATAGTGAATTTTTCTCTCATTTTTTAAGAGAATATAAACAGTCAAAATTTCTCAACTGGAAAAAAATTGACAAATAGTTTTACTTTTATGAAAATCAGAATATATTCTCGTATTAAAATAATTTTCAATAATTTAATTTTCAATAATTTAATTTTTACATAATCTTTACAATTAAATAAATATTTATCAATTTCATTTAGAGTATTTAAAAAATGTTTAGAAACTATTATTTATTTACAATAGTAAACATACATTTTTTTAATTACTCAGAAGAAAATTTGTTTTAAAAATTAATTGAATAGTAATTAATATTCGAGAAAATTGCTTTCGAAGTCACTTTTAAATGCTCTTGTTGAGAAATAATGACTAGATTTAATATATACAATAAACATTTAAATAATTATGTCTGTTAATAATCGGGAAAAAGAAGTTTTTTAATTTTACAATTAAATAAACATTCGTAAGTATACTTCATTAATAAAATGAATCTCTCTGGTTAACAAACTACAAATACCAGTTACAAAATTCGATTCTTCAGGGTTTATATACATTATTTTTATGTACAGTTTCTTCTTAAATTTAATATTAAATTTCGCTTCAGTTTTAACTTCAATAATCGACATTTCTTTTCTTTACAACACACAGAGCGATAATTGAGTATTTTTTCAGGATAAAACTTCTGAATTTGAAAAAAACAAAAATTGTATGAATGTTTCAATCGCTCTGAAATTATCTGGTTTTCTTTTTGTTCTTCAAGTATATATTTAAAAAAAATCACATCTGATTTCTATCTCTAAACTCTTAACTAGTTAACACGTATTGACTCGTTTGCATTTTTTTTTTTTTGGTTAATTCTATTCTATAACCGAAGGTTTATAAAAAAAAACCTGGAATTAGAGCTTCAATTTGTCGAGAAAAACAATTATGGGAATGATTTCGCTCTTTCCTCAGGACAGAAATAACGGCAGTCTTTTCTTATCAAAAATCTGATTAAAAATTTCCCTTTCTTTCAATTCTAGAGATTGTCAATTAATTTCAATAAAAATTGATCATGTTTTGCAGAGAGCAAAAAAGGGTATAGAAAATGGCACAAACATTTGAGATAGAAAAAATACACTTAGTGTGTAGATAAAAAACACCTATTCAGGAACCTATTTGCTTAGAATTGGAAATTTTTCCAAAGAAAGTAAATAAAAAATGTTTATTGCGAGAGTATTGGAATGATATTTAAGAAATGCAAGTTAGGAATGTTGGACATTGAAGAGCAACATTAAATGCAACACTGAAGAGTATGAATATAAAAAGTATCAATATCAAGAATTGGTGATGAATTGATTTTTTATGGCGACAATAGAGAGCAAGAATAATTCCTGTGTTATAATTTCCAAAAGCTCCGATTTTCCGATAGCAAAGGCATTTTTTTCCAAAATTTCGTTTCTCATGAATTAAATGCAAAAATTCGAAGTATGAGAATAATAATTGTTATAAAAATGTATAAATTTGAGAATTCAGGAAGCACGTAAGTGTCATTCGTCCCAGAGGCAATTTTGTTTCAGTTTCGAGTAGTAGGAAAAAATGAAACACTTTTTGCAGGTTTTTATACCGCAGCGGTACATGCTACTCGGTTTTTTACCTTCGCCTTTGCCTTTGCAAAACTTGAGTCCGCAGGGATACCAACCAATGCAGAGTTCCAAGGAACAGGTGCACGGCGCCCACAGATTCGAAGTGTCCGAACATTTTGATATTAGATAAGACTTGACGTCGTTCGAGTCCGAACGGGTTGAAGTGAAACTCCGCACCGCGGATGTCAGGGCCACTTCCGAAGTTCCTGCAAGAGCGAAATTATATTTTATTCATTTTATTTAGTTTCCCATAGTGTCGATGAGATTGTTTCTGCTTTCACTGACCAGGTCTTTGAATCCATTGCTTGAGATCTTCGTTGCGAGTGTAAGTCGAGTCTTGAGCATCGGCGCAAAGTATACCGACGTGTTTGGAAATTACTTTTGATTGCAGAACGTCGAGAAATAAATTCATTGTATAATTAGAGTGGCCCTTGTCTTCCTCGGCTACGCGAATTGTCCCTGGATTTTTCTGACGCAATTTTGATATTGCATCAGAGGAAATAAAATCTGATTTGTAAAAATGATTTACAAAACACATAACTTGAAATTGATTTTGTCCTCGTTCTTCCTCGCCTAGGACCAAAGCCTTTATCACCTGCACTTCCTGTTTTAACAAATTATTTATATTATTTCTAAATAATAATGAGTTTTTGACGCTAATTTCAGAAACAAGAAAATTAGTTCGAAACACGAAAGAGGATAAATCAGCTCACATTTCGGAAATCTATTAATTGGGTGACTAAAGTTCCGTCCGATCGTTGAAATTCTAGAGTTATTGTATCATCAGTCACATTGGACGAAATAGTTTCCAACAAAATGTCGCCACCCTAAAAACAAAATTTTCAAATAAATAACACTTGAAACAATAAAATGATAATAAAAAAATGACTTCTTAGTTTATTTTTAGAATTGCTTGATTGAAATCAGTAAGTAGAGTGAAGCTAGCAGTGAAAGAACATTTAAGAAAATGCATACCAAAACCGCCTTATTGTAAAATAACAAAATTTTAATATTTGTTTGATAATAACATTTCAGAGTATAATGAAATTAGATTGCATTTTAAATCTAATAAAGATTTGTAAGAATTCAGCATACCATACTCTTTAGAATACTAAAAATAGTAATTTGTTAAATACAAAAAATACAGAATTTGTTCTTTTACTGTTGTTAGTTCCTTCATTAGTGCTGTTATTCTAATTTTGAAAAACAGTGAGAACAACACTTTAATTGGACCACCACTAACATTTTAGGTTAGACTGGACCAAAATAGTCCTAAATTTTCAAAAACAAATGAAAATAAAAATTTAGAACTAAATTTGCTGTTTTCTTCTTCTTGTTAATACAAAATAGAAACTAAAAACGACTTTACCTGATTCTTAACATTTATTAATAAGTGAGTTGTACAAATGTTGAGAAGATAATGAAAGACCAAAACAGTCGAAAACAATGCTTTGAACACTCCCATCGTCTTGTTTTACTTCCATCTGAGTAGAAAACACATTTTCAATCACTGATTCAATTCAATGCGTTCATTTAACGCAAAAAGTAAAAAAACTGAGCTATTTTTTATAAGATTGAGTTATTTGACATTTTTGCAACCTAACCTAGATTGTCATTTTGTCTTCTGGACAGAGTCGAGATTGAGCACCTTTGCCCCTGATTATGGACAGTGCTCGTCGTGCTCAATCAAAGGCGCACCCGAAAACATAATAAACCGGTTTGAGCACCCTTTTCAGCTCAAAAAGGCGCGCTCTGAGAGACATTCAAAATGTATCTTTATATATATTTCAGAACATCCTTATAAATGGACGTTGTGTGGAAATATTTAGAGGCTTACGGAAATTAGGATATACCTCACGAATATCGAAGAACTTCTCTAGAACATTCTGTCGATATCCTAAATTCCAAAAGTTGATCTATTTCCCTACATAAAAAAAATATTCTTGTTTGAAGCAGATTGCTTTTATGCATATTTTCCTCTTAAATATGGCTTAAAAAACGTCCTCTTGTTTTAAGAACATTATCCCCTACTTGGGAGTATTCCTCTTAAAATGAGAGAAAATAGTCTCCGACGAAGAGTAATATTCTTAATTCAAGAGAATCTTCCTTTCAAAACAGAAATAATTTATTTCCATGTATGAGAAAAAATTAGTAGTATTTAAACTAATATTTAAACTACTTCAGCAATTTGCTTCCAATAAATGAATGGAAAAAGTATTAGTTTTTTACGATTTAGTTTTCTAAAAAACAACCTTTTTTTGAAACAACCACTCATGATGCTAATATTTAAATCAACCATCACGATCTTTTGTCAGCTTCTGAAATGTAATAAAAAAGAATTCACAGTTATTGTATTTCTTCTTAAAATGCAACAAATCAATGTTATAAATGTTTAATAATTTGGATTACAAAAAATGTCCGTGTTTACCTTTAGTATTTATGAATGCGCATCTTGCGCCGCACACGACATTTTAAAGAACTGCATGGAAGCAATCGTGAAACAGGGTTGAGAATGCTTTCCATAAGCCTCTAAGGGTAATGTAGATTTCCACTTTTCTTCATAAAAAAAAATAAACCTATAAATAACTAACGCCAACTAATTTCAAAACATCGATTTTGATTTTCTTTTCTGATAATTAATTTCTCCGAAAATTCCTAAATAACAAAGTTTACAAGTTTTTGTAACGAAAAATTATTATTTACAAAAACTGATTTCTTATATTTGTAACAAAATCGGCTTGAATGATATCAGCAGAAAGTTTTTGTAAACTTATGCTAAAAAAATTTGTTTCATTTAAATAAACAATGGCTCGTCACTTTAAATAATTACTATTTAGAAAATGTTTACTTAACTCAATTAAATGGTAATTTAAGTCAAATGAAAAATATTGTTAAAAATACAATTCAAATATAATTTATTTGTTTTAAATAAAAATTAGTAGAAAATAAAAATATAAAAATATTTTTATTTATATTTTTTTTATAAAAATATTTATTAGTTATTTAAAATTTATGAATTTGGATTAGTATAAAAATATTTACTAATTAGAATTAGTAACTGGCTATTTGCCTTTGAATTAGTAAATTTTACTAATAAATATTAATTTTTATTAGAAAAATGGTAACCTTATAAAAAAATTAATTTGATTTAAGTAACCGATTACTTTACTATTAGCAATTAAATTTTTACTAGAATTAAAAATTTGCTACTGGAATGAATTAAATGTACTTGCTGCCAGTTTTAAAATTATTGATTCAAATAGCATTTAATTGACTGGAATGAAAATTATTTGATTCAAGTAAATATTTAATTGTTAATAGTCATTAATCGGTTATTTGAATTAAACAAATTTTTTTTAGTGTAATAATTTAAAGTTTGAGAGTAATTTGCTTGACTTTTTGTTCTTGTGTTAGTAAATTTTACTAATTAGTAGAAATTACTATTTACTAGTAAAATTTACTAATTCAGAAGCAAAAAATAAAATTAGTAGCTAAAAAAAAATAAATAAAAAATAAATTTTTTTTTTAAATTAAAAAAAAAATTAGTAGAATTAGTAGCTTTCTACTAGGAATTAGTGGAAAAGTACTAAAAATTAGTCAAAACTGATACGAATTCAGATTTAGAGAATAGTAAAGTTTTACTACTTCGTTGTAGAATTTTACTCGATAAGCTGTAGAAATTGTCGCCAAAAATAGTAAAAAGTGAGAATAAATGCGAAATCGAAATAATAAATGCCAGAAGAAAAAAATAAAATTTTATCGACTACCCACTGTACACTCTTTGAATTTAATTCCTCAAATCCCTCATCTCTAACCGGTGGTAACTGTCTTGAATTGAAGTTACAGTAATAATGATCATTTTTCTTCAAGCTTGGACTTAACCTTCAATTTCCTGAAGAACTAGTCTGAGCGGAAATTGTTTTGTCAAATGAAGACTGTGGTTTTGGGAATAAAGTCGATCCTGAAGCGAGACATCCTCGGCTCGCTCCTGCCTCCGGGGGTGTGGAGGCACGTCGACGTTGTGCTTGAAAACGTAACGTGTTTTATCGATTCGTCGAGTCGGCCATGTTCGTTAAACTCTGATCAGGCGCACTCTCGCCCTTTCTTGAGAGAGAGAGACGTGCCACGGATAGATTTTCCCCGAGTTGTTCATCGCGCGAGCCTTTCTTTTCTAGCGTTCAGCATAATGTTCTTGTACTAATAGAGGGAAATTTTTTCTGCAAAAAATTTCAAAATCATTATAAAGCAACTCTTCAACTAAAAGTGCGTGTCGCTAGATATCGCGATTTGTTTTATCAACGAGTTTTCCATCTCAATTTGGAGAAACCCGACGACACAAAATCGTGAGTACTCCACACCAAAGAGCCTACATTTTCCCTCTTTCTCCATTAAAAGGTCAATCCTCAATTTCTGCCCACTGTGAAAAAACGAAAATTTAGCTTCTCTCCTTCGTTTCTATTCTCGGTTCTCCAAATACACATACAAATACAAATACAAATTGTTCAATTTTTGGATTCCTTTTTTCATCAGTGACCTTGAGTCCCAATATCTCCGCCCCTTTGAAAACTGATAAAATTGGAAATTGACAATACTAACGATATAGGAAAATAGGTGATTCAATTTGTATCCTATCCTTATTCCTGGCGAATTCAATCGATATCTTGCAATCTTGAATTCACTTTTCAAATAAAAGCTCAATCTTTCGAGACATTTTACTTGAAAGTAGTTAACTGATTAATTAACCCCGGAGGGTTTAACGAGTATCTAACTTGAAAAAACGGAAAGGGTGTATTTTTTCCACAGTCCCCATTAACGACTTTTTTATTTTTAGAGGCGAGAATATTCCCTTTTTTCAATTATTTTTTTATTATCCCCTGTTGGAAATAGTGCAAACTCTTGTAAATGATTTAAGCACTTTACTGACTTCTAACTTTCCTTTTTTTCTTGTTTTACCTTCAATAAACAAATTTTGGTTCCATGTAGGAGTTTTGACTAACATGTTTTCCTCTGTGCTTTATCACTTGATCGATATATTGAATGACTGGGAAATTTGTTTAGTTTTGATTCTAATGGAGAATTTAACATGGCCCTAGGAGCCTACCAATCCAGTTCTTCATTCATTCGATATATCGAGGAAATATTTAATTTTAGGGCGATTCTACAATTTTTCACCGAAAACATAAAAAAATAGTACCATACACTTTGTGGGCAGATATCAAACATAATCTTTAGTTTCTCATCTTTAGTCCTTTTTTGATTCTATTGTAGAAGTACCCTTATAAATCGATAGTATTTATTTGGCGTAAGAAGTGTAAATAAATTGACTGTCTACCCACGCATTTTCTTTGGAAAATCACCAGATGACCCAGTGAGACAATTTGCGCTTTGTAACCTAACCTTCAAATAATTAATGCGTACGGTTTTGTCTGGAATGATGCACGCTAATAATGTATGGTTAATTTTCTCTAAATGTGTCACTATTCAAGTACTGTCGGCAGTTGAAGACACTTCATTAGCACCACTGTCGGATATTTATTAACTTACGAGCATTTAATGTGCTCGTAAGTTTTTTTTGGGTTACGCTCGGAACCGAATGGCGATACAAAATTAGCACTAATAAATTTTTTATTCTGAAGCCTTTGCATGAACAAATCTTTCGTTAGGTTTCAATTTTCGTCTAGGTGGAAACGAAAATTCTTATTCTTGTTTTGACCTACTTCTTTCGGGTTCTGTTTCCTCAAAGGTTGAAGAATCCCCCGCAACCACTATTTCTCTAACCTTTTTTTAGAGAAAAAAAATTCAAGTCTACACGGTTGTGGGATCGAAGACTCTTCTCGGAAATCACCCTAGTGAATGTCTGTCAACTAAATTTTCTCCCTTGCAAAGTCTCCCGCTAGGATGTGCAAGCTTTCTTCATGATAGATCCTCTCCTAATCTTTCTAGGTTTCTGCTTCTCTCGGTATTTTTTTAAAAGTGCTTCCTCTTTTTCTGGACTCATTCTTTACGGTCTCTAGTCTACTTGAAGTGCTAGAACATTTAAGTTTATTTTAAACTTCTTTCATTGATCTGCCTTCTGCTATTGCTAGTTTTATGGTTTTCTTCTGCAGCACCGACATTTATGAAGGTAGTTATTGCTTTTTTTGCTCTGCAGTTTCTCTGATAGATGTTAGGATTCTTTTAAAAATAGTGCTTTGTTTCAAAAAGAATTTTTCGATGTCATCAACTTTACCCCTTTTATGCTAATACTGACACTTCAGAAGTCAGATTTGTAACACTTGTCCCTAATGATCACGATGATGCAGCAAAGCGAGCCCTTGTCGCATTAAAACCAAAATTACCAAAAAGTTCTTCTTGACGCTTTCAACCAAAATGTGACGCTCCGTTACAAAAGGTACCTTAGATCCAAACATTAAATTTTTTTACCACTTTCCGCTTTATTAAAAACTCGATTTTGCTTTATTAAAAATTCAATCTTGTTTTTTCGGAAATTAGAGTGACTTTTTAATGAAAGTTGCATCCATAATTAGTACTTGAATATTAATGATTCGTAACGAGAACGGATCGCTTTATTTTCACTTCCTAAAATTTATGGAATCAAGTTTAGGTACCTTTCGACACGAAGGGCCACAAATTGTGAAAATATTTCTTTTACTGCTCGTGTTTAAGAGCGCATCTTCTGTTCTAAATTCCCATCTGTTGTAATAGTTGAATAAAAATCTTTTAGGAGTCTTAAACCACAATTTCCGGAGAGGTCCCAAAAAGTTAGTCGCTATCAATGTTATAATTGTTGTTATCTTTAATACTATTTAGCCATACGGAATTAGCAATTTAGCCAAAAACGTGCTGTTGGTAACTTATATTAATTGCAAAAAGTGGAAAAAGAGTGGAAAGTTACGATCCATTAGCCCACTCTGATGATGTTTCCTATTCTTTAAATATTGAAAACATTGCTGATAAGTTAAAAATACCTTTAACCAACTTATAAAAGATAATTGAAAATTAACTATTACTAAATTTTACTCAAAGGACGATTTTTTTACCTAATGTTACACAGATTACATTAACTGCAATTTAATGAAGTTGGAAATGTAAAAACTTTTCCGAAAATCGTCTACTTTGGGAGAAAATAAAAGAAAAAAGCTCGAAAACGTGCACTACATCAAACTTACTTATTTTTACATGCTTGGTCGATAGGTCGTATAAATTAGAGATCAAGCGAGAGAGGTCTATTCAGCACCATGCGCTATAACACTGTCTTCCTCAAATATATTAGAACTCGCGTAAATTGAAAAACTGCCCAATTACTACAATTAAAAAATTACCCAACTATTTTGTTTAAAACTTGTTCCTTAAAATTTCATCTCAAACGGATAAACTGAATTTTCACGTCTTGCTTCTGTCGTCAATATATTGTATAAAGTGTTTTAGTCTTTTATACTCTTTCGAACTTTATTACGGTCTTTTCGTACATAACTTTTAAAGACACCTGAACTGGACTTTTCCTTCTTCTTCTTCTTTGTCTTTATTAACTTTTCCACATCTTTTCTTATATCCTCAACAGAATTTTAACGAGTTCAATTCTTATGCTCTATATATTGTTTCTTGAAGAAATTAAACATTTTTTTCTACCTACAATACATCTTATTATTCAAAACATTTCCATTTGTTGTCTGCTTTTCCCTCTTTGTTTTGTATGTCGATCTATATCTATTTTAATATTTATTTTCTATTTGGTTTGTCCTCAAAAGTCAACTATTTGTCCAACTTCTGTTTCCGTTTACTGATTTTTAATATCTCTCTCCAACTCGTTCCTTTGATGTTCAATAATAAAATTCATCTTTTTTTTACTTTTCTCGTATATTGCGTTTGCTTTCCTTTCATTACCTCTTTTTCAATACATGTCAATAATTTGTACGTCTTTGATATAAGTTATTTCTCTTTAGTGCAATTTCCCGATTGACTATTTGAAAAATCTTTATTTTTATTTTCATTTTTTAGAATTTAATTCTTAAGGATTAAAAAAATTACATTAATAGTTAATTTTTTAGATTTTTATTCTCTTTGTGCTTGAAATCTATTTTCAGGGCAATTGCAAAAGTTTCAAAGTGCTTGAAATTATTTTCCCTTTCTTTTGTGTTTTAAAACGATATTAACTTTTTTATTAGCATTTTTCCAACTGGATTTTTTTTCTCAAAATTCTTTCTCTTCTGCACTCGTCGGAGTTTTAAAAGTATTATATTTTTCTGATTCAAATGATATTGAATTATATTCATCATTTCCTTTATGTTAAATTCTCTTTATATTGTTTGGAAAATAAAGGAGAATATTCTAATCCTTAGTCTTTTATCGGTAAGAGAGAAAAACTTTTTATTCAGAGAAATATTGCGGAGCAGTTATTTTGGTTCTTTCCCTCTAATCTGGTTTAAATGAGACGTGAGGCTTTTCACGGCAAAGGAAAATAATACCTATCATTCCTGCAAATAACACACCCTCTCTGTTTTCTTTTTCTCAACTTGTCGGTTACCCTCGGCAATGCAATTATCTTCTCTGGAAAACACTTCTAAATTTCCTTTCCGCCTATAAAAAAATCCTATTCTATCAACAAATTTATTTATGACGTGAACATTATTTATAATGTTAGGTCTGATTTTTCTTATTTGTCAAATTGATGAAAATTTTTACTCTACTTTTTAAATAAAAGGACTTGATTTATGATGTTGTAAAAAATGTACTCGTTCTTTTGTTGTAATTGAAAAAGACAAACCGAATGTTTGTCATTTTTAGTGTATACTCATAAAAGAAATTTGTTAGTTTATTACACGCATTTCACGTGAACTTTGTGAGAGGAAGCTCATGGTAAATAAAAGACTTTATGACCTTCGTCGTCGAACGTAAATATAAAAAAATTAACAAACTGACCAACTTTTTTTTATGTTAAACAAAGAAAAGTTCCTGCGTTTTTAAAAAACATTTTTACTAACAATATAGTAAAAACAAAAAGTTATTTATAATATGTATAGATTTATAAATACACACCGGCGTATAAATGTAGGTCATTTGATGTATTAGAAGTATGGAATAAAAAAAGTTTGAAGTCATTGACGAAGGGCGTTTGTTCATGAATTTACAAGGGGCATTTCCCCCAAAATATTTTTATGACCTAAATATACCCTTCTTGAAATTGATTTTCAATTTACGATAAAGCTTTTAGCTATTTCATTACACATATAATTTCTTAAACATCAACCAATTATTCTCGGTGATGAGAATTTATGGCAAAATCATATTTGCACTGATTGCAAAAATTAAAAGGAAATAAACATAAAATTGTGGATTCGATTAAATGAACAGCTGGAAAACTAATTTTTCAAATGTGGAAGGTACACATCAGGTATTCATTTTCTTCTTATGAATATAAACTGATTATAATTTAAACTTTTCCCAAGTAGAAAATTATGAATAAGCAGGGCGGATTCAATTTGAACTTTGAGAATAAGATCTGAATTGGAAATATTATTAGGACATGATATTTAAACTTCTTGCACTCAAACTTGACTTGAAACTTGACAACATATACGTATATATATATCTGCTAATCTTAATGCGTGACTGTGGGTTAATATTCTTAGGATAACGTAGGTAATTATAATTAATCATTCCCGAGAGATTCGAATCGTTCCTTTAAATTCTATTTCATACATTTTGATTTTAAACATACGTTTTATAAACATAAAAATTATTTTTTAAAAATAAATATATAATACAATGTGTAAATATATCTGTAGGATTTTTGGGAAAAATAGTGACGAGAAAAGAAACTTTTCTTACAATAAACACCCAATAATTTAAATAAATAATGGGAGCGATTTCCAAAGTCCCCTTAGAATCACGCAATTTTATATTGACTTTTACAGTGTCACGTTTTTTAGAAACAAGAAAACGTGACATCATTTGAAAACGTTCCCATTAAAATAATTAAAAAAATTCCTTTATGGGATCAAATTTGTCAGCACATTCTAGATTTTTTGTCTTAAATTGTCATAAATAAATTTTTTTTAAATTAGAAAAAAAATTCGGGTCAAAAAGATTGCTGCGAATAAAATAAAAGGGCAAATTTAATATTTCTGTTTTGAATGTTAGTAAACAAAATTTTAAAAAACTGAAGTGTGTTTTGAATTTTTGTCTTAAGTACCAACACGATAATAATCTTATTAAATTAATTTAAATGAAAGGACGTATATCAGAGAATATTATATTATAATTTCGAATGTCTCAGTGTTCTTATAATATTTTTCAATGTCAAACAAGTTGCCGTGACCTTGGCTAAGAATCGCACGTGCATTCAGAGAAAACTGAGGCAACAAAAATGGAAATTCATGGAAAATGGAGTAACGAGATGAATCAACTAATAAATATTCTTTTCTTATTTAAAGAAAAATTTTCTAAACATTATTATCAATAGAAAAAAATCTGTTAATTAAAATAGAACCTTAGAGGAAAAAAAAAGAAATTATTTATTGATTTTTTTCCTTTTCCTTCGAATTTCCAAAAATATTTTCTACAATTTTGTTACAACTTCTTCTCTTTGTGAGAAAATTGGACTTTGACTTTTTCCCTTGGGCTCAGAAAGTCGATATATTTTTTCCCCCGACCGGCACCTTTTTTTTGTCTTATAAACTCAGTCATTCGACTATATAACTATCTTTAGAAACCCTACGTTTATGAATGAACTACTATAAGGGGATCATTGATTTGTCCGCACCTGGGAGTAAAAGTAAACCAGTTTAAAATTAATCAATTAAAACATTTCTCTAATTATACTAAAAAATTTATCGCTGATTTGCAAAAAAAGGGAATTTAATAAAATTCCTTTTAATTTTCTTTTAAGTAAAATGAATTTTTAATCTTTAATTAATTCTCCAGTTTCTCCCTTTAAAATATTTTTTTAAAGAAGTAATTGCCGATTTGATTAAACAGACTTTTTTTATATATATAGAAAATTTGTTTTAAATAATTGATCCAGAGAGATCCATTTTTAAAAATATTATAATGACCCCATTTTCGAGAATAGCTTTCCACCCCCACGCGTCTCAGATAACGTTGGAAATTATCTCTTATACGATCTTTCATTTGATACCGTTTTGTGATCGCTCTGGGGAAATCTTTCAGTTTCAAGGGATGAAAAGACTTTAAAAACACGTGTGTTTATTTTTTTTTGCACGAAGAAAGAATAAATTATAAACTCAAACCATACATTTTTTGCTGGGGGATTTTTAAACTTTACTCTGGGACAAAAAACAATGATTTTTTCCGGTATTTTTTAATTTCACTTGTAGTTAATTAGTTCTATAGTTAATTAATTGTAGAAAATTTGTACTTGACAATTATTTTGACTTGAATACTTTATTTACTTTTAGTAAACTTGAAAAATAATTAATTTATGAATGTAAAAAAAAGGGTTAAATTAAAAATTTGTTAAATTGGTATATTTTTCAACCACTGATGGAAACGAACCCTGTTTGTAGAAGTAAGTTTCCCGTCTGACCGAACAGTGTCTGTTCCACTGATTTTAGAAATCCATTGGAGTAATCTGAGCACACAAGGCCGTAATTATCGATTTTAAACCTACGAGTAGATGTAGCCATTTATGGTGAGACACATTCTGACCGATGATAAAAGAACCTCTTCAACTTCTTTCACTTTTAATAAAAATCCATTAGAGTAATAAATTAATTTTAATTTACAAAATTATTTTAAAATAAAATTCTCTTTTAATTCGAGTAATTAGTCTTATTATGGTTATTTACTGTGGCTAGAGTCTTTGGCCATAGGATAGAAAAAAATTAATCCAAAAATGGATTATTTAATCTTTCGTTAGCGTAAATTTAAACTGTAACGCTTCTTAATACCTTGTAGTTTACTACAAACGAAGGAGAGTGAGAGAATTTACAGAAGGGATTAATCGAAGCGGAGCAAGCATTTTACGACTGAAGAATTAGAAGAGATAGGTTCAACGTAAAGCTCTCGAGTTCAGCAGAAGTCTGGTTCTGAAAAGTGTTTTGGAATTAGTGATGATGACTGAGGAACTAAAGCGGAATTCTAGAAAAAAATTCTAGAATTCCGGCGAGGGTAAAGCAAATGAGAACGAAAGAAAGGATTACAAGTGGATCAACCATGATTATAAAGATTCATCAGGAAAAGACGTTTATCGTCCTTATGGGAAAACACTGCAAAAGTCTATTCAGTGGTTAATTGTGGAGAAAGTTTATGAAAGCTCCCTCAGACAATTTGATTGTTGCTTCATTCTTATTTCCTTTCACTAATCCGAATTCTCCCAGCAGTGGAAAAATCATTTCCACGTAAAATTCCGCAAGGACACATTAAACAAGATAGAAACAAAATTCCAGGAAATTACAAACACCACCAATTCCATTCAACTTAAATGGAACAAAGTACTTCCAAGCAGCATAAAAATTGATTTTATATTTCGCTCAATCAAAAAGGGAGTGACGGTTGCTAGGTGTCATCACTGCTTGAGTAATGACCACAGAAGTAGATATTGCAAACCGCTGGACACATCGACCGCGTGTTTTCAAATTAATGCTTACAGATTGTAAAAATAAGCATCCCATGCACTATTTATAAAAAAATTTATAAAATAAATTTCATGAAAAGCAAATGTCGACAAATTGAATAACACTACATGAAAGGGGAGTAAATTCTTAGATCAGAATAAAAGCTCTGGGACCAGGAAGTAGGCCAAAGCGAACACTAAGTGATAAAGAGAGGAATTAATCTCCAATGCCTAAAGGCCTGACGACACTTCCATAGGTGGATCAAAGGTTCAGAAACCTAGAATTTTTTTCACAACCCTCATCTGCGCCCCTAGAAGGAAATTTTTCAAACGCAAGTGTTTGCATTTCACCCCAGTGAAAAGTGAAAAAATATCAATATAATGATAAATGTGACAATGATTCAATAACACAGACGGAGAACGAGGATTTCACTCCCAGGAGACATTATTTAAAAGTATCGTAATTAATGTAGACAGAAATAAAATAAAAGTTCCTAATGCCATTAATCGTGAAATTGAAATCGAAGGTCGCAATAACAAGTCTAATTTCGTTTGTGAATGATACGACGTGAAAAGCGCTAATTCAATGAAAATGCAATTGAAAGCATTTCAAGCCCCATCTCTTCCGTCAACTATTATTTAAATTGCCTGTCGATCTTTATGGAAAAATTTTTCTCATATTTTTCATTCTCTTCCATCTTGAATATCGTACAAAACACGCACTTTACGTGTTTATTGATTTCGTGTTCCCATAGCCATGTACCGCAGATGTTTCATCTAATTTTTCACCCTCAAGTTTGTTAAAAGGCAGTTTGTTAAAATACTTAAAATTAAAAAGACATTTGTTATCCTAGTGTTCAAAGAAGAAAATTAAAATAACATTTTTTTACACCACTGTTAACGAAGTTTGACTAAAATTAAAAATGTTATTTGTTTCGCTCTGGGTGTTTCCAACATATTCTATTCGAATCAATATTGGTAGCAATATAGAAAAATGTATACATAAATGTAGAGTAAAAACAGCGGACTTTGTCTCAACTATCGAAAATGTTATATAATTTTTACGTAATGCTGGGAAGTTTATTGTTAACAAAATACATAAAAGAAAATAACATAAAAGAAATTTATGCTTTTATGTTAAACAATTTTCCTCACTTTTAACAATTTTCTTCTTACTTTCAACAATATTTTCCATTCTCTTCCAACACAAAGTTTCAGAGAAAAACTAGCACTAATGATCAGGATGCAACTACTAAATTACATCTTTAACATTTTTCTAAAAAATTAATAACAATTGGAGTACAAAAGTCAAAAGTTTCGAACTGAAAGTTTCAGGAAAAGTTTCTAAAGTTGCGAAACGAACATTTATTTTTCCATAAAGAATCAAAATTTTATTATTCCAGAAATAAAATGTTCCCAACTGAAAGTTTTCCATGTAAAAAAGTTCAAAAATCCGAAATTGGAAACTTTTCGAAAAAATTAAATCTGTTAGAAAATTAGAAATAGAAAAAAAAGAATTTCTGAAAAATAAAATTTGGAAGAAGAATCTTTAGATAAATCATACTTTTCAACTTTTGAAACTTTGTGCTTTTGTTGTGAAACTTTTATCTTTCTACCAAAACGATAATAAGTACAAGATTTTCTTTTTGACATACAAAGATTTCAAAATTTTGTTTCAGAACAAAATTTTGAATTGTGGGATAAAAGTTTCAAATCAAAAGTTCCAATACACAAAATGTCAAATTTAAAAATGTTCCAATGTGGAAAAGTTTCAAAATAAGCAACAATAAAAAGTATTAATGAACTACTAAATTTCTAAGAAATACAATTCTATTAAGTGATTAAATTTTATTAAATTATTCAAATAAATTCCATTTAAAAATATTATTTACACTTGAATTACATTCTTGCCATTGGAAAAAGTTGTTTGGAAAAAATATCGGCATTTAATTCCATTTGGTTTGGAATTTAGACGAATTATAAAGTTTCAAGTGGAACAGCTGTTTTATTTGCCCGACGCCATTTTGTTTCTCGTACTTCTCAAAAGTGACGAAATACAACACGACAAAGTTTCTGAATTTGAAGGAAAATGTAGGACCTTTTGGTATTTGGATATAAGAACTATTGGACCTATTTTAAGAGTTATAAAGAATTATTTAAACTTTTGGCTTTTGGAACAAAGAATTATTGAAACTTTTTCTGTCTGGAACATTTTTTTTTTCAACTTTTGTCCTCCAACCAAATCCCTGATTCTAAAAATTATTCTGATTATTTAAACCGACTTTTCTTATAAAATGAATAAGTACAATTGAATAAAGTCGTTAGTAAATGAGAATATTGTATTTTCCAGTAATTAACATTGTGAAAATCGGTCTACAGAGCTTTTAAGATACTTTATTAAGTATTTACGTCAATAGCACGCTTCTGCGTTGATGTCGTCTGACGTCAACACATCACTTCTTCACCGTAAATTAAAGTAAAGTAACTCTAATTAGCTTTGTTCATTTCTTGAATTTGTCTTCTCGTCACAAAAAAAAACCCTCCACCTACAATTTTCCTAAGAAGAACAATACAAAGCTCTAATTACACATCAGTCCAAAAACTTGCATTTCTTAAAAATTTTTCTAAAAACCATCTTTCGAAATGGTCGATTCTAAAAAAGGGATTTTAAAAATAAATCGAAGAATTTTTTATTGAATAATTTTGTCTAGACTGGTTCTTGAAATGTTCTTCAATTACTTGGCAAAGCTCTTAGATAGCCTGCAAAATACAGAATGGTTGACATTTTTTGCCTGGTACATTCATTGGCCGCCTGCATTCTCCACTCACTCTGGTAATTAAAAAAGGGGTGAAAATCTCTACTTGCAAGCTTCAATGTTTGCAGTCTATCGACCCCGCGAGATTGAAATTTAAATCTTCAAATAATTTCAGTGAAAAATATTCTACGAGACTTTTTTTGCAACATTAGAGCTAAAATAGCATTTAAACCAAGTTTATACGATTATTTCCAGAACGTGTTATTTTCCGTCTAGATTAATTTCGGACCTGGATAACTAATTCCCCACGACGGGAATTTAATCAGAAAACTTTTTCTAATTCTGAAATGTGTTCCAAATTTCACTAGGGGAAGTAACCTATTCATATTTCGTCCAATAATAAAGCATACAAGTGTCGATGGAAAAATTATTCGAAAATTTAAAGATTTTCTTCTCTTTCGAGGAAAAAAAAAGTGATTTGTGAAATATTGAGCATCATAAGAAGATTATTGAAATCTTTTCTCGCATAATGCAGTATTATACATATTCGGATGTTAAAATCCAATATCATAGGGAGAAGAGTGACGTAAAAAGATAAGAGCGTCTCATAACCATTGCACGATGATAGAAAGTAGACAATCAAAAGGGTGAGGGCGGATTTAGGGGTAGTTCAAGTTGGACGATGGCGTTGGCTAAACGCGAGGGGTGGGAAAAGTTATCGAAACCCTGGCAGCCGAGGGTCCCTCGCTACGACCTTGCAGTCAATGTTAGACTTTATAAGGGGAACACAATGGAAAAGTGGAAAATTCTCAACAGACTCTTTTCTTTTATCTTTCCTCTCTAAAATTTTATTTCCTAATTTACTTACACACAGAAAGACGCATATTTTTCATAACTGAAAAATATTACGCATCTGCATCTTCAAATATAAACATTCGTTTTATATTAATTTTAAAAAATTAATAAAAACGGTACAATAAAATAAATGTTTTCCGATGCATAAATGATAATTTGTCATTAAAAGGGAAAAGGGAAAATTTTTCCGGAACTTAGTATGTAATTTTATTGATTCGCTTAGTGGAAACTTGTGTCTGGGTTTTTTCCACATCTCTTTTTTTTGTAACTTTCTCACTTTCCTTTTTCGCAAAGCTTCTTTCTCTCACCTTTTGATTTACGAGTGTGTGGGAACATAAAACATTCACTTCCATGTATTTTCCATTTTATTCAGCGCAACACCACAACACGAGAATATTGAACAGTTAAATATCGTTAAGGGCAAAATTAAATGTCACGGTATTAATAGCTTTTTAAACATTTTCCCTTGATATCGAACTTTTAACGAATTTGTATAGAAGATATACTCTTCTTTTGGATCATTAACTCTTTGTACCTGCGGGTCAATTTAAATTAACGGATACGGAAAACTTTTTTAAAAACAAAAATTTTTGTTGATATTTGGGCTGCTTGCGAAAATTTTAAGAACGCAAAGTTCCAAATTGAAATTTGCCTTAATGATAAGTGCGTCACTAGGGGATCTCATTGAAATTTGTGGTTAGTCAATTAACTCTAAACCAGCCTCCGTAACATGAACTTGACCACAAAGTTTACACGATGGAGAAGACAGTAATGTTTGCTGACAATTATATTCCGGACAAACATACCGAATTGTATTTCCATTCATCTTCATCTATTAATTTCAATTTTAAACCATTTACTGAACCATTATCAGATATTCCCCAAAGAATCAAAAAGTTCCTTCCTAGATTTTTTAACATTGTGACCCTAATAGCAACAGATGCTCTAGGATACCCTACGGATCTTCTAAACATGTCCGAAAATTAGTAAATCCCTATCCTGAAAGAATATCATTTTTTAAGCAGATACCTTCTTTAAATCAGAGTTTTTAATTTGAAAATTTTTTCTCCTTTCAGAAAATGCCTGTAATAAGGTTAAAAAGAGCTGGTGAGGTACTTCCCTCACAGATTCCTCTTTCAGAAATACAAATGCCAAGTCGAGTGAGTCCTAATGGCACGATTGGAGCACCGGCACCAGGTAATGTAGAGAATACTCAATTCTATTCATACTTCAATTTATTTTAATTGCTTCCAACATTCTATATGATTTATAAAAAAAAGATTGATTTCTCGAGAACAAATTGTCACTGTATCACCATTGTCGCGTCAATATCTGAAGACTGCGCTATTCAAATGACATTTATCAAATTACAAATGTCACAAACTTTACTGCAATGATTTCCTGTCACAAAGTATTAGAAAGTTGGAATATTTATTCCAAAAAACCCGACAATAAGAAAACATTTTTGAGTAGTACTATTTCTAAAAGTTATTCAAAATCATAGAGAGGATTTGCTTTCAAGAAAGAAAAAGTGAGCAAATGATAAGATCGAAACACTCTAAAGTGCTAGAAAAATTAGTTTCGATAAATTGACTGCCATTAATCTGAATGCTGAGGATCGAGCTGATTTTTTCGGGTCAGAAGCGTCTGTAGACTTTTCGAGTTGGGTAAAAAAAGGAGTTGCAGAAAAATGGGGTCATGGGGAGCACGAAAGCCAACAACTAGTGCAGGAAGACTGGCAAAACTCAACAAGAACTTTGCAAATGATATTCCAAAACTTAACGAAATCTGCAAATATCTGGTGTTTGCCGGAGTCTGACATTTTAGCTCGGGTCAAGTCTTTTGTTGATCTAGAGCGGATTAGAAGCTTATTAATATTATCAGTGGAGGAAAAACTGGACTTTTGTGCGGAATAATTGGTCTTCAAGTCGATATGCTAGCTTACCTTTATTTTTAAACCATCAATAATAGTTATATCATTCATGGTTTAAAAATACAGGCATGTAACTATTTATTGATGGTTTAAAAATAAGGTAACTGATATTTTGTTCGATTGAGACATATACGATGATTTCTGAACTAGAACTAAAAGTATACGAGTATAAAGTATAATTTAAGACGCATTTTTCACGATCATTGGCAGATTAATAGTCTTTCAAGAAAAGATGACTTACTCTGAATAAAATTACAGAACGACATCCGCCTTTGATAGGACGGAAAATTGTCAGTTTATTTCACCTGCTTCTTATTTATGTGATGAATGTAATCAAACATCTTTCAAGACACCTGAGAAAATCTTTCTTGTATAAAGTCAAATAATTATGGGCCCAGATCGGTCCACATTTAGCATTTTCTATCACTAAATAATTTGGCAACTTTTCTAAAAAAGGAAATTAATACTTTTCAGCTGCGAATCCGGTAGTAGATATAATCATCAACACTCCAAGTAGCACTAGTGTACCAACGACAACAAAAGCGACTGAGACTGCAGTGGAGAAAGTGGGCGATGTCACCAAAGAGATAGCTGAAGAAATGGGTATTCCAACCTGGGGATTAGTTGCAATAATAATCGGTGGGTATATTTTTTTCAACGCTTTGCCATAGTTCCTAGCGGACTGGAAGAATGCACTCCGCTGGGAAATAACCAAGAAACGAAATAACAATTAATTAAATTGATTAGCCGTCGGAGCCGTAATCCTAGGAATTTGCTTCTGCTGCATACGACGATGTTGTCGCAAAAGAAGATCGAAGGACGGGAAGAAGGGCTTGAAAGGAGCAGTAGATCTCAAATCAGTACAACTGTTGGGAGGCACTTACAAAGACAAGGTACGTATTCGCTACTCCGCGCTTGCAATTAGTCTCTAGACGCTCTTTTTATATTCGTGGAATCCTCTTGAATATGTATAGGTTCAGCCGGACATGGAAGAACTCACGGACAATGCGGAAGAACCCGATGAAGCGGAAAGCAAACAAAGCGAAGTGAAACTCGGAAAACTCCAATACAAAGTGAGTCGATATCTTTCTTATCATTCTGCGAAAATTTCTTCAACTTACTACAATTTTATGAATGTTTTCAGCTCGAATACGACTTCAATTCGAACAGTCTGTCCGTGACTGTCATGCAAGCCGAAGAATTGCCAGCTTTGGACATGGGAGGCACTTCCGATCCCTACGTCAAGGTTTACCTTCTACCCGACAAGAAGAAGAAATTCGAAACTAAAGTTCACAGAAAAACGCTGAACCCAGTGTTCAATGAGACCTTCACTTTTAAGGTAAGTAAAAATAGCTTAAAACTTTGAACTTGAGGTACTATATTTGGATTCTTTTACTCTTCAGGGTGTGCCATATGCTGACGCAATGAACAAGACGCTCGTTTTCGCAATTTTCGACTTCGATAGGTTCTCCAAGCATGACCAGATAGGAGAAGTAAAAGTACCGCTTTGTCAAATTGATCTCGCCCAGACCATTGAAGAGTGGCGGGAATTGCAGAGCGTGGAAGGAGAAGGTGGACAGGACAACAAACTCGGCGACATTTGCTTCTCCCTGCGTTACGTGCCAACTGCAGGCAAGCTGACGGTGGTCATTCTGGAGGCGAAGAATCTCAAGAAGATGGACGTGGGTGGACTCTCTGATCCCTATGTGAAGATTGCCCTGATGCAGAATGGAAAGAGGCTAAAGAAGAAGAAGACGTCCATAAAGAAGTGCACACTCAATCCATACTACAACGAATCCTTCTCCTTCGAGGTTCCCTTCGAACAGATACAGGTGCGTCCTCTCACTCGATTCAAAGATTCGATTGTCAGTCGCATTTCCTAATTGTCGTTGAATTTACAGAAAGTGCAATTAATGGTGACGGTAGTCGACTACGATCGTATTGGAACATCAGAACCCATTGGCAAAGTCGTTCTTGGTTACAACGCGAGCGGAACGGAACTCAGACACTGGTCAGACATGTTGGCGTCACCGCGACGTCCCATCGCTCAATGGCACACGCTTAAAGATCCCGAAGATGGCGACAAGAAGGACTAAAGAGACTCCACTTCGTTCCAAGGTAGGTTTACGCTTCCTTTCTGCTACTTTCATCAATCAGCTAATTCTCCAACTGAATAATTATTCCCTTTCCAGGTACTGGTCACAAGAGAAAAGGATTCGCTGGAAAGAAAGACAAAAGATATACAGTAGATATTAAACGATCTATGATTAATGAAAACAACAATAACTACCACCGAAAAGATCTAGTGTTAAAAAAAATATGTTCTTATGGAGTGTAGTGTCTTGTATATACATATACTATATCTACTATACTTTTCTCTGTAGAATAATTGTTGAATGATTTCAAAAGAAGGGCTGAAAAGAAAAGCCGTTGCGACCGCCTCGAAGACAGGGTCTCGCAAAAAGCATTGGAATTTTGCGGAAGTCGTTCAACTTCACTTCGTTCCCTTTCAAAAAAGAGACGCCTGCACTGTTATCGTGCAATTTATATCATGCTAAAAGCTCGGAAAATTTACCAATTTTTATAAATTCTCACAAGACGTTAGAAATCATTGTATATCAGTCATCTCTTTCGATGTTTAAACATATAGTCCGTGATTTCTAGACGAAACGAAAGCTTGTGCGACTAGTTGAAAAACAATGAAAATTTCCACTCTTCACTCCCGGAGTTAATTCAAAAACATCAAATTATTTTTCTCTCAACAATTATCATTCTTTCGTGGGAGTAATTTGCATCTACTCGCACAAGCTTGAAACGCTCAAATTTTCCCCTCGATTCGCTGTGTTTCCGACAAATTAGAACGATTTTCTTTATGTACGTTATAGATAAGCAAATACACAATACAGCAAAAAAAAAAAATTGAAACGCAAAGGAACAATGCTTTTTTTGCAATGTCTTCGTTGTATACAAACACTCATCCCTAGAAGTACACTGTTAACGATCGATTTTCAAGATCACAGAACCCTCAAAGTGACATTCCAGTGGTTCCCGACAGAGTCAGGAACCAAGCGTGAAACGAATGCAACAGCAGAGTTTCTCGTTCGGATTACACAGACAGACTGGCCTACCTATATTCAGATCTCCAGAAAAAATTCGACACCAGTCGAATAACGATTAAGAAAAAATTCTATATATGAAGATACAATTATAATCGAATTCTTGAGATCAATATGAATCACACACTTTACAATTTATTTCACTTTTCTCTCATTTTACCCTTCTCTCCGTCAAAAGCTATCGTCATTTTGATCTCAAGATCGATGAAGGTTAGATAATAAAAGAATATCAAGTTTTTTGTGAGAATGTCCAGTTTTAAATGAGAATTTTGATAATTGTTTATGTTTGTACATTGTTCTAATGATTTATATCAACTCTGCGCAGATCTACCGCGCACTTGTTACTCATGTATTACTTTTAAGGTTATGTTATTCAGTCATTGTGGAGAAACACGTCACACTTAATAACACGACCTTGACATAATTACAAATTTTATAAATTAGATTAGAAGTAACTGTTTCGTTTGAAAAATAAAATCGGACATATTTACGGAAAACTGAGTGTTTTAAAAAAAATAGAAATTTATCGGATGTAATATTTACGGTAAGATATATAAGTGAGATAAATACGTTCTTTAGCGTATTGACAAAAAAAAATCGACAAAAAATATCGTATAATTTATTATTTATAATTCGACTAATTTCTATATTGCGATTAAGAATTAGTGTAGATATTGTTATTGTTTAATGGTATAAATTATTGCGATACGTACCTAATTTATAAATTGCATGCTCATCTCTCGTGTAAATATATTCCCCTTCAAAAACAAAAGAAAATAATAAAACTGTATTATTTATATGCAAGAAGGGCGGATGTATAATAAGACAAAAATACAATAATCATTATAATCGGAATTGGCAAATTTTTTTGTTTCCGACATTTAACGAAACTTCTCAATTGTTGCTTTTATAGGGAGAAACCAAAAACTGTGTATCAAAATAGAACATGACTTTCGTTAAATTCACCAGGTCGTAATTTTCGAGACAATTATATTTCGGACAATTTTGATAAAGTAGACACGCCGAACACGAATTGAGAAGTTAAAAATATTATAAAATCATTTTAATAAAAAATCAAACTTTAGAATTCTTTGTGAATTCGAGTTTTTTCATTTTTTCCGTTCGCAGGACCAATTAACGTTATCGCGTGAGATTTATTACTAATAAAATCGAACGACGTATTAACCGGCAGCATTGTACTTAAAGACAAGTAATTTAGAAAAAAAAACTGTGTCGCTTCGGAATAATCGTGACATCGAATCAGACTCACTTTTAGCCTCGCTTTGTAGACACATTGCATCAATAATAATAATAATAATTTCATTCCTAGGTGCGTGCCATATTTGAGGGAAAGAAAAAAAAATTACGTAATCGTGTTGTAGAAGAAAGAATATCCATTTATACAAAGTATAGAAACATATGCTACATTTTTATCGAATTTAAGCTAAAATCGATTTTTTTCCAGTCTTCAATTCTGCTCTACTCATAAAATACAAAAAAATATATATAAATATAATTATTAAAATCGTGCGCTATTCATTCGTCCATCGTTATTAAATAGGAGGGAGGATTTGTTCTCCTAACTCCGTCCATTGAGTGCAGAGCCATTGTTTTCTGAAAACGACCAAATTTGCCCGAAGAAGGTTAAAGAAAAGGGCAAAATTGGTAGTGGAAAAATGAATTGAAACTAAAATCAGTGACTCTCCATAAAAGTGAGCGAGGCTGAGAGACAAGATCCGTCCTCTCTCTCTCTCTACCATTAAGAATATTTTGAATATTGTTATTAATGATTAATATTCGACAAATGTTGATGATTAATAACGATCGTTAAGCACTACAGGCACAAGTCAAGATCGGTTGCGAGAGTTAAGGGAATGAAGACCAAAAGTCTAGAATCTAGAGTTATGTAGAGTTA
Organism: Leptopilina drosophilae; assembly: GCA_032873175.1. Taxonomy (NCBI): domain Eukaryota; kingdom Metazoa; phylum Arthropoda; class Insecta; order Hymenoptera; family Figitidae; genus Leptopilina; species Leptopilina drosophilae. Next base: position 43,470,012 of record CM065486.1, on the reverse strand, counting down.
CGTAGGTACTTTTAAGTTTGCTTCGGATCATTTTCCTTGTCGTTTGTTTGAAGCCAAACCCAATTCCAAAGTTTGAATGACTGTGTTCTAAGTTTGTAAAAAAAGAAAGAGAGAAAAAGAGTGTGAGTGAGAGTGAAGAATGAGGAAATGACGCATTCACCGAAGCGTGCTCGAGGAGTCACCTCGGCCGTCAGATGTCACTCATAAGGTATGCCGCGTCTTCTCGGCACTGGCGTTGCGACGTCTTCGCGAAGCGTCTTCGGAAGACGTCGCAACGGTGCTCCAACGCGTTCACATTACGTGCCTAAAACGTACCTCGATGCCTCTTCTCATTGTGCTTTTTATAAAGTAAGTGGAGTAAATCTTCTAGAAAAGAAACAAAGATTTTTTGCTGTTTCGTAATAGCTTGATTTCCGCATCGTTTACCAAAAGGCCTGTCTGACGCGAGATGCCCACTCCTCGAGTGCGCTTTCTTGACATAATAATAATTAACTAAATAAGTATGATACGATAGTACCTAATATAATTACGTACCCCAGTCCTAATGATTCATACTAATAAGAGACTTATCAATGATCGATTAGCGACCTGCATTACATATAAGTGACCGATACCCCATAACGTTAACGCTATTGAATTAAAACTATATAATAAACGTATATTATATGATATATTTAATGGGGGTGACCCAATTGTCATTGTACCGAGGTTAAGACGGCACTTTATTAGAGCACGGATCTTGTAAATAAGGAAGGTGTTTGTAAAGCTTTCGTTTTGAGATTTACATGATGTTGTCGTCGTTATACTGCTTTCAAAAAAATTGTCCACTGCTCGCTTTCGATCTACTGCCGAAAATGGCGCCTCCTTCTAGTGACAGCTGATCACGACTCGTACTTTAAAAACCATAATGCGCCTAAAATACTTGCTAATAAATAATTTTCTCTTTGTCGAAAAATATCTTCTAAATGACAAGATGTTTGATGTACAAGAAATCGGATGTCAAAAGACGAAAGGCTGTCAAAGAGATGAAAAAGGCAGGCTCACCTTGGGCAGCAGAAGTCGAAAGAAAAAAAAATACCACAGAGAGTCTATAGTTGGTAAAATGTAATTAAACAAAAGAAAAAAATTTAAATTGATAATCCAATATCACTCCCATAGTTTCATCGCTGTGAAATAAAAGTGTTTGTTCCTAGAGTTGCGCCTGACGATCGCTGAGGGAGGGAGATTTTCATTTCACCATTTTTTCTTTTCCTGTTTCAACAAAATGATAAGTATATAATCTCTCAGCGATTATACTCATTTCCCAGATCCGACATCATGCACAAAGTATTCATCTTTCTAGCATGATAGATGTAGACTCGCATTGCATTATTATTTTGCTGAAGGGAATCATGTTACAAAGAATGCAGGACACGCCCGACACAAACCTGCTGAGGACGAGGATGCGTATATCAACAAATCTTGTAATCATTCCATAACATATTGTATTGAGATTAGGGCGAATGATGTATTGTAAATCTATAGAGGTTATTACTATTATTATATCGTATAATTATTATGTAATAAATATTGTTGTTAACATAAAAACAGGAATCGTATGAAACTTTATTAGTGTTGCAAACATTTACAGAAATGCAATAAAAATACGTTTTCAGTTTATCAAAGTCAACCTATAAGTTCTGTTTTTCGAGAAAGCTACTCAAACGAATTTTCTAGAAAAGTTTTTTTTTCGATAAATACAAAAAAAAATGGAACAAGTTCGACCTTTTTTTATCAGAATTCAATATCTTTTTTACGTTCTAGAGAAAATATATATCAAACGAGATTAGAATTATTTTTTAAAAGCTTTATTTAAAAACTATTACTTCTTGAAACAAGTACTAATAACTTTAAGAATATTCGATCCACGAAAAAAATCTTTTAACTGGAACAGCGATAAATTTTGCTAAAATAGAGAAAGTATTCGTTAAAATAGCGAAAGTACTCGCTGCAATAACTACAAATTTCGCTAATGTAGTGAAATTTGTAGTTGTTCCAGGTAAAGATTTTTTTCGTGGACTAGAGAAGTAAAACTGAAAGAAAAAATTTTGGATGTAACAGAAAATACATATTTATGTGCAACAGCATATTGTTCTTGGAGGAAAGAATTTATTTGATTCGAATAACCGATTACTTGTCCTTATTAAATAAATAGTTACTTAAATCAAATAATTTTTTTTAATTAAAATAAATTAAAAGGGAACGATTTTTCCTTTAAAAACTTAACTCAAACTTAACCAAAATTTATTCTACAAAAACAAACTGAAAGAAAATTACTCACGTGCAAACGGATTCTTTGACGACTTCATTTGACGAAACTATATTGAAATAAAAAAGAAAACAGTGTCACAAAATGATCAAGTAAAAAAATTTTTGGAGGTTATGTTTGTGAACACAAAAATAATATGAAAAAAAAATATTAAAATATTTACACAAAATTTCAAATATGACATTGGATTTGAATTAAAATCATTGTGAATGTTCAGTACATTCGCAGTCATTTTTATGCATTTTACATCCTTTTTATTAAAACGAATTAAAATAGTCAGTAAAATATTTACGTTTGAAATCGAATTCAATTGGTTACGAACTTTAATGGTATTAAACGAATTCTTTCTTTTTTATTATTTTATTAATTAAAAGAACGTACGAAATTAAACAAAATATAATATAGATTCATTTGAAGAAATTGAAACAAGAAAGTTAAAAAAATATTAAATTTTTTTGGAATTGAAATGATTCAGAACGTTCGGAATTGAAAATTTGTAAACATTGCAATTTCTTTGAATTATAACCTCTTCTTATTGAACACTTACCTTACTTGTATCCTTTCGATCAAGCGTCGACTCTTCTTGTAGAAAATATATAAAATAGATGAAATTTATTACTAAACCAAGTAATCCAGATTTAGACTTGAAACAAATTGTGTTGACAATGGAATAAAAGTTGAGTTCAAACTTGCAATCTCGCATTCACACCGGTTGCAGACAAAACATAAACGAGGCTAGTAATTAGATGCGCGCGCATCATGTTTACATTTCTTTTAAAATTAATTGAGACTAATTTATGATTAAACGAACTTACAAGTGAAGTTCGATCATAATTATATGAATAACTTGTTCGAAGATATATGACTTGTAGTATCGCTACTCGATGCTCGATGTCGCCACAGTTCAGAGGTATAACGGAGTGAAAAGAGAGGTTTCCTCTCTCTGTCCGACTGTACTATAGGTCCCGCGGTTCCCGCCTTTGTGATTTCATTTATTTCAGAGTATTGTCTTTTTAGGGTGGGAATTGAGAATATTTTATATTTATTTTTTGAGGGTGGGGATTTATATCTTCGAACAAGTTATTCATATAATTATGATCGAACTTCTCTTGTAAGTTCGTTTAATCATAAATTATATTTCATTTACTTGTTCGAAGATATATGACTTGTAGATGTTTAGAGTAATTTAAGATTGGATTTGTAATAGAAAATACGTGCAACTTTATTTAGTTTACATACTATAATATTATGATCATTTTATGACTACAAAGTCTTTTATTATTACGGTTATTATTATTATTTTATTTATTAAACTTAGATTAAATGCTTTTAGTTTTATGTTAGAAAAAATATAAATGTGCCTAATTGGCATTATGATAATATTGTTTGAGCAAAATTTTGGCCTTCGATAGGCCTATTGTAAAATTTTGCGAATATTTTTGATCTTTCAGACCAACCTCTTGCTTTCTTTATAATGCTGATATCCAAGCCCTTTTGGAAGCCTTTCGAGGATGAGGCATGTCTTGTGCTGTGAGATTTGTAAATGTCGTCTATGCCTGCTTCGGTCATTGTCATTTTTAGCCATCTGCTAACGGTTTGAGAGGAAATGCTTCGATGGGGCTTTTTATACGAGATCAAGAGATGTTCCACCGTATCTCTTATGTTTTTGGTAGCTTCTGTGTATGTCATTATGGTTTTGGCTATGCAGATGTTCTCGTTGCTGAAGAATGGAAAGAAAGCATGAGGTTGGTCGGCTCCGGGTCTGGAGGTTTTTATGAGATCTGAGACTACGATTTCAACTCCGCTGTTTGTAGGCTTTATGTCTTTTAGTTTAATTAGAGCAAGGGTTTGTGCTCTAAAAACTGAGCATAACGCCAGTAGCATCGTCAGCTTGAGCGTGAGTTTTTGTAAGTCCAGGTTTTGAGAGGGTCCCCATTCGTCGATCTTGTTGAAGACGATGTCGACGTCCCAGGTGTGCTGATATTTTGGCTTCGTGGGTCTCATTTTAAACACGCCCTTAAAAAACCTATGGATCATGAGGCTGGCGGATGTGTCTTGACAGTTGATAAGCGATATTGCTGACCTCAAGGAGTTTAGAGTTCCGTATCCTGCTCCTTCTGCGAATTTTGTTGTAAGGTACCTGAGGATATTTTGCTCGTTAGCATTGAATGGGTCTACGTTTGATTTTAGGCAAAAGTTCCACCAGTATTTAAGAGCAGTATTATACTGCTTAGTTGAGTTATCAGCTAGAGAACGTACCATTATTGTAATCGTATCTTCTTCCAGGCCCTTTTTTCCGTATGCCGTCCGGATACAATTCCCGATGCCAGGGAAAGATCCGATGACAGGGGGTGCACCATTTTCCTGCAAGGAGAGATTAATAAATTAGTGGATGGCTTAAATACGATTGTGTCGGATACCAACATTCTTTTAAATTCTGGGTACCACGGTTGGTTGTACCACAGAGGAACTACAAGGATGCCCTCGGAACCTTCGTCTCTGATTTTTTTCAGGATTTTGCCTATTAATGCGAAGGGTGGAAACGCGTACCAGAACTCGTTTTTCCATGTCATGGTGAAAGAGTTTATAGAAAAGGCTTTTGGGTCTCTTTCCCATGAGCAATATTTAGCGCATTTGGTATTTATCCTTGTAGCGAATAGGTCGATAGTTGGTTGACCGAATTTTCTTGTAATTTTTTTTTTATGCGGAGAGGGATAGTTCCCATTCTGTGTCGATATTTGTTATTCTCGAACTCAAATCGGCTAGATTGTTTTTCGACGCCACGTATTCAGCAAATACCCAAATTTCTTTGGTTCTGCACCACTCCCACAATTCTTTCGTTAATTCATGTAAATCTTTGTGCTTTATGCCCCCCATTTTGTTTGTGTAGGCTAACGCTGTGAGATTGTCGATTCTAAGTAATATTTGCGAGTTTGATTTTGACGAAGCAAAACTTTTTAGACCTAGTAGGGCAGCCTTTATTTCTAAAAAATTAATATGTTTATTTCTTTCTTGGATGTTCCAGAATCCTTTAGCTTCATTTCCCTCGCAAATGGCTCCCCAACCCGTCGTAGAAGCGTCAGAGAATATCTCGAGGTCGAAACAGGAAGATCTAATTTTATTTTTTGTTATAAGAATTTGCGAATCCCACCATTCTAGTTCTTTTCTAGCATTTTTGGTCAAAGTTATTGATTTACTTGTATCGTTATTGTGAATTAGAAGCGCGTTTCTTTTTTTGTGTTTCTAGTTCTTTGTAGAATAACCAGCCGTAGGCCACGCCCGGGCAAGCCGGCACTAGTACCCCTATCAATTCCGATATTTTTTGGATTGTTATTTTCTCTTTTAGGAGTGTCGAAGTTACCAATGTTTTTATTTTTCCGCGTTTTTCTGTCGGCAATTCTATTGTCATGTTGGCTGAGTTAAGGATCATACCTAGAAATTTGCATGCGTTTTTGGGAATTAGATCGCTTTTTTCTCTGTTTAGTATGAACCCTAGAAATGTGAGGAGACTGATGACCTCGTCTGCCTGTTTTTGGCATTTTTCTTTTGAGTCAGCTATTATTAAAAAGTCGTCTATGTAAACTACTAATTTGATTCCCCGTTTTCTTAGGATATTTACTGCGGGTTTCAATATCTTGGTGAATACATATGGGGCTGAGGAGAGACCGAAGGGTAGCGCGTTAAATTGATAGAGTTTATTTTTATATTTGAATCTGAGGTACTTTTTATAGTTCGAGTCAACCGGTACGAGGAGGAAGGCGTCCTTTAGGTCGAGTCTAATCATGTAGTCGCCCTTGTCTAGTAGATTTAGCGCGGTTCTTATGTCCTCGATTTTAAAGTGTTCGGTCTTAATAAAGGTGTTTAGATTTCGTAAATTAAGGATGAATCTGTATGTTCCGTCGGATTTTTGTCGGAGGAAATAAGGTGATAGAAATTGATCTTTTGTTTTTTCGCAAATTTCGATTGCCTTGAATGAGACCAGTTTATCGATGGCAAGGTCAATATTTTTGTTTGTGTTGATAGTGTGAGGTTCTTTAGTTTGGAAGGGTGGATTTTCAAAATTCATTTTGTAACCTCTAATGGTATTTATCACAAAATAGTCATCTGTGATTTTTACCCAGTTGTTTTCAAAAAACCTAAGTCTTGCTGTGCATTTATTTACCTGTTCAGTTAACGCCTGCTCAGTTGAGGTTGACTTTGCTGGTAGTGTCGCTTTGCTGGTCCGATTGTCCTTGGCTTGAATGAGTTGTTCCTGGAGGTAGATGGCTTGTTCTGGTATTGGCTCCCTCGTCCTACCTCTCTCCTCCCGACGGAGCTCCTCCAGTTTAACGACCTCAGTGGACCTCTTGGTGTTTTATTTTTCATCTCGCGTGAAGCTTTCTCCATTGCCCGACTAGTTTCCAGTAGTCCCTTCAGGTTGTCTCCGAATAGCATTGTTGTGGGTTCCACTTTTTTTTAATATTTTCTGAATCTTTTCTTCGTACTTTCCTAGAAGGAAAGTTTTCCGAGCTTGTGTCAAGGAGTAGAATAAGTCTGATAATATTTTTACGGAGAGTGATAGATTATTCAATATTGACTCCCTGTCCAAAGGAGTGTCGGCGTGACTAAGTATTTGGCTGAGGACTGTAGCCGTGCTTGATAAAGCTGCACCTGTTAAATTCTGGTAGTCGCGGAAGTGTTCATCCCTTGCAGCCGCTTTGGGGTGAAGGTCTACCGCGATTTCTTCGTTTAGCCGTGGAGCTTCCAGATTCAGTTGGCCTTTCGTGGGAATTTTTTCTAGGATGGCTTCTTTAGTTTCTTTTTTTTCCCATGCCTGTTTTTATCCAAGACTTTATTCTGACTTCTACGTCGTTCCGTAATGTGAGATTTTCTGGCTCGAGAGCTGGGTCGTCTCCTAGGAATCTAGATGCTTCGTCTTCCATGTCAACCGATTCTGAGTCGGTGTCAGACGCCATTTTTTTCTCTTTCTGATCGTGCTGTAGCATTTCTGAAACAAATAAGTTAGCCGAATTGAGAAATGCTATATTAGCTACGGGATTTTTTATTGCCGTCTTCAACTCTGAGTTTGAGCTCAGCAATTTTTGTTGGCTATTGGGCTCAACTCTGGGTTGAAGCTCAGCCTCTCTTATGCCGTTTTTCGAGAATTCTATCCTTGGTTTTTTGCCTTACCTGCATAATTTATTTCTTCGTCCGATTTTCCCGATTGTTCTTCCTCTATTTCAGCTAGCTCGCCGTAGACCTTATTCATCTCGGCCTCTAGTTGTCGAAGTTTCTGTTCTTTTATTTGTCGCACGTTTTCCATTTTGAACTGCACGTCACCGACGCCAAGAAACGAATGAAATCACAAAGGCGGGAACCGCAGGACCTATAGTACAGTCGGACAGAGAGAGGAAACCTCTCTTTTCACTCCGTTATACCTCTGAACTGTGGCGACATCGAGCATCGAGTAGCGATACTACAAGTCATATATCTTCGAACAAGTAAATGAAATATAATTGTAATTATGAGTTAATTAATTGGTAAGTTATTAATTAATTAACTAATAGTTATTAATTACCATTAATTAATTTTGAAAGATAAAAGTCAACACGATGCGCTCGCACCCAAGTCCACAACAAACAGTTATTTTTGGTGGCAATATCGGAACGTCAGAATATCGAAAATCGTTCGTTAGCAAATCGATATGTTCCGATATTTATTGATCTGTTTGAAGTTCGCAGAATATCAGTTCGCAGCAGAATTGCAGAAAACAAACATTGTTAACCTTAAATTTTTAGAGAAGTGAAGTGCAGAACGTGACCGGTGACATGAAATTATTCTCCAGCAGTCAGAAAATTATATTTAATTTTAACTTCTCGCCATACCCTGCGACAATTTCAGTATATTTTGTAAACAACTAACGAATCTAAACATACAATCAAAACAAATTTGTCCAATATGTCAAATTTCGTATATGGTAATTTTTTATTGTTTTAAATTTTGAAAATTAAATTCTTCAAGCTTCTACTAAATAGAATTAAAAAGTAAATTTAACGTTTTATTTATATTATATACGAAATTATAAAGTTTTAAAACCGTCGAATCATAACCCCAAAAAAGGGAGGGAATTTCCCTATAAGTATTCGTGTGCGTAGAAAGTATTCGAGTTCAAAACAAATTTCTTAGTGTACAAGAAAAATGTGTCAAACCATATTAGAATTGATAAAAGATTTCAAAAGGAGAAACTGGAAATTTGAAAAAATAAGGTAAGTGCACTTTTATATTCCTAAAAGATTGTAAAAATTATAAAGAATATTTTGGAGGGGAATTCGATATTCATTTGCAAAAACAATAGCACATTGTTTGTATAGTTAAGAATTAATGTTATAATGTTAATGACAATGTTTGAGAAGTAAGTTTTCAAAACCTGATAAATCCAAATTTTGGCATTTCGAGAAATTTAAACAAATGACAATTCTCACATAACCATTAAAATTATCTTTAATGTAGAAAAATTGTAATAAATTATTCATTTTTAAATATTTTTTCTATTTAAAATGCTATATTTGTAATTGCATTATATTGTAATATGGAATTCAAAGGTTTTAGTATTTTTTTCTAATAAAAAGATAGAAATTAAAAATCATCAAGGTTGGGCCAAAATATTCTTTAAACTGAAAATTCTTTATTAATAAATTTTTTTCTTAAATTGAACAGTGATAAATGGATTTCTAAGCATTTTAATATTTTAAATATGTGTTTATCTTAATCTTTTTTTTTTTTTTTAATTTATCAACTTTTGAAAAATTGCTCCTCGTTTGTAGTTAAGAAACTGTTTTAAATTTACGTCGATGATGGAACTATTAATAATTTCGATACCAAGAGAAGCGAAAGCAGTTAAATCAGAACGGAATCAAAAAGTTGCGTAATAAAAAATACTTTTATTCTGAACAATGACACGAATGAATTTTTTGTAAAGAACACATAATAAAAAATAGGCACATGAAATAATGTGTTAATATTAAGTTTCTAACTTTACAAGTCTACGTGTAACGCTAACAGTAAATTAAAGCTATTTTAAAGCTATTCTATAATTATGTTGATTAACTGCTTTAGTAGGCTTAATACTGGCGGTAGGACGATCGCTTCCGACTTGTCGGTTGCAGCCTTTTTCCGGGATGTCCTCGGGCGTACGGTTTGTGTGCGTTTGTTGACAGATAGAAGATTCCTCTTGCTCTGTAATTTAGTGAAAGGAGTTTACATTTCAAAAAGAGGTTGAGCCAATTATTCACAACAATGATGAATTTAGAACAAGCGAAAGTGAAGTCATTGGAAAACAATAATGTATTTGGGAATTGACTTACGAATGTGGGGTATCTTCCCCCATCAGGACGAGCTCCTCGTCTTTTGGGCTGCACCATCCGATCAGGTAGGAGAAGAGGTTTCCGCAGGGTGCTGCCCAGAATCCTACCTTCGTCGTGATGGATTCGATGTAGTAGGGAGTGACTTTGGTGTGGTCGCAGGACAGAGTTTCTTACGCAAAATACAATATTTAAAAAACCCTTTTTTCATCATCTTTCCAAAACATTTTTCTTCAATTACTAAGTTATCAAACAAATTCGATTCGATCAAGTTTTCCTATTTAGAGTTTTTTAAAAATATATTCTAATTTTAGATTTTCGGGGTTGCGACAAAAACCTGATTTTTATTCATTATGAATTTTTTAAAAAGAAGAGTTGATAAAAAGAAAGAGATGTGTCTTACGAAGTAGAGAGGTCGTAGCGCATCCGGGCTGACTCGATCCACCGTTCACATAGAAATCCGCGTGGCCGTTCGGACCCCACTGTCCCAGGATTCCCGCTCCCGTGTGGATCACATCTACAAAATGAGCATCGGTCTCGTCCAAATCCATCGACCTGTTCCCATTCATGTAGAAAAATATTGTAGGATCCAAGCCTGGAAGAGTTTTTACCATTTATGAAATTCTCAGATTCAATTGTTTGCATAATCAAAAAAAAATGTTAAAAATCGTTACCCGTGATCCTTCCCAATTTGTCATCTGGCAAATAGTTTGCCACCAGGCCAGCGATGTGTGCTCCCACGCTGTATCCAAGTATGTGAATATCCTCGACACGTATACCCCGTGGATGATCCCTCAGGTACTTTACCAACTGAGCAACACATCGTGAACAGAAATCCGGTCCCCATCGTATTTGCGAAAGGCATGGCTCCCGTACCAAAGAACCGTAATCGACAATAATAACGTTATAATTGCCTCGCGTGAAGAATGCTATAAATCAATTAATCACTGCGTTTACTTAAGATTAAATCAATAGTTAACTACTTCATTAAATTATAATTATTGCGAGTGAAATTATCACCGTTTCTTAGATCTGTGCTTGGTGCTAGATTTCTTCCACCTCCAAAACCGTGAATAATAATTTTCGTTGAATGCTTTGGATTGAAATGAGAGCGCTGCAGTGATCTGTACTTTCGTACGTCCAAAAGTTCCGGATCTTTTTGAGTTTTTCTATTGGAAAAAATCATTTTATTAAATAAAAATAAAAACACGAAGTTGGCGTCGACGCTCAGCAGCGAAAACTACTTTTTTTGTTTTTAGTCATCAAATTTTTACAATTTCACTTCTTTCATTCACTGAAGAAGAAAAAAACTTATTGAAAGTATTTTTTAAATCATAAACCGAGGAAAATATTAAGTAATTCTTTCGATTTTATAAACAAAATATTTTTTGATGCTCGCAGCGTCGTCGCCAACTTCAGGGACCTAAATAAAATAATTACTATACCAAATACCAAAAAAATTATATTCTAAAAAAAGAAAACTCTTTATACACTAAATATGCCTTTTATTAATAATTACGTGCGAAAATATTTTGCAAGGACATAAAATACTTGAGTGAAAAAGACCAAATTATAATCACGATTTGACATTTTAGTATTTCCATACAAGTTTTTATATAGCTTTTCAATCACTATTTATGATGCAATGGTGTCAATGAAACGAGACCTGTGTGTAAACAGGACCTGCTTGATTAACTGAATGCAATAATTTTCAAAAAATAATTAATTATTTAAATAAACGGTAATTTTAGAAAAGTAAACATAATTTATGTAAATATATTTTATATTTTATTTTACAAATCCGACATTAAATATAATTGTTATCAGTGCGTAATTGTATCGGAAAATTAAAAAAAAAATTTCTTGAAAGGGAATTTTATGTGTAATTTATTCAATTTCTGACCTAGGGCACTGAAGTTTAGTACACATGTGTACTATCACGTGGAAATTACAAGAAAAACACAACGAACCTGTTTGGAACTAATTTTAATAATGTTGTCAGCAATTTATTTTTTATAAGTCCATATTCAACTTATTTTAATTCAAGGAATTGAATTTTGAACTATTTGCTTGATTCAATGATTTTTATCTACCTTATTTTTAAATAAATACCTTTTTGTATAAAATAATTTTACTTTAAGACAATTAGACGGTATTTGCTTTAAACACCATTCGAAATTACCGATTCAAATAGAATTTATTCAGCTTACTTAAATATAAAAATTATTAAATTCAAGTAAATAATTATTTGCTACACGAAAAAAAATTCTTCACCTGGAACAAGTACAAAAATCACTATATTAGCGAAATTTTTAGTTATTGCAACGAATCCTTTCGCTATTTCAGCGAAAGTAATCGCTCTCCCAGTTAAGGGTTTTTTTCCGTGTAATAAGCAAATAATTTTTTTTTAAATAAATATTTTTTTTATACGTATTTTTTTTTGAGTGCTAATAAAAAATACATGCACAAAAGTGAAATACAACTTTTTTTAATAAAAATGAATTTTTAATATGGTTTCTGAAATATTACTTGTAAATATTTAGAGAAAGATTGATGATTATATAAAAAAAATTATTTTTGAATATGAATAAATGTCAAGAAATTTTGAGGTTTCGTATAGTGTAAGGTGGGGATATTTATGCAAGTAGTTGCATATATCTACTTGTTAGATATCAGTGAAAGGTGATCGTTGAATTGAGGACACTTTCGGTCCAAGATGAACTGATCATGATCTTGAAATCTCGCACTGCGCTTTACTCTCAATACATATACGTTTATATATAAATATATATATTTATTTAGTGATTTTTTTTTATTTATTTATCCATTTACAACAGCCATAAGATTTCAGTTTCGTTAATGAAATAGTGAAACTCTCATTTTCAGTTAGAAAATGCATCTCAAATAATTACTATTTATAAATTCCGCTCTTCAAGGAAGACTTTCACTCTCTTTATTCTTACAACAATTGTTTTTCCATTTCTCTTCCCTGTTTGTAATAAAAATAAAATAAAGAAAACGTGTTATTTAATTGAAATCAAGGGCATGTTTAGTAAATAAGTTTTCAGTTAATTTTCGCTTCTTGACTAATTAACTAACTAAACTTGTTAATCATCCAGTGGATGTAGAATTTTTCAAAAAATACTGAATTATAAAAAAATACTAAATGAATTGAAGAAGAATGTTTTTTTTTTAATAAAAAATGTTTGTTGTTAAAAAACTGGAAGGATAAGAAGTAAATAAATTGACACAATTGACGTTAGGTACCAATTAGTAGACAAGCACTCTTACCTGGTATATAAATAAAATTCGATTTGTGGATGAGGACACTTGTAAGGAGGTTGCGCACAAGATGTACTGTTGAATAGATCCTTTAGAGTTTTATTTTGTTGATTTTGCGCTGTCACACCGTCTATAAAAAAATTTTTTTTATCGATTAATTTACCCAATAATAAGTTTTTTAAAATAGAAATAATTAATCTTCAATCTATTTTTTTAAAACGTTTACTTATCATTTGCGCTTGACCGACTTGATGTTATTACTTAACAATTGGAAAATTTAATTGGAGCGTAACGAGAAGTGAGAAAATAGAGGTAAAGGTTGACAGCTTTTTATTCACTTTTTTAAGGAACAGAAAAACTCTCCATTCATTTCCATTTGTTTACCTAGGGATAATCGCGGAAGTTAAGCAACAATTTAATTAGCTCATTAAAGAGCGCTTCTAATCGATTATTAAAATTAAATGTTAAAACAAAAATTGTTAAAAATTGTTAAAAATTTTTAATAATTTAAAAAAATTTTTATAAATACTTTTAGTGTCACCTTCTTTTTCAATTTCTTTTTCCCAAATTAAAATGATTTTGTAAATTTTGATCCTCTGCAGTAGTTTCGAAATCGAGGACGAGCGCTGGAGCGTTCAAGAAAAGAATACTAAAGGTTAATGGCATCGATCTCTAGTTATGCAATTTTGAATATTTTTATTTTTTAACGGAAAGTTTCGAATTTAATATAATCAGAGATATATTTTTAAATCTGTTTTTATATTTCAACTCAAAATGGACTTTCTAATTAAAAAAATATTTACTGTTATTAAAACAATAAATCAAAAATTGTGAATTAATAATTGAAACATATATATAGAGAATAAAAATGACGAAAGTTAATTTTCGAAAATTCGTAGAAAAATTCATTCCTTTCGCTTTCTTGGAGAATTACTACTTTTCTCGTTGGATAATTCCGAAACATCTACTTTCGTAATTGAGACTTGTCTGGTGAGGTGTTCAAGAAAGGAACTCTCTATATCAAAAAAACGACTTATCCAGAGCTGATAGAGGCCACACACTCTTCCAAGTTACATTCGTACGTTCATAGCATCGAAAGTGATCGCGTGAATAGGCAACAAATCACCGATTTCATCAGTACGTTGAAAAGTTAACTTGAACGAAATGAAAAAAAAACGGGGAGGTAATTAACTCGATTGGGATTTTATTTTTCGTCTTGAATTTATTTTCATACGACTTCGTCGATTTTTTACAACGTTTTTTTTTATTTTTAGTTATCAATAAGTGATTTCACCGAACTGGAAATTGTCAGGGAATCCCAGAATTAAAGATTTGACATTTTTCCAAGCGGCAAAATTTGAATATTGCTTATCGTTATTTTTCGGTTTTAATTCGCTTAAATTTAAATTTTCCAACTAGTCAACATTTTTAAAAATATTTTATCAAAAAATTACGCTCTCTTTTGCTCCTCAACTGAAAAGTAAATTTAACCTTTGTTTATTTTTAACGAAATATCAGTTTAACAATTTTGAGGTTAGAATTCACAATCTTATGTTTCGCTACGATGTCGAAATGTCTGATCCTTTATTAATTGTTAAAAATAAACAATTCTTATCTTAGTATAAACTCGTTTTTTTCAAAATATTAAAATAGAATTTTGAACTACTTGCAAAACTTAATTAGAAAATCCACAATTTAAATTATTAATCAGAAATGATAAGAATTGAAATATTCTATGCTCTTTATTGTTGATGATTGTTGATAATTAAATGATAGCTTGTATAGTAAATTATATATTATAACTTAAAAAGTAATTTATATAGTAACTCTAAATTTGAATTAGGAAAAATTGTTATTAATTTTAATTAACGTTACAATATTATTTTTATTATTATTATCAATATTATTATTATTATTATCATCAGTATTATATTATATTCGAGATGCTTGGAACGAATATATACTTGTGACACTTACGATTTAAAAAATGTTTGTTGAGTATTCTTAATTTAAATAGAAAAAATTCAAATTTCCCGCGCGCGGGAAACTGAAAGTGACCGTTAAGTGAAGAAAGAATAGGGAAAACGTGTTACTTACGTTGCTGAAGAAAGATAACGACGAGAATAAGAAGAAAATATCCGACGACACTGACCGCCATCTCCCGCGCTCGCGTGGTTTATGATATAACATCGGACGCGTTGCCGGATGAAAAATCAGTAAAAGTGATTCGCGATGCGTGCTTGATTACAAGGATTTAGAGTCATCGGAATACTAGGGAATTTAGAAAGTCTCGCGCTCGTGCGTGTTCACTGGTTGTATTATCCGATCACGATTGCAGGGGGGTGCACACTGTGTCCATGACCGTTGACCTAATGGATTCTATTTTTTTTTCTTTTTTTAATGATGGCACGCGTCCACAATATCTTCGGACATCAGTTCTGTCTTCGCGCGCATGTTAATGACACAAAGGTGTATGTGCGACAGGCCGACGAGCGTGCAAGCAATGTGTTATGAGAGAGAAAGAGCAGAGAAAAAAGGGGGGATCCCATCTGAGAGGGGAGACGTAAAAGTTCGTTTCCGAATTCACTTAAACATCTCCTTTCCGGAAGTTATATTCTTCCTCAGGCGCTCCGGGCGCTACTGTTGTTTATCTCCTTAATTCTATTTCTTTCATTTTTTTATCAACAAAAATATTCGGGTTTTGAATTAAAAAATTAAGAAAAGATGTATTTGCATTTTTTTAACACAAAACCTCACCTACTTTCGAGTAAAAGTGTTTCTTAGTTTATTAGCAACGGGAAGTAATTTTATATGCGAATACAGGACCTTCATTATGCCAGGCACGCATAATTCGCCCAAAAAATATGTGGTACCCAATTTTGTATTTTCGTCACTGATTTTTATGTAACAATGTAATCACGCAAGGTTAATGAAATCAAAGACACGAAATTGAGTATTCGAAACATCAATATTCTTGCACATGAGTTTCTTTCTCAAAGGTATATAAATGATTCTAAAGCTCAAGGATGTCAAGATTAATACGAATCATCCTCGATAAATCTGTGTTTTATGCAATCTAATCCTTACACAATATTATTTATGAAAAAAAGGTGCAATGATTACGAATTCAATTAATTGGTAATAAATTTAAAAAATCAGTCTTACTTTCCATTTCTCGAGACATGAATTTGCAAATTGAATAATTTTTGGCCCCCCCATTAAATTGTTATCATCAGAAGTAAATATTCGACTAATATGAGCAGGAAACGTAGAGAAAGTAAAATGATTAAATTTCTGAGAATAAAACTGAACGTATATCCATTGTATAATTAGTAATGACAGTGATACAGACTATTTATAATTATAAATCTGGCGGTATTCTCATGGCAAAAATAAAATTTTCTCATTGTGGAAAATTTAATAATAATCTCTTTTGGTTGTGCGTCGAAACTGAGATTCAAATTGACAGTTATTGTTCTGATGTAATTTTTTTATTCAACCTATATGGTAACAAAAGAATTTATATAAGCTAACTATAGGTCTGTAGTAAAAAATGTCTCTGTATGTAAATAAAAAAAGATTTTAATGTGATTTAAATTGAGGATTTTTAATTAAGTTTCTGTTCGAGTCTTTGGAACAAGTTCCTTAATTATTTAACATTTTCTGAAGAAGAAAAAGTTTGCTAAAATTAATAGCAACCCCAGTAGTAAATATCATTAGTCCATTTTTGGTTCAAGAGCAATGCTTTCTTGCTAAAGTAATTAAAAAAAATTTATACCAAAAAGACCATAAAGTTTTGGTTCAATATTTGATTATTCAATTCGGATTTATTTTTCTGAAAATAATAACATACCTTCGTATTAGGCATACACATTGATGCATTATGAAATCCTGCCATTCACCAATGCAAGTCCTGACCCAAGTTCTAATTATAAACTTATATTTCAAATTATGGCAAAATAATAACTATTCTTATTAAGCATTATTTTATAAGATTTCTTTTTTATTTTATAAGATTTGGAATAAAAATTTATTATAAGATAAGTGTCAAAAAGACAAGGTTTTTCCTTTTAGTAGATATTAACAAACGTTTAATAAATTATTTTTTCTTTTAACTTACTACCAGAAAAATCATTAATTATACAAAATTCAAAATAATAATAATAACATATAACAAAAATTCATTCTTGAATTTAAAAACTTTAATACATTTCAAAAAAATTGTATGAAAATTTAATTGTTTGCTTTATTGCATTTTCGCATTTCCGGACTGAACTGGATGAGTAAAACAAGATACGTCGTCACGGAACCTATGAACTGAAAAATATTTTTTTAAAAACATTTTCACGAATTGTAGAATCTGATATAGAATTTGATAAGTTGAAAAACATTGAATTGCTTACTGCTCTCACAAAAGAATAATCAAGAGTGGATAAACCGCCTGCACTGAATGCCAAAGGACGTTGTGTCAATTGTAATGCAAACTCTTCAATCTAATAAACAAATCATTTAAATGAATTATGAATATTAATAATATGATGATTTTCGTACCTCTTCAATAATCACTTTATCACTGCTTGCGTTCTTGAGTTCAAAGAGAATGTTCCTCGTTCTGCGCGCCTAGATATTCATAAAGTAAATTATTCTCTAAAATGTCATGTGTTTGGTTTGGAAAATCTCGAGGAAAACTTAATTCTATTTTTAAATTTTTCAATAAATTGTAAACTTTACATACCTCGGAACTAACTCTAGCACAAGTGGAATTGAGTTTCAGAAATCGGTAACAATAAACTCCGAACCATATTGCAGTACTGATTATGATCCTAAGGGTATCGTTAAACGATTCCTTAACAAAGAAAATCAGAGTGAATAGGTTGTATAAAAGACCTGTTATTATGATAAAGTGTGATCCCATTCGCATCATCAGTTGCTTCTCATAAATTCTGTTCAGCTCCCAGGCAACTTTTGACAATTCCATATGAAGATATCTACAATTTTGAAATTATTCAAATCTATTAGAACTAATTTTCTAACAGCATCCGGATATTCAGAATGCCTTACGGAAGAGTATTCCTAGGATGTCCTTAAAATATTCACAAACACTGAATTTATACGAATATTAAAATTTCTGACATCCTTAGAATAAGATAAACTGGTCAATATCCGGATGCTGCTAGAGTTGGAATTTACAATTTTAGACTTTTATAAATGATTGCCATCTTACCTCACTAAAATCAACATTGTCAGTTGTTCCGAATTATTGCTAAAACTCGATTCTTTTGTAGCCATCAGAACATGAACTTGATTATGTTTAGGAAACAATTCTTTTGCTGCTTCTATTTCATTGTAAACTGGCAATTGTTTCTCCAAGAGTGAATTAATACTTGCAAATCTTCTTTCTACGCAGCTATTTAGAAGAATTTATTTATCAATAGTAGTCGATACCAAAATTTGATTACGAAAAATTTAATTTAATTTACATTCGAAATTCTTACGTTACAAGTGCAGTGAATGTGAAGTCAACCACAGAGTTCAGTTGAAGTGGAAAATGAAACAAGTACAAAAGATTAAGACTCGAAGACATATCGTACATTGTCAGGAAAAGATTCAAATCACTGTAAATCAGACTAACAGCCATGACAAGCCATATAAACAGTTTCTTCATCGAACTAATAAAGATTCTTCGATACTTATGCGGAATGCCCACATTTTCTAAAGCTCCGTCAAGTGATTCTAGTTGTTGAAGATTAGCTTTAAATGCCTTGAAAAATAAATTAAGAAAATTAAGTTCTAAAGTTGAGTTTCTTTAAAATTCTTTCTTTAAAATTACAAACCTTGTAGTTGATCCAGCCGAACACGATCGAAATGGTAGCGACGCACGAATTGATGTAGACAATTAATATGAAAATATTTCTACCAATTTGTCTTACTTCGTCATGATTTCGCATACTTCTGACATTCAGAACAACGAGCCAGTAGGACAAATTGAGTAGCAGAACATAGAAAAAGGTGAAAACCGGTCTCGCTTTTGACAATGGATACTCATACATATTTAGTCCTGTAATCCAGTTCAAAATTAGCACCGGCACTATTGAGTCGTGAATATTCGACGGTTCCCATTTTAATATCTTGTAAAAATATAGCGAGACTTTATTATTCGACATTCCGTTCGAAAATTTTCAATTCACTTCAACATTCAACTTTGGCTATTGTATTATCCTCTGGTTCTCAATCGTTAAAAATCTATTCTCTAATGACACATCAAACACAATGCAATTCCCATTAATTTGAATAATTAAAAAAGAGACTTTAATGACATATTCTAGTAAATAAATTATCCATTTTACTTTCAATTGTTAATTTTAATTTAATTTTAATCTTTTCTGACGTTTGGATTTGTTTAACAAAACGAAAGTGTCTCTAGTTAAATTTTTAATCATTTCGTTCTGATATTGCATCATGTTCAATGTATTTAGGAAACCATTTTCTGCGATATCCGCAACCTTCCTCTTCTTTCTTCCTTAAATTAATATTTAATTTCGTTTGTGGAAATGTAAATCATTAGATTTTAATTCCTCTCTCGCATTTCTATTAACACGGCTAAATAAACCAATACTTGTGCTATAAACTGAAATAATGTTATATTATTAAAGTATAAACTATTAATTAGAATTAATTAGATAATAAAAACATTTTTTCGTACATCTTTAATAAAATCGTGTCCTAAATTATTTAATCCATACATGGAAATACTCAAAGGTTGTTGAGCCAATTGCAGAGTAAATTGTTCTATCTGTTCAGGGAAAAAACAATTTTTCGAATTTTAGAAAATAAATTTTTTTTTCCTTTCTGAAAATTTTTTTCTCTTCTTGAAAATTATTTTTCATTTTGAAACTTCAACAAAGAGGAAAAATTATAAACATTACCTCATTTTCGAGCGTCTCATTCTTTGATTTTAGGTTGAGAACAAAGTGTCCAGTTTTGATGAACTTTAAATAGAGCATAAAAAATAATCGGATAAACTTTTTTTTTAATTTTTGATTCTTTGTTTAGAATGTCAAAAGCTGCGGAGAGGAAACTAAATCTCTTACCTCGGAGTAAATTTTTTCGGCAACAATGTTAATGTATAAAAATCTGCTGAAGAAAATTGTGATCCATCCTATTAAGCCAATAATTGATATTTTCTGTTCTGACATGAGAAAATTCTCCAATTCAGGCGTTGAATTGAGAAAATAATACAGAACTGCAGTTAGAGATGTGAAATTTGTCATCATTTCTAATGTAATGTAAACTTGATAAATTTCATTTATTTCTCTGGTTAATTCGCAAACTTCCAAGTGCAGATGCCTGAAAAATTAGATATTTTATAAAATGTATTTTATTCTTTCAACGTTTCTTTACTACTCACTTCAATATCTCTATCAGGTTTCTTTGACTCAAATTATCCTTTTTGGTAAAAATTGATGAATATCTTTTACTTAAATTATCCTTTTTGGTAAAAATTGATGAAATTCTGTTTTTCTTTTCAGTTATACGTAATTCAAGTTTTCGGCCTGTATCCATTTGTAGAATGTAATTTATTTTTCTCAACTTATCAGTTATACAACTGAAATAATTAAGTCAATTAGATTTTGTGAATAGTTTCCATTAATCTTGTAAAAAATTGTAACAAGCTTTCTGGAAGATTACATCCTGGGTAAGTATAGATTGAAAAAATAATTGAAAACAATTTTTTTCCAATTGAAAACCGAATCTTTATGAACAATCAGTAAATGAAATAATTTTAACCTGAGAGCCACTGCGAAGGAAATATCAACAACCGTATTCGTGTGAATTGCCCAATGAAAGCGAAAAACACAATACAAACTTCGAAGTAGTGTCCAATCTTCTAAATTTCCAATTACATCCAATGTATACATTGATAAAAACCCAATTAACCATAAGATCGATGCTAGTAAACTTTCTACAAGAATACTGTAATAATTTCTCTTCAGCCCAAACAATTCGAATGTTTCATCAATTAGCGTTAATCTTTCCCATATGAGTTGCAGTTTCTGTAAAAAAAATTTTTTTAACCTAAGAATTTCAACACAAGAGGAAAATTGATTAGAAGACACTCACTTTTCGACTGAACCATCCAACAGTCAATGAAACAATAGCCGTAAAGGTGTTTAAATATCTATTCGCTGTGAAAACAAGATAGTCCAAACTGTGTGCATTTGCTTTGGTGCATGATCCAAAAAGTTCCGTATAACTGACAAAGGAATAACCAGACGCAATTAAGAGGACAGAAATGAAACTAAATTCTCTTCGAGAATTGCCAATCGGATATTGAACTGGCCCTAAACCTATTAGCCAATTTACGATTAAAATTGGCAGTATTGCTTGCTCTATTTTCTCGAAATACAACTTCATTCTTTTTTCATTGACTGCAAACTTCTTTTGTTGCAAATTGTGCAAAACAGTAAAGTTTACGATATCTTTCATCATTGACGTCCTTGTTTACGTGATAATAATATCAAGATTAGGTTCATTAAAAATTTATAAAGAATAGTCGATGTGCGTGAGCTGTTATTTCAACTTTATGCAAACAATCAGATAGGTCTTTAATCATTTTTTAATAAAAAAAAAAAAAATACCTCGTTGTTATAAATTTGTATTGTAGATTATGAATTTTATTATAAATATTTTTTTCTGATATAGGTATTTACTACTACAACTGCAAATTAGTAATTATCAGTAATTATTTCACATACATGATGTAAGATGTAAGGGTACCATAATGAGCTGCACGTAAATTATTCACAATTTTTGTCCTACAAAACGCACATTGATTTTTATTATTATTTTCTTAATTATTTTTCACGCAATAGAATTAAGATTTTTTGAATAGTATTCTATATTTGGAATTTGAATAGTATTGAATAGTAATTCTTAGGTAAAAGAAGCTACCGATATTTAAGTGTATTAATTAAGACAAAGTTATGTATCAGTATTATACAAAATTTTTAAACAGATGATTTCCACTTTTGGAAATCATTGATGATTGGAAACACAGGCCGACAAAATTTCATCAACTGCATGTTGACTAAAATGTTACAGCCGATTCTTACAGGATTTTGTCCGTAGAATACGAATCTGACCTTGAAAATATTGGATTGGCTCTAGTTTTTAATCAATTTACGTTTCAATATACAAAATACGCATTTTTGGCATTTTTTGAATGAATTTAAAACAATACACAGAAACAGTAAATTTGTCCGCATAGCACCAAATGAAAGCTTAAACATTGCTCTTCAATACCCAAAAACAAAAAAATTTAATTTTTGAACACTTTAACCTATAATGTCAAAAGAGACATTCGCTGTTCCACAAACATATTGAAAACAACAGTACTTTTGACCATGTAAGGCAATTTAAATAAAAATTAGTCTCTCTTGGGGTTTTTATGGTCGCTGCTTACTGATCTGTATTCAGATTTTAATATTCAAAATGGCGGATCCAATATGGCAGAATTTTTTTTAAATTTTACATTTTTATCATAAAAGGCGTAAATTACCTTTAAAAATTTGGCCCGCCACTTGTACTTTTTATATTTCATAGCAGATTTGTAAGCAGCGATTATAAAAAACCCCAGAGACACTAATTTTTACTTCAATTACCTTACATGGTCAGAAGTAATGTTAATTCTAATACGTTTATAGAACAGCGTATGTTTCTTTGGTCATTATAGGTTAAAGTGTACATAAATTACATTTTTTGTTTTTGGATATTCAAGAGCAGTGTTTAAGCTTTCATTTGGTGCTATGCAGACAAATTTACTGTTTCTGTGTATTGTTTTACATTCATTCAAAAAATGCCAAAAATGCGTATTTTATATAATGAAACGTAAATTGATAAAAAACTAGAGCCAATCCAATATTTTCAAGGTCAAATTCGTATTCTACGGACAAAATCCTATAAAAATCAGCTTCTATTAGTTAGTCCACAAAATTTTGTTGGCCTGTGAAATCATTGATTGACAAAAAAAAGAACATTTGACCAAATAAGTTTTTTAGAAAATGTTCCACTGTTAAAAAGAAGTGACTATTTGTAATCTTCATGTTTTCATGCAGATGCTACAGCAGGAATGATTTTCATAAAAGTATCTATTCCTTGTAGAAAAATATTTTTATTCAAATACTCGTTGCTCGCATGAGCGAGATGGGGCGTACTGTGAATTGCAACAAATCCAAGGGCTGGGATTCCAACCTAAGATCATAGTAGTATATCAATTATTATTTTTATTTTCAACAATTACTTTTTCTTTTTCTAATTATTCCTAATTATCAAATAAAAAAACTAAAATCGATGAATTACTCACAAGTCGTAAAAATCGGGCATCGGTGACTCCAGTCATTATGAAAGGCTCCACTTCCATGCCCAAGTGATCGGTAGCGTTCTTAAAAGCAAGCCAGTAAACATTGCTGTCGTCAATTTTAGTATTCTCGATAGGTGGGTCCTTATTTATAATAGTGTAATACACCCCGTCCCCAGCCTCCTTGCACCAATCGTTGATCATATTTTCAAATTCTTCATGATTCACCTGAGGTGGAAGTCGAATGTCGAAAGCAACCGACAGTTCATTGGCCACAACGTTTATTTGCGTACCTCCCTAATAAAAACATTTCTAAAAATTGTAAAAAGCGTAAAATGAATAAAAATTTAAATTTACATACTTTCATCATAGTTAAATTAATCGATGTCACATTTCCCGGTTTCACGTTCGGATCCTGCAATTTCGCCTTTTCGGAAGCTCTAAAGTCCATGAAGCGATCGATGATGAGTCTCAATTTCTCCGACGCGGTGTTATTGAGTATCGAGGAACCGTGGCCCGGATCACCTTGACAGTTGATCCATATTTGGAACCAAGATTTTTCTCCATAACTCACGAGGAATTTGTTTTCAGTGGAAAAGTCGCCTTCGTCCATTGCAAAGCCAACGTTCAAGGATTTGAATTCGGTGGAGAAAATAAATGTCTTCATGCCAGTCAGACCGCCAATCTCCTCATCCGGCACGAACGAGAGATGAATCGTCCGTTTTAGACGAATACCTTTGAGTTTCAATCGACGAATCGCTTCAATTTGCTGGACACTGTGACCTTTCATGTCCTGCGAGCCACGGGCGTAAATGTTTCCCTTCTCGTCCATTTCCGCTCCGAAAGGCGGATACGTCCATTCCTCCTGCAATGTTCACTTATATTAAGTTCCAGATCTCAGGGAAATGAATAAAATAAAATAAATTTCTGTATTTTGACTACTTCACTATAAAAAGAAAGGTACTAATTTTAGACCAAATCTGGTACTAAATCGGAATTTGGTTCTATTTTAATACCGAAATCAGTTGCAATTTAGAACCTTTTTTACATTGACCGATTTTATCATTTTGGGATTCGAATTTGTAATTTCGATTGAATTTTTAGTTTTTGAGTTTAGTTTTTACTTTAACATTAAATTTCACTTTGAGGACTTTAACATTGAGTTCAAGATTCACTTTAGCATTGATTTTGACGTTTATTTTCACTCTGACTACTTGCTTACTTTTGACTGCGATTTTGACTTTGAAAGTAACAGTGAAAGTTGGAGTGTAAATGCAAATCAATGTCAAAGTGAAAATTTGAGTGAAAATAAAATTCAAAGTTGTACGACTTTCAGAAACTTACAGGAAATACTGGCACGACATCCATATGACCATTTAATAAAATCGAAGGTTTTTCTGGTTCCGTTCCTTCCCATGTTATAATGACAATTGGTTTCTTAGGATGCAATTCCACTACTTTCACAGGCAGACCTAAAGAGTCGGCTTGTTTCTTCAGAAAATTTACACAAGGACCTGAAAAATAATTAATTTTTCAAAGTTTAATATTTAACCAATTTTTATTTATTTATTTATTTATTATTTATATATTTATTATTTATTTATATATTTATTATTTATTTATTTATACCGTAATTCACATTAGGTTGCACTGACGGAATTTGAAGATATTCTTTAAGATTTTTCAAAGCCAACGCGTTCAGTTCAGATTCAGTACTCTGGATCATTGAAGAAAAATTTGGTTTCATCATCAAAATATACAATTTTAAAAACAATTACTAAACAATTAAAATTTTCAACAAACCTGAACATTTCCAGTCATAAGGCAAATCACAAGAATAATAAGACACTTGATAAAGTTTATCATTGTTGGGAAAATTATTCTAAAGGGGAAACATCGACTGTAGGAATCGAACTGTAACGATGAAAGTCTGACAGACTGGAATTTATTGAGATAAACATTGTGAGATTATTTTTCACAAATTTCGTATGGTCTGTTAAATTTCAATACTTGATAAGTATTTCAAATCAATCGTCCTCAATGCTGTATTCAAAAATAATTTTATTGTACTATTGTACGATAAATATATATTCGAAATTTCGAAGTCTTAAAATCGTGATCATCGAATTTATTCTTAAAAAATTGAGTTCAAGATCGAAAGTTTAAAGTTAAAAGGCGAATGTTAATAATTACTAATTAGTTCCTACAACTTTTTATTCCAGTTTGTTTTTGCAATTATTTGCAATTATTTGCAATTATTTGCAATTATTTACAATTATTTACAATTATTTTCATCAAACATTAGCGACACTTTCTACTATTTTCATCATTATATTGATTCCTCTCAAAAATACCCTTTTGTTCAAGTATTCGTTGTCGGCGTGTGCTCGAGGAAGGGTGTCATTCATCGGCGAAAATGACACTGCGGGAATATTGAGCTAAAAATAATTCAAGTTAGGGAAAATATTATTCATACTTTGGGATTTGTGATCAAAAACGAAAAAATCTTTTAAAACTCACAGCACGGAGGTATCGAGCGTCGGTTGAACCAGGAAGAATGCGTACATCTAATTTTATAGAATTTTCGTCGCACGCTTTTTTAAAAGCATTCCAGTAAATATTACTAGAGTCCAGTTTTGTACTCTCAGTTGGCGGATCTTTGCTAATAATACTGTAACTAATGTCACTACCAGCTTCCTTCAACCATCCTTCGATCATATTAATAAATTTCGTATGATTCGCAAAAGGCGAGACTCGAATGTCGAAAGCCGCCGAAAGTTCACTGGGAACAACATTTATCTGAACACCGCCCTAAAAATTATTATTATTATTATTATTATTCGAATTAATGTCGCCTCTACACTTTTTGGTAATATTTGACCCCTAAAATGAAGAGGAATCAAGGACTTGGGACAAAAATATTAGGTAATGAATAAAGTCATCAATTCACCTTGAGCATCGTCAAATTAATCGAAGTGACATTGTCCCTCTGTTTCTCATCCTGATACTTAATCTCTTCGCTTGCCCTAAAGTCCAAAAAGCGATTGATAACCAATCTCAATTTCTCCGCCGCGGTGTTGGGCACAAAAATCGAACCATGCCCAGCTGTACCAGAACAGTGAATCCAAATTTGTAACACCGTTCTTTCTCCATAGAACAAATAGAATTTTTCACTAGGATTTGCCGCCCCCTCGTCCACTGCAAATCCAACATTAAGATCTCTGAATTCTTTGGATTTTACGAAGCTTCTCATGCCGAGATTTCCCCCCGTTTCCTCGTCTGGAGCCATTGAAATGTGAACGGTTCGTTTTAATCGAATTCCATTCATTTTCAAACGACGAATTGCCTCTAAATGTTGAATAGTTAGAGATTTCGTGTCCTGAGTTCCTCGAGCGTAGATGTTGCCTTCTTTGTCCATTTCGGCTCCAAACGGAGGATATTTCCATTTCTCCTAGTAAAAGAAAAGTACAAAGCAAAAAATGGAGGATTTTTTACAGAAATTTGCGAATTTTCAGCAAGATTGTACGCTATCTGGGTTAATTGCAAAACTAAATTTAAAAAGTGAAATTCTAAATTTAAAAAGTTAAATTTAAAATTTCAAAACTAAAATTTCAAAACTAAAATTACTGAAACAAGTGTAAACGTAAATGTTGCGAAACATACAGGTACCACTGGTACAACGTCCATGTGGGCATTCAGTAAAATCGAGGGTTTTTCTGGTTCTGTACCTTTCCATGATATTATCACAATTGGATTATTTGGATGTAATTCCACAATTTTAATGGGCAAATCCAGAGACTCGGCTTGTTTTTTCAGAAAATGTACGCAACCATCTGTAATTAAATTTTTGTTCAGTAAAATATAAATAAATAGTAGTAGTAATAATAATAGTAATAATAATAATAATAATAATAATAAAATAGTAACAATAATAACAAAATAGTAAAAATAATAATAATAATAATAATAATAATAATACCATAATTGACAGCGGGATGTGGAGTTGCTATTTTAAGATATTCTATTAAATTTTTCAAAGCATTTTTATCCAATTCAGAGTCACTGCACTGCGATTATGCAAAAAAAGATTATTGTTATCAATACTGATTTGAGCAATTCACACATGACATTTTTATAATTCGACCGCCCAGACAATATTGTTAATTTTATTTAATCACAGATTTTCTTCAAATCGTGAAACATATTTTCTGGTAATTTAAAAAAAATTGACTTTTTAAACAAAATAACAATTTTCGAACTTTATGCGACAACTGTATATTAATATTAATTTTATGACATGTACTAATTTTTATTTCTTGTCGAATTTTTTTTTAATTTACTTAAACAGTTAATTTAATTTACTTAATCTGTTAATTTAATTTACTTAATCTGTAGATAAATTACAACCTGAATAGTTTTTATCCAACACACTTGAAATAAAACTATGTAACATATGACATGTTTCATAAACAATGCCATTTTTATAAAATGTATTTTAATCCTCGTGAGTTTTACAAAGAACTGCGAAAAATAAAAATACTTGAAATTGTTTCAATATCACAAATGCTGATAGTAGTAACAACTATCAGTAATTTTGATATAAAACGAGAAATATTATATAAAGGTTACTAATCTTATCGAGGGAAATGTTACCTAATGGTTTGAATTTTTATAATTTTCATATTTTTGTTGTCATGTACAGTAATATTTAACATTTAAATTTAAAGTTAATTCATTATTAACTGTTTCATTAGTGAAAATTAAATTTACAAAGTAAATTTTTTGTTTATCAAATTTACTATTTGAAATATCAGTGACTGACTTTTTGCTGTCGAATTAATGATTTTTAATTAATTCACATTTATGAAGATTAACTAAAGTTTCCCGAAGATTTATAGGGAACATTAGGATCGAAAAAATACGTTTCTAACTTTATCAAGAGAAGAAAAGTTTAAAATTCAAATTATCTGACTTGGAAATTAAAACTTTTGAGTAAAGACCATTAGAACTCGGCGTCGATAAACCGGTTGCATTCAGAAAAAGGTTTTCTACAATTCCCCTCTCCTATGTCAAGAAAACTTATTAGACACCTGAACCAGGCTAATGCGAGTACTCCTAATTTCAAATCTATCGATAGACGCGATAGTTTCAGTTAACTGCAAGAATAAATAATAAACCAAAAATATTAGCTGATCGTATCATAATATCCAAATTAGAAATTCTCTGACGAATCTTCAGTTATTATTATCAAGTTCTATAGAGATGTCTTATCAGGAAAAAAGCGACACTTATCAGAAATCGTAAAAAAATAATTATCTGATACAATAATTGTTTATTGTTTCTTAAAGATACTTTGAAACGCGGTAAATTTTCTCGTAATTAATATTGCAAGACTGCAATTGAAAATGTTTCCCGAAAGTAAAACAGTTTTATGGATCGTCACTCATTTTCTACTCGCTACAAAAGATGTTCAGGTTCTTTATAAATCTTTTCATTTTTTTCTATAATAATATTAATAATCATATGTGATAGGGAAAGTTAAAAGAGACCCACGATTCAAAAGAACCATTTTTTATTGTTGACATTTTTTTTGTTTCAGAATCAGTAAATAAAAAATTGATTTATTCAAATCGTAGATTCTTTGTAAGTTACCCTGGCACATAATTTTCTTTTGGAAGTAATTAGAAGTTTTATAAAGTTGGAAAATAAAAATTTACATGTTATGTAATAATATAATAGTTATAATTGTTATAATAGTTATTTAGTTATAAAAATTAAATAGTAGTTATAATAGTTTATAAAAATGTTACAAACACTGCGCTTCTTTTTTTAGTGTCTTGCACTTGATCTGGACCAAGTAGCTGTGGATAATTTTCGAGAATATCTCCGAATCGAATCCGTCCAACCTAATGTTAATTACAGTAATTATGTTTTTCACTAATTTTTCGTAAAAAACCAAAAAAATACAAGTCTTTTTTCGTACTATTATTTAATTCATGGCATAAAGCGATTACCTTTTGCTAAAAACTATTTCTGTTTGTGGTGATCCACTTTAGCCCCCTGTATATCCTTTTTGAGAAAACAGGCCCAATCTTTGGGTCTTCCGATAAGAGTAATCGAATTGACTCCAAACAAACCCCAAGCGCTGATAACATGGAAGGGCACAGAGCCTGAGAAGCCCTCGATATTACTCAGTGGTCACATGGATGTGGTTCCCGTATTTCCAGTAAGTTGCTAAGTACACTCTAACTACTTTTCCTCATTTTTATTTTGTTTTGTATTTTTATTTTTCATTATTTTTATTATTTTTTATTTCCTTGTTACGTCTCAGAGCAGTAATAATGCTGCTATGTTTCCAATCGAATCACTAAAATTGTGTCCTGATAAAAAATATGCTTTCGTCACTCTTTCGTTTGACTTCAGGACAAATGGAAACACTCGCCGTTTGGAGCCGAAATGGATGCCGAAGGCAACATTTACGCTCGAGGGGCTCAGGACATGAAGAGCGTCAGTATTCAACATATCGAAGCCGTTCGTCGATTAAAACTCCGTGGAATTCGTCTGAAACGAACAGTTCACTTGCACTTTGCCCCGGACGAAGAAATCGGAGGAGAATTTGGAATGGGAGCTTTCGTCAAATCGGAAGAATTCAAAAGCTTAAATGTTGGATTCGGTCTGGACGAAGGAGGTATTTCGGAAGGTAACAAAATCATTGTTACATACGCTGAAAAAGCGCCCCATCAACTATGGATCAACTGTCCAGGAGACACGGGTCATGGCTCAACGTTATTCAACAATACAGCTGGAGACAAACTGCGATCCATTATTGATCGTTTCATGGATTACAGGGCTTCGGAAAAGGCAAAGTTGAAGGATCCAAGGATGAAACCAGGAAATGTTACGTCTATCAATTTGACAATGCTGAAGGTTTAAAAGTTTTTGCTAAAGGTTCTTTTTTGAATTTGCTTCACAGTCCGTTTTATTTATGTAAAATATGTTATAATGTGAAAAACTTAGGGAGGTCTTCAAATGAACGTCGTTCCTGGCGAACTGTCTGCAGCGTTCGATATCAGGATACCACCTGATGTTAAAATTTATCAAACATTCGAGAAGATGATACAAAAATGGTTGGAGGATGTTGGCTGCGAAGTGGATGCTAGCACCAAGAATCATTCGGTGCCCATTAATGGTACACTGTTAGATAACAATAATATTTACTGGAAGCCTTTCAGAGAAGCTTGTCTTGAATCTGGAGTTCAGATCGACATTTCTATTGCTCCTTGGGGCACGGACGCTAATTCTTTACGAGCCGTAAGTGCTTGACAGACATTTATCTTTAATTAAGCATTTTATTAAATATTAATTTTAATATTTAAAAATGTTCTGAAACGATTAACATTTTGTTAATGTTATTTTGTCGCATTTAAGAAATGTTTTTAAATGCACACTTTGACAATTGCAGATTGGTATTCCGGCATTGGGATTTACACCAATTAACAATACTCCTCCACTTCTTCATTCTCACAATGAATATTTAAATAAAGATGTTTTTCTAAAGGGAATCGTAATATTCATGAACATCATAACAGCCATTGCTAACGTTTAATGAAAGTTGTAAACATTCGAAATTTACAATTTCAATAAAAACGTAAATCTAAACTAAGAGTTGTATAATTTTGCTATGTTTTCTACTGATTCATAACGAAAATTCACGAATAATAAATTTAAGTCATTCTGGTCGTTTTTAAACGGGTTTGAATTTTATTGCTAGACAAAACTTTTTTTACAAAGTTTTCAGTATTTCTAAATATATTATTGTAAATGTCGAAAAAAAGTCTTATTAGTTTAACATTTGGTTTTCGAGGACTAATTTCTATCCCATTTTAGTTTAAATTAGAACAAAAATATTTTTCAATGTTTGAATGTCTTAAAAAAATATTTTCTCAAACATAAACTTTTTAAGACATTGAAACATTGATAAATATTATTTTTGTTTATAAGTTTATGTTCGAGAAAATATTTTTTTTTAATCTTATTCTTTTTTATTTGTAGCACAACCTTGAAGTCCAATGCAAAATTTCTGTCATTTTTTAATCTAAACTTTTGATTTAAATAAATATGTATGAAAGTATGAAAATTATTGTACATTTATAAACATAATCAATAATACACTAATAATAATAAAGTTAATTCA
This sequence comes from Leptopilina drosophilae, assembly GCA_032873175.1. Taxonomy (NCBI): domain Eukaryota; kingdom Metazoa; phylum Arthropoda; class Insecta; order Hymenoptera; family Figitidae; genus Leptopilina; species Leptopilina drosophilae. The sequence goes on along the minus strand of CM065486.1, from coordinate 43,438,531 downwards.
TAAGAATTATTTAATATTATTCAAATAATATGTTTTTACTTAATTGTGTCAAAGTTTGATTAGAACAAACAAGATTTTACTGTCACAAAAAATTTTTGTTAAAAACCAAACATTTACTAAGTGTAATATTTATAATTATTTACTAATAGTTACAGATGAATGTAATTTTTTTGAATAAATATTTTACATAGATTTACTTGCGCAGTTAGATTTAAAGGAATTAAAATTTATCTTCAAACACGATTGAAGCACACGTTTCAAATAATGCTTTTACAGATACATTGAAAAACATAACGTAACATAACAAATACATTGACTAGTTAGTGGTATATAAGAAAGTGTTTTGCAGTTTTTTCGCATTGTGAAATATTGAACGTTGCTTTAAATTAAAAGTGAAAATGAAAAGTTTTTTATTTCTGCTTTTCACTGTCAGTTGCATGTATATAATACCTTCAGAAGCAGAAGACGTAATTTTTCTTGATATTAAACACATATTGTACATTTATAAAAAGATATTCTAAATTAATGAATTCATATGCTTATACAAAAAATACGTAACTTAAGAGATATTGTATTTTTAAACATTCCTTGTTTTGAAACTGTATATAATATTTTAACTATAAGAATAAAAAACAAAAAAACATTTTTATGTAGTAGGTATTCTTAAAATTTAAAATACCTTTATTTAATTTAATCATACAAAAATCGGTAATATTTATAATCGGTACAGAATTCTAGAGGTAGTAACCTCTATAAAATAACAAATAAATGGATTTTAAATAATTGATAACTACTTCATTTTTTAAAACAGTAACTAACTTGTGAATTTTGTTTTTTCATTTACAGTCTGACGAAACAAAGGTAAAAATAATATATCATAAAAATTGTTAGTTTTTTTCTAAATTTCATTTTATTTCTAAATTTTTTTATTTTTTGCTTTCTATGCTAATAGTATGTGACAGGAAAAATTAAAAGCGATTTATCGATTGACAAAATCCATTTTTTATTGATTAGTGACTCTGATAACATGTTTTTCTATCAGAATCACTAAATACTTTGATTTTTTCGAACCGTAAGTTCCTGTTAACTTTCCCTGGCACATATTTGGAAGTATATTTTGTATATTTTGTAAGTAATATAGTAAGTATATTTTAGAAGTAATCAGGATTTTTAAAAAGTTGATGGAAAGTAAAAATTTACATGTTACATAATATAATACTTATTTATAAAAATTATAATAGTTATAATAATTGTTCAAACACTGCGCTTATTTTCCAAGAGTCATAGTGCTAATCTGGATCAAGTGGCTGTGGACAATTTTCGAGAATATCTCCGAATTGAATCTGTCCAACCGAATGTTAATTACAGTAACTATATTTTTCACTACTTTCTTACGTGTTTCAAAAAAAAATCAGTATTGTTCGTACACGGAAAACTTTGTATATCAATTGAACCGCTAGTCACTTAGCATAATTTTTTCAAAAAATATCTTAATAATTAATTTAATGAAATAATAAATAATAGAATTTGTTAGGAGTTTTATATTTCTTTATAATTCTTTTATAGTTACATGGAAAAATAGAAGAAATAAAATATTTTATGTTTAAAATTTTAAAAACATAAAAAATTTGTATTTTTAAAAAGTTTGCAAACTTTGTACAGTAAATATAATCAAATGGCAGGAACGTGAATTTAATAATGTTCTCTTACGTCTTACTAAGAGCAAGATAAATATATAGACAAATATTTAATCTTCACTGTTAATTGCATTTTTTTTTACTGTTTTAAAATTTTGCGATACACAATTTCTTAAAAACTTGTTTTTCCTTCTCTATTTGTTTCTTTAAAAAACTTTGTCGAATTGGATTTTCGATTACTTTTAAAATATTTATCATTTTTGAATTAAAGAATTTTGTTAAACATTTTTTTATTTTTTAAAAATGTAAATATTTGCAGTGAGTTTCTGTCAATACGTTTTTGAGTGAAAACTATATGGAGACAGTTTTTCCCCACCGAAGCAGCGGTTACTTTCGGTGAAATAGAGAAAGTAATCGTTGCAATCACTAAAAATTTCGCTGATACAATGAATTTTATAGTTGTTCGAAATGAAGATTGTTTTCGTGTAGTATTCAATTTACTAAGAACACATAGTGAATTTAACAACAACTACACTGAGAAAACAATATATTTGAATCAAACATATTTATCTTTGTTACACAGTCAACCAAAAATTATGTTTGATATAAATATAATAATTTTGATTCAATACATAGTAAGTTTGGTTCAATAAAAATTACGTTTAATTCAATAGTAAAATAGGTTTAAATTAAATATAATTTTTTTGGCTAACTGCTTATGTTTGGTTTAAAAAAATTTTTTTCCGAGTGTAGTATACAAACTTTTTCCGTGTACTATTTTTGGGTGTATCCCTTTTTATTAATATATGACATAAAGCAATTACCTTTTACTAAGAATGATTTTTGTTTGTGGTGATCCACTTTAGCCCCCTGTATATCCTTTTTGAGAAAGCAGGCCCAATCTTTGGGTTTGCCGATAAAAGTAATCGAATTGACTCCAAACAAGCCCCAAGCGGTGATAACATGGAAGGGCACAGAGCCTGAGAAGCCCTCGATATTACTCAGTGGTCACATGGATGTGGTTCCCGTATTTCCAGTAAGTTGCTAAGTACACTCTAACTACTTTTCCTCATTTTTATTTTGTTTTGTATTTTTATTTTTCATTATTTTTATTATTTTTTATTTCCTTGTTACGTCTCAGAGCAGTAATAATGCTGCTGTTTCCAATCGAATCACTAAAATTGTGTCCTGATAAAAAATATGCTATCGTCACTCTGTCGTTTGACTTCAGGACAAATGGAAACACTCGCCGTTTGGAGCCGAAATGGATGCCGAAGGCAACATTTACGCTCGAGGGGCTCAGGACATGAAGAGCGTCAGTATTCAACATATCGAAGCCGTTCGTCGATTAAAACAAAGTGGGATTCGCCTAAAACGAACAGTTCACTTGTACTTTGCCCCTGATGAAGAAATCGGAGGAGAATTGGGAACGGAAGCTTTTGTCAAGTCTGAAGAATTCAAAAGCTTAAATGTTGGATTCGCTCTAGACGAAGGAGGCATTTCGGAAAGCAACGAAATTATTGTTATATACGCTGAAAAAGTGCCCCATCAACTATGGATCAACTGTCCAGGAGACACGGGTCATGGTTCAACGTTATTCAACAACACAGCTGGAGATAGACTGCGATCCATTATTAATCGTTTCATGGATTATAGAGCTTCGGAAAAGGCAAAGTTGAAGGATCCAAAGATGAAGGCGGGAAATGTTACGTCCATTAACTTGACAATGCTAAAGGTATTCGTCATTTTGAATTTGCTTTACAGTCCGTTTTTTGTGCTAAAAATGTTACAATGTGAAAAACTTAGGGAGGTCTTCAAATAAACGTCGTTCCTGGCGTACTCTCTGTTGCTTTCGATATCAGGTTACCACCTTATGTTGAAGTTTATCGAACATTTGAGAAAATGGTACAAGAATGGTTGGAGGATGTTGGTTGCGAAGAAGATGCTAGCACCAAAAATCATTTGATGCCCGTCGAGGGTACACTGTTAGATGACAGTAATATTTACTGGAAGCCTTTCAGAGAAGCTTGTCTTGAATCTGGAGTTCAGATTGATCTTTCTATTGCTCCTTGGGCGACGGACGCATACACTTTACGAGGCGTAAGTGCCTGACAGACATTTATCATTAATTAAGCATTTAATAAAATACTATTTTTAATATTTAAAAATGTTCTGAAACGATTAACATTTTGTTAATGTTCTTTTGTCGCATTTAAGAAATGTTTTCAAATCCACATTTTGACAATTGCAGATTGGCATTCCGGCTTTGGGATTTACACCAATTAACAATACCCCTCCACTTCTTCACGCTCACGATGAATATTTAAATAAAGATGTTTTTCTAAAAGGAATCGTAATATTCATGAACATCATAACAGCCATTGCTAACGTTTAATGAAAGTTGTAAACATTCGAAATTTATAATTTCAATAAAAACGTATAACTTCGGGAATGTTTATTAATCCGTAAATAAATAACTAAACCAAGAGAGTATAATTTTTTAATGTTTTCTAATTTAAGATGATCTATCCAATAGAATGCAGACATTTAAAATGAATTCATAAGGAATTAATATTTTGCTATTTTGCCGTACAACATAAAAAATCTGTAATTGACATTTTGTTTTTAAGATAATCGTAACTTGTTCGCCTACGGAATAAGAACCTTAAACCAAATGTTAATGATGACTATTTTATTTTGTACGACAGTAATTTCTGGTACTTAGGAACATTTTTTCTTTACATTAATGATAAGTATAATTTTTCAATTCTTAGCACACGTGGCTGCAATTTTCTTAATGAAACTTACTATGAAAACAGTGTTCTTAAAAATATCCTAAAATACATCATCCTATGACCCTAGGTGCATGAGTAGATCTCTACGATGCTGCTGAATGTATAGCACGTTGAGTTACGTATGAATGATAATGCATCGAATGTTTGCAAATTGCAATAAAACAAAATGTCCTTCAAAGATATTTTACAACCTTTACCAGTTGAAAAGTGGTCCTTATTGGCTGCAAATTTAAAAAATGATTGGCCCCCTCACGCACAAGTAAGCACATAATACATAATTTAAAAAAATTGAATCTGTTAATCTATTTTTTTAGAAAGATAGACTTATTCAAAATTCGGTGCGTAATATTCCAAGTTTAGAGAATCATTTTCATTTTGCAGTATTATTATTTTATTCAAACTGCGATAAATTGGAAGTCAAAAGAGCCGAATATACCGATATCGATTTATTGTCCAGATGGTGATTGTAATTCTGGAATTTTTGTAGCTGTATCTTCAGTAAGTATATTTTCTTTCTAGAAAAAAAATTTTTTTATCTTTATTCTGTAAAAAAGATATTAGTCTTTTGAAATGAAAAATTTGTTGCTTTTTATAGCACACACTTTACTTTACAATAACTTTTGCGCAAGAGGGTTTTGAGGAGCTTTTATACAAAGCAGTGACGGAGACAAAATTTATAGACTGGACTAAAGGCGTTTTCTTTGCCGCAGTCCATTCTCGACTAATTCCAACAATTTACTCGGTCATTCAATTTTTAAAAGAAAAATACGGGCTTGAAATTAAATTCCACAATCCGGGAAATTGTTTCTTCAAATCCAAGGAAAAGTGTGCGAGTGTAGAAATCCAGTAAGTCGATTTTTCCCTAATTTATTAAATACGCTTTGGATTTTTTTGAAAGGGGACAAATTTAAAATTTAGTGGTACTTTTTCAGTACATACTTAATTTCTTTTTCGTTTGAAGAGTTCCAGAAGATTGTTATTTAAAGGAGCTGAATAAATCTCACGTGGATACGATGCATTCCGTTTGGCCACATCGAGACGAAGAAAATCCTGAAGTAACGACTAGACAAATTTTAGCAATGGTGGAATTAAATGGAGGTTTGGGATTATTTTCTAAAGAAACGGACCAACTTCTTTCGTGGGCTGTTCAGTCTGAGACTGGTGCGATCAGTCTCGTTCAAACGATCGATCGTTGCAGACGCAGAGGATATGCGAAAATAATCACAAATGCCTTCGCGAAAGAATTGGCAGTCAAAGGAATCGACTCTTTTGCGTTTATAGTTCACGGAAATCATGTCTCAAGATCGATGTTCGAATCACTGGATTTTGATCTTGTTCATGAAAATGATTGGATCCAGATGAGTACTATTGGCACTCATAGCGACGATACTCATTTTTAAACATATTTTTAATTTTTTATCCAAAGGGATTATTTCCAACTGTTTCCAATATAAATACTTTTCGTCTTTATCAACAAACATTTTTTGTTGGCAACATTAATTTTAATCTTTTGAACGAATTTCGTTTTATTGAATAAAAAATAAAATTATAAGATAATAAATATTGTCTTCATTTGGATTGAAATGTAAACGTTTCACTTTATTAAAAATTCTTTTAAACGCTTTTTTTTAAAAATGAGAAAAAAATTTGTAGTTACTATTAAAAGTTGGAAAATATTCCTTTGCCCTTAGGTTCAGTGATCGCTTAGTACATTCCTGTTAGAGAAAGATTGTTTTGTTTTTACATGCTCCTTCCGTTCTCGGCACTTTATCGCCACTGAAATGAGATGAATAGTCTGTTGAATCATTCAGTTAGTTCACATTATCATTCTCGCGTGATTTCTAAAGAATACTATAAGAAAAAAATGTCTACTGATATTTTGGAACCGCTACCATTAAATGAATGGCAATTGCTTGCTGAAACATTAAAAATAAATTGGCCCGCCAATGTTCAAGTAGGTACATTAAATATTTTTTATAAAACATTCCCTAAAAACACAAAAAATTCGTTAGTCACCAATTAATAATAAACTTGATATTTATTTATATTACAATTAAGAATAAATATAATAATAAATTTTGTTGAAATTTAACGTCAATTGTAATTTATTAAAATTGAATAAAAATATTTAATCGATATTTAATATTTAATTAAGAAAATAATTTTGGTTTTCATTATTTTCTAGTATTAATTTTTTATTAATTTATTTGTTAGTATTACTATTTTCTTCATACGGCACAAAAATGGAAATCTAAGCTACCAAGTATACCAATCACAATTTATTGCCCAAATGGGAATTATGATGCTGGGGTATTCGTTGCAGTATCTTCCGTAAGTATTCAATTTTTGCCCAAAAAGTTATTTAATTTTTTTAATCCATAAAGAATTTTCAAATCTTCGATTCCACTTAATGTAATTTTCAACATTTAATTTTTACAGTTTACAATTTACAGCGTTTTCCTCTTTGCGCACAAAGGTTTTGAGGAATTACTGTATAAGGCTGTGACTGAAACTAAATTTATAGAATGGAACAAGGGCTGTTTTATTCCAGCGATTCAATCTCGACTAATCCCAACTGTTTATTCTATCCTTGAATTTATGAAGGTGAAAAAAAAGGTGGAGATAGAGTGGAGTGTTCCTGGGAATTGTTTATTTAAATCCAAGGAAGAGTGCCTCGTGGAAGATGTGCAGTAAGTCTATTTTCCAAATCATCCGAGTATATTTTTAAAATATATTTCATTATTTAAAATAATAGTATGTTTTTGTATTATAAAGCATTTCGGAATTCATATAACTACATTTTTGTCTACGTTTAATGTCTATGTTTAAACTGTAGGATTTATCTTGTATCAATAACCCGATAATATTATATCTTCGACAAATAACTTTTCTTTGTATCTCTAGAATTCCTGAGGATTGCTATTTGGAAAAACTAAATAAATCTCACGTGGATACGATGCATTCCGTATGGCCCCATCGAAACGAAGAAAATCCTGAAGCAACGACTAGACAAATTTTAGCAATGGTGCAATTAAATGGAGGTTTGGGATTATTTTCTAAAGAAACTGACGAACTTCTTTCATGGGCTGTACAGTCGGAAATTGGTGCGATCAGTCTCGTTCAAACGATCGATCGTTGTAAACGCAGGGGATATGGAAAAATTGTTACGAACGCTTTTGCAAAATTATTAGCGACGAAAAATATCGATTCGTTTGTCTTCATAGTGAAAGGGAATCTTCCCTCGGAATCCATGTTTAGTTCATTGAATTGGAAACATGTTCATGGCACAGACTGGATTCAGACGAAAGAAATAGACAGCTAACACTGAACAATGATTACAGTTTGAAATAATTTGAAATAATTTATAAAGAGTAGTATACAATTATTTTTTCTCACCTGCAGTCGTATGATGAAAGATAGTCGATGATTTTGAATTACTATTTTGACTTATCAAAATAAAAAAAATTAAAATTTAATTTATTCGATATACAGAAAATAATGTCGAATGTCTCGTCGAGGTGAAATAAAATTACGTAATTGCTGTCCATGTGTTCTTTTGTAAAAACATTTTGATAACGTTTATTATTCAACATTTTAGCTACACATAATTTTTAAGGCAACGTATAATTTTTATTTTTAGAGCACAAACATCTGTCGTTTACCGATATGTTATATTTGAGCAAAGTCTTTATTAAATTCTGATAAAACAATTTACTCTGCGAAGATAAAACAATATCTATAAAAAATATTTTCTCGTATAATTTTTTTTTCGTAATTTTAATGTTAACACTTGGATGGGGCTTTTTCCTGAAATTCGTACCTTGTATCACTAAGTTAGCATTAAAAAAAAATATTTACCATAAATGTCTGTTGATGTTTTGGAACCACTACCTTTAGAGAAATGGAAATTGCTTGCGAACACACTGAAGAATAATTGGCCTGCGAATATTCAAGTACGTATGTCAAAGTTTTTAAAATTTAATAGAGGAAACGGAACAATCATTTAAAGATAGTTTTAATTATATAGATGTTATTTCACATCTTGTCTAAATATTGTTTTAGTGTTACTCTTATCTTCGTACAGCAGAAAAATGGAAATTAAAAGAACCGAATCTTCCCATTACGGTTTATTGTCCACATGGAGATTACAATTCTGGAATATTCGTCGCAATATCGTCTGTGCACAGAAAAAAATAAGTGTTAAATATGTTGCGTGTAGTTTTCAGATTATGTTGTTTTAACACAATTTTGGTGTTATTTTAACCCCATTTAAAATGTATATTAATTTAACACCCTCTAGTGTTAATTTAACAGTCTCTATTGTTATTTTAACACCAATGTAGTGTTAAAACCACACAGCGTCGGTTAAAAATGTTGCGTGTAGTTTTAACACTACTTTTAGTGTTAAAATAACACTTCTTTTTTCCTGTGTGAGTATTTTGGCAATAATGTAAGAATCACTGGAAATCTGATTCATTTCTCAACCAAATTTTTTGGAAGAAAACAAAAGAGATAATATAGGTTCGATTGTAAGAACTCGATTCTTTACAGAATTCATAATTTACTTCTTTGCAGATTTCAATTTACTTAGTTTTCCCTTTTGCGCATGAAGGTTTTGAGGATTTCTTATATAAGACTCTGACTGAAACTAAATTTATAAAATGGGAGAAAAGAATTTTCCTTCCTGCGATGCAATCCCGACTTATTCCGACTATTTACTCTATCATTGAATTCTTGTCGGTGAAAAAAAGGATAAAAATTGAGTGTTTACAGTTGGATTGTTACTTTAAGTCCAAAGAAGAATGCTCCATTACAGAAGTGCTGTTAGTAAAATTTTGAATAATATTTTTAAATGTTATTGTGAGACTAAGAAGAAAATGAAAATTAAAAATCTTGGCGAATTGATTTTGCTGCTAGGGTACCTGAGGACTGTTATTTAAGAGAACTTGATGATAGTCATGTATCTTTGATACATTCGCTATGGCCACATCGAAGTAGAGAGGACCCGGAGTTGACAACCGGACAAGTGGCAGCAATGGTGAATTTCAACGGAGGATTGGGTTTATTTTCGAAAGAAACTGACGAACTTCTTTCATGGGCTCTTCAGTCGGAAATTGGTGCCATCAGTCTCGTTCAAACGATCGATCCCTGTCAACGCAGAGGATACGCAAAAATTGTTACAAACTCTTTTGCAAAAGAATTGGCAGTCAAAGGAATCGATTCTTTCGTGTTCATAGGAAAAGAGAATATTGTATCAAAATTAATGTTCGGTTCAAGTGACTGGAAATGTTATAATGAAATACACTGGATTGAATTGCACTTTGCATAGAAAGCACCTTTTCCTCTCTTGAACAGTTGTACTGGAAATTGATACATTCTCCCATCCTCTTCTTTTTATGATGTTACAACGTCAGCATCTTCGAATTAATTACAAACATTTTGTATCTTTTTCCATTTCAAGTAGTCTTTTTCCATTTATTTTTTTTCCTACTTTACTTTTTCCAAACCACTATATTTGAATATTATATTCAATTGTATTTATTAACAGTAAATATTAAACATAAGTAAATATTAAATCATACACAGTGAAACTTGTTATCTAATCCTTTTGGTCATATTAATGTACAAGTTGTTTTTAAAGCCTTAATTCTTTACACAATGTTCATAAAAATAATAAAGAAAATGATGCAGCAACAATATTACAGAAACAAAATCGATATAACCAGTCTTTTTTTTAATCAAACATAGTTGATGGCTTTGCAAACAAAACATTTATTAGAGCAGTTGCGACTTTGCTTTAAAATCAAATATTTGTACAGTCCTTAAATATGGACTAAGCAAATTGAATTTCAAAGAATCGTTAATTCTCAAATCTAAATAATTAAAATTTAATGCAATACAATAAACGTATTTACACAATTAACATATTGAATTGGATGAAGAATGTGAAAAGCTCATGATTAATCATACACGAAAATAGCATATTTTCTTCAATAAATATTACACGTGTCAAAGTTTATTAAACTCATAAATTTCAAAGAAATGTCTAGCTTTGTCTCATCCCTCCTCTGTTTTCAATCGTTCCAATCCATAATTTAGTACGTAGGTAAATAGGTAAATAAATAACATTTGTCTTTTTTGACTTATCCGAAAAAGTAAGGTAATTTTTATCTTAAATTAAAATATTATTTATTAAGAGTGGTAAATAGTTTAGTGGAAAAAGTAGATTAGAACACGTATAAATACATGAGAAGTAGGTTTTAGCTTGAAACGTGAAAATTAACTATACTGGTCATAATTTCTAATTTTTTATAGTGATTTTAGTTTTTGTTTTTTTTTCGCAAAAAGATCAAAATGGTCAACAATGACAAGTAGGTAAACTTTCATTATCCCTTTTTATTTTACAATCACAAACTTTTTTTAAATATTACTATTTTTATTTTGTAATATTTAAAGTTTTGCTTCCTGGAAGAGACGATGTCTAGAGTCTGCTAAACGAGGTCTATCAATAATCTGTGTTTCTCTTTGTTTAACATTAACGAATGGACAACATAACTTCTTCGAAATTGGTAATTACCAATTAAGTCTTTATTACCTAGGACTGAAAAATAATTTTTAATATTGTACTGTTTTCAAATAGCTGTAATCTATTTGCGTAAAATTTTAGAGAACTTGGACTACAGCATAGATCCGTGTGACAATTTTTACAAATTTGCTTGCGGTGAATTTATAAACTCCACTGTTATTCCGGATGACAAAACATATGTTGATGCTTTTAGTTCAGTTGAAGATAAAATTCAGGTGCAATTGAAAGATGCTCTCGAGGAGGAGATCAAACATAACGAGACAAGACATGTGAAAATAATCAAGACTTTTTATAAAAATTGCATAAATGAAAGTGAGTTGGAATTGTTTCCGAAGCAATTAATTATACTCCTAATACTTATTAGTTAAGTACTTATAAATATCGAATCATATCCAATAGTTGTTTACCATTTACTACTTTCCTTTTTTTTAAATTAATCATAAACTCTTAGTTACCAAAGTAACTTTGTGGAAGTAACTTCCTTGTCTGTAAAGTGACATTAGGAAAAAATTGCTTTTTAATTTTGTATAGATGCTATAGATGAGAAGGGTTTGCAAACTGCGACTGCTATTTTGAAGAAATTAGGCGGATGGCCCGTTTTGGAAGGAGACTCTTGGAGAGACGAGAATTTTAACTGGCAACAATTGGTTTATAAATTTAAAGCTGAAAGTCTTCCGCTAACTAATTTCTTCGAATCGGGAGTTGTTATTGATGCGAAAAACAGTTCAAACAGAATACTGTATGTAAGTTGGTAAAACCGTAGAGTTTTACTGTAATTATTTGTACAATCTTGTCAGTTTTGTACACACTCCTCTATTTAAACATAAAATAAATAATAAATTCACCATAAATTTTAGATCGATCAACCACTACTTGATCTGACTCATGAAAATATCAAACAAGGTTTCAGCAATAACGTTGTTGAAGCATACTACAATTACATGGTGGATATAGCAGTCATGTTTGGAGCTGACAAAGCAAAGGCTAAACAGGAGTTGAAAACAGCACTCGAGTTAGAAATGAATCTAGTCAATGTAAACAAAGTTCATTCCTTTCCAAACGGTCCAAAAAAACCTAAAGAAATCTAAAGGTTTAAATTTTATTTAACCTATACAAAACAGATTTACAGATTTACACTTTTACAGATTTCAATGCCAGAGGAAAAACGAGACGAAAGTGAACTGTACGATTCCCTGACAATAGAGGAACTGGAAAAAAGTTTCACTATGTCGTGGAAACAGTACTTTAACAGTTTACTGAATTTCGATAATCAAATCGATGAAAAGGATTCCGTGTTAGTCAAGGATCCAACTTTCTTCGGTGAATTTCAAAAATTAATAAATCATGTTCCAAAAAGGGATCAAGCAAACTTTATCATGTGGAAGGTAGTTAAAGGGATCATCAGTTACCTGAACGACGATGTCCGAAGGAGAGAATTAAAATACTTAACTGATACAAGTGGACAAAAGGACAGAGAACCTAGATGGAAAGAATGTGTATCCCTAACAAAAGACAACTTTGGACTCAGTATAGGTTCAATTTATGTCCGTAAATATTTTAATAGAGAATCACGAAACGATGTACGCGAAATATTCCTAAACATAAAAGATACTTTCGGAAGACATTTGAGAACGGTACGAACATTTTTTTGTCTACTAACTTCTTTATGTATACTAAAACCTAATGTATACTTATTACTTCAATTTAGCTCAATTGGATGGACGATGCACTGAAGAAAAATTTATCAGAAAAACTCGAATCAATGGGAGCTTTCATTGCCTACGCTGATGAATACCTCGACGATGGGGAGATTGATCAGTTCTATGAAAAACTGGAAATAACGACTGGCGATCATGTCGAATCGATGTTGAATATAACGTTATTCAATACAAACTATTTATTGGGTTTGTGGAAGAAACCCGTGGATAAGAACAGTTGGACCTTGAGCGTCAGTCCTGTAATTGTAGATACATTTTATTCGTTGAATATTGACAGAATTCGTAAGTCCATCATGCTACCAAAAAGTGGCATTTGTTTTTATTCAAATTTATTTTCAATCAATTGATTCAAATTCGAGTTGATTCGAATTGATTCAAAGTTGATTGAAATTTTATTCCTTAGTTGTGCCGGGTGGTATTCTTCAAGGAGCATTCTACAGCAAAGACAGACCCTCGTACATGAATTACGGTGCAATTGGATTTCTACTAGCTCACGAAATTACACACTTCTTTGATAACAATCTGAAGAAGATTGCAGAGGAAAAAAATTATGTCGAAACAGTAAAGAAATACATTTCAAAAGTTGAATGTTTCATTCAGCAGTATGGAAATTACACATCTGAAGATGTTAGTCTGCATGTAGGTTCTATTTTTAAATACGCTAAATTAAAAATAGTGAAAACAAATTTAGGCCTATTTTTCATCCATTTTCAGTTAAACGGACGCAGCACCCAAAGGGAAAACATTGCAGACAACGGAGGGATAGAAATTGCCTATTTGGCTTACAAAAAATGGGTCGAAGTACATGGACCTGAAATGATTCACAGTGAAAAATGGTCACAGTCTCAACTTTTCTGGATTAGTGCTGCCAAAATGTGGTGCACCAAGTACAGACCCGAAGAATTAATAAATAAAATTTCCAATGACGTGTACACTCCTGCAGAATTCAGAGTTTTGGGATCATTTTCCAATAGACCCGAATTCGCAAAGGACTTCAATTGTTCAAGTGACTCTAAAATGATTGCAAAAAATACATGTTCCGTTTGGTAAGATTATCAAAACATAGTATTATTAATATTATTATTATTGAAAAATTATTCACTGAAAATAATTTTTTTGATGAATAAAACACAAATCTAAATACACAAATGTACATATTTTATTATATCACAAGATTCTATTTGCATTAAATATTTTGCAAAAAATAAAAACGCATTATAGTTAAAAGTTTGAATATGGCGTAAAAACGTATTTCACAAATATATAAAGAAATATTTGTGTAAATAAAATTTACAAGTTTGTGAATAATAATGAGAATAATTTAGTATATTTCCTACTATCTAGTCGCTTGATGAATGAAAGTTACAAACTAAATATATTAAGCTTTAATAAATAGTATAACATTGTTAAATTCTATGGGATCAGCAACTGTCTTTTTTACGCTTTTAGTTTAGTCTCATCTTTAGTAAATAATCTCATTCGTAATAACATTTTTTAAATTGAAATCTTATATAGTAACTAATTTAGACTAATATCAATTTTTTCAACTTTCTTAACTCTTTCGACTTTTCCCTTCAATCGTTGATTAACAATCCATTAAATTAGCTCCAAAACGTTGTAAATTTTACAAAATAGATTTTTTTTGTTACGAATACCTTTTTTTGATAAAAAAATAAATTTTGACAAGTTTTGATTTAAGTTCTTTTCTTTTTTGTCGATACTTACTTTAAATTCCAACGAAATCGGAATTATTGGGCATTGGATTCGATATGTCTTCATAGTCTTGTCTTCCAAAGCCTTTAAAAATGGAAATTATTGTTAATTCACTTTGTCATATGTATAAGAGTGATGTAATAAATACGTAATGATATTATTTACTTAATTCGAAGTTAACAGCTGTTATAAAAAATTTCTATGGCAAAAGCTTTTGATTAATTGAGTGGACTTTCGTTACCCATTGCCGGATCCGAAGGGAACATCATCGCCAAAGTTCCACCTCTTGCTCTACCAATTCTCAGAAGGAATATTGAGGAAAAAACTCTCGCACAAGTGTTAAAGATGATACCAACTGCGCAGAATTTTTCATAGGTGCCTGTAAGTTTTAAACAATGAAGTAGATTAATTAATTTCTTGAAAACTAATTTTTACAGTAAAAATATTGATTTATTGACTTACCACTTGGAAAGTAAACGACTAACGCCACCACGTCAAATAATATCGAAAGGACATTAATAAACAAGGCCTAGAATTGCAGTAAATATTTCTTAGAAAATAGTAATCTAAAGAAACAAAATAAAACCCCAAAGAGAATTGTTTCTTTAATTTCAAGTCAAAGTATTTTTCATAATTGTTCATAATTTTCGAAATTCGTTAAATTCCAACGTGAGGAATAATACTTACAAACTGTAGGGACTCATCTGTTTCCGCATTGTGAATGGCCCAAAAAAGACACACAAAAAATAGAACATTGTAAAATATCATAGACTGCGAAAAAAAGAATCCTTGAAGGCCCCTAAAAATATAGAAAATATTTTAAATCCAACCTTAAAGAAATTTTATGTTAAAAAATTATATTCTATGAAAAATGTTATATTTGCAAATAAAAGTTAGTTTTGAAAATTTCTAACCGATATGATAAAAATATGTTATCTTAAAATAAAAATAATTCTAATAATTTATTAATCCTACCATGAGACCAGGAAGAAGTGGATAGCGAAAATTATCTGAAAATTAAAAGTTATTTTCATAAATTTTGAAACATTTCTTCAGGATAAATAGACAAAAAAATTTGTAATATTTATTTAAACATATTGCAGGTTAATATTATGAAAATAAATAAATTTTACAATTTTTCCTTTTAAAATAGTGTTATTGTAACAAAAATTTATGCTTTTTTCTAAACACCAAACTTTACAGATTTCTGTATGAAAATCTTGATAATAAACACATCTGATTTTGCAAGAGTCATAAAATTTCGAAACACACGTAATGGATAATTGAAAAAATATCCGAAGCGTGACTCAAGAATAAAAAACAAATATAATATAAAATTACAGAAAATCATATTCACCTTTAAGGGACAGTGTGTAATGACTGACAAATCCGGCATATTCGATATTTATATTATTCCCAATAATCCTAATTAGAGAGAAGAGAAAAATAAATTACAAAACACAATCACACTGCGTAGAAAACTATAAAATTCCATGGAGGAATATCTGCTGTTGACTTTTAGTATTTCTGCTATTGTTGTCATTCAGCAAAATGTACTTAAAATTAACTAAGCATGCGCGTAATTACGAATACGATTTGTGATGCACTGTACAGCTGACACTCTGAAGGATTAACATGTGAGGAATATACAAAGTTTTGGATCGATTACATGCTCCAAAGTGCTCCGAGGGAGTGATCTTCTAAAGATTCCGCTTTTATTTTCAGTTTTTAGTAAAAAACGATTCTGAAAAATGGTCAAAATTTGCCTATAGAAGGGAATTGTAAAAAATACTGACTTTCTGCTAAATCCGAAAATCACCTTTAAAAAGTTAAAAAAAGGAAAAGATTGAAGAACCAACTTTATATCAGAAATATTTTAATAAATAAAATACTGTTTTTTAAAAAAACAGTAAAATTTGATAACCTTTTGTAAATAATTAATATTTACAACTATAATTTAAAAATGAAGTAACATCAATAACATATAGCTAAAAAGTTAAGTCTGTTAATTAGACTATTTGTTGGACTTGCAAAGCATGGAAAACGTGGTCAATTAATCGTGCTCGAGGCAGCTCTTACAACGACATAACCTAATGTACACGTAGCTAAAGCAGCTTCGAGCTGTGTGCAAGTAATTTTTACCGTATTGTGTCTTGCTGTTACTGTTGTAGTGTTGACAAATCTATATTGTAGATTAGTGACTGTTTTTTGTTTTTTATTGTTAAAGTTAAAATGTTTCGAAGTTTACGTTACTGTAGGTTTAGTGTTAATAATCTCACATCTTTGAGGACGAAATTTTATCACAATGTTTCTGTTATCGGTACTCCACAAGATACAACTTCTTCAACTTACCAGGTTAGGATTTTAGAAATACTATAAATTATTTTTCATCAAAAATTGCAACTTTTAAAAAATTTTTTATAAATTATTCTCTAATCACATTTTTTGATTGTGCGAATGAAGAAAGGTGATTATTATTAAATTTATTTCTTTAATTTATTATTCTGTCTAGTTTTCTTTTATCAAAATGAATAAATTAAGTTTATCAGGTTTGAAGAAGTTGATCCTGAACTTATACTTTCCTCTCTACGCATATGTATTCGAGAAATAATATTTGAAACTTTTTTACCCGCCTTTTATCGTCAAATGTTTTTCTATTTTTTAATGTAAAAATATTTATTTAATTAAAAATTAATTGTTACTTTCTGTTTTTGCATCTTAATTTTTTATTTCAATCAGAACAAAATTTTTTTTCCAAGAGTCAATTTCTTCAATTCTTCTTTTTAAATAGTAGTATAGAATTTTTTTAACAATATATATAATTTCAATTAAACGAAAAATCAAAAAGTTTATTAAAAACTTTGAATTGTAAAATTATTAACGAAAAGATAATTTTTTCAAATATATGCAGAAAATTAATTAATTTATACCTCAATTATATAAAAATGTGACGTCTTCTGAAGAAAGGGACCTCAGAAGCAAATTTATAGGTTATGTTTGCAATTTTCGAACTGAAAATACAAAAAAGAATTAACTGTCAATATAATTTTTTGATTTTCAAGTCTTCTTTACAACTAAAATATTTAATAAGAACTAGCTTTATTTTGCAATAAGTAAACAGAAATTTTTAAACAAGAGAAAACTAACGCTAACATATCTTTAAAAGTGATTTGCTTCTTTCTTCAAATCGCATAACAAATATTAATTAACAAATATTAAGTTTTTAAAAATAAAAACAAGTTTAATATGAATTCAAAATTTTTATAGTTACACGCAAAGAAAAATGTTTAAATCAAATATGTTTTATTTAAAAAGATGTATATATTTGTCTCCGAACCAAATAGATTTTTTATTCGTTTTAAATAGAAATTTTATTCGACGTAAATAAAGTATAATATTTGAGCCGAACATAAAATTTTACATTTAAATCAAATGAAATGTATTTGGAACAAATGGAAAATCTGTAGTTAATTCTGAGTCAAATATATATCTTTACCCTAGGTGTACTTTGATTTTATTAATTTTTTAGAATTAAAGAAGTTATCAAGTTTTAGAATTAATTTTAGTTTTAAATTTTTAAATACTTTTTTAAAATTTTGAATATAAAATTAACTTTAAATTAATAAATGTTGTTGGCATTTATCATATCTTAAAAAATAATGATTCAGCTATAAAAAGTGTTGTATTAAATTAATTTTTATTGATTATGGATTGACGTTCTGATTTTTTATTTTTTTCCATTTAAAATAATTTGCAAAAAATAATACATTTACCAACAATTGGAACTGGAATTAGATATTTTCGCACACTATTTTACTAATATTTGCAATCACATGCAGATGTTTTCAATCTCAATTTTGTTTACGACACTGCTCAGTCTCTTATCAATTCTCTCGAATTTTGTCCCAGACTCTTATCATCTTGTCACTTTTTCCTCTAAAGCTCAAAGGGTATAGGCGAATAATTGGAAATTATTTAAATAATTAATTTATTATAATTTTTTTTTGCTTTAGCGTTATAATATCGATGGAGCTCCTTCGATATATATATATATATATATATATATAAATACGTTACAAAAAAATTTTTGTTTACAAAATTGCTTTACTTTAATGTCACGTGAACACTGAATAACATGACATGAAAAACTCCAATAAAAAGTGATTCATTTAATTTTTTCATTAGGAAAATTATGCACAAATGAAAGTTTTGGTGGACGAATTGAAGACGACAACGAGTAAAATTGTCGACGGAGGTGGTCGTAAAGCAAAGGAGAAGCATGTAAGCAAAGGGAAATTGTTACCTCGTGATAGAATAGACATTCTACTCGATAAAAACTCTCCATTTCTTGAATTTTCCCAATTAGCTTGCTATCGGATGTACGAAAATGAAGAGGTACCGGCGGCAGGAATTATCACCGGCATCGGAAGAGTCGAAGGGTAACCCAAATGTTTTTTTACTCTCCTCGAAAATTATTCTATTCTTTCTTCCTTTTCAGAATTTTTTATTCATTTTGGTACTTTTTGTACCATGTATTCCACTGGTTTAGAAAAAGTAGCAAACTTATTACAGTGTATAACGTTTTTATAAAAAAAAACCTGTCATGTAAAAACTTGAAACGGATGTAAGGGGTTTTTTTATGAAAACTGCTTGACTTTGCCAAGAGATAAAAGAATGTTAAATATAATGATAATAATCAGATATTAATATGTCGGGCTGATAATAAAAAAAATAAGATGTTTGAGTAAATTTTTTCATTGCGAGATAAATATAATAACTGAAAAATGAGCATCGATTTTCGAGGGTTTCTTTTGCAGAACCGAGTGCGTGATAGTGGCGAATGACGCGACAGTTAAAGGAGGGACTTATTATCCTATGACAGTGAAGAAGCACTTGCGTGCCCAAGAAATTGCTCAAGAAAATAGGCTACCGTGTTTATATCTAGTAGACAGCGGCGGAGCTAATTTGCCTCGACAGGCAGATGTCTTTCCAGATAAAACGCACTTCGGGAGAATTTTTTACAATCAGGCAAACATGAGCGCTGCAGGAATCGCTCAAATTGCTGTCGTGATGGGCAGTTGCACGGCAGGTTTGTTCACTTAAATTCTTCACCGCAAAAAATTCAGATTCAACGACAAATGTTTTTTAGAACACTTGTCGTTTTTAGAACACAACTCGACCTTCACACTTTTACTTGTTGAAATTGACCATTGGTCGACTTATGCTAGTTGATGCTTTAATCCTTTCAAACTCTGAATTGAAATTAAAAACCTTTTTACAACCTAGTAGCTGAAAAGTGGTTATTACAGGAGGCGCATACGTGCCTGCAATGTCCGATGAGAATATAATTGTCGACAGGCAGGGGACGATTTTTCTCGCCGGTCCACCTCTGGTTAAAGCGTCGACCGGCGAAGAAGTGACGGCCGAGGATTTGGGTGGAGCGTCTCTTCATTGTCGGTACAGTAACGAAACAGTAAGCTCTCCCTTGTCGCTTGCAATCTGACTGAAAAATTATTGTCCACCAGTAACTCGGGCGTGACGGATCACTTGGCGGTGGACGACACTCACGCCCTGCATCTCGCGCGACGAATCGTGAGGAACCTGAATCGCACCCGAACGATTGACCTGAAACCGGAGCAGAATATTGACCTACCCCTGCACAACGTGGACGAGATTTATGGCATTGTTGGCGCGAACCTGAAGCGTCCCTTCAACGTGAAGGAAGTAATTGGGAGGGTCGTCGATCGCTCCGAATTTCACGAATTCAAGGCGGAGTATGGAGAGACACTGGTCACTGGATTCGCGAGAATCCACGGCTACCCGGTGGGAATTGTCGCTAATAATGGTGTCCTCTTTTCGGAGAGTGCACTCAAAGGCGCACATTTCGTCGAGCTTTGCGCACAAAGGAAGATTCCTCTCATTTTCTTGCAGAACATAACCGGTAGGCTTGGGCAGGGTCTGCTCCTTGTTGGCATTTTTCTCAATGAGATGTGACGTTATTCGTGGAATGTTGCAGGTTTCATGGTCGGTCGCGACGCGGAGGTTGGGGGCATCGCAAAAAACGGAGCGAAAATGGTGACTGCAGTGGCCTGTGCTCAAGTTCCGAAAATCACTGTCATTATCGGCGGGTCGTACGGGGCTGGCAATTACGGAATGTGCGGCAGGTCGTACTCCCCGAGGTTCCTCTACTCTTGGCCGAATGCCAGAATTTCGGTGATGGGAGGCGAACAGGCTGCGGGAGTTCTGGCTCAAGTCAAGAGGGACCAGCGCCTCAAGGAGGGCAAACAGGTGAAGTGATACTTCTTACCCTTTTTTTCCCAAAATTCACGAAACCGTTTCTTACAGTGGACCCAAGAGGAAGAAGACTCGATCAAAAATCCAATCATTCGAAAATTCGAGGAAGAAAGCAGTCCCTATTACAGTAGTGCAAGGTAAGAATCTTAAATCCCTAAGCAAACTTACCTGCAAGTGGAATTTTTTCCCTTTCAGACTCTGGGACGATGGAGTGATCGATCCAGTCGACACGAGAACCGTCCTCGCTCTCAGTTTATCCGCTGCGCTCAATGCACCAATCCCAGAAACGAAGTTTGGCATCTTTAGAATGTAAAAAGCAAATATTTTCTCTATATATATATTTTCGCATCTATAAGTGCGACGGCTGTTACTTTGTTACAAGTTTGACAAAGATTTATATTTTTATACTCCATTTGGAACATTCCAGAAATATACATTTTAACGGAAGACACAATTTTTGCTTTTTTTTAACCTTAAAATTACGTTTAGAAGCAATTATGCAACATCTTTGATATTCTCTCGATCAGAAGCAAAGCTCTGGTTTTGGGAACTAACTCGCGTCGGTACAATTTACCTGGACAAGAAATCTACCGATTTCTACATTCGACGCTGATAATTTACTCTAAAATTTAAATAGTCTAAGCGAGATTATAATATATACAGTTACGATGGAATATTACAAGTAATTGAGCGAATCCATTTCGGCGCTTCGTCTATGTACTTAGTCGAGTTATTTTACAGATTAATTGTCATACAAGCGCAAATATTCTAATCGTCTGGAAAGTTCGTCTATTTTCATGCAACTGAAGATATTTGCATTGCACGAAAATGGAAAATTAATTAACGAATATCGAAAATTGATTTCAATTTGACGTTATATGTTCACGGCATCATAACTTGAGTCGCCTGATATTACGACTAGGTTTTCTCCACTCGCGAAAGCTAATTCTCGGTTTGACTCGATTATTGGCAATCGCGACACGGTGAAATGTTCTCGCTGGGAAGTTGTTTTTTTTTAAAGTTTTAGTATCACATAAGAGGCTTAATTTCGTAGGACGCTCGTGGCTCGGATTTTCAGTTCGTTTATATAGGTTTACAATCATCGAACCCTGTGAAAATTAAAACTCGCTCCGATTGTCTTTCTTTGTTTTGCTCTTTTCGGCAGTTTCCATTCTTCTTCGTAGTTTTCAGCAGGAACGTCCTACTTAAAGTATTACGAGTAGCGTACAATTAGTTTCGACGTGTTAGCTCTATGTTAACAAAATCGTGTAAATGCAGACGAGAACGATCGAAAAGTGCAGCATTTTCTTGACACTCGAGCCATTGGTCGCCACCTCCGAGACCTTGTATTGGAACTTTTCCCTCACCTCCTCGGTTATTACTGATTGCTCTTCCCCGGTTCGATTGTTGCGCCCCTTGACGATGAACTCCGAATATTCCGCGCTGCCCTCGCCCACTCTGACGAACGTCGACATTGTTACTTCGTAAAGTTGATTCTGATTCTTGGACGATTTAATGGAGCGTCTTCTCCTGCCATAGCCGATTTGGCCGTTACTGCACTCGACCTGCGGGAAGAGGGAAAATTCATTTACTTTTTGCCCGAAAGAACTCGTTTTTGTTAAACAACGAATGAACAGAGACATTGAATATTGATGAGCGTTAAAAGAAAATTAATGGCTTCTTACCCCGTCGCATTTGTCCAGGCAGACGTTAACGGTACCGCGGAACTGCACGTAGTTGCTGTCGGGAAATTTGAAAGCGCGGAATTTGGCCGTCAAGAAGTCCCCGTCGACTGTGTTGAAGTTTTCGAAGAGGTACGGATCCACCGAACAACTGTAAAGAGATTGAAAAGAAAAAAAAGAGTTAAGAGACAACATCGAACACTTGGGAATAAATTGCATTGAACACTTGCCCATTGAAGATAATTGCCTCCTCTTGAGTGGCATTATCAATTTTGTCCCTGACTTGCATATGAGTCACTAAGAGGCCGTAGGTTGGCGCTGAATCAGGTTTGAGATAAATTTCCATTTGAAGAGGAGTTCCAGGACTGACACTCAGTTCGCCAGTCACTAATACGCCATTCTGTCTGACGCCGATTCCTAATTCGGGCGATGGCGCTGATTGCGTTATGGAGGCCGCGTCGGTGATGTGCCTGAAAAAGAATTTCCAATCTCAACGGAATCCCTCGATAAATGACAAAATTACTACCTATACATGTTGTATTAAGTCGTACAATTATTTTCTTATATGAAATCTTGTCACTGCACTCACTGCCCTTTATGTCGATATAAATACTTTCTTTCGATAAATATCTTAACATGAATTCCACACATTTTTGCCTTTTTGCTCTGCAATTATTAAATTATCTGAATGATAAAACTATTTCTGCTTAATCAATCAAGTTTTTCGATTTTTTAAAAACTAGAAACTAACCTTTAATTTTTTCTCAAGATTGCTTTTTCAAACTGTCATTTCTTTTTAGGTTATGTAATGATATTCGGCCAATATTCAGTTTCTCGGGAATTAAGATCTTTGAGCATTGTAAGTTCCTTTGCATTCAAAATTTACATTGTTTAAAAATATGTATCAAATATGATTATATGTAAAAAACAGTAATTCTCTATAAAACTATAAATAAAGAGGAGTATCGAAGCAGAAAGAAAGGTTAAATGAACGAAAAAAGTGAATAAAAATCAGTGAGGAATAGAAGAAGAAAATAAATAATAAAACGTTTCAAGACGCAAGTTAGCAGTAAATTGATGAAATAAAAAGTAAGTGAATACAAGTAGAATGAATGAGAAAAAAGAAAAATGCGGATGGGGTTTTGCGAAAAAAAAGTGAAGCAAAAGTTACAGTAAATCCGAATGAAAGTGAATAATGGAAAACGGACACTAGAAGTAAAGTACCGCCGGAAATGATTGGTTATTATTATATTAGTTCTCGAGAAATAAATTATCGGAGGTAATGTTGTTAAATTTGTCAACAATAATCGTGAGAATATATAAGACAAAATAAATACTAAAACAATGCTTTTAAACTTTTTTTGTGACCCAAGCAATAAATAGAGACAAAAATTAATCGACTGTATTGCTAAATGACGCGTTTCAAAATAACTCCTGTTAAAACTCGCCTCAGTTCGGTCATGCTCTTCATTTAACAATTTTCTTATTTTCTAGCTCACTAAATATGAAATAGTATAATTATAAATATTTTTTATAAATTCAACATTATAAGGGAAGGGAAAACTAGAAACCCGAAGAATGTTTTTAGAAAAATTCGTTCAGATCAACTTCTGAGTAATAAGGAATTGTACCAACTTTTTGAGGATAGCAAATCTGAGACCGAATTTGACTTGTGGTGAAAGGTGTTATAGTTGATGAACTTGATTTACACTGCAACATGTTTCGCCGAGTTCTTGGCAAAGTTTCAGTGATACAGGAAACTGTAGTAGATAATGAAATTCAGTTAATGCTTTTTATATATCAATCAAGGGATGTTGTTCAATTCATTAATCAGTCATTCGCTCTAGAGTGGAAGCGTCGCAATCAGTTGTGAAAAAACGATAATGTCTCTACATTGAATAGATGGCAGAGTTGAGCGGCGTTGTCTTTGATCAAACTGGTGGTCTTGCCTCGATCTCTATTCCAATCTGCCCTATCGTATTTACCTGTGTCTCGGGACATTTTTTCCCCAATCGCAATAGAAGAAGAATTGGAAATGATTCCGAGCAGAACAGAGGAATTAAATTATGTCGATGGCAAAAGCCTGCCTGCACGATGTCTCCCATCATTCTTTCTCCCGATCGAGTTGTGCAATTTCGATTGATCCCAATCACAAAATAATTCCATCCGGAGAGATTCTTCCTCGGATTCTTCTCGAAACCGGTAAGTCATTAGGTTAATTAAATTAGCTCCGTCCGACTGGTTTTTCCACTAATCATAATATTGTAACTGTTTAGCGGAATGTCGAGAGCACATGGGTCTCTTGCGATGTGTGCAAAAACAAAAGTATGTATTCGGAAGAAGAAATTGTCTACGAATCGTTCCTTTGGAGTGTCCGTCAATTTCGAACCGGTTTCACGTCACGTCCGACAATTTACATTACACGCCATGGAACCCCAGCTGCGCCTGGGAGAAGTCACGATTAAACCAGAATATTTTAACGAATCCCTAGGCCATACGTGTCGGGCGAGAGCGGCGAGAGATTACTTTGTAACTAATGGCGTAACTAGAGGATGCACTTAGGGACCAAGTAACTTACGCATGCTTAGTCTCAAGCTCCTAACTCTTCGCGCCGCATATCGCAATTTCAGTTACGACAAGATAAGGAGCATTAGTTCTGGAATCGCATGCTCCTGACACCGTACACACTTTAGATTCATAACCAGTCGACGATTTAAAAAGCGAATGATTTGTGAAGGACGTGATAACGCATTGTTCAATCAATTAGCTGCGAATAAAGCAGGAAGAGCTTTCTCGCATGATAAACCATTTTCCATAGTGTTCGTCAGTTGATAAACATTCACAAGAGTCGGATATATTAATTAAAACAACTTTTTTTGCAAACAGGAATTAAAATCCTAATTGAGTGCATTATTTTCCAGAATGTTCTACACAGGTAGTGATAATTCACCAACTCAGAATGAAGACAAGAATACTAGATAACGATTAAATCTTATCGTGACGATTTCGAGTTTTATTTATTTCATTTATTAGCCCCTAACCGGTACTGGTTTTGTAAAAATGAAAAAAAAAATTGACCACATTTGATTCGACCTATTTTTTCCAGCGGTTTATCAATAAAAGACTAGAATCCGCTCTATTTTTATTTTTCGCAGCTTGTTTTTCTCGGTCGAGCGAGTTGCCTCTTCTTTCCTGCTGCAATAGTTTATTTTATTAGTCCCTTACTGTTTGTATCATCAACCATAATCTCCCGAGCGTTGTCCATTAATGCAAAATGATGACGATTCTCATTTTGAGATTGTCGAAGAGTTTTCTTCGTCAAATAGAAAAAAGTAATTTTATTTTCAGGTCAGGGATCAGAAGTTATGCGCGGAATAATTCGACCATTAATTGGACGATCGAATCGTACTCTTCGATCATATTAATCGGGTCGTAAATATTCCGTAAACGAAAATATAATTCTAGTTCAAGGTACGATTAATTAAAATCGATCAAATTGTAATTAAACTCTTGAAATGGGAGTTTAGTCGAGCGTGTTGCAAAATCGAACAAACAAATCGTATCTCACTGCTCGTGATATTAACCAAGTAGTTATAGGAATTATAAACGTCGGTGATATATCTATTCAATTAATTAATGAAATGCATGTAGTTATTGCTGCTGCTACTGCTGCATCCGCAGTTGGGATCTCGTGTGGACTCTTTGTCTTTTCCTTTTTCTCTCGAAAACGCGGCGCTCGTTAAAGCGCGTTCTCGTGCGTAACGACCTTCTAGTAAAAGAAACCACCTTTATGGAGATGGCGAGTCGTATAATGCCGCCTAGTAGAAACCCACGGTGTCGCTGTCCTATAAGAGCTTTAAGTGAATTCCAATTTTTACCGTGAATCGTCCATGTCATCGCTGTGAGTGGTTCTCAAACTTTATTTTTCGGAAAATCAGATGTAATTCATAGAATTACTAATCAGATCATAGAATTACAAAAATTGAATGGGTTTTATTCGTCAGAACCAATTTAGAATCGTTAGAATCATTTTCAGTGCAGAAGAGTCAGGGAACCATTTAATTATTTCCATCGCAATTAGTTTACTCTGTGCTTTTTTCGATCTTCGAATGCATCCTTTGATGCCATTCATTGTTTCTAGTGCATGGTTTCGTCTCTTTCCGGGTAATACGATTATTGTGCTCGTAACCATAAAGAATTGTTTACCAGACTTTTATAAACTCCACTACAAGGTCTAGAAAATAAATTCCCTAGCAATACTTTCTACTCAAAGTTTGAATCATTTACTCGGAGGATATTCTTCCGACTCGAGCTAATAAAACCAGCACTCAACAGATTCTTGAATCCGTAAAACATGTTTACGAGCTGAAACTAGCACCCACTTAATTTTGATAATTAATACTCTGCAGGATATAGGATTCCTGGAGGACCCTTCAAGGTTTCCCTAGAGGAACGTTAATTCTCAAGGATTTCGTTCCTTTTCTTTTCGTTCCCAACAAACTTTGGAATAGCCATAGTGAAACCTTTTTTTAATTCCGAAATTAATGTATAGATTTCAATAGCTTCATAGAAAGGATTGCATTGCATTGCATTGAGGCAATTTCAAAAACCTGAAATGGATCTTGGAGTATTATTGTTTATGCGTACACAAAAACTTGGGCTGGGGATTAATTTGTAAACCTAATATATCCTCTCAATTGCAAATAGTGAGATGTAAAAAGAAAATAATTTCCAGCAAGAAGCTGTTGATAGATGGAAGATACTAGTAGTGCCATCAATCAAGTGCTCTCAAGGGGACATGGATTATCTCGCATCGATGGGTTTCCCTCTGGAGAAATAAACAATTGAATAGATAAGCCGATGCAACTACAACAACAGATACAAATTCGAGATACAATACACTCACTTCCTTTTCAGAAGCTCGAGATGGAAGTCGTGTTGCCGAAGAAGGAAGCAAATATGTTTATTTTAAAGTAATGATTGACTGATAGTTAAATTCACTTACTCCTCCTCTTGGAATCCCGCTGGGAGAACGTTCCTCCGGACGACGCTGTGATTCGACGGGACGAACGTGTAGTTGCCGAAATTGATGCCAGGCTGCACGGCCACTTCAGTGATGACGCACTTCACCGTCAGTGTGTGCTTGCTTGAATCCGATGGTTCCTCCACGACAATTTGGTGATAGTACACCTTCTGGCCCTGCAGGAAATTCAAAACATGTCATTACTTTCTTGAGAAATAATTTTTTTGTTTTTTAATATTTCTTTCGAACTATCGGTATGAAAAGTAACAGTAATTACTGGCACTAAACATTTCCTTCCTGTGGCAGAAAACAGTAATCATGATTGGATGGCAAGATTGTTTCACAGGGAATTACACTTCATGATTACTTTATTCCGAAAACGGAATGCAAGATAGTTGCATCAATCGTGTTTTTCTTACCGTCACTTTATTGAGGACACGGGTCATACCACAGCGGGAAAGGTCTCGGTCCAGAATGGATAATCTAAACGTTGCTATTCCCTTCTTTATTTGAGGTTGGCATCCTTCATCTGCGGAAAAGAATGAGAAAAAAACCCTCAAGTTCAAATTGTCTTTTTTCTCTTGGCGAAATTATTTGTATTTTATGTGTATGTCAAAGGAGCACAGAAATGCTCTTGTATGCCGACCAGGTGCGCTCATTAGCTGTGAAATTACGGCAAAAAACCTACAATTGACTGTAGAATTAATGTAGGAGTCTTTATTTTTTGTTGAAAATTGATGTTCGATGTTTGTTCTCATTGTGAGATTAAGGACAACATTTTCTTCAATGATGACACGGTAACCCAACTCAAGAAGAACATGGAAAGCAGGTGTCATTAAGACCAGAGGCTGACTGCCTTAGTTAGCATGACGACGCTTCCAGGATGCATCGTAATTATCACAATTACCGGCAGTCGTAAAAAAACTTATTAATAGCTTCAAGCGCTCAACAGACATTAAACATCTCGTAAAATGCATCGAAATTTTGTTTTCGATTAATGAAAAATAAAAAGAAAAATTCCAGTTCAGGGTGGTCTGCACTTCGAAGGAATTTTTAGGTAAGACGTAACTTTTTTCTTAATCATAATTGTCTAGAACTATATATTTGGATTTTTATTCTTTACCACGTTTCCTAAGTTAATTTGCCTCCGAGGCTGATTGCTTCATTGTACTACCGTGTGTTAAATTGAAATTAATAATAATCTATGCTTTACCTGGATAATTTTTCAAGTGATGAAGATATATCCTTGCTTGAGGACTAGTCCTGATAATATCCACCTCCATCAGTTCGTGTCGACATTTGACTTTACTCTTCACTGCAATCAAAATCATTAAGGAATTAAAAACTTTTGAGATTCCATTAGAATTACAATAATTACGCAACATCCCGAAGGGGTTATTTCTTTTGCCCGCCGTGGTAAAAATTGCAATTGTTTAAATGATCGTGATTTTTGGTCTGCAATAACCTTCGGCACTGAATTTTCAGTACAATGTAATTCTCAGTATATCTGGTGCAATGCACTAGAGAAACGTAATTATACCTTAGAGTGTGTATATATATATGTCTACGCTTGGCAAACTCGTAAACGTTGCGACCTTGAAAGTTGTGCATACCGTGCAAAATACTGTTTCTTTTTACTCATCGGTATGATGAATACTTTCACTTGCGAATGGTATTGAGAGGATTCCCATCAATGTTAGTTTAAAAAACGATTCACTGATCGTCATTCCGATGAACCGACACTGTTTGCATTTTAGGAGCTAAAAAAAATTGACGCGAGTGAGACAAGAGATGGATTTTTATATCATTGTCGGGTCTGTTGAGAAGTAACCAATTTGGTTAATCATTGCCATTCACTTTGGTTCGGAAATAAGTGAGGAATAAATCAGTTTGGTTTTAAGCACATGTAAAGTTATAATGACATCAAATCCGTAACGTAAGCTATTTTTGAACCAAAATTTGAACTACGATTTTTGACAAAGTATCCTAGTTGAACTGATAAAAGTTGAAGATCGTAAAGATAAATATTTGTGAAATTGGATTGTTTTGAATGCACCATGCTTGTATCGCGTCCAATTAGTACCCTCTCCGGCAATAGGACTCCTTATCTGTATTGTGCGGCAATTTAGAGCAACTAAGCTATTCTCGAGCGGCAATGGTATTGTCGTTTTGCAGCCGAGCCCTTTAATAATAAAGGCTCGGAACTACAAGCAGAGCTACTTAAGAAGGCCGGGGAGATTGCACGAGACACGATCCCCATTGCATTAACGAGCGCGTGCGAAGGTGTTGCTCCCCACAGTATTGTTTCAGAGACAGCTGGACCCGAACTTGACATCCCATTGAATACAATATCGAGTACTCTGCAAATCCAGAGGACTATCATTGTCAACTGAATAATGAAAGTAATTTAATCCCTTTGTGAGGAAGCGACAAAGGGAAAAAAATCGTAAAGCAGGCCTTGTCTTCAAGATATGGTTGCACATAAACCCGGTCTATGTTTACGATCGCGGGAACACTCATCACTTGCCTCCAGTTACTCACTCGAGACTTCGAGGAAGGGAAATTATTTTATAAAAGTCCGATCGTAACTTGAAGCTAAAAGGGCGAAGTTGTCTAGTGTCTCCGTCAGCGTGTTGTGTAAGTATTTATTGGTACATTTCGTTACTAATTTTGCATTTCTCGAGTTACAGAGAGTCACTTGAATGAGAAATAAAAGTGGTTTTTGAGAGAAATTCAATATCCAAAGGGGAAAAAATCCGTGGTCGTGAATCTTATGTTTTATGCTCTGTGCGTCGTTCGCTCCGAAGATGGCGAGGAGACTTCTCGGAGGAACAAGACGGTGCTCGCTCTATAAGGCCTGCGATATGGCACTTATGATACCACCCGGCAATTCCCGGGTCCTTTGATACACTTTTCCCATAAGTCACAACCGTAAATACCTGGCAAACCCTCTTCCTATTCATTAGGACTGCTGATGCCGTAAATAACCGCGTCTAATGACTCGCGAGGTGTTGAAAAATAGGAAAGGGTAAACCAGTGGCCGGGAATGGTGCCCGGAGAGTGTAATTCATGTGCCCTTATGGCGTTCCTGTCTAGTGTTGTTGCTAGAAGAGGCAACAATTTTATGCGCGACTCTAGCTACATAAATTCTACATACCGCCTTAGAAGATGGCGTGATAAATTATCCACCCACGTCACGGACGAATGGAAACTCTCGCAACGTCTGCAAAAAATCACTGTCAACGATTCTTGCGACTTGAAAATATCCCCAATGGTTCGGAGTAGCGGAATCGAACATCGTTATTAGTCCAATCACGCTTTAATTACAGTATAAACTGTAAGTCCGCTGTAAGTTCAATGTAAGCCTTCTTTAAGTCTTCTTTAAGTCTACTATAAGTCTACTATAAGTCCACTGTAAGCCTTCTGTAAGGAGATAACTGTATACGCTGAAATCTGAAGAGTACTCCGAGCGGAAAAAATGATTAGGAACATGGGATCAGCTGATACGTGACCTGCCAAATGGAGTAGAGAGTGTTGGCAACATAATCAATTACACGGTATGCAAACTCTATCATTAGTGACTGTGTCGAGATGCCAATGACGCCGTAAATCGCTTGCACTATCTGCAAGTGTACTGTTAAGGTTCAAGCGGCGGGTCGTGTCATGTCTCCGCAGTGCTTGAGCAGTGCTTGAGCTACCGTTCGCAAACTATAACAGTATCGAAAGTTCCTAATCGATGCAAGACAGGTTGCGTCTCAGATAAAAGAGAAACCATCGTAACGGGGACTCGGTTCCGACTGTTCGCCATAACCAGCGACCGATTGCACGTCCTGGCAGCGGCAAATCACTGATGATCGTCATCCACCGTCATTAGTGGCAACTCGAGAGTCGAAGGAGGATGCTACTGAATTTCGCATAAAAAAAAGTCCCAGCGACACTCGATAACACCGCTCTGCGCGTGAGAAAACCTCATGCCCGTCATTCAATGAACGCCGGATTAGAATCTAACTTTCAAAAAATCGGAAAATTTCTTCTTTTTATAATAGTTGTTTCCTAAAATTGCTTAAATTTTTAACTGTGGGCAAAGTGTGGCAAACTGTGTGTGGACGAAGAGAAAAATAATTTTTTTTACCTCTAGGGCAAAGTACTGAAATACTGATAAAAGACCTAAAAGCGTTTGGAGTTGAAAACACAGTGACTGAATCGGAATTATCTACAAATAATTAATCTAGAGACACAATTTCTGTACATAAAGGATAAAGATTATTTCTAGCCAGAACCTTTTAACCTGTTTGCATGTTGACCTAAATTTTATGGTTATCTGATTATTTTAACCTAAGAAAGTCCACCTAAATGTTCAGGTTATTTTCTTCACTTGACCTGCGTGATTTCTGACCTACATCATAAGATTATGTTTGCTTTTATAGAATTGTAATCTTATATGCTGCCCCAACTAAGTATTCTTCAAATAAGAAGTACATTTTACATGCAAATGTGATTTAAAAGACGATAAATCAAGATTTGCGGGAAAGAATGGCTGCCAAGTAAAGACTACGAATATATATTCTCAAAGTATCGACTGTTTATAGATGAAATTGAAAAACTCGAGTAAATCTTAATCGATTTTGATTAAAAATAAAAAAAATAAATAAATAAAAAAAATAATAAAAGAAAGAATTCTATCAAGATTGTTCAATATTTTTGATAATTTTATAGAATTTAAG
Organism: Leptopilina drosophilae; assembly: GCA_032873175.1. Lineage (NCBI taxonomy): Eukaryota > Metazoa > Arthropoda > Insecta > Hymenoptera > Figitidae > Leptopilina > Leptopilina drosophilae. Next base: position 43,406,359 of record CM065486.1, on the reverse strand, counting down.
AAAAGAAAATTGAAAAAATAGCGACTTTTAAGGATTTATACAAATGTAGAGCCTAAATGTTAAATTGTCGACATTCAGAAAAATTGAAATCAGTTTTTTTTTAATATTTTTAATTTCTGAACAATTTCCTTTTGAATATTACTTCATATACTTCTTAAAAATTTGAAATGATCCAAAAGGGTTTAAAGTCCAATCAAGAACACCTTTGATGCGAAAAATTCCGCAAAGTAAGAGTTTTTGTTTAGGACAATTACGAAAACTTTTATTTGGCGGAATTTTTTGCATCAAAGATATTTTTTTGGGCTTTGATAATCTATTTGAACAATACACTAATTAATAACATTGAATTAAAAAAAGTGAATATATTTTACTTCAGAATTTATGTTACGGTTTCTGAATCTTACGCACCTTGAATCCTCATCAAGATGTTTATTCAATTTATTCACATCATAAATTTTAACATTTTAGTTTAATTTCAATCATGTGTTTACATTTTCCTACAGCTAATTGACCATCTGGATTTTAAAGCAAACAAACAAGTCCTAAAGGTTTAACAAAAAAAATCCACTATAAAGAAGCAGCATTCAAATAATTAATGAAATTTTCTTTGAAAAAGAAGTTAAAATACCGCATAATGCATTGAAGAAAAATAAAATCAAAGTTATAGTCTCGGTACAATCTGAATGTTATCGAAATAGCGAAAAAAAATGTGCGTATGCCTTCATTAAATGGAATTACCCACAATATGGAGATTTTACGGCTGTAAATAAAGCAAAAGTTTTGAAGTTGAATCAGGTTCTAATGATAAGCAACAATTCCAGGAGAACTCGTTCATTTCGCTCGCGATAGGTTTTCTTTACGCATGACAAAGCTTGGGAGACGAGATTAAGCATATAATTTCGAATTGAGAATCAAGGAAGTCATAACAGACGTGTTTGGAGCATCATAATCGCGGTGACCTCATAACGGCACTCGAGCATCGATTACGTGCTGAATTCCTTAAACATGCGGTTTTGTAATTAGTAGCATTTCAGGGAAACGATTCAGACATTGCCTGACTCCTGGAGCGAATCCCATGGGCAGTAATTGGTATAAAGGTAAAGTCCGATGAAAGTCGTTAAATGGAGTCGAGAGTTCGTAAAATGATCCAACGTTTTCTTCGCGCAGGTACCGATCATTTCTTGCGCCGAATGGATGTTATTCCGCCTAATGATGTTTTATTGGAATTATACGCTCCTGATGTGCAATCTGAACGCTTCTTAATTTCGCAACTGTTGGCGGAATTTATTCTCCACTTGCGGCGAAAAGGGGGAAGGTGGATTCGGCAGCGGCGTGTCGTATGCAAATTACATCCTCAATGACTGCTCGGCGCTTCCACGCGAGGAACCACGTCGGGTGACTAACAATCGCTCGGGGTCAGACGACAGTCCGATGACGTCTCAATACCAAACAGGATGTTCGCCCCCTTCCTTCCTCAGTTGCTTCATCATTGTAAAAGTTGTTCTATGGAAAAGCCGTTTAAAAAGTTGAAAAAGTCGAAGCTATCGCTGCAGTTCTGTATATAACGATCGGAGGCAGAAAGTGGTCGGTGAGCACAAAGCACTGGAGAACACTGGAGAACAATTACCGTATAAGTGGAAGCGGAATTCGGAATGAGAGCTGCAGTTTTATCCCGATCGGGGGAAACGGGTGTCTCCTCTGCGCGGAGGTTGTCGATAGCAGTGCGGAAGCGATCGATCGTGCTCCGCATACCGAGACTCGGAGAACACGAAGAAATCCTTCGACTTGTGGCGTGGCGTGGAATTGAAGTAGCAGAAGAACTCTGGAAACGAGTACGGGAACCAACAACACCCCAGGGAACTTGCGCAGCCTCCGCGAGGACTCTTTTCGCCAGATAAGCTCCTGCGGCCTACGTATGCGCGGTTCTCCGGAATTAACGCAGAGGCTGCGCCGAGGAGGCTCATTACAGATATAATCTCGTGTCGTTAATCAGCTTCGTTAATTCATGGCAAAAATGGGCGCCTCGCCGCTCAATGCAATCGATAGGCAACAATTTAACACTCTCCAACGGAACAATTCCTGATGAATATCTATTATTGTCATTTCCCAGGCATAAACTCTTTCTCTTCGGAATTTAATTTTACTCGCAACATTGCAAGTCTTATGGGAACGTAGAGCTGAATTATTTATGACCTGCAGATGCAAATCGGATAATTACGAACGGAATGGACCAAAAGTACCGTAAGACAATTTTGGTAGCAGTCGAAGTCGTTAAAGAAAAGTAATCGAGTGCATTCTTCAAGTTTCTTGAAATCCACAATCAGCCTGAAATTGAATACATTTTCTCTCCGCGCGCAGCAAAAAACACGTCGCTTCCTGAATGTTTCTGCTTTTGAAAGTGCGTTGTAAAATTGCAAAATTGCTCTAAACCGAGTCTTGTAATTAAAATCCGACGGGGAAAATGTTCATCGAAAGAAAAAGTACTTTCCGCAAGGACAAAAGTATAATATCGGTATTAAAAGTGGAAAGTGTTCAAGGCAATCCAACCCGTTAGGTAGAATAACATGTGGCTTCACAGCTTGTTAACTGGTTGTATGTCGTGCAATCTTATTACCAATAATTACTCTCCCTAAGCTATCAATCATTTGCACCTGTTCTTCTATCCATCTATCTTCTCCTGCAAAGCCAGACAAGGTCTTTGTTAAGGGTCTCAACTCGGTAAACATATTTCGCCAACAAAGCGAAACTCTTTCCGGAAAATTAATAAACTTGTTGTGACAATCTTCGCTCTTAATTTCAAGAATGAAAAATGGTGCTCTCGAAGGTCAATCGATTACAATTTAGAAGGAAGAGACTTGTTTCTCTCGCTTAACTGATCGAGTGTCACGTCATTTCGATCTTCATCCCACTATCGATTCTTTCATGCTTATCTTTCGCAGTCACTTCCGCTACCAGTGGCGGACTTTGTTATACTGAATCTCTCATTGGAATATATTTTACAGAGGATACTCGCGCTTATCTGATTCGAGGTTTAATTGTTTCCTCAAGAACGCATCTTTTTCTGGAAGACGCACGAAGCATGCAAGAAGAGCGCGTCGACAAATGAAATAACACTTTATAAATAAATATGCGAAAAATTAAAGTCAAGTATATTCCGGAAGCGATACGGCAAAACCTGTTTATACAGCTCGGGAATAACTTAAAATAGCGTTCTTAATTGGAATTCAAATATTATTGTCTGTGGAAATATTAAGTCGTTTATTAATGACTCTTTGGATGGTGTCACAGTTTAATTAATCGAAAAAATGTTTATCGAGAGTCTCAAGTAGGAAGTATTGAGACAAATGAACTTTTGTTCGTTGATGAGCGGCTTTTTATATCACGAATGGTAGTTGAGTAAAGAAACTGTGTTTAATTGATTTGTTTATCAATCAATAAAGCAATTAGAAGAAAGAAATGGATTAACAGCTTCTGATTAGATCTAAATTGCTGGAATCGATGCCGGAAAAAGCAGAACAGGAACAAACTTTTTCTTTCTTCTTACTTCAAACTTTGGATGTTAATACAATTCTTGTAGTTTGGTATCAATTTGCTACTTTCAGGAAAACTTTGGTTGCATAAGGTTTTATTTATTTTTACATCCTTTCTCTTCCCGTTCGCCTATTTTTTCTATAAATTTATTCCATATACTTGTTGTACTTTCTCAATTATGCTTCTTTTTTGTTTCCCTTGCCTTGCGATTACTTTTACTTTTTATATAATATTCTTTTTGCTATTGAATTATGTCTACAGGCAATTTGCTTCTAGATAAAAATTTCTCCGCCTGAACAAGCGCAACTTCACTTTATTAATCGTATCCTTTTTCAAGTTTATCTTTTCTGTATTTTCAATAGCCACATAAAGTTCGATGTTCGTTCGCGTTATTACACTGTCCTTTCTAAAGCTTCCGAAGTCCTTTTATTGCATTCTCGTCCCATATTCTTCTAAATTGAGAAGGAATTCCATATTAGAAACTCTAAACAAGAAATTTTTGTTCTAAATTAGAAATTCTTCAAAATTAAAAAAAATAGAGAAATATTTACTTTTGGGATTAAGTTCTAAAAGTGGTTGCAAACTTATCGAGAAAAAAAAGAGAGACATAAGGGAGAATGTTGTCTATGTACGGAGAAATATCAGAATTATTGCGAATTGAATAGTGACATAATTCCTGAGAAATAAAGGGGAAAAAAAGGAAAGTGTAACTTTACATTTTCGAGAAGCGTTTTTCCCGTTCTTGGGATTTTGCTTGGACAGCTTTTTTGCATTATAACTTCTTCTTCTTGTTCTTAGTATTCTTTATCGTGTGCGAAGCAGTCGATGCTCTCGCGAAAATACGCGTGCGCGCAATGCACCCATGACGCGCGAGCGGTCCAACCGGTATCAGCCATATTTGGTACTGTGGCACTGTCACATCCGCGCACGATTGAGGACAGACAAAAACGCCTCTTGCACGAGCCATTGTGCACATAGCGATCATGCAAACCGCAGGAATCGCCCCCGAGAGCAGTTCACAAATTAGCTCCTGGTTTCCGCTCATTCTGCGATAGCAAAAACAGAAAGAAAATCTCCGCAGCTATCAACCAAAAGTTTGCCTGTTTTTCTAACATTAGCCCTACGACATTACGACCCTACTTTTTATCTTTTTTCAACACCCAAATGCAATTTTCATGTTCATTCACAGCTACTTCACACACCAAGTTTACATACCCGAAGAAAATAATACCAGATTGCATAAGTGATGGACAAGTATCAAAATCATGTTCACTAAAGGACTTGACTTACGTCATTGCGGTGAAGGGATTTGAAAGCGGTGAGAAATTACAAAATGGAAGGGTGGGAGAGAGCGCGCATGCGAGAGAATTTGAAATGTGAATATATATAGTCTGACAGTGGTTTGGAGGGAAAAAGAAAGACAGAATTATTATGGAAAAGGAAGATGCTACGAAACCAAACCAGAAAACCGGTTGCCACCACAACTCACTGGCGTTCATGTTAAAAAAGGAAAAAGAAGTGATCGAAAGGGCGAGAGGCTATGTCTCTGATCCTTGGGAAAGAAAACAATTCCTTTTTACCATACCTCTTTGTATGAAGATTCTCCAATTGTTCCTCATGCTACCCAACGTTTATTATTTAATTCCCATTTTTTTAATCGTTTAAAATAAATCATGGACAATTAGCTTCGAAACATAAATCAATACAAGTTACCAAACAATTTTGGCTAAAAAGTAGCTCTTGGGTTTTCTTTTTTTGGTCAATTTTTGGTGATAAAAATTTATCCAAAAGGGATGAATCGGAAAGAAACGGATAAGTATGATTGCAGCTTGAAAGACAAACAATAAATGTTGTCAATAATTAAACGATAGTAGTAGTTTGGGATCGATTTGACGCGCGTGTGCCATTCGAAAGTCATCGCTCAACCGATCCCGTTCCTTAAGTGCCGTTTGTCTCTTGTAACACCGAGCCTTAAGTGGAAAAAATCGATTAGTCACTCCCGTTAGGCTTAATTTGTTCTGTTGTTCTATCATTCTGGGGGATCACAAGAAATCCAGTTCATAATCTCATAGAATGATTGATAAGGAAAAATAATCCTCAACACGGATTTATTATTTTTTCCATCTGTTTTAAACCATTCCTTATTTATTTTTTCCTAATTATGTAAAAAGGAAATAGAGTCACAATTTAAATGTTACCGCACGTTTTTGATTGAGTTCCAGGGAACTTTTTGATTCCTAAAATCTGATACGTCTTGTTTTGTACTAGTTTGCATTCTGCAAATTTGCGACTAACAAGACTGATTTTGAAAATTTACCAACATGAAAGAAGTCTTCCAAGAAGACACTTCTGCTATTCTCCGGCAAAATGGGTTTTAAATTTACCACCACAGAGTCCAGAGGTCACTTAAGGTTTACAATAGAAGTGCTTGTCACAAAGTGTCGTAGATTTTTATCAATAATAGAGTGGAAATCCCATTCTCCTTCCCGTTAGTCAATAAAGTGTCATAAGTCATAAGTTACTCTGAACAATTTACAACTGATGGTATCTACAAAAATGCAACTATTTCAACTATTTCAACTATTTTCTGAATATTCTTCAAGTCTTTGGAACTTAATGATCCGATATCGATTGATTTCGCACTTATGACAATTTTTACAGAATAGCTACTGATCGTGGTGTCGATAAAAGTTTGAAAATTGAATAAGATGTTGTGTACAAAGAGGATAAAAACTCCGTCCATGATGCATGCTTGCTTTTTGTTGAGAGCCGAATCATTAAGAAATAAATTACAGAGATTTTCATATCCCGTGTTATTTTCATTCGTCTTGTTGTGTTGGCGTTATCAGATCACGAGTATGGACGACGAGTGCTGACTATTTATGCTACAATTTCCCTTTCACGAGGAAGTCTGCGTTTGTCCTGAATGACTTGAGGTGATCCGGCACTAGCAATTCAACTCGAAGGTCCATCCCACAGGAGCTGCTCTCTTGAATCCGCAAGAGAAATTGAGGATGAATAGATTTACATAAATATAGGCCGTTGCCTAGGCTTTTCAACTGCAACTTTATTGCTGGATCCGCCTTCGATGCCTTTTTCTTTCTGGATCCTATTACGTTGGGAGGAGAAGGAGAGAAACAGTCATCGAGCAGATAGTGCAGCTGATATCTTTATTGGAGAAAAAAGAAGCATTTCCATTTTTCTCCTTGGGTCGGGACCCAAAGGCTAAAGAGTGACCCTTTGGGTCACTGCTAATCAAGATGAATGAACCGGATCCTAATCGGCATTTATCATCCCAACTCGAATTGGTTGCTTCTTGGGAAAAATTAAACTTTTCGAAATGAAAAAGTTGGGAAAAATTAATCCGAATATGTGGGGGCAATTTATCTAGTCCCAGATGATCATACCCGCGTCGAATTTCACCTTCTCTTTCTTCTTCCCGCTTCACGTATATGTTCCTTTCTTCTCACGCGGAGGATTGATTGCAACCGTTGAAATCCTCTGGATACCGTGGATACTAGACATACCGGACGAGAGCGGCAAACCATCGTTTCATGTAAAATTATCCTCACATTTCACCTTTCCTTTCAATTCGTTTCGTTTCAATTGTCAACTCGACTAATTGAATTCGATTAAAGCATTGCCGTCTACTGTTGCTCCGTTCAAGAAGAATCGAGTCCAAGTGAAAGCCTTCCTTTTACAACTGACAACATCTGTCGATCGAAAAGTTCAATACCCCAATAATTCCAACATGGAATTCGAAAACGAGAATTTCTATTTCTTTATTGCAATTTTTATTTCATTTTTATTTCATTTTTTATTTCCATGCGCTAGTATGACACTTTTACAAATGGTCATGTCAAGGGAATCGATTTATATCAATTGCGATAAGAGTACTACTTATTTATTCAAGAATGATGGGGGAATATTGAATAAAATTCGTTTTATTTTCTTATCAGGTGTTTCGAAGGTGTGTGGCGACTCGTCTTATGAGTTATTCCACAAAGTATAATGTATTGAAGAAAGAGCAGTTATTGGTTATTGGCCTCTTGTTGAAGTGCTTCTCTGCAAATTGTACTCTATTACACATCCTATGATTAGGATATATACGTGTATATTTAGAATCTCTTCCATAAATAACAAAAACAGTTTCACTGCGAATTTCTTCTTTATTCAAAATTCGTTTAGCTTTCTTTCAAAAATACTCGTCATTACAATCAATTTTTGCAATTCTTATTTGTAATTTACATAAATTCGAATTTTTTATTTTTTTATAAAATTTTCTCACGAGCAAGTTCATTCATTGAGTTAAATTTAATATTTGATATATTTTTAAAGCATAGAGGGAACTTTTTTGAATTTTCAAGATTTCTTATTCTTTACATATGCTAATGCGCTCTCAGGTGAGTCGAGCGCTTAGGTATGCAGTGCTATAATACAAAAAAGTGTCAAAGAACATTTTTTTTCTATTCTTACGCGAAGAAAATATATTTAATTCAATTTTGAAAAATAATATTCGACTCAAACTTAAAAAAAATTAATTATCAACTAGTTTACTAATTAATTATTCTTGTAGTTTAATATCAAATAATTTAACAAGATTCTTCAGATGAATTCAATTATTTTCATAAATAATAACATTCTTTGGGTAAGAATTAATTTATTTCAATAAATAGTAAAATTCTTTGCAAAAATGTAATTATTTTTAAACAAAATTTTAATAAATCCTTTCAAAACAATTCAATTATTTTTTTGACAGTAAAATCTTTGTAGAAATACTAATATTTTCAAGAAAATTCCACAAAAGAATTTAATTTCTTTTTAGTTTTTAATAATATTTTTTTAGAAAAAATTAAATTATTTTCTAAAATTAAATGATCAATTTCAATTATCTACACTGAGAAAAAAATTTATTTGATTCAAATAACCGATTATTTAACTATTATCAAATATAAATATTTATTTAAATCAAATAATTTTTATTTGAATCAAATAAATTGTATTTGAATTTTGAATCAAATATTTCAGTATTTGAAGAAAATATTATTTAATTGATTCAAATAAAAATTATTTGTTTTAAGTAAATTTATATTTGCTAATAGTCAAATAATCGGTTATTTGAATCAAATAAATTTTTTTTCAGTGCGCAAACACGATTATTTTCAAAACTTGAAAGGAATTGTTCATAAAATTCAATTATTTTCAAAATTTCTAATTTTGATTTTTTTAAAGTTTTTAATTTATTATTAATTTTAAATTATTATTTTAAAAAATTAAAAGATATTTTTCAAATATAATTTAATTATAACTTTCAAGAATTTCAACAAAATGCACTCAGAGAAATGGTATATTTGTCTCAGAACCAACTAGACTTTTTATTTGTTTCAAATAAATTTTATCTTAAACAATTTATTTGTTCAAAATAAAATTTTATTTATCTCAAATATATGTTTTATTTATATCAAATATAAATTTTATTTAAAACAAATAAAAAGTCTAGTTGGTTCTGAGACAAATATACGTTTATTTAAGTCAAATAAAATACATTTGTTTTAAATAATCATTTTCTCTGGGTGTGCATCGCGAGAGTTCAATTATTTTCCTGAAAGTAATAAAATTCTTCGAAAGAATTCTATTATTTAAAAATTTTTTGATAACATCTTTTAAACAATTGGATGATTTTCAATTCATTAAAATGAAAAAAATTCATTAAAATTTTTTTGAAAGTATTTAAAAAGAAAAATTATTATAAAAAGTTAAGAAACAGAAAGGCAAAGTGGGACATTTAAATCTTTACAAAATTTTCACTAAACTTTGCAAGTTAAGTACTTGGAAATTTTTACGTAAATCTTTAACAAATTTTCAGGAAATTTTCGGTGCTGTGTAGGATAAATGTTTAGCAAAGTTTTAGGCTAACTTTTAGGAAAGTTTTACGTTTCAAATTTAGTTTTTAAACATTTTTTGAAGTATTTATTTAAGCATTTAAATTTTTACACAATCTTCACTAATCTTTGACAGTAAATATTTGGATGTTTACAATTAAATCTTTAATAAATTTTTAGAAAAGTTTCACACCTATTGGATGGGTATGGTGATTCAAATAAATTGTTTCTTCAGTGTAGAATTTTCAATACGGTCATTTGCGAAATTAAAGGAATAAAAACGGTGAATTTGAGTATTTGATTCTTCGAACTCTTCTAGACCATAAGTACAAAAATAAAAATTTAAAGAACCGGAAATTTAAAAATTTCAGTTCTAATTTAAAAATGAAAATTTCTCGATTCAAATAGTGAAGAAAGGTGTGAAGAAACGATAGTTCCGATTTTGGGTTTATTTGAGCAGGTGTGGCCTTATCTACTTCCGCTTTACTTCCAACAAAACTGATCTACAAGTCCAATATGTTGTATTGAGAGTCATATTCATAACGCAGCGGCGTTCTGCACTACAGCAATCGGAATTGTAAACAGAAGTAATTATCTGGTAATTCTCAGGCATATTGTTCTTTTTATAGATTGCGAAGATACTTGATGCGGTCAGGTATTAGTTTAAACACAGGTCTTGCGCAATTTTCATCATATAAAGCAGTACGGGGTATCGGTGGACGTCTCCTCGTCCAAACTCCGTGAATATTTCTTGCGTGTTTCCCTCGACGCAACACTGTTATTGTGGCTAATTAATTGCACCCGGACACGATATGGGGCGGTTTCGTATTTACGGAAAAAGGCGGTTTTACTCCCTATTTAGAAGGCGAAACTGATTGTGGAAGTGAATCTAATTTCGAGTTTATGTGAAAGGAGAGTTTGTTTTAAGCGAGTGAGTCGTTATTGTGAGTGCGGAAAACGGCTACTAAGAAGGGTCTTAAAAGAATCGTTTAGGAATGTAATTATATCCTTTGAGGAGACACAATGTTCACAAAAGCCACTTTTAATATTCAATAGGGATGATTCTTACACTAATATTCTTACACTTTGGATAATGGTTTTTCGGGAACGATTCTTTAGACTCGTGTGGAATGACTATTTTTTTTTTGAAAGTATAATTTATTTTTAAGATATACAAGAGTTTTGGAAATTGATCATGACTTGCCAGTGAAGCAGAGCGAGATCTACTATCAAGTGAAAGGAGTTAATTCTTAAAAGCAGAAATGAAATATTTTCGATTCCCGACAAAAAGGGAGAAATCGTTCTCTCCATGTAATGTCAGCTATAAATGTAGTTTAAACGATGGCAATGAATCTCACTGGACCAGAGTAGGATCACTTTGAAAAATACCCCGAGGAATCTCTATGTAAATAGCGTAAGTAATTCTCCGTCACATAACTTTAGAAAGGGAATTTCGAACCCATTTTTCCATGGCAATCAGCTTAAGGTCTGACAAATAAAGTACTTTGCCTCCTTGAAATCTATCATCTCTGGAGAATTCCCCTATACACATCCCACGCATTCTTCGGACGCTACCATGCGTATTTATTAGGCTTGCTTAACGTGACTCATTTACAAACGACCTCGCCATTTCCAATCCAATCCTCCTCCGTCAATCTCGGCTAAAAGCGAATTCTTTCGCAATCGTTAATGTCAACTCGCCGTGAGCGAAAAATGTGTCTTATCGCCCACGTGTTTCAGAGAACTGTTTTACTCATTTTATTATTTATTACTATTTGAAGAAAAGTGAAAATTGAAAAACGAAAATCGAATTGAAAGATAAAGGTGTTGAATCGCAACTCACCATTTGCGTGTGCGGCTCCAATGACGCATATCCAGACGCAGATGGCCCACGAGATATCCATAATTGCACACCGAATATGTGGGGAGAGTATTTGAGAGTGTTTGTATTTGAATTAACGACAAGTTTCGCGGCTAAAGGTTCATTTAGACTTTTGAAGTCTCTTGCGGCGCGCAAGAGATCGCGACGACGACGAGCAGAGAGGGAGGGACGATTGTGTGTGATGCTTGCTGAACGAGGCGACGGGAGACACTGGGAGAGATACCGGGCGGTGTGGGCCCAGGGTGAATAAAAAGAGAGGGAATCGGCAATGACGGCCGTCTCTCTCTCTCTCTCTCTCTCTCTCTCTCTCTCTTTGCTCGGGAGAGAGAGAGAGAGGCGAGGTGAGGCCTTCCAAGTCCCAACAAAAGCCCCCACAGACTAGACGGAAAACGGCGCAATATCTCGCGTGCATACATGTACATACATACACCATTGCCAGCGAACCGAATCCTCAAGTTCGTTGTGGGCGTCTGATTTCTGCGTCTTGTGAGCGCTCACCGGGCACAAGATTCACCGCATTTCTTCGAAAAAACTCTTTTTTCAACGAAAAATTACGTCGTACATTTTTTATCACGAGAACTTGTCCCTGTACCACGTGGGACAATATTTTATCAAAATCTACATGAAATGAAAGAAATTTGAAATGTCAACGATGATGATATCGTTGACGTCGCTTTTGACACGATTGCTCCTCCCCAACTCCCAAAAATAATAATAATAATAATAATAATAATATTAATAATAATAATTAAAAATATCCACGTGTTCAATTTTCCGTAAAAGTGCAATTTTCCTCATCTTTTGAATTTGAGGGTTCTTCGAGAGTCACAGAATATGAATCCCAAAAATTTTAAAAATTCGTTAGCAATTTCGAATTTTGAAAAACTAACATTGGATTTGTAATCAGCGACCCAAAAAACCCCCATACAACAAGTTTCAAACGAATATAATCAATTTTTAGAAACTTGTCCGCCATATTGGATCCGACATTTTGAATTTTGAAAAACTAACATTGGATTTGTAATCAACGACCCAAAAAACCCCCATACAACAAGTTTCAAACGAATCCAATCAATTTTTAGAAACTTCTCCGCCATATTGGATCCGCCATTTCGAATTTTGAAAAACTAACATTGGATTTGTAATCAGCGACCCAAAAAACCCCCATACAACAAGTTTCAAACGAATATAATCAATTTTTAGAAACTTGTCCGCCATATTGGATCCGACATTTTGAATTTTGAAAAACTGATATCGGATTCATAATCAGCGACCTCGGTAACTCTCAGGTAGTAATTTTCATCATCCTCACATTTTTACCGGTAAAAATTGAAATATTCCTAAATTTCAGGTAAATGAAAAATAAAAAAAATATTTTTTCTTATTGAAACTAAAAATTCCCTCTTTTTTGAAAGATGATAAAATTTTGAAATGGCATGATCTTTCAAAAGTCATCTAGTCAATGTTTGATTTAGATATTTTTAAAAAATCGTAATTTTCAATGTTTTACAAAAATACTGTGCTGTTATTTTGTTTCGATTTACAATTTTAGTGTGTTATTATTTTGTTTTTTTAAAAATCCATAATTTCAATAATTAAAAAATTTCTTCTTTCTTTTCTTCTTTTGTTTTTTTAAAAATCCATAATTTCAATAATTAAAGAAATTTTTTTATTATTAAAATTATGGATTTTTAAAAAAACAAAATAGTTTTACAAAAATTTTAATAACTTTTAAAATAATGAACGCTTTTTCACGATCCTCGACTTATTTTAAGGTGTATTTTTTTAGAAAATGCAGGTCGTCAAAAAAAAGAATAATTTAAGAAATTTAAAATAATTCCTTTGTACTAAAAGCTATTCTAGAAAATATGTAAATCATTGTGTCGCATTTTTAAGAGAAATAAATAAAAATAGGTTTGAAATTTAAAAAAATTTTTCTTGTAGATTGTTTGAAATATTTTGAATTTTTTTCGGTCATAGTTTGATGACCTGTATTGTCTAAGAAAAAATTACGCACTATTAATAATACTTTTTAATAGCGATCTTAATTTTTTTAAAAAATTATCTTTAAAATAAGTCTAAAATCATTTTAAAACATTCATTATTTTAGAAATTATTGAAATTTGTGTAAAACATTAAAAATGATATAAATGATTTAAAATATCTTATAAATATTTTGATATATTGTTTTAAAATATCAAAATAAAATATTGGCCACATGAATTCTGAAAGATCTTGTCTTTTTTAAAATTTTATCATTTTACAAAAAATTTAGAAAATGTTATTATAAAAAATGTTTTGTTTTAAAAGATTTTTTAATCGCCTGAAAATGAATGGTCTGGCAATTTTATTGCAATATCAATTTTTTTAACGAAGTTGAATTAATTTGTATTTGTTGGGTGTTTAGATACTAAAAATATTTTAGTTTTGAGTAAAAGTTGTGACATTTAAAAAATTTGATGCTGTATTGAAACAAAAAGCAGATTATAAATCATTTAAAATCAACAATAACTATTTAAAATCAACAACAACTTTTGAATTATTTTCGAAAACTTTTTCATCCATGCGATAAGTTCTGAAGTATAATATCCAAGTCATTATGACTTCCAAGTCATACACTGAAAAAAAAATTTATTTGATTCAAATAACCGATTATTTGACTATTATCAAATAAATATTTACTTGAACCAAATAATTTTTATTTGAATCAATTACATAGTATTTGCTTCAAATACTGAAATATTTCATTCAAATACAATTTATTTGCTTCAAATACTGAAATATTTGATTCAAATACAGTTTATTTGATTCAAGTAAATATTTATTTGATAATAGTCAAATAATCGGTTATTTGAATCAAATAAATTTTTTTTTCAGTGTAATAAAAATTAATAAAGTAGAAAAGTTTTGAAAATAAAAAAGAAAACTATTAATTAAAACAGTTTGAGAGAATTTAAATCGTAACCGTAAAATATTCACTAAAGTATTTAATGAAGTGCGTCTTTTTAAAAAAAAATCAGGGTTGAAAAGTCGAGTATCGTTTATTATTTATTAAAATCCATTTTCTCGAATAATTAACAGAATCATTTAATTCCGCACTTAACACTTAATAAAATAGGAAATATACGCGTACAGAGAGTATGAAAATATTTTGCAAATCATTGAAATTAGATCATAAAGTAGATGGTCGAGTACAAGACAAATACACTCAATTATTATATGCCTCATTATACATGTTCTGTTATGTGCTTCATTAAAGAACTGTGCTTCGCATGTTTAGCCATTTAATTTAAATATTTTCCAATTTGCGATAATATTTAACCTTAAAACCAGTTCCAGAATGAACATAATAACAAATAATACACGACAAATTGAATTGGTTTTCAATGGGAGTCATTTCTCCTGCTGGGAAGTACAGTTAGGAATATTAAATTCAGATATGGAGGCAAATAATAATATGGAGAAAGAATCTGTTTTTGTTTTAATTACTGGGGGTGAGGGAGGAGAAATGAATGTCGAGAATAACGAGGGTAGTTATTTTCGAGTTTGAAAGTGTGGCTTATGAAGTTGGCGGCGATTACACAATGGGCAGGCAAGCGGTAGCTTTTCAAACACGCTCTTATATCCAAGTATCTACAAGCATCGAGATATATTTTTCTTTATGCCCTCTCAGCTGCATCTAGATATGGTGTAAAGAGTAAAATCGTCTCGAGTCAAGGCGTACACGCCGAGATACTTTATTGCGGAGAAACTACATCTAGATACCCGTATTTACACGTTTGCAGTCGGAAGGGTAGATTTATTAATTTGTTAGCTCACCAGGTAGGCTTTATTTCTCTTCCGATCGCTTTCTCACAGTGCGCACCACAATTTTCATTATATTTCCAGACACTATTTCATTTATCCTTTTTTCAATAAATCTATACATGAGCCTTTAGGTGCAACTCTCGTACATACAATCCCGATATAGAAAATCTTTTCCATATTTTTTCCCTATTTTTTCCACATGCAAGAAAATAAGAAAAAATACTTTGAAAAATTATCCGCGCAATTGCGAGTTTCACGAAACATCATCTTAGTTAGCAACAAAACAATTTTTCCCTCACTTAATTTGGTAATAAAGGAGAATTAATTTCCCAACTGGGACATAACTTCCAACAGCAGATGAATAAATTGTTGTAAAAATCTTTTAATCTTGCCACAATATTTGTAATTTTCTTGAAGACATAACGTCAATTTCTTTAGTAGGATGCTGATTGCATAAAAACGTTGATGGGAAATTTAATTATTTTCTTATTAACTTTTGTCGAGAATGTGACTTTTATACAGAGAGAGAGAGAGAGAGAGTAGTGTAAAAATCGCTATCGCATCGAGTTTGACAAGTTTAGCATGCTTTTGCTATCTTGAGCGAATCTTGCTCTTGAATAGTTTGCGTGTATTTACCTGTTGCTATTTGTGTGAGACACGCGACTTTATTCTGCAGTCGCAAGTGAAAGTGTCGAGATATTTCATAATAAAGCGGAGAGTCGTGATGCACTCGCCATCGCTCAACGGACAATGGTCCGTTTCTTGATGCAAATATCACTGCGCCGACTGCATTAGATCTCGAGACGGAAGTGGAGCTAAAACTGGTTTCATGGTCCTTAGGGCCTTAGACACGCGATTGTCCGATTACCACCCTCTTTCTGACAGTAACGAGTCCCTTACTCTCAGCAATCATTTCGTGACTGCACTTCAAAAAAGTCGAATCAAAATTTCTAGGAAAATTCGACTCTTATCCTATTTTGCAGATTCTTTTTAAGTTTCAAATTTTAATACATACTTTAGTTGTTTTGAATGTTGTTTAGTTGTTATGCTAATAAGTCGTTTAGGGCTGTATTCTGTTAAAGTATTTCTATCAAACAATGTCTTCTCACTTTCTTTTTCAAATAAAATTATCAATTTGAAAAATTATAACCTAAAAATTTTCAATTCGAATTATTTTATCACAAAAACAAAATATGAATTGAAATATATAGTTTTAATTTTAAAAATTTGAATTTTTAGGTTTTCTCTATTTGACCTAACTATAAAATTACCACAAATTCAAATCCAAAAACTTTAATATTTTTAACTACTGCCAAAAAATTTTGTTTAACCCTTTCGTGCTCCGAGGAAACACAAACTGTGGATTTTATTGAAATTTCTAACTCAGAAGTTTTGTTAGTCGCTAATTACGAATATAATGTCAAAATTTCAAAAATTTTCAAAATTAAAAATGGCCGATCCAATATGGCGAGCATTTTTTTAAAAGTTGCTCAAATTTGCATAAAATTTGATACCCAGGGGTTTCCAGGATTGCTCATTACGAAACTGCAGTCAAATTTGAGAAATTCAAAATGGCAAGTATGAAAAAAACCGTGAGTATCAAATTTTAAACTAATATCAGAAAATAAATAAATTATATAAAGAATTATTTTATTTAAATATTAAAAAAATTCATTCAGTTTTCAAAGAGTTTTCAGTTTACAATATTTTCATAATTATATCAACTTCAAACGGTTTCGATTAGAAATTTTAGAAACTTTCAATGTTACGTGAATTTAATTCTAAATTTTAGAAAATTTCAACGTTCGATGAATTTAATTTGAAATTTTTTTAAAATTTCGATGTTAAATGAATTAAATTAAAAATTTTATAAAATTTCAATTTTTAAATAAATTTAATTCGAAATTTTATAAAATTTCAATGTTAAATGAATTTAATTAGAAATTTTATAAAATATTAATTTTTAAATGAATTTAATTAGAATTTTAAGAAAATGTTAATTTTAAAATTAATTTAATTAGAAATTTAAGAAAATTTCAAGGTTAAATTAATTTAATTAGAAATTTTAGAAAATTTTAATTTTTAAATGAATTTAATTAGAAATTTAAGAAAATTTTAATTTTTAAATTAATTTAATTAGAAATTTTATAAAATTTCAATGTTAAATGAATTTAACTAGACATTTTATAAAATTTTCATTTTTAAATAAATTTAATTTGAAATTTAAGAAAATTTAACTGTTAAATGAATTTAATTAGAAATTTTAATGATGAATGAATTTAATTCAAAATTGTAGAAAATTTTAATGTTCAATGAATTTAATTAGAAATTTTAGAAAATTTTAATGTTCAATGAATTTAATTAGAAATTTAAGAAAATTTCAATGTTAAATTAATTTAATTAGAAATTTTTGAAAATTTCAATGTTAAATGGATTTAATTAAAAATTTTATAGAAGAATTTTGGGTCAAAAGATTTAAAAAAATTTAATTTTGAAGAAGTTACGAATGATTGCAAAAATTTAATTTTTTTCAAAAGAAATAAAATTCTTATTACAAAATTCAATTTTGTATTCAAACTTTACATAAAAATCTTGACAGAATCGCAATTATTATCTTCATAATTAAATCAAATTCTGCTTTAAAACACAATTATTTTTTAAAATCATAACAAAATTCTTTTAAAAAAATTTCAAAAAGGTTTGAATTTGAATCTTTTGAAGAATTTTAATTCCTGTGAAAAATAATAATAATTAAACACTTATTCAAAAATATAATAATAAATATTTATTTCGATGTTTTTAAATAATTTGAAAATTGACACAATTTTTAAAAATATTCTAATAACAAATATTGTTTTACAAGAAATCATGATAAATACCTGCATATTTTCGTTTTGTCAAACAACCTATTTTCTAAAGCAACAAAAACAAAAGCACACACAAAAACTAATTTTAATATGTGAGAGCAGAAAAAAATGAAAGAATGAATGAACACAAAGATTATAATAGTTAATTAATTTTCAGGAGGAAAAGGTAAAAAAGTAAGTTAAAGGGAATTTATAGGGTGTGAAAGACAGTTTGTGGAATGTGGGAAAAGTCACTTAATCGACCCCCAGATTTGTGAAAAATTTTAATTACATTTAATTACAGAGGGTATATTGGTTGGAGGAAATTATTCTCATCTCACTATATAGTAACACTCTCATAGTTATTACTGAACTTGAATCCTAATTACGTTGATAATAAGGAGGTAATCGTACTCAACGTGTTGCATCTTTAGCATTGACTTCCTTGAGAATTTTTCCGTTGAAAACCGCAAACTTTATTAAGAGCCCAGGACACAAGACTAATACAAGACACGTGAGATTTGACGATAACAAATTTCCAAGACGAAGAGCAACTTGACACCATCTCCCTATCGACTCGCTGTTCCCATTAGGACTAATTAATTGATTCAAAGCAAGTGGGTCGTGAGAGAAGGATCACCCCTCTGACATCATTTGCATCATTTGCATCATTTACCGAATGCCAACGAATGCCAACGAATACTAATTATCCTCCAGAATTAAACTTCCAAACCACTCCAAACAATGGAAAATTTTTTTAAAAATTTCTTAAATTTCTTAATTTTCTTTTATATTTCTCCTTAATTACATTCTTGTCAATTTTAACAAAAATTACAAGCTCTTTGTAAAAAATAAATATTCCTTTCTTTTCGTAAGACAAAGTATTTACAACTTATACATTTGAGAAATTTAAAAAAATATATTCTCTTCCATTAAGAGCACTTAAGTACAATTTGTCAGTCATTTATTATTATCACTAGTGTAATTATCACGTTTGTGAGTATTTCTCCGGTTAGCCTTCTCGACTTAGATTCGCCTTGCTTGCGTGAGCGAAAGTTTAAAAAATATTTCTAATTTATCAGTGTTAGGGAGATGAAAAGTACTAGTGAAATTGCGCTCATTGGAAGAAGAGAACTTCCCGAACTGGTGAACTTTTGATTCAATAATTGACACTGGGAATCCCGGAAGTGTTTCACGTTGCCTATGGAGTCCCTGGCGAGTACACAGAGTTCGTACTTCGACATTGACTTCGGTAGGGTGTGTACTTTATAGGATCTTTCACTGTAAACGACGTCCTGCTCTATGAGGGGCTTCTTTCCAATTTCCCTCAGGACTATGTAGAAGTCGCCGATGTCCTCTCTGGATGTCACGTACCAAGTGGCTTTCCACGAATCATCTTCGTCGTTACTAAAAGCGAATTTGTTTTTAATCCCCGTTTTCACAGCGTTGGCAATTTTAAGACAAGAATTTACTTACTATTCCAACTCTCTATACTCAATATCAGGCGTGATGTCCAATTTTGAGTCTTCGGAAATTTCCCTCTCTCCGCAAGTCATTAGGTCTTCGGTTATTTCCGAAAGGAAGTGATTCTCGATGAAGCCTGGACCAGAGCAGATCATTTCCTCCCACTCTTGGGGAATTTCCGTGAATGTGTTGAGCCATCTCTTCAGTGGTCTCACGTGACAATCGCAATACAACGGATTACCTGCGAAAATTTTTTGTTATCGAAATGTGCAAAGTTTTAGTAAACAAATTTTTTTGTTCTGTAAACAAATTACATCGAAAACTGTTTGTTTCTTCAATGAAAGATGAAATTAACTAAAAGAATGTTACCAATGTATTTTACTCGAGTGTCGTTTTTGATAATGGTGATTATGTTTCTGTCGAAACTTGAAAACTGATTCTTCTCAATGTCCAGTAGTTTTAAATTTGGCATGGCTACAATCTTCTCGAACGGTAAGTGATCAAACTGATTGTTGCTAAGAATCAAGTTCGTAAGATTAGGAGGCGGTTTGAATATTTCTGGCTCTGAAATATCATTGATGTCATTAAATGATAGATCCAGTGTTTCTAGGCTGGTCAAATTTCCAATAACGTCTGCAAAAGAAAATCTCGAGTAAATTTCAAAAAATTTAATTTTAATTTAATTAATTTTTTAATTTAATTTTAATTTGTTGAATAACTGTATAATTATTACATCTTCGAATCTCGTTGATATTGTTGTGGGATAGATTGAGATAGACGAGTTTCTTTCCGCCTATAGTGATGTCAAATGTAAGAACTGGCATCGTGTTATAGGAAAGATCTATTTCCTTTAATTTGTACGGTATCCAGGGATTGCTGGGAAACATTTTTCTCGTAATGAAGGAAATTTTGTTGTGACTGAGATTGACTCTCTCCAGAGAGAGACAGTCGTCTAACAAACCATGAGTCTTGTTGTCCAACTTTTCTAAATTATTAAAAGAGAGATCTAGGGTTCTCAAAGAGGCGAGACTTTGGAATGCTCCATTTGCGATGTGGGTCAGATTATTATTCGATAGGTTTAGGGTCAACAGTTGCAAAAGTCCCTCGAAGGCTCGTTGATTCACTTTCTTGATTTGATTATTCGAGAGATTCAACTCGAAAACAATGGGCAGTCTTCCAAATGCTGCTTTGCTCAGTTCCGTTAAATTGTTATCCTAAAAAAACATTACATTACATAAAATTTTAAGAAATTAAGATTAAGATTAAGATTAAAATTCTATCGATTAGGATTAAATTTCATTTCTGTCTAGATGCTGAAAAAGTTATCCAAGTGGATTTTCACCTGTAAATAGAGATATTGCAAACTAGTCAAGGAACTCAAAGCTTCCCAAGGCGGTTTTGTGATATTATTTTCCGCGAGATTCAGGGTTCGCAAGGTTAGAAGATTGTCGAAGCAACCGAAACCTAATTTATCGGTGAGTCGATTTTTCGACAAATCGAGTGAAAGAAGTGCATTCATGGTCGGCCAAGTGTCTGACGATGGAATTTCCTCTAGAGAATTCTCCGAAAAGTCAAGATGACCCAGTGAAATTGGCAGTTGGAAGATTTTCGTCAGACTGTTGTGCTTAACGGTCAAAGTCCTTGAAAAAGAGGAAACATTTAAGAACACCAATTTTACAATTTACAAATAAATTTTAAATTTACAAATTTTTTAAAACAATAATAGTTTCCTTACCTGCAACTTCCCAAACGAGTTAAACTACCACGGGAAATTTCTTTTAATTTATTGTAACTCATGTCCAACTCGAGCAAAGTTGTCAACGGCCCAAAAGTCGATGGGTGAATTTTCTCCAAGGAATTGTACGCCAAATTTAGTAATCGAAGACTGAATAGTGTTTGGAAAATTCCATTGTGTATTTCCGATATATTATTATAGGACAAATCGATTGTGTGAAGTTCGTATAGTTTTGGAAAAGTGTTTCTTGGCACTGAATTCAGTGAATTGTGCGAGACATTCAGAATCTTTATGAACGTCATATTTTGTAGTGGTACCTAAGAAAGAATAAGACAAAAGTTAATTTTTCAGAGAACTACCGGCATAAAAAAAGTACTCGAAAAACTTACCTGACTTAATGACGTGAGAAAGTTGAAACTAAGTTGCAACTCATTGGCATAAGTATTGGGGTCAAACGAGTTTTTCGAAAAATTGTTAATTTTGTTAAAACTCAAGTCCAACACTGTGATATTGGCACAATTTTCGAAAGCCCTTGGCTCGATGTGCGAAATCTGGTTATGCGACAAATTGACATGAACACTCGTGAGGTCCTTGAATGATAATTTTTCCACGATTGTCACCATGTTTTCAGCGACGTCCACTACCTAAAAATAACAATTTTGTACTTTGTACCATGTTCGAAAGACTAAACAAAGAAAAACTAATTCCAAACCCAGGAAATAAATACCTCCGCATATTTAAGTTGATTAAACATTTGATAATCGATTTTCTTGATTTGATTCCGAGCCAAGTCGATGGTGGCAACTTTTGTCACCGATTCGAAAGTGCTGCGTCCAACGTCATTGATTAAATTGTCGCTCAAGTAGAGTCTCCTCATTTGTCGCATTCCTCGAAAAGTGTTTGAGTCAATTTTCCGTATCTTATTGTGACTAAGATTCAGAAGGAGCAGAAGAGAATTCCTAGCCAGAGTTCCTCTGAAATGACGCGGCAAAAAAAAACCAATTAGAAAAACTCCAATTTTGATTGTTGGGAAAATATTTATTTTAATGTTACCTCTTCAAATCACCAAGAGCATTGTGAGAGACGTTCAATATTTTCAATTTTGTAAGATCAGATAAATGAGAGGCTTCTAATTTTTCTATGGAATTGTATGACAAATCAAGATACTCCATATCCTTCAATCCTTTAAATTGATTTCTCTTCAGTTCCTTTATATTATTCCCATGGAGATCCAGTGATTTTAATTTTTTTAATGGGGCGAAACTTTCCACTGTTATTGTATGCAACGTTCCTGTTTAAAAAAAATGATTCGGTATTATTGTTCTATTTCGGACTCTATCTACTTTTTTTGTATTTTAAAAACAGCAACTTTTATGATAGGAAAAATATTTGATTAAGTTCTGTTCGCTGTTTTCGAAAATATAAATTTTCTCCCATTCGTTATGGATTAGTTGAAGGTTTGAGCTGAAGGAAATTTAGAAACGTACCGTTACTTATTTCGATCCTTTCAATTTTCGAGGCCGCGAGACTGCCATGGAAACTTTCGTCATTCATCGATTCCAGTCGATTGCCTCTAATCACTAAAATTGATAGATTACCCAAAATTTGAATAGCTTGATTGGGGAACTTTTCGAGTTGGCTGCCAATAATGTGAAGCTCTTGTAGAGTTTGATTAACGCCAAGGAAGCTGTGCTCATCAATAAATTTTATTGGCGTGTCAATCAGTCGTAAAATTCGGGCATTCAACGTGTAGAGCGCTGGACCGTAAAATCGAGCTAGAAAAATTTTAGACAAAAATAAAATCTTTAGAATATATTTTTAGTTATAAAAATGGACCAATATATACCAATATTGCACTTGTAGAGAACGAGTTCTTCAATGGGAACTCCATCGTTGCCTAAATTTTCAAAGGCCAAACTCAAGCTGGCTAAATTGCTGTTTTCGCATTTTATGTGCAGACCCTCGTCGGTACTTTTGGCACAAACACACGGCCAAATGTGACTCGCCTCTATCGGACATCGATATTTTGGTCCTGGAGGAATGTAACCTCCCATTGTGGTGAGGATACATCCTAAGAATAGGAACGGAACTAACATTTCCTGAAAAAATTAAAAATGGTTCATTATTTCTGAAAACGAATGCAATTCTTTTGTGATTTCCAAAAGGCATGTTTCCATGCGGGAAGATTTCACTTGTTGTCCTTAATAAAATGACTTACAATAGTTTATTAATTTTTAAACAAGGCCACCTGACTATCTTTGTTCATCCTCATTGTAAATAAAAGCCTTGAAAGAAATCAGTTTTATGTCTCATTCTGCCCACACTTTATTGAATAAAAAAAACTTCTCGATGGGAATAACATTCCTTCAACAAGTTCACAATGACATTCGAAAGTCCGGTTTTTTGTTCCATTTAGCGGAAGAAAAATATTAATAATAGGGAGAGAGAGTTTTACCTACATACATAGATCGCAACTAATTAACAACTTAAAACATTGGATTAATTAAATTTTATTAATGCTTCGAACTTTCATTACTTCGCAATAAACGTTTAAGGTAAAATAAAGACAAACTTTCCTAATGTTCTTTACTGTTATATCGGTAATTGCGCGGTCATATTAATTTTGTCAATTTAGAAATTAAAATTATCTATTAAAATGATATGAAGGCACTGAGGCAAAAATGTTGTACCACATACGTAACCAGGCGTTTTAAACTTGGATTATAAACAGTTAGGTGTGAAAGAAGATACTCAATAAATTTGAATGAATAGATAAAAAAAACGTGGGTCGAGAAACGTGGGCATCTTAGAAATTAAATAATGTGTCAATAGTGGTGGGTGCAAAATACAAAATTTATGATTTTTTCTCATCGAGACTAGTCTTCATTAATCAGGTTTCTTCAATAAAAAAACTAGCCAAAATAGTTAGGACTTATTTAACTCTCGCTAATTTATTTAATCATCAAATGGTTCTTAATTCTATAGTCAAAAATTATAATCGTTAATTTACATTTAGATTTGAGTTCCTCTCTGAAAGTTTCTAACGTTCAAAACGGTAAAATATTTTGTTTTTAAAAATTCATCAAGATTCGCGGTAGAGAATTTTGATACCTTTATTCCATCATTTGGATATTTTTATTGATTTTAAGGAAAGAAACCAGAAAAAAGCAACTTTTCGATATTTGGACAAACATCTGAAATCCCAAACGGATTTGAAAAAAAACCTGGAATATTATTAATTAGATAAAAATCTCAATATATTGTAAGAAATTTTAATTAATTTCGTATTTTTTTTAAATATACGTATAAATAAATATCGTATTTTTCTAAAAGAAAATTAAAATTGTTTCAAACAAAATATTTTTTTCTTAAAGTCGAACTAAGATGACACATTCAGAAAGTATACTTTATAAAAAACGTATTAATTCTTTTTGTATTGTTTTTAATTCCAAAACATTTTTGATATCCGGTTTTATTTAAATTCTATTTATAAATCAAATGGCAATGACGTCAATAAAATTCATATTATATTCTGACATCAAGTAATTTTATTCAACATTTTTTTAGAGATAAATAATCATTATTAACACCTTTCTAGTTTCTACTCGAGGTTTTGTTTACGAAATTAAAGAATTTTGGACCTAAATAGCAGCAAGTGCCTCTGAAATTTGTATATTCTGCGTGAATCATTAAATTCTAATCATCATTTTTTTATTTAATTTAATCTTCTGTGACAAGAGATGTGGTTTTAATATTGATTTTAAAAAAGGTCCAAAAGCCTTTTTTTGTATTTGAAAAATATTAAAAATTATAAATCTTTTGTAACAAAGGTTGAATGATGAAAAAAGGAAAACTCAAATAATACTGTAAACAATAGATACACTGCGCGCTGAATAATTCGATCTGATTTAATTGTTTCGCCATTACTCAAAGAGCATGGAATTATTCAATTTTCCACACATTATTAAGTAGGCAAAATGAATTTAAAAAATTAACTCCGGAACTTTAGCAAGAAAAAAGAAAGGAGCGTTGATCTAGTTATAGAGCAACTTGTTTATGCAATAACACTTAAAGCGTTGTCCGAACAAGCGACCCATGACATATAAATTTTATATTCTCTCAATATTCCTAAATTGTGTTCGATTTTCAGTTCATTTTAATATTGTACTCAGTTTCCGCTCAATAAAATTGTATTATGCCACACTTTCTAATTTTTTTTAATTTTTCAAATTTATCCAATATTGGGTGAGAAAATCTGTTTACCTTTGTGTGGCTAATATTCGAATGATTTTTTCAACTTAAATATACAAAGTGTTATTTTTTTCTTTGTTGTAAATTTTTTCTGTGTAGGTAGAGTTTTATTGCTGTGGATAAAGCATAATAATAGGGGAGAGTAATATTTTTTTCTATTTTACAATTACTATTTCGGAATTATGTAAAAGGTAAACAAACTTGCGTCAATGAGTGCTAAGCTAGGTATTAGTGGTACTTTCTATATAGTGTGTAATCCATGTACTTCCACGCACAGTAACTTGTTCTACATTTGAAAAACGTCTACGTTTTTCTAGCCATTAGGAAATGTCAATGGAAAGCACGCGGCGGGCAATAATTAGTAATTCCCGTTCAAGTCATTATTATCCAGGCTTCCTCGAGCCGCAAAACTAATTCTCTTGACGACTTTATTGTTTCTAAGTTGTACATGCGTTTAGGAAACGGTAAATTTAACTATTTAAGTTATGCCAAAGAAAACTTTTGTCTAGCAAAGTTTAGATGATGAAAATTTGTTTCTAACACCGATCCGCAGTTTTTCTGCAGATATCAAAATTTGAGACAACTCACTTCGCAGCATTTTTGATTCTTTTTGTCCGCAGATGTCTGCAGAAAAACTGTTTAAAAAGATCTAAATATTCAATTTTAAGTTCCTTCATACCGATTCCGCCATTTTTGTTTTTTCACTTCTGACCAAAAGTACACTGAAAAAAAATTTATTTGATTCAAATAACCGATTATTTGTCTATAATCAAATAAATATTTACTTGAATCAAATAATTTTCATTTGAATCAAATAAATTGTATTTAAATCAAATATTTCAGTATTTGAAGCAAATACTAATTAATTAATTCAAATAAAAATTATTTGATTCAAGTAAATATTTATTTGATTATAGACAAATAATCGGTTATTTAAATCAAATAAATTTTTTTTCAGTGTATAAAAATGTTTCTAAAAGAAGAAGAATTGGGCAAAGGGTAGAAATCATTTGTTTCTTTCTGAAGACAAGTTTGGTATCCAATTGGTATAGGAAATATATGATTAATTAAATTATTGTAATGAATAAATTTTATGATTCAAATATTGTTATTCAATTTGTTGTGAATAACTGAAATGTGGCAACCAACGGAATGGAAAAATAAAGTGCAAGTTCAAAAGTAGAAAACTTTTCGTTGACCTTTTTGGTTGACGTTCCAAATAACAATGTTGCTTCGATTTTGAACTCTTATTGATCAACTTTAGTCACGCTAAAAATATTCTTTAGATCACTATTTTCGGCCAGACAATCCCATTTTCATGGTCATATGTTTCCCTAATGGAGAGTTCAATTTTAAATACAATGGCACTTTGCGTCCGAGCGTTGAAGTCACTGACAACCCCACGTAATTGGACAAGGCATGCGCGTGCTTCGGAACACGTGTATACAAAATAGCACACTCGCTGACAGCTACAAATAATATTTCACTCCCTTATCTTCCTCTCTCCATCAAGACTAACTTCGTATTTTTCAAAAATACTTCATTCCCTACGTTCTTTCTTCTTTTTTCTTTCCACATTCAAAAATAATATTCAATCATAATTTTCACGAATTCCATTGTGACATTTCTCAAATAAGATTATTTTTCAAATGGGAACAAATAATTTTTGGAAACAAATTTTTGGAAAAACAAACTTTCTCGAAAGGGATTTTTTTAAGGAAATGAAAATAAGACACACGTACTTATATGTTATCCGTTTTGAAATGACGATCTCGCGTCAATGAGATTTCGTTCAGGACATTCCATATGATGGTTCCTGGATGACGTTGGTACAGAAACTGAACGACTCGAGTGCGAAACTTTCGAGCAAAAGAGAAAGGCAGTTGTTGCTCGCACTGCTGTATCTTTCTGAACTGAAGATACGACCTTCTTTTTAACTCTTTTCGCAAGAGTCATTTCTTTTGAAAAATATTCTCGTTACCAAAAGCCGGTTGGCTCTCTGGAAATATGTTTCATTTTAAGCTCGCTTTTCATTGGCTTGAATATAAGTGAAAGTAAAATTCACTCCTGCATTTTCAGACACATAACAGTAAAACCTCCATTCGAATATGGTGTCACTTGGCTCCATCCGTTGTTAGGCTGAGTAATTCCTTTGAAATCTACGAAAGATAAGGCAGAGAACTCGGTACTGATTGCTGATACTTCAAAAATATCGATAGTAGAAAAGAAAATCGTTGGATTTCTACTATTTCTTGCGACGAGCAGAGACATTTCATAATTTAAAACGAATATTAAAAATTAGCAACAATTCGCGGGCTTTTTCTTTCTTTCACTGGAAAAAATTAATTTTTTAGAATTCATAAGAAAATTCTGAATTTTTGTGTCTTTGTCGTTTGCCTCATTAATTATAAAAACACCACGAATTCTAAATACAAAACCCTCAAATTTTTTATATTTCTGACAATAATTTTATTCTCATAAATTAATTCTTGAACTGTCTTAAATTAATACTTAAAAATTATATAATGACAATTTTACTTAAATATTTCAAAATTAATTCAATTTTAAAAGAGTTGCGGCGTTTCAAATTTTTATTAATAGATCAACTTCCAAAAGATTTCAATTTGAAAATTTAGAAAATTAAAATTTTCAATTATTTTAGTTAAAAATTTCAGAAAACTTACATTTTTGCAAAATTTTCTTAAACCTAAATTTTCTAAAATTAGTTAAATTTTTCAATATATATATATTTAATTAATTATTAAAAATAATGGATTGACAGAATAATTTTAGTTAAAAATCATTTAAAAAATTGAATTTTGAACAAGTTAGAAATAATTTGCAGAAATTCGATTTTTTTCAAAATTGTAATAAAATTCTTATTACAAAACTTAATTATATGTTCAAAATTTACAAAAAAATCTCGACATAAAACAATTCTCTTTTAAAATTCAACTGTTTTTCAAAATTTTAATAAAATTCTTGTCAAAATTTTAATTATTTTCAAAAATTTTCCTAATTTAAATAATTTTCAAAATATCTACTATTTTAATAAAATTACCGAAAAAATTCAATTATTTAAAAATTTTGTTAATAAAATTGCATAAAAAATTTTTGTTAAAAAAAATAATTAAATTGTAAAAAACATTAAATTATTGAAAAAATAATTTACTCTTGTATTTAAATAATTGAATAATTTTGAAAAAGTTTCAAATTAAAATATTTAAAAAATGAATTTTCCATTACTTTTAACTGACAATTTTAAAGAATTAATTTTTTTGACGAAGTATAATTTAATTTTTCTTAAATAATTTGAAGTCACATGAAATTTTTTTCCAATTTGGTAATTTTTCCAAATCCTCAGTTTTCCTATATTTTCATTAATGAAATTTTTCAAAGCGTTTAAGAGAATTTTTCCAAACTTTTCGAATTTTTTCTATACATTATTTCATGGAAACGTTTTTAAATTCGTCGGAAGTTATCGATAATATTTAGAAAAATTCCTTTATTCGTTTGTAAATTTTTCGAAATAATTTTGAATTCATATATCTTATGAAGAATTTTAAAATCTGTGGAAAAATAACATTAATTGAACATTTATTTAAATGAGAAGTTATTGATGTTTTTTAATAACTCAAATTTGAAGAAATTCGTAAATAAATATGTAACAAAACATTTTTTCAGCAACATTTTTAAAAAAAAAAAAGAAAAATTTAACAAAAACGTCTTAAAATGCATTGTTTTCTAAAATGGAAGTTGGAAAAATAAGATGTTTTAAAAATCTTAAAAGTGACTAAAATGGTTTTTAGGAAGTTTCTTTTTGTAGTGTTACTATCTTAAAAAAAGACTTTCTTTTTCTGTGAAAGTGTAATTTCCTCGATCATGCAAATGAAAATTTTTCAATGTATAATGCCCTCTAAAAAATTCAGTGTATTATAATTTATAGCGAAAGGTCACCTACCTGAGATGCGTGGCGCAAGGTCGAGGTACAAATAAGAATGGAAGAGAGTGAACCCATAACATTGACCTTCATAAAGGCACTGGCTTCTACATTCTTTCACTTCTGCGAATCTTCAAATGGAATTTCAATACAAACAAAAAGGCAAGTATTTAAATTTTGAAGAAAGAGTCATAAAATCAAAAAGGTACGTAAATGTTTTACAGATCAAGAACAATAATACAATTACATAGAATTAAATTATTTAATCTAAACTAAAATTATTTAAAAATCATTATTCTAGAGTATTTTTTTTTTATTTTCAAAAAAAGCATCTTGAATTGATGCATCACAAAATCACGGTCTTTTAAAAACCACAGATACATGATATTTTTTTCGAAGGAGAACTTAAAATAGTTAAGCATTCCTGATACAAATATTATTGCACTCAAAAGTCTTCACCTGAAGTAGCTACAAATTTCCCTAGATTATTGAAACCTATTTATTTTAATATCACTAGTCTAGGAAAACTTGTCAATGTTTCCGGTAAAGATTTTGTTTCGTGTGAGATTATAAAAACTAGCGTGAGATGCAATTAAGAATAATACTAAAAATAGTTGGAAACCTATTCATCTACTCTTGAGCATGTCGTCTTATACTTAGCGCGATGGCACCCTTCACCTTAAACCCAGAGAGGGAGAAAACAAAAAAAAATAATTCTTGCAATTTTTTCACTTTTTGGAATAATTTTCAGTAATAAATAAGGGAAGCACTACGCATTATTACACTGAAAAAAGAGTATTCTACTTTTAAGTATATTATATTCTTAAAGAAATATTCTAAATTATATTCTTATCGAAAAAAGAAATATTCTTATTTTGAGAATATCTTCTTAGCAAGCTAAGAAAATATACTTAAGACTAACGCACAATTGGTTCGCGAAAGTCGTTCGCGAACGCAATACATGGGTTAGAAAAGGACAGAGCTATAGTTGTGTCCTTTTCTAACCCATGCTTTACGTTCGCGAAGCAGTTGTGCTTAGGCCTTTAGGATAGAGCGTGCTGCGGTCGCCATAACGCGTCTTCGTTTTCGAATTCGTTTCATTCGTTTTATAGTGTGTGCGACGCAGTGTTAAGTTTTAATTTGCGTTTTTTATTTATTAAAAATGAATCCAGTCACAGAGTGGTTGAAAAAGAACGACTTGCAGGAACTGATTGACATATTAGAATGTGAGTATATTTAGTTGTTACCAAATATACTAACTTATTAATCATGCTTTCTCAAAAGAGAGGTTAGATTTGGAATTTTTGCAAAAAATAATTGTTTAACATGAATAAGTTGTTCAATCTATTTTTCTTACTATTATTATTATTATTATTAATATAATTTTGACCGACCAAATTTTATTATGATAAACAAAGTTGTTATTAAACAATTCTATCAAAAATTTTGTTTCGTAAAAATTTTTTTAAAAAAATAAATATTTTTTTTAACTCAAGAAATATTTTTATTATATCGAATAGTTTTATCAAATTTCATATTTTTGTGATATATTATAATTCCAAAATTATGTCTATGTGATTGAAAATTTATTATTTAGGTTATAAAATGAAAAATATTATATCCAGAAACCCAAAAATATGTGCTTATTTTAAGAATATACAATGAAAAAAAAATTTATTTGACTCAAACAACCGATTATTTGACTATTATCAAATAAATATTTACTTGAATCAAATAATTTTTATTTGAATCAATTAAATAATATTTGCTTCAAATACTAAAATATTTGATTCAAATACAGTTTATTTGATTCAAATATAAATTATTTGATTTAAGTAAATATTTATTTGATAACAATCAAATAATCGGTTATTTGAATCAAATAAATTTTTTTTAGTGTAATATTCTTAATATAAGAAGAACGGCTTAATAGGTTAAGAATATATTCTCGTAAGAGATTTTTAGAATATATTCTTACCTAAAGCATATTCCCCACTTACAATAAGAAAATATTCTTGGCGCCCATTTAAGTGGCGAATATTCTAACTTCAAGTAGAATATCCTTAAAGTTAAAATACTCTTTTTTCAGTGTAAAGAACCCTGAAACCAAACTTATCTTCTATTTCCAATAGCTAGGATCTTTGGGCCATGAAACAGCCGGGTCGGCAGTTTCGGTGTCGTAGACGTACTTGACTTTTGGATTTTGCCCGAAGAGCGTGTCCCGAATCATGCTGAAGACGCCCATTCCGAGAGCAATGTTGCTCATTAGGGAAGCCACTGACGCGGCTGTTCGTGCGTGAGCGATCACCACCTGCAGGAGGAAAGACACCGCCATTCCGATTCCAGGCATCATTTGCGTCATCTTTGTTTTTAAATTCCTCGCCATGTTGACGACATTATTCGTCACCTTTTTGCTGATGATAACGTCCTTCAACCGCGGTAGTTCTATCGACAATTCGTTTCGATGCTTCTTTCTGTGGTTCAAGTTGTCCTTTTTCGATTTCTCCAGATTTGTGCTCTTCTGCGAATTCGCATCTTTTGGTGTCTTTCCCACTTCGTCGTCCAAGGTGTAATAGGTCTTAGAATTCAGGAGAGGGATAATTTTAAACTGATCTTCTAGAAATTTTTCTTTGACTTCGTAGGGAATTATCTTCAACTCATCTTCGATGGGGATGTCCTCGTCCATGTTTCTGGTGATGAACGAACGCAAGTGCTCTTCACTGAACGATTTTAGCTTTTCGATTTGACTGGCTAGTCTCGTTCCAAAAAGCAACTCGAAAGCTTTGTAGGCATTTTGGATACTGAAGTACTTTTCCGAGTTGTCGGTCCTTGTATCAGAATCGTTTGTCTTCATCTTTTCTATCAGCGCGGCAAGAACGCGATCGTCCTTCATGGCTATTTCGTTTTTGGATTCTTTCCCGTCCTGAAGGGTCTGGTAATTGCTTTCGTCGAATTTGAAACTCTTCCCTCGCTTCGGATCTTTTCTGTTTCTGTTCGGATTTGGCTTCGGCTCCAGAACGTCCTCCATGATATCGCTGATGATCGTCAAAATGCTGGGGAGATTCTTGTTGTCCTTGATGACTTTGGCCCTGCCTTCTCTGTAGCCCGTTAGGCTGATGCCCAGTTCTCCATTACCATGGCCTTTGATTTTTAAAAATCCAACACTGGTTTCGAATTTCTCCTGCATTAGAGACTTGTACCAGTTGAGAAGAATGTCTTCAAACTCGTGCTTCCTCTCCATGAGGTTCTTTTCGAATTCGTTGGCGGATATTCCGAATAGTTCCTCAACTTGCAATTCGGTCTCCGAACGGCCCAGGAGTCCGAAGGTTGGTAGGTTGCCTATCATGGAGCCGAGCACTAGATTTGGTACTGTGCTTGTTATCATTGGCCAGATGAAGACTCCGGCACATCTTATGAGACTGAAACCCCGAATGCATTGCCACAGTTGGCCCATGATTCCACGGGTCGCCTCCGGGTACAAGTCCTCAACGAGTTTCAAAATCTCCACTTGGTCCGCTGTCAGCGTTTTCCTGTCCTCTTCGTTCAGCTCGTCCAGAAAGTACTTCTTCGATCCTTGGGGCGTCTTCCTGAGCTGATCCACCTTGGCGTTTTTGATTTGAATTAAAATTTGCAGCAACTCGGAGTCTGTAATGTTCGGGAAGGTTGTTTTTGAAAGGTTTTTACGAACAGATGCTTTCCTGTCGTCGGGAATGTTTTCAGGATAGGAATCCAGTAGATCCGTAGCACTTCTTCTTTTTCTGCTACTGCTATGTTCCATTGTCTTCTCCTTGAACTCGCTTTCTTTGTTTTCTTCTCTCCCCGGGTAGATACTTTCTCGTGACAAGTCTACAAAGTTGACGACTGGTTGTCCAGCGTAGGGTGGTATCTCAGGTGCAAAAGTTTCTCCTCCTGAAAAAGAATAAAATTTACTAAACTTTTCGAAAATGGAACTAAAAATTAATTTAAGTTAAAACATTGTTGAAATTAATAATCTGTTCACCTACTGACGACGTGATGTCTGAAGTGGGAACTCCTGGTTCGGCGTTTTCGTACTTGAATTGTGCGTGTGGAATGATAATGGGAGAGGGAATGGGAACAGACGCTTGGGGTGTGTACTCTGGAATAATTGCAGCCGGAGAATTGAGCAGAAGGGGATTGAGTCTCAGTATCGGCCAGCCTACGTTTTGCATACACGAGACGAAACTGTTGCTCTGCATACAATCAATCATTCTCGCGTGGTACGCAGGGCGAACCGATTCCGGCAAAATGTTGTCCGACAAGCGCATAATATTCTTCTGCTGCTTCGACAAAAGACTATAAGATTCAGGTTGGGGCTCTTCCTTGCCATCCTCCGTTTTCTTAGATCGCTCATTAACCGAAACGGCTCTGGTTAAAATATTCTCAATTTCATTCTGCAGATGATTTTCAATTTGCTGCAAGTACTCCGTCTCGTGATAGTGATGCGCTAATCCGTCTCGAAGAAGTTGAAAGGAATTCCTGTCCAAAGGCCGTGAGACGCCTAGCTGATTGCCGAAATTCGGAAAATTGGGTAGGTTTGGAAAGTACTGGGCAATACTCGGAAAGGCAATGTCCCTGGTGCATTCCAAAAAGGACGTGTCCCTCGAGCACTCGATCATCCGTTTGATGAAAGTTTCCCTCAACTGTTCGGGTAGAAGAGTTTCTGCAATCTCCAAAATCCTGATCTGCTTATCCGTGAGGACCTTCTGGAACTCCTGTCTGTTGACAATGTCCCTAGTCTTCAAAACACTGGCTGGTAGGTTTGGAATCGAAATCTGAACGGCGCGCAAAATGTTCATAACCACACCTTCTGGATGCTCTGAGAAGATGGGAA
Source organism: Leptopilina drosophilae (assembly GCA_032873175.1). Classification (NCBI taxonomy): domain Eukaryota; kingdom Metazoa; phylum Arthropoda; class Insecta; order Hymenoptera; family Figitidae; genus Leptopilina; species Leptopilina drosophilae. The sequence goes on along the minus strand of CM065486.1, from coordinate 43,372,169 downwards.
TGAATCTAGTGTCCGTTATCGTGACAGTAGCTTCGCCTCGTTTATCCGTTTTGACATTAGTCTCCGATATCTGATGCTGGCTTGGTTGGGGTGGTTCGAAAATCGGAAACCTGGGTATGTTCGGAAAGTACTCCTTTAGGGTGGGGAACATTACATCCTTGGAGCAGGTCAAAAAGTCCTTGTCTCTCACGCAGGAGATCATCTGTTCGGAGAAGGAGGATCGAACCGATTCGGGCAGCATGTTTTTAGCCAGTAAAATGATGTTCTCTTGGTGAAGGGTTAAGAAGCTGTCGAATTCTGGAGTGGAGGCGTTTAGAAAGGGAATCGAGAGAGTGTGCATTAGATTTGGATCTGATATTTGATTGAGTCTCAAGATGGTGAAAATGACTGTTTCTGGTTTTTCGGATAGAATCGGTACGAATTCGGTTCCTGTCAACGTTATTAGTGGTACGTTCGAGATTTCGTTTTTTCGAGATGAGATCTCGGGTTTTTGTGGACTAGCCATTGGTGTCTCTTCATTTGCTTCGTCCCCCACGAAACTGTTCCTTGCCTCAACTTCCGGAAAGTTGTGTCCTTCGATACTTTGTTTTGCATTCCCGAATGAATCTTCTTGAGTATCTCGAATAACGACACTAGGAGTTGAAGACGGAGTTACAGGAGGTGCAGCAGTTGGAATTGTTGGTATGCTCGGAATGGGGGGAATTGTTGGTGCTTGAGGAATTGACGGAACACCAGGAATGGGAGGTATGGTTGGTGCCGTTGGTACTTGTGGTAATTGAGGAATTGCTGATGGGACTGCAGGAATGGGAGGAATTGTTGGTGCTGTCGGCACTTGGGGAAATTGAGGTATTGATGGCGCTCCAGGAATGGGTGGTATTGTTGGTGCTTGTGGAATTGGTGGTATAGTTGGGGCTCCCGGTATTTCAGGTATTGGTATCGTTGGTCCACCCGGAAAAGTCGGGATGGATGGTGGACTTTGGGGTTGTGGGAAAAACGGTATACTTGGAAAAGACGGTTGACCGAAAGTTGGGAAACTAGGTAATTGAAATTCTGGTAGCTGGAAATTCGGTAGTTGGAAATTGGGTAATTGGAAGGTCGGTAACTGGAAGTTGGGCAACTGAAACAGATTGGCAAGATTGGGAAATTGGGAGAAAAATTGCGAGAAGTCGGGAATTTGGAATAGACTCGCCAAATCGGGAAATTGGGGCAAAGTCGGTTGGGCTTGTCGTATAATGGGCCATGTGTAGTACTTCATACAAGCGTAGTAGTTGAATTCCCGAATGCATTTAAGAGATTGGGAGGTGAACTCTGCCCGTAGTTGTGGAGGGAGAATTTGCTTTGCGACATAGAGAGAGTTTAGTTGATCTTGTGGGATGTGTAGTGCTACAGGTCTAGTGTAGGCAACATTAGTGGCGGAAGGTAGTGTTTTGATCATCTGCTCCAAAAGTTTCAACGTTTCACTAGAGTTGGTCAGGGACAAAGCTGGACGTAACCCGGGTCTTACACCTTCTCTCAAAAGTCTCAAAATTAGGGCATCTGGTCGCTTTTTAAGATCGGCTTCAATCACCTCCGGAAGAGGTTCTAGAGGAAAGGGGAGGATAGGATATTCCGCGAAGGTTGGAATAGGGTACAAAATTTCATACTCGGGAAAATCGGGCAAAGCCGGGTAGTATAGTTTCATCATCGGCCAGGCAAAATATCGCAAGCAACTGAAATACTCAAATCTTCTGACGCAGGAATACATTCGGTCGGAGTACTCTCGACGACTGGAGACCGGAAGGATCTTCTCTCCCATCTGCAGAATCTTCATCTGCCCTGGCGATAACAACTTGACGAGTGTTTCATTCATCGAATCTATGTAGGACGGGACACTCTCGTGGCTTCTCTGGGTATCCAACACGTCTTTCAACATGCCAATGAAAACGTCCTCGGTGTTTAGCAAAGTATAGACCAAATATGCACCAGACCTGGCTGTTTTGGTTTTGTTTCTATTCGGCAGAAGGTCGGAGACGTTAATTTCGATCGGAAGACTGGGCATGTTTTGCAAAATCAGTTGTGGGACAGTTTCGGCAATAATCGGGTAGACGAAGATTCGCATGCAGTTCATGACACTGAGACCTCGAATGCAGTCGTACATTCCCCTGAAGAAGTTTGGTCTCTGCTGCTGCTGCATTAGTGCCGCGGAGCATTGTATTATTTCCGTTTGCTTGTCACTTAGAACATGATGACCCAGGGGTTCGATGTCCAAAATATGGTGGTCTTTAATAGAAGGGACGGACTTGAGAGCTTTTAAGATTTCTAATTCCGTCAAAAGGGGGAATTCTGACATAACTAGAGTTGGTTCTTTGACGGATTCAAAAAGTGTTTTGTCACTCACCTGCTGCTGAAGGAGGAAAGCTTCTTTCTTAAGTGACTCTAGCGGTGAATCGTCAGACTTTGCTGCTGGAGTGTCAGGTAATTTTGGCGCTTCGAGTTTGAAATCTTTTTCACTTTCGGAATTGAACTTACCGAGTCCGTCGGGATTTATAGAGACTACATTTCTGGATGTTAGGGCAGCATCTTGCGGTTCAGGATTCGAGTTCTCCTGGGGGGCTTGAAAGAGGGAGGTTTCGACCCTCGCTCTTTGTTCGTCGTCACCCTCGACAGTTCTCCTTTGTCCATCCTCGTGTAGGGCGTTGACCTTGACTTCCGAAAGATCGACCTTTGAGTCCTTTTGCGGAAGCTCCCCGCCGGGTTCCTCGGCGTCGAATCTCCGGATTCCCTTCTCCTCCTGAAGACTATCTTGAGGGTTATCTACAGGTCCAGGGAACTGAACGTCAGTCTTGATTCTCTCACTTAAAGCGCTGTCGGCCCCGTCTAGGAGCGGTTCCGCGACCAAAGCACCATCTTTTCTGTCGTCACTCACTGGAGTCTCGACACCGCTGGCGAGATCGAGTACACTTCGAGTCTGTGATTCGGGAAGGACTAGAAAAAAGGTGAGGAGCGATAGGACAAGGGCGCGGGCAAGTTGAGACTTGGATGCTCTCATGGTCGCGAACGCGAGGCGAATGTCTCGGTCAGCAACCAGTCGGACTGGGTATGGTCAGTTATGGAGCGCGATACCAACGCGACTGTGTTGCTGAAGGAAGATGCAGCCTCTATGCGATAAACAACATCCGACCTGTCCGCCGGCATTCACATTTTTGCGAGAGACTCTTGCCGAGTTCAGGTTTGCCATTAAGCGAGCAGAGTAACGGCCGTCTTCATCCTCCCGCCCCCCGCTGCAATAAAGTTGTCCCCTACGATCCACCGCGATTCTCGGCTAGCCTGCAATTTATCTCCCATGCACTGCACTACTTTTCAAAACATTTCCACCGCTCCCCTTTGTGATAATTAGGGTTCAGGAAAATTACTCTTCCCTCTTTATGGTCTCAAACCAGAAAATATTTCCTTTCCTATTCTCAATTTAGTTTACATACAAAAAAATGTAAATATTGATACGAAATGTTAATATTGATTCAAGGTTCTTCATGGACCTGTCATTTCGATTTTTCGGTCCATTCTGAATGTTGTTTTCGTATGTAGGTTACTCTTCTTTTCTTTCGAGATAAATGAAACGGTTAGGAAGCTCACTGAGCCGTGAAATCTTAACGTCATTTTACACGCGCAGTTGCGAGGAAAGTCACTCATAAACGCTTTTTAGCATAACAATAAATTACGCTACGATCTTTTAAATGTCTTAATGACTTGTTTGAATAGTTCTAAGCTAATAAAGAATCTCGGCTGCGAGGAAACTCTCATAACGGAATAGTAAACGAGTCTTTTTCTCCAAATAAAAAGCGAGAAGAAGAAGAAAGAAAGAAACTTGGAGGATATTCCTCACGCCTATCATGTTAAAATAACAGTCAATTTATTATTTATTCTCGCAGCTACTTTATGTTTCGCCTTTTCGTTTAAAATATTTATTTTAAAGGATCGAATTTTTTTTTTATTAATTCTATACTATCTCGTTTCTTTATAGTGCAATCTCGTGTTCCCTGATGCAAAAGGGCTGCAATAATTTTTCGTCCTTGAAGGATGTGAGTGCTGCAAAACCAGTATAGAATATCTCGAGGATTTTCTTTTTCTTAAGCCCAGAATAGAAGAGTCGCTTTTGCCAACTTTGCCAACAATCCGTAACCGCGAACAGAATCAAAAACGTGAAAATTTGTCCTTTTTCCAGATTTTCATTTCAGAAATTCATTTCATTTTCTAAATTAGAAAATTTTATATCATTATCCTTTTTTTGATTTTGAATTTATCCGAATGGAAATGTTTCAAAAAACGTTTTAATTTGAGAAAAAATTTAGTCACTGTTTCTTAAAAATTCGGAATATAAATCTAACGATTTAGACTTGTAGTAGGAATAAAAAAAATGTTTTCTTTTCTACAGAAACCTGTTCAATTTTCTGTGAGTTTTATTTGTAAAGATGGCGAAGGTATAATCTCCCTCTCCCCTTGACCACTGTCTTTGCAGAGTCATACTGTGAACTCGATGGGATGAACAGTCGGTGCAATAAACTTGCCACATGTTTTTCATTTTTTTTTTGTTGTCTTTATTCTACTGCTTGGTTCTTCAAGGTTCTTAACGACTGTCTGGATAACAAGAGTCGACTAGACTATGTTGCCAAGAAATAAAAGTAGATCGGGGTTTAAAGGTTTTTTTAATAACGAAATGTACTCTCAAAATTTTTTTCGCAAATATTTTTCCAGAAAAAAAATTAATTACTTTCAAAAAATAAGTTTCTAATTAACAGAGGCTGAAAATTATTTTTCGTACTTGTTCCATAGTTTATAAAAACTAGAGAAAAAAATTGACATGTTTCCAAGATTTCTTTACTCTTTCCATGTTTTTAAACAGTACATTTAAATTCCAAAATAAATTAATTAGTTTTCATTTTCAAAAAGTGGAATATAAAATAAATTAGGCTATTACATAATTTAATAAACAAGAAAAATTTATCAAGCCTATAAATCTTGTAAAATTAATTTAATACTGAAAAACTGAAATCAGGTCTCGGTTTTGTAAAACCGTTACTCCATAGAGGAACTGAATAGTTTAATTCAAGTTTCTTGATTTACACGCAATTTAAAAGTTTTTAAAAACATACCCACAGATATAAACTTTTTTTCATAAGGCAAATTAATTGGAGTTGACAAATGATGTAATAATTTAATTAACGAAAAAGAAACAATTTTATAGAAAAAAATTATATTAAGTAAATAAATTTTTTCGATTTCTGAAAATCGTAAATGGAAAAATTTGTAAATTCCAAAAATCGAGAAAATTAATTTATCAAATATTTTTACTAATATTGAATTCACTAAGTATCGAAAACATATTTAAAAATCAGTCAATTGGTAACAATTATAACAGTTGCTTCTTAGAAAAATAATTGTATTATTTAAAAATAAAAATTATTAATTAGTTTTTATAATACATCTGCGAAAAAAATAAATATCAAAGAAAGAAGATTTAATCACATAAATCGTTTAATGAATAATCATTTATGATAATTAATTCAGGTAACAGTATCTAATGATTATAATTCATAAATCGTGCCTCTTCCGTGAATGTAGTTTAGTTTGACTTTCATTTATTTGCTCAAAAGCAACACGTGTTATAAGAGGGAAAATGTTTGCTTTAAAATTCTTAGCTTGATTTTTGGATTAATATAAAAAATATTTTTTTGTTCGAAATACGGATATTAGATGAGAAATTTATAACATATAATTATTACTGTTAAGGGAAAATTTAATTATGGAATTATGCCGTAATTGTAGGTCCCATACAAATCTAATTTAGTTATTGGAAAAATGGGTCTGTCCATTTTATTAAAATTAATATAGTTACCACTTCAGATTTATCCCTTTGTCATTTTAATTGGAACTAAAATTAACCTTATAAGCTCAATTTATAATTCTTGTTGGAAATTTTTAAATACGAACAATTTTTTTAAATAGTTTCAACAGGTTTGACGGTACTTAAAATAATTTAAAAGGTTTTCAACTGAATTTAAAATGTATTAATGTATAAAATGTATTAATAAAAATAATTGTCTAAAATGCATTATAAGTAAAATAACTAAAAATTTAGTTAAAGGAATGAAATTTTTTGAAATTAAAAAATACAGTGTTACAGTCAATTGAAAAAATAGTATTATTTTTCAACTGCATAAGAAATAGTAAAATTAACTACATTAAAACAATGCTTAAGGAAAAAAATAATTCAACTACTTTTTACTTAACTGATCAACGATAGAATTTTTTAGATAAATTTTCCTCAGTGTAAGAATCTGATGTTTGTCGTTAATCGAGAAAGTGAATAATTAGTTTTTTTATCGTTTCCCGATATTTTTTTAGAAAGTCTTTGAGAGTGGGCCCAGTTTTTGATGAAAAATTAGGCCCTTCACGACGAAGTGAAGAAGACAGTCAGCTGCGTAGGGGACAGGAACGCGCCATGCGCAAAGACTCGTCGAATCGTTCCGGCGCCTCGTCCCGAAGCGAATGCGAAGTTTAAATTGAACCGGCCAACGAAACGCACGGGGTCCGTCGTAAGTCCCGTCAATTTGCATTTATCGACCGTGTGTGAGGCTCATTTCAAAACTATTTTTATCCCCCTTCAGCTTCTTTTTCTTATTCTTCTTCTTTGAGTTTCTTTTAGTTCCCTTTAATTTCTCCCGTTCATTCAAGGCCTCTCTATCTCTTTCTTCGTTTCTCGTCTTTTCTTCAACTTGTTCCATAAATGAGCCAGTAAGGGTGCGCGGCAAAAAATGAACCGGATCGGCTGGTTTGTCGTCTGCTTGGTACTTGTATCTGCAATTCCAGCATTCTCAAAGAATGAATCGACAATTATTGAAGATAATCAATTTTCAAAGAATGAGACGTTCTTGAAACCAAATGTACAGTCTGATGTGTCGTTGCTTGGTCAGATTTTTGACCAAATTTTCGGCTGGCTCACGGGCGTGGACGTTCAAGGTCAGTTTGTACTTTTTCTTCAGATATCACATGCAGCGTCTGAACTTGAAGAAATGTTGCCAGTGTTGGCAATATTTCTTCAATTTTAGCTTCTGTGGTGGTTATTGCTTGCTATAATTAATAATCCGATTTTTAATTTTTACAGTATACATTATTAATATTTTTTTAACTCCATAAACATGATTATCAGAAATTAAAGACATTTTTATTCATTATATTTTTTATACAATTATTCATTATATTTTTTATGCAATTATTTTTTAATTATTTTTTATAGGTAATTAGTAAAGAAATTTAATTAAAATAAAATTTTATTCATTAGCAAAAGAATTATTAAATTTTCTTAAAAAATTTTGTTTAACAAATAAAGAAGGAATCTGACGTATAGTCAAATAAAAAGTTAGTTCAATGTCATAATTTTGTATAATTTAAAAGAAAAACAAATTTAAATATCATAGTAAATTAAGAAAATGTAAACATAATTTCATTTATTTATAAAAGGTTGAAAAAATGTAATTAGATAAAATTTAAATTACTTAAATTAATTTTAAATTTAATTTTAAATTTAATTTTAAATTAATTAAAAATCAATTAAAATTAAAATAATTTTAAATAATTAAAATTATTATTTCTTTGAGTATTAATTTCTTTTAATGTCGTGAATTATTAATTTGTAATAAACGTATTTAAAATTATTAATAAAATTGAAATAATTGTGTTTCAAAATATTAAAATTTTATAATAATTTTATTATGTTTGAGTAAAAATAAAATTATTTAATAAATTGTGTCTAAACTTTTATTTCAAAAAAGTGAACACGTAATTGAAATTAAGAATAAATATATCGTTAAACCTTCTAATATATTTTTTTATCAGAATTCACATTTTTCTTGAAAGTATCAAACTTCTACTAAAGTGAATCAATTCGATACCAAAATGTGAATCAAATAAAAAATTTATCTAAATTTTAATTGATTTAATTAATTTTAATTGATCTAAATTTTTGTATTCAATTAATACACTTTAGTATTAATGTGATACTTTCAAAAAAAGTGTATAAATATATAGAATATTATTAAAAAATGTGTTCTGAGAAAATTAAAAAAATTTTATTTTTAATACAACGAGAGTTTTTAATAACATACATTTGATAAAAGGAAGTGGTTGATAAAAAAAATAATGCAAATTTTTTTCTCAAGGGTGAGGGAGGGAAAAAATTTATATAAATTTATGTATAAGACTCGTGACTGAGGTTTTAAGATTGGTATTTGGGCCAACATTGTCCGGCCCATCGTTAGACGGTGATCACCGTTACTGAAAGTTTTACGATCGTCTTTGCATTGCGCGAAAGAACGTTTTCATTTTGCAAGGTTATTTGCAGTATATTCACTGAATTATGCGGAATAGTTAATTTCATTAGTTTGAGAAAAAGCGAATTACCAATGAAATTAATTCTCTCCGTGTAAAATAATTTTTAACGATCTCTCAGTTAGAATCAATTCACGTTCGTCAGATTGTGGGTCACAGTCACGATCACACCTCGGAAGAAAGTGTGCGACGAGGCAGATACACAAATTAAATTTCTGGTTTTTGTTTACTCTTTCCGGAATTCGAAATTAGGGAAATTTGAAATTTTACGTATACTCTAAAAAATACAATAAAAGTTTTGTAATATTAAAACAAATCAATTTTAACAATTTCTATAATACCTTCATTATAGTAAATTTAAATAAATATATTTTTTAAAAATAGAATAAATTTTCCAGTTGAATAAATAAATAAAAGTTGAAGTATAAATAAGATAATTATGGAAATTTCTCATTGGATTTGTTTTATTATTTTGTATTTTTTTTATTACTTATTTTTTTTTATTATGTATTTTTTACTTTGAATATAACGCATTTGGATTTGAATTTATTATTAAAGAAGGAAAAATTGTTAAATTGTTGATTTTTTTTGCAGAAAATGTCGATAGCAGGCAAGGTCGAACTTTTGGACAAAAACGAATTCAATTCATGATGTTGGCCCCGATGATGTACAAAATGGGAGTAATGATGACTATGTTGATGGTACTGACCGTGATTTCCACGAAAGGACTTCTGATTGGTATGTTTATTAGCAGCGTAAACATAACTATTTCTATCAGTCATTAATAATTTGTTTTTAGAAAGTAGATCTGGCTTAAATTTTAATCACTGAATTTTCAGAACGAAAGTCGAGCGACTTTTTCAAGCATATTCCTGCCGACAAAAAAAAATTAACGGTTCCGATTGTTTCCGATTGAAACGCGTGAATTTATCTTTACTTCTCGCGTTTATTAGTTTGCTCTAGAAATATCAATGTTATGATTTAATTAGTAGTCTAATTTATTCTTTAGGCGCATTCTTAATTAATTTGTGCTTCAAGTTTTTAAAAAAAACTGCTTCAACTTATGAGCATAAAAACATTGAAAGCTGTAAAGGTATTGCCAAACTGAACAATGGCACTAAATTTGATAAAATTAATAAAATTAAAAAATTTATAATATTTATAATTTATAAAATTAATTATTATAGTTAATAATTTTTTTTCAAAATTATACCAACCTAAAAATTCGATTTTCTGGAAAACGTAATTTTGAGTAACTTGAAGCACAATTTACTGAATTTGATACTGATCTCAAAATGAGTTGCAACAAAAGTGACTCTAGAGGTTTTTTCTGTTATTTGTAAATATTTGAAAGTAGATCTTTAAAAATCAGAGTTTTTTAAGAAAAAAACTGTAATTTCCAGGTGCTATTCTGCTGATTCTGAAGTTGAGCAGCTTCTTAGCGAAATTTTACGTCGGTTGGCAACCACAAGGTCACGGGCAAATCTGGCCTCACCAACAACCAGTTCACGTTCATGTTCATGGACAACAAGCCCACCATCAAGCTTACAGTGCCTGGCCACCCGACAGTGATACAATTAGTCCAGATGAGCATTATTACTACAAAGGATAGAATTTTAACATTGAGAAGGATTCTAAAGTGCTTTTCCTCTCAAAATTAATAACTAAACTTTTTTGACGATTACAAGTTCAAAAATTGTCATTAGTTGAAGAAAATTATTTTTTTAACAAGTCTCACAATTAGAACAGAGTTTAAACTTTAGGATCCTTTAACAAGTCTTAAAATTGATCATTAGATAGCTAATTAATCAGTGCCAAAATAGTTCAGGAACTATTTATTACTCGAAACAAGTCCTACCAAAATCTCAACTTTTAAATATTAATAATTTATTTCACCACTCGAAACATTAAAATTAATAATTTAATTTTTATTTATTTTTTGTAATTTTTAAAAGAAAAATTAAGGAACTAAAGATTTGAATTCGTTTTCCGAATCGATTTGTTTCGTTACTTTTTGATTTTTTAGTTCTGAATGTCCAGAAGGAGAAAAATCGAAAATTACAAAATAAATGATTGAGAGTCAAAACAAATATAAATTTTTAGGAGTCCTTTCAATTTAAATTTAATTTAATTAAATTAATTAATAATTAATACAATTAATTAATTAATTAATTTAATTTAATTTATTTTATTTTATTTATTTAATTTTTTTTATTTATTTAATTTATTTAATTTTTTTATTTATTTAATTCTTTTTATTTATTTAATTTTTTTTATTTATTTAATTTATTTTATTTCAAATAAAAATAATACGGAAACATTTAATTCATTGATTAATTTCCAATTGTGGAAATCAATTTAATTTTCCTCTTAAAAGTTTATAAAACAATTCTCTAAATGTGCACAATATTTTCTTGTTTCATTTTTGCAAAGAATGGAAAAAACTACAGTATTATATAGACATATAAACATTGCTCGTTCATAAATTTAGTGATAATATTTAACACATATAAATGCCATAGTATTATTTAGGAATGAAAATAGATAGAAAAGGAATCGTTAAACTTTTATGAGTCATGAAATTGTAGACAAAAAAATATTTTTTACTATACTTTGACGCGGCGCAACTTTACGAGAAGTTTTTTATATTTTATTCAAATCATAATGTTTCTTTTTTTATTTACGAAATGTTATTCGTCGCTTGTAAAAAGCATGAATCGATTTTTTCATTCATAAATATTCCATTACGATCACTTTATTCTTGGAATATTGAAAAATAATTATTTAGCAGTTTATTGAATGGGTTTGAAAAAAACAATGTTAATGGTATTTAATATTTGCAAATAGTAACATTATTGATGTTCAACAATATTGGAGATTTTTTCTAATCTCGAAAATCGGAAATAAACTTTTGGATAGTTGCTTTTTTCAGACCAGATATTCTTTTTCGGATATTATTTTAGACAGGATATTTTTTGTGACCAAGTTTATTAAGCAACAAAGCCAAAGCGACTAGATAATTTTTTTTACATACATTGTAATACTCCTAAGGCATTATTGTTAAATAATATTTTCGTTAAATTAAGTTAAACCTTTATTTAAAATGTAGATTTTATAATTAATAAATATATTTGTTATTTTATAAATTAGTGATAATATCTTGAATAACTTTTTGGACTTGGAAAAATATTTATTAATATTATTAATTATTTTGTTTGTTAACTTAAAAAATTGTTTCGGAAAAGCTCTTCAATTAAAAAAAGCTCCGAATTCATGAAAAAAGCCCAAATTTTGATAGTAATCCCCAAAAATTGTTTTAAAAAAAGTGTCAAGTTCCAAAACCGTCATTTTCAAGATACAATTTTTTTTCTAAATTAGAAATAATTCCAAAAAAAAATTGATTCGGAAAACAATAATTATTTCCCTTGTTTACCGATCGAATACCATTACTTCTATATCCGGTGACATTTCTCTCCCAATGAAACATCGCCTTTCCTACAATAATAATTGTTTTACTTATATTTTTCATTCAATTACACGAAGGCTATAATTTAACGCTTCTCATACATGAATCGGAAAAGTGTGTTAAAAATAAAAACGTCAAGTTAATTATTGCGATGGTTTAAAGTTGTTATCGACAAGATGCAGAGTGCATCTCAAGTTCAGAGCGTGGAATTCTTTTTGCTTGGCTACTCATCCGGAAGCTGCATGGGGAACCGCTATTATATAAAATGAAATAAAATAGAGTGCAATCTCTCCTGTACGAGATACCTAGTTTTCTGAGTGGGGCTTAACAAAATAAATAAAAATCTTATTCCTTTGCTTCGTCCTAGTCACAAACAGTACTCGCTCTTCATCACTAGCAGAATAGATTTTATCAAAGTCGTTAAAATAGTCATGGATCAAAGTTTCCACTAACTCATTTCAAATCATTGAGCATTCATTACCGAATAAATAGAATTTGCCCCTTTGAAAATTAATCCACGTAAACATTTATTTAATATTTGACAAAAACTATTAAAATCTAATATTGAGAAAAAATATTGAAATCTAATATTGAGAAAAAATATTAAAATCTAATATTGAGGGAAAAAAATGTAATATTGAGAAAAAATATAAAAATATAATATTGAGAAAATATATAAAAATTTAATATTAATATTTAAAAAACTTAACAAAAGAAAGTAAACCTAAAAGCAAATTAAAATTATAATTCACTAAATGAAGAGTGATTTAAAATATATTTATTTAAGTCCATGAGTTGATGATTTAGTGCCAAGAGAAACGGTGTGGAAAAAAATGATTTTTGAAAAATTGTTTCTACGATTATTGTTGGTTAGCAAAAGTGATTAAAATGGATAGACGGAAAAATTTAATTTACTTTTTGTTATCATCCGCCATTTTGGAAATTGTAGCCGGTCAAGTGTACAATTCAAGTTTAGCTAAAAATTTACCGAACAATGAGAAATTTCTTATGGTGACTCCGGGGATTAAAATGCAATTTAAAAATAGAGATTTGAACATTCAATTTTCATTTCGAGACTTCTTTTCACGTAAGTCACAAGTGCAAACTAATAACTAACTTAATAATTAAAATAGTTAATGATATTGTTCTGTTTACTATTTTGCAAACTAAACAATTTTATATTTTTAAATATTAACATCCATTTTTTAATAATTTCAGGTTCAAAATTTAAAAAAATTATTAACTACACAATTAACTATTTTTTCGCAAGAATATATAATTTAAAACAATTTTAATAAGAAAATAATTCAATTATTTTTATAAACAGTAAAATTCACCACTGGAGTTCAATTATTTTGAAACCAATTTTAATAAAATTTCATGAAAAAATTCAATTATTAAAAAAATTGAATTTTTTATTTTTTAATGAAAGTCATTTCATAAAATTGTAGGTATTAAAATGAATTGAATTTTTGACAAAATTTTACTAGTCCCAAATATAATGGAATTTTTTCCAAGAATTTATTAAAATTTTAGAAAATAATTATTAATAATTGAATTTTAATTGAATTGATTTTAATTGAAATTTTACTCGTTCTAAATATAATTGAATTTTTTCAAAGAATTTATTAAAATTTTAGAAAATAATTATTAATAATTGAATTCTTTTGACAAATTTTATAACGAATGAAGAAAAAAATTTAATTCTTTCAAAAAAACGTAATTTGCTTAATATAATTGAATTTTTGCAAACATTTTACTAAAAAAATAGTAATTGAATTGTTACGAAAAGTTTATTAAAATTTTTGAAAATAATTTAACACTTTTGACAAGTTTTATAAAGAAATTAAGAAAGACTTTACGAAATTTTTTAAATATAATTACAATGTTTGCAATTTTTTTGCAAAGATTTTATTATTTAGAAAAAATAAATTGTTTCAAAGGATTAATTTAAATTTTCGAAAATAATTGAATTCTTTCGTGAAATTGAAAAATTGACAAAATTTATTGAATGTAATTGAATTTTTGCATAGATTTTACTATTTATAATTGTAATTGAATTGTTTTGAAGGATTTATTAAAATTTTAGAAAATAATTAAATTCTTTCATGAAATTAAAAAAATTTACAAAATTTGTTGAATATAATTGAATGTTTGCATAGATTTTACTATTTATAATTGTAATTGAATTGTTTCGAAGAATTTATTAAAATTTTACAAAATAATTGAATTCTTTCATGAAATTAAACAAATTTACAAAATTTATTGAATATAATTGAATTTTTGCAAAGATTTTACTATTTATAATTGTAATTGAATTGTTTCGAAGGATTTATTAAAACTTTACAAAATAATTGAATTCTTTTATGAAATTAAAAAAATTTACAAAATTTATTGAATATAATTGAATTTTTGCAAAGATTTTACTATTTATAATTATAATTGAATTGTTTCGAAGAATTTATTAAAATTTTAGAAAGTAATTTTATTCTTTCGTGAAATTTTGTCAAAATTTGCTTAAAAATAATTGAATTTTTTCAATAGCTTAACTATTTATAAAAATAATTGAATACTTCCGAAAAATTTTATTATTTATGAAAATAATTTAATTCTACTGATGAATTTGATTAAAATTTTAGAAATTTTGTAATTTACATAATAACTTTTAAATAAAATTCTTGATAAGAATTAGGAAATTTGGATAAATTTTAATAAAAAATTCTTTTGAAAAACTCAAATATTTTTATAAACAAAAAAATTCATCGCAGGAATTCAATTATTTGCAATACAATTTTAATTCAATTTTCACAAAAAATTCAATTATTTGAAAATTTTCTAAATAAAATTCTTGTTAAGAATTAAATTATTTTCAATAATTTTAATAACATTTTTTGAAAAAATTTGATTCTTTTTATAAGTAATAATATTTTTTGCGACAATTCAATTATTTGCAATACAATTTAAATTTTTTCGAAAGAATTCAATTGTTTTAAAAATTGCAAGCTTGTCAGAAGCTTCGATGCTACTTGAACTTGTTAAATTTTTTAATCACAATATCTATAATTAATGTTACAGAATTATTAAAATATTTCTTTTTTATGTTCCTTCGTTAATAGAATCGTAAATATTTATTTGACTGAATTAAATTTATGAAAGTAAAAACATTATTATTAAACGTAACTTGATGTAAAAGGAAAAGTAACTGGCTTTGTTATGACATTCATATCATTTTCCACAGAAACCGTCTCCGAGGGAAGAGGTGGTGGGGGAAGTGGGCCCGCTCCCGCAGGAGGAAGCGGCGGAGCAGGAGGTGGATCTAGCAAGAAAACTGGGCCACTGCAAAAAATTATAAGAGCAATGATGATGATTCCCTTCGCCATGCAAGTAAGTTCTTACGGTAGAAAATTTACATCCTGTCAGAATAAGATGCGAAAACAATTTCTAAAAAAAATCCCCTTTTTATATCCTCCATTATTTTTAATGTCTCTGATATTATAGATTATCACTCTACCAGGTGTTTTGGCGGAAATAAAAATTTCTCTATTCAAGAGTTTAATAATTGCAAAAGTTGCTCTGGTCATGCTAATAATGAATGCTATAAAAATGAGTAAAACTAAAGAAGTCGTCGTGATTCAAAAGTTGCCTCCACCTCAGCAACATGATCACTTTTATCATCCCGACTCGTCGGAATATGAAGAGGAGAATCATGGATTTTTTGGTTGATAATGAAAGAACTGTTTGAAGCTAGAAACAAATTTTTTTAATTTTCATGACGAGGAGTAATTACTGGATAAAAAGGATCGACTGCAATTAATTCTAGTGATTCCAGTGAATATTTTTCAAATGCTCTAAAGTTGTTTTCATTAAGAAATAATTTTTTGCAAAAAGAGTGCGTTTTGCGAGAAAAAGTCAAGAGTCAGAACTGTAGGTCAGTAATGGATTCTGATTCACTTGTCCAATGTTCCACTTTGTTCGTAACGGCATTTCGATCCACTTTAAAATGAATGTGATCGACTCTGTAAACTCTGTTAATTTTTTTCCTTAAAAAAAAGAGATGACAGTTTTTTAAAAATTATTTTTACTTTGAATAATTGAAGAAGCAAAACATCTTTTTTGAGAAAAGCAAGATGACAAACACAAATACAAAAAAAATTTAATGGCTATTGCTATAATGGATTAGGAAAATTTAACATTTAATATGAAAGAAGATGATAAAATGAATTCGTCTGATAAGTACTTAATCATGCTATACTCTGACTCTTGAAAGTGAATCACGAATTTCATTGACTGCTTCCCATTCATTAGTTGAGTATATTAGCAGCTCCCGCAGTCTCTGTCAGATGTAATAAGAAGGAGAAAATAAAAGTATTGATACAACCATGAAATACACAAGTCCTTTCCATTTATATCCATATTCCATAATACCAAGCCTGTTTGGATATCAAGAAACACTTTATTGACATTACAAGGTACAAAGCCTCATTCTGACCTATCACATATGTGTCTAGTATCTGACAATTTATGCCGAGCCTCTATCTTGTTTTTGTATTTTTCTCCTCGAAACACGCGACGTCTCTCATATAAACAAACAGTAGAAAACAAAAGGTCACCGATTTTGATACTAATAAACAATTAGAAAAACATTTTTTATCCTCATAATGTGATACATAATGTGACACAATAATTAAAAATTTTTAATACTGCTACACATTGTAGGATCTGCACCTCTAGATCTATTAATATATTTCATTAATTCATTAATTAATTCATTAATTAATTCATAAATCTTATATTAATCACATATTATTTATTGTATCATATTAATTTATACTTTGTAGAGAATTCACAACCCTTGTAAATAAAAATTGTAAGTAGAAAACAAGTGGGATTTTTTAACACACCTTGCTAATGTTTTCCAAAAAATGCAATCCTTAGCTTTCTCTACAATTGTAGCTATAGTTTATGAAATTTGTTTCCCAATATTAAAAATTACGGTATGTAAATGCTAATATCGGATTTTCGTCCTGGCGTTCGATATTCAAAAAGATTTCGTATTAATTCCATCGATAGTAGAATAACACGACACATGAAGGTGTCAAGCTGCGATAATTAAAGTTCACAGTTCTTATAAGGATGTTTCTTTTAAATCACGATATTGTGAAAGCGAAAGTTGAGGGAGGATTTTTGCCCCATGTGCTTATTGAATCAAAAGAACCTTCATCAGTTACGCGAATGTTTAACTGAGAAGAAGACGTGTGCAAAATTTAGTCCTCAATTTGAAAGAGTCATTTTTGCACACCAACACTGGATCACTTTTGGTTTAATCGACTTTTGCTTTCAAGAGGTGCGTTAAACAAATTTAAATTAATAAATTTAAATTTCAGATCAATTTTCTAGTAGTTATTCTAAATCAGATTATTATTAATGTCACTATAAATATTATTTTTCCAAGAACGCAAACAATTTCGATTATTTAATTTTTTTTTAAATACGAAAAAGAAGCTTTTTACTTGGAATGGCTACAAATTAGCTGAATTTTTACTTACTTCACGAAAAAGTTAAAAGTTTCGCTACTTTTACTATATTGTTAATTTCAGAGCTATTTAGAACTAAAAAATGATTTTTGTTGCCATTATTTACGGATGCCTTGTGGGCCTAATTAACGCAGAAGATGCAAACGAAATTGCAAATGATATCAGACCGTACGAATTCGCATTTAATGTTATTGATTTTCAACATAGATTTGAAAAACAAGGTAAAGTCTTTTAATATTTTCCCAATTTGTAATTTTACTAATTAGTTCCTCACCAAACAAGAATTTTTCAGCATTAAAACTTAAAATTAAGAACTTTAAATTAAGAGCCCAGCATGGTCCAAAAAAGCAGATTTTTAATAATAGTCTTTCTTTCCCTACAGAAAGGTTTTGGTTTTTTTCATTTCAGATGATGTTTTGCATTTTTTAATTACAGAACAAAGATTATAAAATATTCTTTTTTGACTTTTTAAACCATTCATGAATGTTTACTAACTTAAAGAATTTAAAATTTCTTATTTTAACGTATACGGAAATAAATCTTCTTTTTTGGAATTAGTAACACTTTTTCAAATGCATATATTTCGAATTTCTAAAGAAATTTCCTAAA
Organism: Leptopilina drosophilae; assembly: GCA_032873175.1. Classification (NCBI taxonomy): domain Eukaryota; kingdom Metazoa; phylum Arthropoda; class Insecta; order Hymenoptera; family Figitidae; genus Leptopilina; species Leptopilina drosophilae. The sequence goes on along the minus strand of CM065486.1, from coordinate 43,354,196 downwards.
ATTTGTCACTCCTGACGATATTTGAAAGTTATTGACGAGATTTTAATTTTTTATTAACTGCATTTTGTAGATGAAGACGGAATTGTAACTGGGGAGTACGGGTTCATTACGGCTGATGGAATTTATCACGAGACTGGTTATGTGACTGATAAAGAAGGAGATTTTATTATTACAAAAATGAAAAACCGAAAGTTAACATCGAGTAAGTCACTTTTGCTCCTAAACAAGAGTTGTTCAATTCAATAAAAATTAATATCTTCCAAAATAATATTAAATTTGTATCTTTCATTAAATCTCGATTAGATATCAGTTAGTTTTAAATTCGGATTGATTCATTTAAATTAATTTACTAATTTACTATTTTACTATTTACTATTTTACTTTTTGTATTTTACTATTTACTATTTAATCCACTATTTTATACTATATTTATTTGAAAATATATCCAAATTATATCAATTTTAAGAAAAAGATGTCGAGGAGTTCTTCAACGAAAAGCCGGAAGTGGCCGAAAAAGTAATGTCAGCAATCGAACGATCATGCAGCGATTGCAATAATTTGATAAATAAACCAAAAATTGAGGCTGAATCGACTTTCAACAAAACTCCCGGAAAAGAGAAGTTTAATTCAACCCTGAGAACAAAACAGAATTATGTTAATAGTTCGGAAAAACCTGGTGAGTATTCCGCCTGTACAATTCCTAATTTATTTCAATCACTATAAAAGTTTAAAAAGACCAAAAGAAATTTTAAAAATTTACTCTTTTCAGCTATTTTAACGAATCGTAACGAAATAGATAATATTCGTAAAGGGAAATCTATCAACAAGTTTGAATCCCCGGGAGGTAACGTTACTGATCGAAAAAGAGATGATTCAACAGATCTAAAAGATTTGAGGGAGAATTCCACCCAATCGAATAATGCGTCAGCGAAAACGGAGCAGAATCTAAATTACCATTTCAATTATTCCATTCCATCTCACGGCCACAATGAGGACGGTTACCAAAATGGAAGAAAAGATGGCAGTTATCATGCAACAGGAGAAAATGGAGTCGATGTCAAAGTCGAGTACCTGTCAAACGAATTTGGTCATCAGCCGAACATAAGCTTTGTTCCTGGACCAGCGTTGGACCCAAAGGAAGAATCTCTAAAGGGATTCTCCTTCCTTTGGTATAGAAAATAATTTAATAATTCAAAAATTTAATCATACAAGTTTAATCATTTGTTACAAGTTTAATCATTTGAAATTATAATTTAGTAATTTAGTCAGATGATGTTGATTATGGATTTAATCCTAACATTATTATTGAAATCAATATTAATTGATTCAATAATTTTTTCAATCATTTCTCATTAAGCATTTTTTAAGTAAAATAAAAATTAGTGTTTCAAAAATATATAGTTTGCTGTATATAAACTTTAAAGAGTTCAGAGCTTGCGTGTAACTCTAGCGGAAGTGTTGAGATTACATCCTTCAAATAATTAACAGTGACACGCATGCTGCAATTATCATATCTTTCTATGGAGATTACTATTGTTTAACGTGTACTTTTTCCTGGAACAAAAATTAAACATTCTTTCTATCATCCGAAAATAATCAATTCCTGTTCGAATTTTTACTAGTGTTATTACAAATAATAATGAATGTTCTAAGATTTTTAATTTTAATAATTTTTCCACGTAGCTGTATTCTAAAACGTATTTTTAAAAAATAAACGCAATAAATTTCTTTTTTGTACCGTAAAAACTAAGAATGCAGAAGCAAATTTTTTTCTCCTTATTATTGATTACCCACAATTTTTCCACGTCTGCAAAATTATTCTACTAAAGTAATTCAAAAACTGGTAAATTTAATTTTTTTTAATTTAATTTTTCATTTATTATTTAATTTTGCGTATAATTATTTTCTGTCAAACTATGTTTACTGGCGCAGAACGTACGCCGAGTGAAAACGTCTCCCCACTACAAATAAAGAAAACGCTTCTTTGAAGATTATTTTATACCCGCAGCTTCCGAAAGCTTCAGTTCAAATGTTATCTCATTCAGTGTCAGTTTACTGTGTCAGTTTTGTATCATGAAATAGGAGCATAACTTTAATTAATATTAGCTTCGACCTAGAAATTGAAAAGTATTTTAAAAACACGCACAACCGTTGATAATGACAAGGGAGATAAGGCTGAGACTTGTCACTCTTCTTCTCTTTGGTTAGTCCAATATTGTGTTTATTTTTATCGCAATGGAACTTGGCAGACATTGAAGAAGACTTTTTTTCATTTCTTTCTATTTTAAAGGATTTCTTTAAATTTATTTTTAATTTAAACTATACTGTAAAATTCATTAATTTTTCATTGAATGATATTTTTGTGAACGAAACGGAAAAAAATTAAAGGAAAGAAAAAAGAAAATAATTAAAGGAAATAAAAAGAAAATAATTAAAGGAAAGAAAAAAGAAAATAATTAAAGGAAATAAAAAAGAAAATAATTAAAGGAAATAAATAGAAAATAATTAAAGGAAAATAAAGAAAATAATTAAAGGAAATAAAAAAGAAAACAATTAAAGGAAAGAAAAGAGAAAATAATTTTTAACTAACTAAGTAAGGTGATAGTTTTAATTGTCTTGTGCTGAAATTTTTCTTCTCGGTAGTCGTGATTTTGATGCATGTCAACGGTTACAATCCAAAGACAAGTTGGTGGTTCAATACGCACGTGAATCAGATAAAAGAAAAATGTGACGACAAGGGAACGGAATTTTTCACGAAACTTGTGGAGAGTGTGCAGAGATTCAAGGAAATCTGCCAAGGCAAATACGCGAAAATCGAAAAGGAATTTTGGAAATCGTACTCGAATATAACGCTGAAGTACATGCTGCACGAGCACTGCTACAATGATTTAGACATAAGAAACGCCGTGCTAAATATGACCAACAGTGTTCAGCATTGTCTCACGAAAAGTGAACGACTGAAGAAAAATAATAAAAAGATGCTCATGAAGCGAATATTCGACGCAGTCTGCTCTCTTATTGAATTGTGTGAGGAAAGCATTTTTTCCCTTCTTTTCTTAAAAATCATATAATATATTTATACAAAAAATTATTTTAACACCTCAAAACATTTAAAATGATCTGCAATGCTTTCCTTCAGAAATCAGAATTAAAATAATCAGTCTTATTTTTTTCAAAATAACAAATCAGTCATGAAAAACATTAATCAAAAAATTAATTGTTTTAATATTTTTCGTATGAATTTGCAATTAAGAATTCATAAACGTTTTCGATATTTTAGACGTTTTCTTTAATGCCAAAACTGAGTGTGAGGATATTATGAGGAAAAAATCGAGTTTTAATCATTGTTACGAAAAATATCCTAATGTTTGGCCGACTCACAGTTTATGGCCTCTTCCGTTTATTCATCCAAATCAAGTTTGCAAGTAATTATTTACAATTAATTAATTAAAAATTTTTAATATTATTTTTTATAATTTTTATTATTATTTTATATTTTTTTTATTGTTTTTTATTATTTTATATTTTTTTATTATGTTTTATTATTTTTAAAATTTTTTTGTTATTTTATATATTTTTTATTATTTCTATTATTTTTTAGTATTTTTTATTGCTATTTTATATTTTTTTTGTTATTTTATATATTTTTTATTATTTTTATTATTTTATATTATTTTTTATTGCTATTTTATATTTTTTTTGTTATTTTATATATTTTTTATTATTTCTATTATTTTTTAGTATTTTTATTATGTTTTATTATGTTTTATTATGTTTTTTTATTTTTTTTATTATTTTTTATTGTTTTTAATATTTTTTTACTATTTATTAGGATTGCTTTTCTCTATCGCTGAGAAAAATTGACTAATAATGAGTATTTTATATGTTTTAATCAACATTTCAAGTTTTATTTCCTAATCAAAGTATGTTTTTAATTTTAGTGAAAAAAATGGTTTACAAGAATGTCAGTGGGACGTGGTAAGGGATTGTATTAGTTTCACGTGGTACACACACGCATCGTTCAAATCACTGTTGAGCAAAGCATGGTCATCTATATTTTGCACAAATATGATGCACTGAAAAATTGAAACTCTCCCTGTCAGTGTAAAATTGTATCATTTTATCGTATTATGTAATTTAGTAACTTAAATAATAAACCTATTTTTATAATTACTTTTGTCGAACGTTTTTTTTTTTTAATTTTAGTTGCAATTTAACTTTTTTAACTACTAGTTACACTTGCCCCTGTTTGTAGATTGCTAAGTCCACCTAGATGTCGGAGGGGCTTTTACAATTTCCACTCTGTACTCCAACAGCATTGAAACTTTCCTAAAAATTTATTAAATTGACATTGACAATTTAATCTAAATTCATAATTCATTTATTAATAAGATATTTTACTTTCTATTATATTTTACTATTATATTTAATTTTACTATTAAATTTAATTTTACTATTAAATTTAATTTTACTATTAAATTAATTCAATTATTTTTTACAGAAGACACGAAATTTTTTGTCAGGTCTTCTATTTTGAAACAATAAATTTTCATCAAACGAGGACAAGGAAACCTTAAAACTTGACCCAAAGATAAGAAAAACTCGATTCTATTTTTTCTGTCTTAAAAATAAGAAATATACACTTGACCTACTGAACATTAAACGGTTTGTTAATGTTAAATTAAATTTCAACATGTTTTTTTCGTTTTAAATTAGTCATTACTACTTTTTCCTCTTTCGGGCACAAACGGCTAAATATAAAATTGTCTTAATTTTGCTTCTTAAAAACAACAACATGAAAGTAAATTATTTATTATTTATATTAATTCCTTCTCAATGGACATCTTTTTCCATTAGTGCCCCCGTGGATGATGCTAAAAAAATTGTAAGTCCTCTTATCATAATAACTTTGCAATTCTTGTTGTTCTTAAAAAATACGTTGACTGCTTTTTTCTTGTCCATGAATATTTATAAAATAATAATTTTTATAGAAATATTCAGTTCTATAAAACTTTATTCTCCTTTTTTGTTACTAGCAAAATATAGTAAGTGACGACGGTTATAAACTGGAAACACATTCTGTCGAAACTGAAGATGGCTACATTTTAGAAATGCATCGAATTCTCAAAGACACTGAGAATAGTTATAAAAAATATCCAGTTTATGTGAAACATGGTCTTGGCGAAAGTTCAGTATTATTTTTACTGTCGGGTCCGAATCGAGCTTTAGGTATGGGACAATCGCAATTGGAAAAATTAAAATATCTTTAGTGCAATTTACTGAACTTGCTAACCAGAAACATTAATTCTAGAGTTAAAAAATTATCGTCAAGAAATAAAAAATTTTGTTTCTAGCTTATTTACTAGTTGACAAAGGATATGACGTGTGGCTTGGAAATAGTCGAGGAAATATGTTCAGTAAAAACCACTCCACCCTCTTGGCAACAAGTTTTGGTTTTTGGAACTTCAGGTAAGACAAAATTGATGATAAATGAATGTTAACAGAAATAAATTAACTACAAAAAAAATTTTTAAAATTAACCACACATTAAATTAACTTGACTAAATAACTAACTAACTATCTAACTAAATAAACAAATAAATAACTAAATAAATAAATACATTAATTAATTAATTAATTAATTAATTATCTTTTGCACAAAGTTGGCACGAGATTGGCCTTTATGACGACTCAGCAATGATGGACCACATTTTGCAACGAACAGAAAGCAAAAAGTTGTTTTACATTTGCCACTCGCAGGGATGCACCGAACTCTTTGTTCTTCTATCACTTAGACCAGAATATAATGAAAAAATACAATTAGCTGTAAATTTAGCCCCAGCAGTATTTATGGAACACTTGTCTGGAATTTCAGGCCTAGGATCTCCGTTTTCTCACATTGGTTCTGTAATCTATTTAGCAATTAAATTAACAATCATCAGTATGTTTTCAATTTTCTTTAAAGTTTTTTCTTTACATCTTTTTAGTACATTTTTGAAAAATTTGGCCACGTGGATGCACTGGACGGTTCGACCTGGCTCAGAATTGTGACAAATTTCTTTTGTGCCAAGGACATGATTACTCAGCCAATTTGCAGATTGGTCTTGAATTCCGTAGAGGGATTCAGTTCCTTTAAGAAAGATGCAGTAAATAGTTTTTTTGTCCTAACAAAGTGTAGCATAAATTTTTAATATAAACAAAAATAAATAAAAAAATTTTAAATACTACACTCATTATTTTTTAAACGAAACTAATTTTAGTTACGAATATACGAATTAACTGGAATGAAAATTTTGCAGAATATTTTAAACAAGTTTCTAATCTATTTTCCATCTGGAGGGTCGACGAAGCAACTTTTTCACTATGGATTTGGAGCGCATTCTCCTGGTAAATTATTAAAAAAGAAAATACTTGGTAATACTAAAAAGTATTGAATCCGGAATTTAATATTTTGTTTTTTTTTAAATGAAGTCGATTTTTTTAGCTGAATTCCGACAGTACGATTACGGACGTAAGATTAATGAAAAAGTGTATAATTCGAGACTGCCACCCAAGTATTCTTTAGAAAAGGCAACTTTACCAGTAGCAATATTTTATGGCTCAAGGGATTTTCTAGCCATGCCTAAGGTAACAAATTTGTTTACTAATAATAAATTTTACAATGTACAAATTAACAATTTTTCCCTAGGACGTTGGCTTATTGATCAAAGTACTTCCGAATGTAATTTACAGTAAATTAATTAAAGGTTATAGTCATTTCGATTTTTTAATTGGAATCAATGTACGAGGCAAAGTTTACGAAAAAACTTTAGAACTAATCGAAAGATACGAAAGAAGTTAATGAACTGAAAAATTAATTTAATAACTTAATTCCACACGGTGTTATATTTAATTATTTCGATCAAAAATATTCGGATATATTATTATTGATACTATTAGTTATTCGGATATTGTTGCTTCTGTTATTGGTACGTAACTGAAAGAATTAAAATATTAAATTGAATATAGAATTTGTTTATTTGTTCAAAAAAACCTTTTAAATAAAGAAAAATTGAAGAATACATTTGAATGGAAATAGAATAATTATTGGTCTTAGTATTCATTGAACCCTTCGTCATTATTAATATCACTATTTATTAATAATTTAATAATTAGTAGGTACAATGAATGTAATTCATTTGAATGTTTTCATTTGAAAAGTATCAATGATTTGCAAACAGTTGCAGAATTCTATTATACACTAGCTTTTTGATGTCTGCACGTAAGAAGTAACCTAAATGATTAAAGCTTTTAAGATACGTTCCTTCAATTACATTAGGTATCATCTTTGAGAATTGTCGAACATCCTAAAGAGAGTACGAAAAAAAAATTAATATTTTCATGTTTAATTAAATTTTCAAGTATCAGAAATACCTTTACAGGTCCCATGTTATCATTTTCTCCGTAAAATACTGCAACTGGTAAAGTCGCCTTCCTGAGAGGATACTCTGGAGGCATTGTCGAATTGTAAATTTCTCTATTCCTACAATCTCCATAGTCGAATTGTCTAAATGTGCCTTTATATAAAATCAATAAATCAAAAGTGAAAAAATTCAGCTCCTTTTTAAATTCTCTTTCGACAAACGGAATAATGGAGAAATATATTAAAGAAACAAACCTGGATAAAAGTACAGGAAACCATAATGAATTATTTCCTTAATGGACGTTCCAGCGGGATAAACTTCCAAATATTGAGACAATAAATTCTAAATAAGGAAAATTTTGTTTTAAATTCTTAACTGTAGAGAGATCTTTATTAATTTTTTGCCTTCGCAATAAAAATTTATTCTTATTGCAATGAATAATAATTGTAGTCAATTAGACTATTTTTTAATAATAGTTATGTTTGATATTTTAATAGTTACTATTTGATTAATAGTTATGTTACTCACATTATCTGTTGCAAACCAATCAAATCCATGTATGAGAGATACTATTATGTAACAAATGTATTGCGTGAAGGATCCTCTTCTGCACACGAAACGAGTTATGAGGGTTGTAATGAAATTTGTATCCAACACTTTTATGTAACCCAGACGACCGAAAACTTCCTAAAATTAAAATTATCGTAAAGCATCTTTCAAAAATTGGAGACAAGAAGCAAAAAATTAATTTGATCCAACTCTTACCTGGAGTAAATACGAAAACATAAAAATTGATTTTAATGCAATAGGTGCGTGGCCATAAAGTACCGCCGGCGATAAATTAACTGATAATTTAATTTTCTGATTATATTCCGGTCGGAGTGACGCCATGACAAACAATTCCGAACATCCCTCTGAATGACACACGTGGAATAATCTTTTTTCTTTAGTTTCCTTCAAAATAAAGTCTATCATTGCTGGATGATCGTACAAACCAATGTCGTGGAAACTGTTGAATAGAAAAACTGGTAATACTTGTAATGACACGTTGTAAATAATTTGTGTGTAAGAAATTAAGAATTATTGAAAAAAGAAAAAAAAAATAAAAATACTCGAAAATACTTTACCTGAAATTCCAAAATTTGAATCCATAGGAAACAAGTGTTTTGTGCTTTCTGCTAAATCTGTTTCCTCGATGATTACCCAACCAAACGTCATAACCATTATCAGCTAGAATGTAAGCTACAGGCAAAGTTTATTTTTAATACACTTGTCAGACAGCTTTATGCAAATGAAAAAGAATTTACCCAAAGACTGATTTGTTTCAGCGAATAAGAACGCGGCCGAACTATCGGCCAGGCCGTGATTTATCAAAACAACAGGTTTTTGCAAATTGGATCCACCGACTGCTGTGGAATTTCCTCTGCCACCTGATATTCGATGCAATTCGAGAATGTATCCGTCTTTTGTGTCAACATTATAGGCTTTAAAGGGATAACCACGTCCGGTTACAAAATTTCTCTAATAATATTTTTATTTCTGTTAATAATTCTCTAATAATATTTTTATTTCTGTAAATAATTCTCTAATAATATTTTGATTTCTGTTAATAATTCTCTAATAATATTTTGATTTCTGTTAATTTGAAAATTGTGAAAAAAGAGAGTGTTTCAAAATTTTTAATTCTTGAGCACTTACTATATACACAGTGGCATCTTCATGAGAATTAACGACACAAATAATTAAGATGAAGGCGACACTTAATGGCCACGAGTTCTTCATAATTTTTTGACGCCCTAGTGAGTTATTTGTTTCCTAGGACAAGACTAGAAAAAAATCGAACGCAGTTATCGCCAGGAAGTTTTAGATAGTGTTACATTTACCAACACATATTGTTGCATTGACACGTGAAAAGTGTATATAAACAAACACAAGGAAAATAAAAAAATTATTATCATCAAAGCATGCAATGCTCATTTAGTTAAATAGTTTGCGAAAAGAGTAGGGAAGCGTTATCCAAAAACTTGAAAAGGCAATTTCACAAATTAAAAACTGATTATGGCTTTTTACACAATACACACTTTTCAGTATTTAAAATAACCGATGTCATATTGATTGTAAATTAATTTATTAATCAATGCCTTTTGAAAGATTCCACAAAATACAAAATACAGAATATTCTACAAAATATTCGGGTCAAGTCCTAATGAGATTTAAATTGTCACAGTAAATTAATTCAAGTGCCATATTAAAGCGATGTTTTATTATAACTTTCAAGTTGTCGTCGCACTTTATTCGTCTATCGATTCTGCAAACACCAGCATTGATAAAGTCACTACGAAAAGGAAAATTATAAATTTACAACACGTTTGGTACTTTTTATTTTTTAAGCGAATACCAAGAAAGCTTTTTAACAAACCTGCATTCCTTTCTTGAATAGCTAATTGGAATCGGCTCGAGAGTGTAAACAGTTCGATAATTTGGATAAGCCAAAGAACATTCATCAGTTGGTGAATGAAGTGAGGCCATGGATTCTGCTAAACACTCTGGTTGTGTGTACAATGCTCGTTCTTCAAAATCAAATAATTTCAATTGTTCATTTTTAAATTTTCAAATTCACTTATTTTTATAAAATAAAAACATACCGAATTCTAATTGAAGGCACACGCCGATCAACATGTTCTCCAAAACAACTCTTTCTTCATCCTTTCTTAACCGAGTGTCCCCATTGAGACAGTTCTGAACACTTTGAAGCAATTCGCCTAATGCGTCTCTCATTTCCGGTCTTCTCATACAAATTCGATTAAGCCAGTAAATTGACTCGTGATCGCCTTCGGCAGGTGATCCTAAACTGACGGCATTTAATTCCCCCAACAAATTGTTTCGATAACTTCTAAATAACTTGAGATTCAGTAAAATCTGATCGAACATGAAACTTCCTCCATTATAATAACACTGTTCAATTAGTTCATTTAACGTCACGTTGAAGCGTTCCCTTTGACCTGATGAACAATCGGCGAAAACTGTAAACGTAAATTTAAAACAAATTAATTTTCAATTAAAGAATTTTAAAACAAATTTATTATTAACAACCTTTAGAACCTTTTTTTAATCTTTAGAAAAACAGTCACTGAACAATAACTTACTGATAAAAACTCCGAGAATGAAATATAATTTCAACATTGTAAAATTTCTTCTTGAAACAACTCTTCTACAAGTGAGATTTTAACTGAGGTTCAAGACCAGTCGATAAGTTCTTTTATAAACATTGGACCGGATTTTAACCTCTCTGGGCGTGATTCCTCAAGGTGACTTAAACCTTCGAAGGTCAAACGGAACTCATTGAATTTTCAGCCCCTTTCTAATAGAGGTGAGGTCAATAAAAAATAATATGCGATTCAAAAAAATATGTTTGTCAACAGTTTACAAAATATCATGACAAATACGAATAAATTTAAGTTTTAGCAACTTAATAATAAAATCTAAACTAGGACCTCGCTCTGAATGTCGAGTAATTAATTCCAGTTTTTTCTCATTTACATTAGGATGTGGCATTAACCGAATAAAAATTAAACCAGTTTTGTTACCATTTTTTCTTCACTATAAATGTTTGTCAATTTAAATAAAAATACTGATTTTAAAAGTACAACTTATGTATTAAATTAATTTCTATATTTATTGCAAAATGTTCTAAAAAATAAAAGTTTCTTATTAAATAAAAGATTAAATAGCTAATGTTTTAAACAGTAGTTAAAAACGATGTTTTATTCCAAAAGCATATAATCACATCCATCATATTTTAAATCGCCATTGAGTATTGATTTAAGTTGAGGTTTTGCCAAAGAACCGCATTCTTTTACAGCATCTAATTGACACATTTTTGTTTTGAAGAACGAGCTGTAAGAGAAATTATATCATTATAGTAGAGAAAATTGTGTTTCATTTAAAATCATATTACAGTAAATAAATAACGAAAATTACCTGCAGATTTCTGGCGATCTCATAGCTGCTAGATGTATATTGCCCAAGAATTCATTCATTGGAGAAAATAGTTTACACATATTCATATCCAACGTTACGTCAGGTGTCAGGCAGAGGTTATATTTACTATGGAATAGACCTGTGGAGGAACATTTTAACGTGGTAATAAATACTTGAAAAAATAATCACGAATGTAATTTACCTAGTTTAACACTGTATGAACAAATGTTATCAATGCTTTGTTTTAGGAGTTTCGTCTTTTGCTCCAATGTGGGTCGTTCATCTTCCGAAAGACAGAGTTCCACTGTTTCATAAATGATTTTTAGAGAGTTTTTGAATATGGGCTGTTCGACGCAAGATGCCTGAATATTAGAAACCAACCTCTCAGTGACATTATAATTGGAGAATTTTGAAGCAAAATGGCTTACAATAACTACATATTGTGTTTTGTTATTACTTATGTCTTCTGATATCTTTGAAATACGGTTCTTAATGATCTCGAAAGGTACATTTGCATTCCTATTGCACTTTTCTTCAAAACTTTCGTCAGTTATGTTCAAACGGATAAACTCGTCAATTTCTCTTTTTCTCCGTTTTATTGTTATTTTTTCCGGAATCACTGAGACGTTTTGGCAACCATAGAATGTGTGGAACATGATTGAATCGGCAGCCTCTACTGCAGTCTTGGTTGTGTCTTTGCAGCTCTTCATTGCCTCTAATCTGCATTCCGAATACTTCTGATAGTCACTGAAAAGCATATTTCATTAGGGGAAGAATTTCTAATTCGCTAGTATTTAATTATTTCTTTTTTTTAATTATTTCTTCTCCTAAAACTATTGAAAAACTTTGAAACTATTTAGAAAGAAATGGAAAGAACTATTTCGAAAAACTGCTTACTTGCATTCTTTGTTGCTGTAGATAAAGGGCAATGGAATGAACTGATCAGTTTTGTACTTTTCCTTGCAAGTGTCGATTGCTGCGTTCGTCACTAGATCCAGACAACCTTCGTCCGATGAGAAGGCATGACCTTAAATGAACAGACTTGGGTAAATTTTGGATTATTAATTAATTCGGAAAGTATGCTAATAAGATTTTTTTTCTCTTTACTGTGTATGTATTGGGCACAGAATAGTTCCATCAATCGGGAAGTTAGGGCTTGCAACTTGTCGTCTTTTAAACGATCTTTCTCCTCCATACAGAGTTGAGATGATTCAATGAATTTTTTGAGCATGTCCTTGAGTGTCGCGTCCTTGTTGCAACGTTCTTGAACTAACTTGTACACATCGTCCGTTGCACTCACTTCCTTCTTCCAAGTCATGAACCGTTCGGTGAGATTTAAAGTGAACGAAATATGCCTAGTGTGCACGTCTTCATAGAGATTCGCTCCTCTCGCATCACACATCTGTTTCAAGTCAGTTCTTTTAATGTTTAGTCTATCAAGTGTGTAATGTCGAACGGGCGGCATGCTCCGACACATGACTCCTCCAGAGAGATCTGTCATTAAAAATTAAATCCGAAAATTATCATGGATTGTTTCATTCATTAAACATAATAAGAAAAAAAATTTTATGACAAGAGGAAAACGCTTCTAATAAAACAAAAGTATTTACTTATGTTATGTTAATGTTCTAAAGAAAACATTTTTCACTTGGTCGTTAATCTTTAGTATTTCAAGAAACACACTCAGTTTTTCGATAACAATAATACTCACAAATTACAAGAAGGAAAATGCCAATTTTTGTTGAAGTCTCCATTTTTTCACTCTGGAAACTGACATTCAAAAAGTAGGGTGACAAATCATTTGAAAAAGTTTCACGACGGAATATGAGGTTGATCTTAACGAGGAGACTCGTTTAAACTAAATGACGTTTTAACAGAGCTCTTTTATGCGTTAATATCACTGATTTATAAATTATGGCAATTTTCTTATTGTGACGTAATGGAGGGTCCTCATCCAATAACTCGATCTATGCTCGGATGCACAATGCAGAGATGTTAGGCATTTCGAATAAAAAAAGATTTCGCAACTTGTTAAAATTAATTTATTTCAAAACTCAGCTCTCAATTATATAAAAACGAAAAATTGTAAATTCAAACATTTCATTCTTTTATCACATTCTTAACATTTCTATACACAGTAAAAAGTAAATCTTATTTTGTATGGTGTATTATAAGAAGTATAATAATAAGAACCAATTATGATAATAAAATGATATAATTATAAATAGTTAATTATCTCTTTACATCAGTCTAGTACAAAACCTGAGACGGAACTGTCTCTGTTTCACAAAAATCAATAACAATATACTCAACCCGAACATACTTATGTGCCATCTGGCAAATACTAAGCGTACTATATATAACATATTTTAAATACTGTCTGAAATTAAACAAGTTCTAGAAGTAATGCCAGTCTTAATTTAAGCTCGGCTTGCGTGAAAATAAGGATAAGAAATCTGAATTTACAGTTCTAATTTTTAAATTAAGTATGGGACTACTGATTTTCAACATAATTGCCTTAAATTCAGCACATTTTTTGTTTATATTGAGCAAGCTTTTGCTCTTTAAATCCAGCATTAAAATAAGATTTGAAATTAAACAAAAGCTGTCTTAAAAATGTTGCATCTTAAATTAAGGTACCTTTCATGGCTAAAAAGAAGACCTTCTTTTTACTGTCTATAATTGCATTCTTCAAATAAATTAAATAAGAAGTAAATTAAAAATATTAAAGTGTTTACTTACTTTCTTACTCACAATCCATCCAATTTTGAAAAAATGATTTTTGCACATTTCGAGAAACATTTTTCAAGTCCTGATTTTAAAATTCACAGGGAGTTGCATGAACATTTAAATTTTCATCTTTTGTGAATTTTAGCTCTTTACATGGAAGTAATGTCAGTGAATAAAAATAGAATTTCATGCTTAAATTGTCAGACAAAGTTTATTTGTCCACTTATCGTCTTCACTCTTGAAATGAAATGCGAAAAATGACTGGAAAGGAAAGTCTATAGCATCATAAAGGAATATTAAATTTTGCTTTTTAATCCTTTATCACTAATTCCAGGTAAACGCTCATTATTTGTTTTAAATATGCAGGAATAAAACGTCTGCTTCTGAAAAGAACAAAGGAATAAGAAACGAGCCACTGCTGCTGTACTTTAATTGCAGTAATTATTTTACACTCAACGAGGGGAATTTGAACATATGTACTTTCTCTACTCTATAGCCTAAAACTGCTTTAAGGCACTTTAAGGTACAGTCTGTTATCGGCAGTTGACAAACTATGGAGCTCGATCATTATTTCTATAGAATCAACCAGGGTTTATTGTCAGTTTGTGGTGTTTGGCCACTCCTGTCGAAACGACAGAAAATTATTCGCAGATTCATTTTCTTCATTATTGACTTTAGCAACTTCCCTCCTCTGGTACATATTCAAGATTCTTCCGTTTTTAAATATTGCATTATTGATAATTAGTTGTTAATTAAATTAATTGAAAATTATTAAAAGAATTAATTTTTTTCTGAATCTAAAAACTCTTTTTTAAATCACATTTATCGAGTGTCGTATTATCTAATTCAACTGAATGGGAATTGTTTCTATATTCTATTAGTACAAATATTATCGTTGATACTATTTGCAAACACGCATGTTATTTTCAAAAAATCTTTTTTTGACAAGTGTTCGATTTCACATGTTTACGATTGGTGAAACATGGCACAATTTGTAAAAAATATTCTCTGAATTAATTAGATAGCGTACGCTGTTTACAATTGGAGAAATGCAGATGCGATAAGCAATTGTGTTACATACATTGCGAGTTATAGTCTCGGTATAATCAAAATATCAACTATCATTATTCAGGACAAAAAGGTAAATTGAACAAGAAACAATTTCTCATTACTGTAAAAATCAATATTAGGACCTTAACCCTTCGTCTGTCACTTCAGAATTTGCAACGTTGATCCTGCTCGCTTCTGAAGAAACTATTTCCTTTTTATATGTTAGTTAGTTCAATCTTTTGTGAATTTAAGTCGTAATCAAGATATTTATAAATCTTTTTTTAAAGATACAATATCTTTTCAAACAAATAAAACACGATTGGGGCGTTTGGTCTTCCGAGCCACAAGTGCAACAACTTAAAAAGTTTGCCGATGAAGGAAAAAGTCTGAACTTCATTTATACAGGTTAATATTTGTTGTTTGTTTTACCCAGGTATAACAAACCTAAAATCTTAAATTTGTAGTTGCTGTTTGTACTTCGGCTTCATCTTACACTTTTCTAACAGTCGCTCCACAAATTTATTACTCATTTGTACAACGCCCTAATGGAACAAGAGAGTCGTACCTTTCCCCACAAGACTTTGGAGCCGACAATGAAAAGCACTTTTATTTAATTTTGGCTTTTAACAATCTCAGTGTCTGGATAAACTCTATAATTTACATAATACTCGACACAACATACTTTACATTTGTTCAACACGCCTGTGGACTGCTTGGAGCCGTTGGGTACTAACAGTAAAGATTTACTTGAACATTAAGGTTACTTTACTTTCAAGTTGAAGTGCAATAAGGAAACTTTATTTAAAAAATTTATTAAAATATCTTTAAATGTAAATTTTAGTAAGTGATTTCTGAAATATCTGAGTATAGTAATAATTTTTTAATATGCCTAGAGTCCTTTTCTTTTCAACAGGAATCGTTTTGAAAATCTTAAACCGATTTCTTGTAATGGAAAAGAAAGGAATAATTCAATGAGGATTGAGGAGATCTACTTCTGTGTACAACAATACAACAGAACTTTAAAGTCAGTACAATATTTGACTAATTTTCCAATTGATTAACAATAATTGTTTAAACAAATCAATATATAAATTTAAAACCATTTTAAAAACTGTTAACGCTAATCAATTTGTCTGACTGATCTTTAAATATTTGAAGAACGGGTTTGAATATATTTCTATAACCGCACTAAATATTTTCTTTCAAATAACGTTTATAAATAAAATTCATGTTTGGGGTGCGAAAGAATCCCAGTTACCGCGCTTACCTGTTCAGTCATTAATGAAAAATACATTTTTTCTAGATTTGCAAATTTATTAAATGACGTTTTCTCGGTGTATTTCTTTTTGATCGTTGGAATTAGTGCCACAAATCTGGTATTTGCAGCATTACAGGTAATTACAAACAGTTTTTAATGCAACTGTCTTTTTGTGTCACTGTATTTAATACAATACTAAACAATTAAAAATTAGTTATAGCGATTTAAGTCTAAAAACAGTAAAGAAATATATTTTGTTCCTAATTTTATTTTTCGTTGTACAGACCATCATAAATTTAGATAAATTGAATGAAACAATAAAATATGGAAATTATGGACTACTTCTTGTTTGCCTTCTTTTCTTAAACAGTTTTCCCGCTCAGAAACTAATGAATCACAGTTCTACTATTTCTCAGAACATGTAAATAGTGAATAATAAATAAGTCTATGGTCTTTTGCGTATAAATTTATAGCAAAAAGACCCTAAACTATATTTTCTTGACCTGGCACATAACATTTGCTATAAAAAATTTTTTTTAACAGTTATAACAGCTGTTGGTACGAAATGCCAGTTTCTTTGAAAAAATCTCTTCTATTGGTGCTGATGAGAACATCGAAAATATGCGCAATTAATATAGGGAAATTCTACGTTCTGTCAATGCAAACATTCGCATCGGTAAGCATTTGACAAGAATTAATGATTTACATCCAAAATTACATCCAAATCCACTTTTACGTACTTTTCAGATTGTTCGAACAACAGTTTCTTTGTGTATGTTACTATTGTCCATTAGATGAGTGAAATGTAGTATTAAACTAGTACTTTAGAAGCTGAAATCTGTATAAATAAATATTTATAACATATCAACTTGTTAAAAAGGTTTTTTTTACATTCTCTAACAGATTTTATGGCAAAAGTAAACAAAAGCTTTTAATGTTAATTTTATTTTTAAAAGAAATTACTCCCAAATTATTTTTGCACCATGCACGAACAAGATATGCATATAAACATATTTTTTTATTGAAAATTCTAAACAAATTATGTGCGAATAAATTAATTTTGAGCGATATAGTAATTTGAGGATCAAATCAAATTCAGTTGGATTAGATCAGTAGAATAGCTTCAAAGGTCATTAGAATATTCTGATGATACGGTTTTCTTCATCAGAATCTCCATTTGACATTAGTTTTATCCAATCGGACTTAAATTAACCTTTAATCTATTCTAAACAAAATTTGTTGAAACATTTCTTTATTTCATTCCACAAATGAAAGCAAAGTGGTAACTTACCATCAGTTGATGATTCAGATTCTGTACGTTATTCGCAACTGGAGTGATTTCGATGCGATAATCTATGGAATAACAATATTTTCGAGTATTGTATTAGGTGTGATAAAAATCGTGAATATTATGTTTCAAGAGGAGAAGGTAAAATTTTGCCATGTTTTGTAAATTAGTAAATTCTTCTATTGTATGTTTACTTTACATTCAAGATACGTCATCTTTTTGACCAAATTTCACATGACTGGCGAGTTTGGCACAATGAACCGCAAATAAAACTACTGCAACAATACGCCGAAGAAGGAAGAAGAATTAATTATATCTACGCAGGTTGTAATAGTTCCTGGTGAATTGAAAATTACGGTAATTATCAAGTTTTTATTTTTACAGTTGCCGTTTGTGCTTCTGCTTCGTCTTATACGATTTTTGGACTTACCCCATATATTTATTATTCGTTTGTTCCAAACTCTAATAATTCCCGAGAATCATATCAAGTGCCTGAAAAATTCGTTTCTTCTAATGAGGATTATATTTATTGGTCCATAACTTACAATGTACTGTCTACGTGGACAAATTCCATCATATTCATAACTGCTGATTCAATTTATTTTTCTCTTGTTCAGCACTCTTGTGGACTTTTCGCAGCAGTTGGGTAAATTGGCATTTGTTTTTTTGCATTATAAATCATTAAACATAATAGTTCTTATAGAAACAAATTTTCTATAATTTTGTCCTTATGTCTGATCTTAGTAACAGATTTGAAGTCATTGGTGACAAATATTCAAAAAGAACAAAAAAGAGCCTGGTGAATTGTGCTTATAAAGATACTTTGTATTGTATTCGAAAATACAACAGTGCATTGAAGTATGTTAGAGAAGTTTATAATAAGTTTAAACTAAATTTTTCTTTATTTTTGTGTTTCGAAGAAAAATTACTAATTCGTCAAAGTCAATAATAGTGGAAATAATATTTTCTACACTTGTAGATTTGCAGCTGAACTGAACGAAATTTACTCCGTCTACTTCTTCTTTACCGTGGGCGTTAATGCTGCAAATATAATATTTGCCGCCTCACACGTAATTATTTTATTTTTTCGCCTAAAGAGTATGCTTGATTCAATAAGTTGTCTTTAAAATAAATATAACATTGCAGACAGTAATGGATTTTGACACCAGCATCGAAACGATAAAATTTGGCAATTACGGACTACTTATGGTGGGACTTTTCTTCCTCAACAGTTTTCCCGCCCAAAAACTAATTGATCGAAGCTACAAAATTACCCAGAATGTGTAAATTAAATTTATCAAGGAAAATTTTATTTTGAAACCTAACTCTATCTAACTTTAATAAAATTAGAAAATAAAGATGTTAATTTCTTTAGTTACAATAGCCGATGGTACGAGATGCCAACCTCAATACGAAAGTCTCTTTTTATTGTGCTATTGAGAGCTTCTAGTCTGTGTACAATTAATGTCGGGAAAATTTGCACACTGTCCTTCCAAACATTCAATACGGTGAGTGATTTCTTTTGAAAGTCGAAGCATATTTTTTCTTACTATAAATTTTCTATCAATTTATAAAGGTTATTCGAACGACAGTCTCCATGTGCATGATGATATTGTCCTTAAGATAATCAAACAAAAATATTTTTTCTGTGCAAATAGTGCTAAGAATGCACCGTTTAAATTAAGTTATTTTAATCCGTAAAAAGGATTTATGTTACATTTTATTAAGTTCTAATAAATACATTAGTCAGATGTAATTTCATTTGCAACTTCCATACATCCTGCGTATCGTTTTTCCTCATTAAATTGTTCCTGAAGCCAATTCTTCGTCGAGTTCTTACAATCGTCATGAACGTCTAATTTACAAGTGTGCATTCTTTGGAGTCCGCTAAAAATTAAATTTTATTATATATAATATATTTTTTGAATTATAATTTTAATTATAATTCTAATTATAATTTTAATTATAATTTTTTTTTAATTATAATTTTTTCAATACCAGACTTTACTGACAAATGAAATAGATACTAACTCGCACTCCTCTGGCGATGAAATAAATAACAAGGGAAGATTATCGAAATAAAACTGCGTAATGGAGATATTTTTCGTACACAGGGCCAATTGGAAGAATGTCGCAGAATCGTGAAAGCATTCTTTGTCATTTGGCGAGAGACTTCCCACTAGATACGGAAAAATAATTCATTAAAATAGTCAATTAGTTACAGTAGAGAAAATATCTTACGATTTTCCAATTCAGAACAAAATTTCCCAATGCTCTTGTTTAGTAGTATTTCTTTGTTTTCCTCCTCCAATCGATCTTCTTCGTCTAGACATTCTTCGATTGTGTTCAACATACTATTCAAATTACTTCTGACATCTTCGGCTTCATAGCAGTTTTCGTTGACCATTGCTTTCAATTTACTCTTCTCCTTGAGGTTTCGAATCAAGTACTGCTTGTCGGATTTGATTTTCAAAAAACCGGTGTATGTATCCTTTACACTGTTTAAGGAGTCGTTGCCCTTTTCGTTGCATTTCTCCTGCAATTCGGTTTTGGTGAAATTAAATCGCACCATTGGTTGATTGTGAATCGTTTGTCTGATGTTTTCTGTGTTTTCCACGTCCTCCAGTGTCTCATCGTCAGTTGTACCAAGTTCCTCATTTATTTCAGTGATTGGTTCGGTTGTATTGGAAACCACTTCATCGCTAAATGTTGGTAATTCTTCATCAAACTCTATGTTCTGACAATCGAATAGCGTATAATATGTAACATTATTCGCCGATTCGAACTCTATTCTCGTAGACTCGTTGCACATTCGGATTCCAGTTTCAAAGCAGTTCAATAATCTCCGAGCTTCACTGAAACAAGTTTTTGAAGCAAAAAAATTATACATTCTGGAAAGTTCTACAAAAAGCGTAACCTAATTAAAATCTTTCAGATAAATTAATGTACATAGTAACCTGCACTCCGTTGTACTGTAAATTAATGGCAAGAGAATTGTCGGAAATTCCCGGAACATTCGACGACATAAAGAGAAATTTACTTCTGTTATGTACGAACACTGATCGTCCAGTTTTCCTCCTCCTGTAAAACAAAAAAAAATGGATCACCTTTTTAAATTGAAAAGTGAACATTTTAAAATTTAAATTCATTGAATTAAAAAGTGGCTAAAAGTACGTTTACCCAAGAGAAAGAGATGACAGAGAACTTCAAGAAGTTTCGCCACGAATATTTGCTTTTGATCTTCCAACAGACGACTTTGCTCATCCAAGCATTGTTGCACTTTATCAAAAAAATTATCCACCTTTAGTTTCGAATTTGAATCAGATTGACAGGTTTGCATTCCATTCAAGAACTCGAGATTTAACGAATAAAAACTAGACAAGTGGAGAGATAAATTCTTCTGACTGTCAATTAATTCCTGATAGAAAGAGTCCCCTTGTGAAGAGCACATCGTCTCCAAATTAGCGTGCCAAATATTAATCCTTACCAATGAATTAACCACAGCTGAAGGAAATGCAACAAATAAAACATTTAATTCCTCATCCTTCTTTTCGCTCCTTCTTTCAATAAATCATTTTCATAACTTTCAATGTTTCAAATGATGCAATTGAACTTTTTTTCATCCAAAATGTGGCGATTTTTTTCCGAAACAGTTAAACATTTTCGAAAAAAAAATTTTCGAATTTTAAAAAAAAACTTACCAACCAAAAAAACTAAACTAAAAATTCTCATGGACATATTGATTACTAATGATTTTTTTAAGCTTTTAGAAAAAATAAGAAACTAAAATTTGTGCTATTATTTATTTGGACGAGCTATAAACAGGTGTTGATAAGACGATTTTAGGCTCCCATTGTCCTGAACAGGGACTTTATGTAAACTGAATGACGTTTTGCAAACTTCACCTTCATGTGTCATGACTGATTGACAAATGAGAGCAATTTTCTCGTGATTGATGTAAATGACATTAAAAATAGTAAAGGGATTTCTCTAGTTTTGTTTTAATCAAGGTTTCAAATCACAATTACTCCGCCTGCTATTGTAAATAAAGAATTCAGTGACGTTAATTAATTGCGTGTTCCAAAAAAGATTTCCTAGAGAACTATTAAATGTCGCTCTTCATGTTAGTTACAATATTAAACTTTTTATTACATTTATTGATTTATCCTCCCGATTTTTAGCAATAATGACATAATAATTGTTTCACATAAATTTAATACTATTTATACATAATTCAAATTATTTTCACATCCAGCGATCAATTTCTTCGACTCGAAGTGACTTTCGACAAATCGTTTTGTTGAGGCTTCACAATTTTGCACTGAATAGACGACGCAATCGTAATATTTAAAAACACCGCTGAAACAAGGCAGGAAAAATTCATCAAACAATTTGAAAATTGTTTCGAAAAGTTTGAAATAAAAAAAAACTCACGTGCATTCCTTGTGCGTAGGATGATATTGAATGGGTAATATGTAATCATTTCTAAACACTACACCACGAGGCTCGGAACTTCCGTAACAATTAACGAGATTATTTGTCGTACGTTCACTTCTGAAACAATTACTATCGTACTTTTGGACAGCATCTGCAAAAAAAAATCAAGTCATCGTCTCGACTATAATTTACAATTTTCCACTCAGCTCGAGACAAGATTAAAATATTTTTAGACTGTTTACAGTTCTGCTAAAAATTCCAGTCAATTCATTTTCAAATGTGGAAAGTTTTATTTTATATAATTTTAAGTACGATATTATTAAATCTGAAATTTATGAATTCTTTGACATTAATTAACAAAATTTAAAAAGAAGCTTACGACTAATTTTCCTCAAAGAAATCTTTGAAAAGACAATTTTTTGGACCTTGTATTTTTGTTTTAGTCTTTTAATATGCTGTACGATTAATTTTTGGACGATCGAAATTTTATTAGAGAACGAAAAGAGTATTTACCATATTTAATGTCGGAGCAAACTCGTGTCATAAATAGATCGATAATTTTCCTTTTCTTGTGTTCTGGTACTCGACGATTCTCGTCCATGCAAGTTTGCACCAAGTCTGTCAAGTATTGGAGGTATTTTCGAATTTCTGGATTTTGGTTACAGTGCTGTTGAGTGAGAAGTTCCAAAGGCTCGAGGGAATCGACCAATGAGATTCCCTCATAAATCCTCTTCATTGCTGTCGTTGAAATATTCATATACGGCATGTGGAAATACAAAACACTTTCGTACAAGTTGAGACCATTTGATTCGCACATGCGATGCAAATCCTTTATTGTCACATCGAAACGATCATCTGGCTTTCGAAGGGCATAAGGCGCACTCGAAATCAATGCAGGAATGCATAAATCTAAATAAAAAATAATATTTAATAGTTTTACGATTAAAACTATTTATGAAATATTTTCCAACTTACAGTAGATTGCTGAGAAGCTTAATCGGTAAACACTTGATATCTTCATAGTGATGACTTTAATATTAAACTGTTCAACATAGTCTCCATGCAAATGATTTTAAAGAAACTTTAACGACCAGGTATCCCAACTGTAATTGATCTCCAAGGCTTCAATCAACATTATAGCAAGGATTCGAGTGCACATGTCATGAGTCATTTTCTCCTGTAGGAAACCGCGATCAGAAATCGCATTAAATCTCTAAATCCACGGGCAAGATTACACATTATTATTATTGGCAAACTAGCAACAACTTCTTTCATGATTATTTAAATAAAAATAAGCAATTTAATAAAAATCAGGATTTCAACATTTTTATTTAATGAGAATTTTACTTAAATACTTCAAGATCACTGCAATTTTAAAACGGTTGCGTTTAAAATTTTCATAAAACTTCAAAAGGTTTCGATGTGAAATTTTAGAAAATTTTAGAAAATTTCAATTCTCTATTAGATTAATTAGAAACTTTTAGAAGATTTCAATTTTCAATCAGTTTTATTAGAAACATTTAGAAAATTTCAATTTTCAATTAATTTAATTAGAAAATTTTAGAAAGTTTCAATTTTCAATTAATTTAATTAGAAAATTTTAGAAAATTTCAATTTTCAATTAATTTAATTACAAATTTGTAAAAAAATTTCAATTTTCAATCAATTTAATAAAAATTTTTAGAAAATTTCAATTTTCAATTAATTGAATTCAAAACTTTTAGAAAATTTCAATTTTTAATTAAATCAATTACAAATTTTTAAAAAAATTTCAATTTTCAATCAATTTAATTAGAAAATTTTAGAAAATTTCAATTTTTAATTAATTCAATTACAAATTTGTAAAGTAATTTCAATTTTCAATCAATTTAATAAAAATTTTTAGAAAATTTCAATTTTCAATTAATTATATTCAAAACTTTTAGAAAGTTTCAATTTTCAATTAATTTAATTAGAAAATTTTAGAAAATTTCAATTTTCAATTAATTTAATTACAAATTTGTAAAAAAATTTCAATTTTCAATCAATTTAATAAAAATTTTTAGAAAATTTCAATTTTCAATTAATTGAATTCAAAACTTTTAGAAAATTTCAATTTTTAATTAAATCAATTACAAATTTGTAAAAAAATTTCAATTTTCAATCAATTTAATTAAAAATTTTAGAAAATTTCAATTTTCAATTAATTTAATTCAAAACTTTTAGAAAGTTTCAATTTTCAATTAATGTAATTAAAAAATTTTAGAAAATTTCAATTTTCAATTAATTTAATTAGAAATTTTTAAAAAAATTTCAATTTTCAATCAATTTAATTAGAAAATTTTAGAAAATTTCAATTTTTAATTAATTCAATTACAAATTTGTAAAGTAATTTCAATTTTCAATCAATTTAATAAAAATTTTTAGAAAATTTCAATTTTCAATTAATTATATTCAAAACTTTTAGAAAGTTTCAATTTTCAATTAATTTAATTAGAAAATTTTAGAAAATTTCAATTTTCAATTAATTTAATTACAAATTTGTCAAAAAATTTCAATTTTCAATCAATTTAATAAAAATTTTTAGAAAATTTCAATTTTCAATTAATTTAATTAAAGTCTTTTAGAAAGTTTTAATTTTCAATTAATTTAATTAAAAAATTTTAGAAAATTTCTATTTTCAATTAATTTAATTACAAAGTTTTAGAAAATTTCAATTCTTAATTAATTTAACTATAAATTTTAAAGAAATTTCAATTTTCAATTAATTTAATTAGAAATTTTTGAAAACTTAGATTTTTGCCAAATGTTAATATTTCAAGTTCTTCTTGAAATTAGTTAAATTTGTCAAAATATAATTAATTTTATTAATAATAATGGAAATATTAAAATTTTAGTTAAAAAATATTTTAAATAATTGAATTTTGAAGAAGATACAAATGATTCCAGAAATTCAATTATTTTTCAAAGTAATAAAATTCTTCTTATAAAAGATCAATTAAGTTAAAAATTTAAGGAAAATTCTCTTAGAAAGTACAATTATCTTTATAAATTACATAAATAACAAAATTCTTGTCCAAAAATCAGTGTCTTTCAAAAATTTTCCACATTTCAATGATTTTCAATATTTACTATTTTAGTAAATTCGGCCAAAGAATTTAATTATTTTCAAATAAAATTAATAAAATTGTACTCTAACGTTTAACTATTTTCATAAATAATAAATTTTTTTTATGAATTTAATTATTTTTTATAAGTACGAAAGCTTATCGCAAAATTTTAATTATTTTTAAAACAATTTTTATCGAATTCCTCGAAAAATGTAATTTCTTAAAAAGATTGATTAAAATTCGTCAAAAAAATTCAATTACTTAAAATTTGATAAAATTCTTTATAAAAATTCAATTTTAATAAGCATTCAATTATTCAATAAATAATTTACCTTTGTATTTAACTAAAAAAATATGAAAAGGTTTCAAACTAAAATATTTACAACTTTAAATTTTCTATGATTTTTAATTACCATTTGAAGAATTAATTTTTAGAAAACTTTAATTTACTTTTTCAAAATTAATTTGAAGTTACAGAGAAATTATTTTAGATTTGGGAATTTTGCCAAACATTGGTATTTTTCTACATTATTTCATGGAAATGGTTCTAAATTTAGAGAAAGTTTTTAACATTTTTTTAAAAAAGTTTCCTTATCTCTGTTAATAAATTTTTCTAAATAATAAGCAGAATTTGCTCTCTAAATTCTTTTTTCGAAAATTTTCAAAATATTTCCTACAGTGTGTATTTAAATTGAAAAATTTCTGAATAATTGAGATTTCACGTAAAATATTCAATTTTAAACAACAGAAAAAATGAATGAATACGAAGATTATTATAAATAATTACAATTGGTGTATTAAAATTAATTCATTTTAAAATATACAAAATTATCATTTATTAAGAAATTATGGATTAATACATCCTCAATTTAATCCACTTTTAATAATTAATTATTCTTGTTTTTTAAAGGAAAATTAATCCCAGCGCAATAATCAGTCGCAGTTGGATAAACTCAGTCTAACAGCTTCAATAGCAGTTTTTGTTTCTTTGCTTGAGTTTTCAAACTCATTTCGCGCACATGCGAAAAATCCCGCGTAAAAACTGCAAATAAATATTTCAACTATGTAAATGTTTGAGTGACCTAATGACTTTCCAAATCAGGATGACTAAAAAGTCTACTAATTTAAATTGGTACAAATTTTTACTAATTCTTAGTAATTTTCTATACTTGAAACTATTACAATAGTTTTAAGTTTTACTATTTTTAATAATTAACCAAAATTATAATACCTAAAATTTTACTAATTTAGTGAAAATTTTTACTTATTTGAATTAGTTGATGACTTTTCGGTCTTTTAACTATATTTTAAACTAAGAGAGAATGGTTCAATTTGAGATTTCAAATAAGTAAATGAATTTTAATAAAGTTTTAATTATTTTTACCTGCACTGCTTTTGAGTGAAAATATGAGGAACACTCAGGAGAACAAAAAAATTAGTTAACTCATCTTCTGGATTTTCAAGCTTTTCGTAGCAATTTTTCCAACTTCGATGAGTGCTTGCGGAATCATGAAAAGCTAATTCACCTATAAATTTCAATTTAATGATAGCAACAACAAAAAAATCTGTAGGGAAAGAACATTGTAATCAGCCTACCCATTAGCATTTTGTCACAAAAAGCCTTTACTGACGATTGGGCCAAATTTTGTTTCTCCTGCAAATTAACTCGATCCACATCATTGAAACAAAATTGAATGGAATCAATAATTTTCTCAAATGAGGCATGTAGAGTGTAATTTTCGTAACAGTGCTTTTTCATGCAATTAATCACTTCGTCGGGAAGAGCTTCAAAATTTTGTAAATTTACTTTTCCGCTGCACACCAAAAATATATCGAACACGTGGAAATCCGCGTGTTTTGTGTTTTCCTTTAAATCGATTCCCTTTGACTCACAAACTCGTATCAATTCCGGAATCGTGAAATTGAATCTCCTTTTTTCAATATCAAATATTCTTGATCTGTCTACGAAATATTTATTTGTTTTCAATTCGACTTTCTTTTCAATAAACAGGAATTTTGTTTCGGTTAATTTTTAAAAGACAAAAGATTAAATTCATTTTTGAAAGAAAATATAGTTTCAATCAACTTTTAAAAGAAAATGGTTTCAATTAATTTTTAAAAGAAAATAGTTTTAATTAATTGTTAAAAGAAAATTGTTTCAATTAATTTTTAAAAGAAAATGGTTCCAATTAATTTTTAAAAGAAAATACTTTCAATTAATTTTTAATAGAAAATAGTTTCAATTAATTTTTTCCAAAAAGAAGTAAAAGACACCTGTAAATGTTGATCTCTCCAAATTGCATCCTAAATACGAATGTCGGATTTCCATCCACATTTCGTGCATTTGTCTCGAAGAATTTTTACACGTTTTTATGACATTCTTTTGACACTCCCAAAACTTTGAAAATATACTAAAAAATATTCAGACACTTTAAAAAGATTTATAAATTTATTTAAGAATTGAAATTTGTTCATGTACCTCGAATGTAAAAATAAGTTACCTGCAGTCCTCCGGATTATGTTCAAGTTTCAAGTTTAACATAATATTATACATCGAAGAGTTATAGTTTCCAGTCATATTATTAATAGAAGTAAAACATTGCTTATTGTCATTAATTTTTTCAACGCATTCCTTGTCTGTCATTGTTAAAAGTGAATCTGTTTCAAAAAGTAAAAGTAAATAATTATGAATACAATTAAAAATAATTATTATTACTATTATTATTATTATTATTATTATTATTATTGTTATCAAAACTTGCCTAATTCAATATAGGAGCAGATTTGAGACGCAGCTGACAGTGAAAAAGCTCTAATGTCGCTATTCGTTAATTGTAAACGATTTTCAAAACATTGCTGAACAATTTTTAGTAAATTTTCAAAAACCTTTCCCAGTCCGGATTCTTCATTACAACGTGATTTTAGTAATTGATGCGATGGACTTTTCCCCCTTGAATATACATCGACTTCCGGTACACTCAAATCCCACAGTTGGTTTGAAATTTTTGACAATTTTTTCGAAAACTCATTATTTGCACTTTTCAGAATGTCATTAATGTTTGGAACTTTTGAGCTACATGTTTCTTTTAATTCGTGAAATGTGAAATTTAATCGTAATCCGTTTTCAAAATTATTTAGCGTTACATTCTGTGCTTGTAAGCAAACAGCGCTGGCTAAAAGATAAAAAAATTAATTTTTACAAAGTTTTTAATTTAGTGTAGTTGTAATTATAAAAATTAGCCACTCACACGAAATGATGAGGAGCAGTTTTAATGTTCTTAACATTGTTTATTTTGGTTAAAAATGAAAATCATACTTTAGATAAAAAAAAGGAATTTAGAAGAGTAAAAATCACTTTAGAAAATAAGTATTATAAACATTGCACAACTTTAACACTTACAACTGTTTGAACTGAATGATTAAAAAATGATGTTGCTTCTTGAATAAATTTCCTGAATAATCACTATCTTATCTTGGGTCAAAGAAGGAATTAACCCCCAAGTATAAATATTCAACTATTTATTTAAAATGTTAATTTCTTTCTCTGAATTCAGTCATTGAAATATAGTTTTATTTTTTATGTAACTATCGCATGCGGATTGCTTGTGCTCACATGCCCGGAGGTGGCAGTCTGAATTACGAAAATAGAAACTAGGAAATAATAATTGTTCTAAGTGTGATCATTTTAAAGCAAATAAGGAAGCAAAGGAGTAGAAAATTATTTGCTTTATTATTGTTTATAGATCATTATTTACATTCATTGAATTTTTACAAGAGATTTATGACAAAAATCGAGTTTGGATCTGAGTCACAGCCTAGAATATTTTGAGCCTCCATCATTGTGGAGTCCATTTTTTCAGCGATATCAGAAGGACACTGGCTCTTTATTATTTGACTGACGCAATAAATGGCCTTTGTTTGAGCCCTGAAAGAAAAGAATACAATTTCGAAAAGAGTTTTCTAAAAATGTTGCGAAAAAAGTTAATTATACGAACATGCAAATTTCAGGACTGCCGAAAAACCAATCTCGAGCTGGAGCATTTGTATTGACTGTCTGATCTTTTCCACATTTTTCCATCTCGTTTATAAATTTAACATCACTTAGACATTCGGTCGAGAAGGACGTGATTGCAGCTGGAAAAAATAAAACAATTTAATTCCCTATAGACTTAGAGTATTAAAATCAAGACAAGAGAAGAGTTACCAATTTTCATGTAGACACTGCAAAATATTCGATCTAGTTTAACTTTTATTTGCTCCTTTTCTTCGTGAGTGAAGGATGTGTCTTCATTTAAACAGAGCTTGACGACTTTCATTATCAATGTGTATAGACGGTCGTCAGCAATGGCCGGATAGCAAATTTCATCGATTGCTTTATCAATTGATTCGAGGGAATTCCGGTGCTTGACGTTCTGGGAAATTTTATTGAAAATCCGATCGAACGTGAATTTTAATTTGAATACGTCTTCAAGTGTGTCCTCGTCGTTTTCAATTTTTTCAATGCACTCATCCTCCATTCCGGCAATCGTCGAGTTCGACGGCGATGACTGTGATTGTGGTGCTATTACCGAGGCACCCTCCACTGCCGTCCAAATTCCTGTAATTAAAGTGCAACATGCGAGACGTAAGAAAAGTACATACACTAATTGCTAAATGATGGTCAATTTTCTAGACGGAAAAATATTTTTATTTCCAGTCAAGTAATTGTAAATGTTTGAAAAAAAAATTTATTTCCTCACAAAGCGCAGGTAAAATTTGAAACGAAATTTTGTCATTAATTATACTTGTTACTTGTTAAAAATTTAGGTGCTCTTAGGCTGATTCGAATAATAAAATCGGTAGTAACTATTTTCTAGATCTAATTCAATTTAACAAAATATTTTGTAAAATATTTGTTCTCTTTAACTATTATATTCATTGTATTTTATTTTTATTGAACAGTTAGAGTAAATTAAATCAAAAGCCACAAGTAGAGAATCATAAGCAAAAAAGCAACTCAACAATAAGCAAAATAAATTATTGACAAATTGGATAAAGTTTCTAAATAGTCAAATCATTTTTGTAAATTTCTTTTCAAGAAAAAAGGAAATTATTATTTTCCTATCAAACATGTAAGATACGTAATGAATTAATCGTATACATCATCATTTTTTACTCCGCCAATCTCTTTAATTCTGTGAAATATTTTCAACTGCAAATATCTTGTCTCCCAATCAGAGAATCAGGCGTGAAATAAAAACACAAAAAAATCTAAATATCAAAAGAAAGATAACTCACCATAAATGGAAATAAAAATAAACAAAGACTTCATCTTGACCTTGGGTCTAAATAGATAAATGATATTGATTCGACGAAAATTACTTGAAAGAAGAAAAAGAAGTTTGATTAATAAACGATGCTTGACAAACGTTGAAAAATTCTGCTGAAATTTCATTAAAGACAAGAAGATTTTATATCCAAGGAAATAAAAGGTTATCGTGAGGGATCACTCGAAATTACTAGCTTTTGTAATTGTGAAACTAACAAATGATTCACTTTTCTTGGAGTAACAACTAGTATTTTGGATGGTAATTAACTGCAATCGTCAATTTCAAATCCAGTCACATTATCATTTTCATTTCCCAGTATATTGCGCTTTTATTTTTTCTTCAACTATGATCATCATTGCTGAATTCAGTTTCTGTTTTGTCAGCCGAACAGTTTGTTTAATTTTTGCACGTGTACTAATTTTAGAAACGGGAAATTATATTATTATTAAAATTTTTTTTTATAAAGTTCTTCAACTGATTTTAATTATTTACAAACTTTTTTTATCTAAACTTTGCAAGAATTTAGTAATTTTTAGTGCATTGATTTAAAAATTTAAAACATTGAAAAAGAAAATTTATGAAGAAAGTTGAGAAACAAAACAATATTAATCTGTTTCTTTAAACCTGTTTATGAACTTTAATTTCATTTAATATTTAAAAAAAAAATTACTATCAAAATGTGAAGGCATTTTTTTGGCTAGTTTAAAAATTTTTGAAGACAAATTAGAAAATTTGGAAGATTTGTGTTTTTAATCATCTGACAGCACTGTCAGTTAGTCAGATGACTTTGACATCGAGTTGATCGATCTTTATTAATTTCGTAATTGCCGTTCGTAATTTATTAATTGAAGGTTTCGATCGAAGAACCGGTTATAAGTTCAACTAAAATTCCTAGTCGACTGTAAAAAGAAAATTAAAATCTTTTAAACTACAACTTTCGGGGTAATATTCTCGTAATCTTCAGATAAAAAAAATGCTTTGAAAAATAAAATTCTAAATTGTTTTCAATTTAAAGTTTGAGAATTTTTGAGTATTGAATAATTGATATTGAAGAGCAATTCTATTAGTTGTTTGATCGGGACCTTAGTTTTTATTGACACAAGCACAAAAACGAAATAGTATTTAATCTCGATTCCGTAGGTAAGGGTTGCACAAATGCAAGAATTTTATTTAAATTATAAAAAAAGATTTATTTTATTGCAATAAGTAAACCTTATAAACCTATATTTGACATTTATTACATAAATGCTTGAAAAGGATACTAATCGAATAAGTTTCACAAAATAAAGAGTTGACTCTTCTTTACGATCTGTACGTTTTAAAACTAGGACTTTTCATGACTTTTATACAAGTATCGAATAGTTGGCTTTCAAATGAAAGTAAAAATTTTGTTGACTTCTGCAGCACTGAAGAAAACCCCAACTATAAATTAAGTTAAAAATTGCACTTTTACTATGCATCGATGACGGAAATTGAATTCGGTTCGGGATTGCATCCAATGATGGCTCGAGCCTCGGTCATTATGGAATGAATTTGTTTTGAAATTTCGGCACTACAATTGTCTTTAAAGACATCGTTTAGACATTCGATTGCCTTTAGTTGTGTCCTGAAACAATTGCATATTTTTAGTTTCATAAAAATATTCTTTATGGGGTAGAATAAATTTCAAAGCAATATGTAATGTTTGTAAGTGAATTTTTCTTGCAACTCTAGATGAAGTTTAGTTTGTGAAACAATAAAATATTACTTACGTGCAAATTTCAGAATTACCGAAGAACCAATCACGAACTGGAGTACTTAAATTTATTGTCTGTCCTTGGGAGCATTTTTGAAGCTCATTCACTACTCCTGGCTCGGTGACACACTCCGGGGAGAATGAAAGAAGCAGAGCTAGAAACAATTTTCATTCTAAATTTATTAATTCACTACTTCAACAATAGACATCGGACTAAAAATTTAAATAGCTTATTGAAAATAATTTAAAGGACAGTTTGTGTTTTCTCTGTTACAAGTAATCTAATCATCAAAATTTTTCTAAATGTCGAGAGTTGAGAGCAGAGCAGAATTTTTTAGTGAAATTTCTATATCTCACCAAGTTTCAGGTACAAGTTGCAGAATATTTTTTCCAACTTCTCCTTGATCATCACTGTCTCCTCGGGTGTGAAGGAAAACTCTTGTTCCACGCAAGACTTGATGATACTCATCAACACATCGTAGAGTAAATTCTCATCTGTGGCTGGTAAACAGGTTTTTTCAAGAATCGAATCCAAGTTTTTCAACGAACCCTGTTCCCTTATTCTTTGAGTGGCGCTTATGAATATTGACAAGAAGGAATATTTCAGTTGCACGGAATTCTCAACGATTTCTGTATTGTTTTGAACCTTGGCAATGCACTCATTTTGAAAGATCATTGTCGGCTGAAAACCCGTGTTTGGCGCCATAACCGAGGCACCGTAGGTCGATATCCATAGGGCTGAAAGAATTTTAATTTTTCTTCTAATTACGTAAAAAAGCAGTTTTTTCTTTCTAATCTAAAAAAAGGTTTTAAAAGAAAAGATGTTTCCCTTAAACAAAAAAAAATGTAAGCAACTGTCGAAATATTGTTTGGAAATAAGAAAACCAAAAATATTTTAATTAATAAAAATTAAAAAGTTTCATTGGAAATGTTCAGTTTGTAGATTTCTGTTTTCACAATACTAATCTTTAAACTTTGACATTTAGCTAGTCTTCCATTTTCTTCCTTATGCTCACTTTTTTTATTCAA
The DNA here is from genome assembly GCA_032873175.1 of Leptopilina drosophilae. Taxonomy (NCBI): domain Eukaryota; kingdom Metazoa; phylum Arthropoda; class Insecta; order Hymenoptera; family Figitidae; genus Leptopilina; species Leptopilina drosophilae. Next base: position 43,320,887 of record CM065486.1, on the reverse strand, counting down.
AACAGTTCAACATTTGAAATGAAAAACAATAATAACGGTGAAGAGATTATTAAATAAGTCAATAATTTTATAAAGTGTAACAAACTATGTTATGAAATGAAGAAAAGTAAAATTATCCCAGCTCATAAAAATAAAAAACTTTAGTAAATAAAGTAACTGTAAATACCTTGGTGTTTAAAAACTATTTGATTAAAAGATTACAATAAAGTAAATAAAGAGGTAAAATAAAATAAACTAACGGTTTTGTATATAGAAAGAACAGAAAAGAAACTAGATTTAAAATTTGAAAAAATATTTTCTTTTTCAAAAAACATCTAAAGTGCAATTAAATTATATTCCCCCAAAAAAATGTAATTGTAATAAACCAGATTAAAACTCACCACAAAGTGTAAACGATAAAATGAACAACTTCATTTTTCAACTAAACAATTGAATTTAATTAAGTAAAAATAATTAATTAATGAAATTGGAAAAAATCAACTGAATAGAACACTTCAATATAAACTCTAGTGTTGTCGCTAACGAATGATTTCCAACTGACGTTGCTAGAAGCTATTTTTCAATTTTATATTAAGTCACTGAGATTCTATATAGGAGCGAACAAAGGGTTATCAAAGAGATATTTATTTTTATTGTACAAGTTAACTTAGTACTTAAGCTTCTTTAAAATTATTGGCCGGGAAGAATCTTCGCAGCAAACATGAGTCACTTTTGATCAAACCACTTGATTTTAACCACAACTATATTACACTTGATGTGGTAATTCTATATTTATTAATTGTCATGTAAGCACGATTAACATTCATTTAAGTTGCTTTTCAAATTATCTTACAACAGATATAAATCTTTATTTGAATAATTTCGTATTTTAATTTTCAAATAAAATCTCCGCCATTTGAGAGTCAACAAAAATAGAATTATATTTTTACACCTTCCGCGTGAGGGAAAAGTTAATAAACAATTAATGACATTTGCTGATTAAAAATTTAAGGAAAATCTTCGATGACATAATTTATTTTGCACATTTATTTTCCTTGTTATTGCTTGGAAATTATTTTTAATGATCATTAAAGAATATATATAAAGAAAAATAATTAAAACGAATCTTTAACAAATCTTTAATTTCATTCAAATTTTACAAAAAATTCTATATTTCTGTCGCAATGAAAAGGTATTCAAAGATTTTTTGAGTCTCTTAACTTTAACTGAAACGAAAATTAGGTTTTACAAATTAATGATTATTTAATTATCCTCAGGAAAACTCAGATAAATCTGAAATTGCAAAAATTGTAGAATAGAAAAATAATTGGTTGAAAATCTCGCTGAAAAGAAAAAAGTTAATTCTGCTTCCTGAAAAATTACCTTTTTTCAGGTATGATAGTTTTTAACATTCAAAAAAGTGTCACATGTAATAATTATATATTATCTTCTTTATCTTGCAATGGCGTCAAAATGCAAACAATACTTTGCCTACTAAATTACACGGAATTCAAACGTAATCAAATCGAGAACAAATTCTGGAAATACCCAAATAAGTATAAACAGATGACATTGACGATAAAAATTATGTATAGTTTAAATAATTACCTTAATACTAATATTATTTCCTTTCTAATAAATGTGTCTCATTTTTAAAAATAATTACTTTCAGTAATTGAATGTTTATTATTTATTAAAAAAGTCATTGAGCAATCTTTTTATTTCTAATCAATTTTTTCTCTTGCCGTCTTATGCACCTTTTTATGCTCCTGAAATTTAATCATTATTTTTCGATAAAGAATTTTTTTATTTAGATAAACACAATTTTGTTCTTTATTGATTTCGCCTTCTCTATTGACTATCAAAGAAGAAAAAATTGCGTTTATCTAAATAAAATAATTAGCCAGTGTTAATTGACTAATATTTTTTTTTAGATAAATACATTTTTTTTCTCTGAATAATGTAAATCTCGAAATTTCGTAATTTGTACAAATAGAAAATAAATAAATTTCTGATTTTGTATTTACTTTTGCCGTTTGATAAAAATGGGTAAATTCTCAGAACGAATTATTCACTTTAAAAGTGTTGTTTTAAAAATTTTCTACAAAATGAGCTGTTTTTTTCCATTTTTCTATCTATGTTAGTCAGACATTATAAATTTTGTTTTGTTTTGAAAATATAGATATATTCAAAAATGTTATCACTAAATTTTGAAACATAAAAACTTGTCTAATATTTCATTATATGAAAAGCTGTAAATTTCCACCACTCAACAATTATTTACTTTTTTTGCCGCATCCTATAGTTGCTAATAGAAAAATATACTTTGCATCCTCCTTAAAATTATGTTTCAATATAAAATATGGAAAAGCAAATTGATAATAATTATGAACCAAGTTTTTATCAATTTGAAAATAGAAATTCCTATTCTTTCGCCAGAAAATTAAAAAAAATATTTGTAAAATACGTTTTCTGTAATTTACACCAAAAAGTACCTATGTATACAAAATCTTAGCTTAATTGTTCCAAGATTGTAAAAGTATCTTTAATTTTTTTCCATTTTGTCCGACACAACTCGGTTTTTTTCACTTCTGGCGTCTCCGCAAGGTTAGATGAAAATAATGATTCGAAATCGATCCCAAAAACCTAAAAATAGATTATAAAAGCGTAAAATATAAAATTTGTCACACAACATTTGAAAAAAAGTTGAAAAATTTAAACAAGGGCTCTTAGAACTTGACAGTTTGTTGCCTTTCCAAACACTAAAATTGAGGTCATCTCGAGAGCCTATTTAAATGTTTGGATTGTAAAGCAAAATTAAAAAAATTAGTCGCAATTCTTATCAGAGATTGAAATTTTTATTTCGTTTATGCCACACGAAAAATTTTATAATAAACCCAAAATTGTATATTTTATTAATTATTTTCAAAGTGCAGCTTGTATTCTACAAAATAACGTACAACCATCCTAATGATTATCATTCCCGTAATAAAAATGTTCAAATAACAAAAAAATATGCACTACTTTCTTCAACTATCAGAGTCATTATCTGCGAAGCCGATTATTCCAAAAATAGAATATCTTTTTCGCGATAAATGCCGGTAACTTGTAAATTTCTGTTTCAGTAATATTATAGAGAGACTAAACTGCTGCAGAAAGTTGCGAGCTAATTATACAATTAATATTGTTAATATTTTTAATACGTATTTAAATAAGTTTTTACTGATAAAAAAAGTAAAATAAAGTTATTTATTAAATTGAAAACAATTTTTTTTCTGTATTTTGCGGTAAGTAAAAATCATTAAGGGTCTAACATGGACATTAAAGATAAATGTGCTCTTGTTACGGGTGGAGCGAATGGAATAGGATTCAGTTGTGTTACAGAATTACTACGCCATGGAGCAAAGGTAATTTATATTTTATAATTCTATAAATTTTTCAAACACTTTTTTTATTATAAAATACAAATATTTAAATATAGAAGTTATGAAAAATAAATATATTTTCCAGTGCGTGTTTATCATTGATCAGAATAATGTAGCAGGACTCGAGGCGAAAGAAAAGTTAAAGAATTTTGGAGAGGAAAGAACAGTTTTCTTCCCTTGTGACTTGACGAATAAGGAACAATTTTCTGGTTGGTTCAAACTTACATAAAACGTTTATTATAAATTATTATTAATTTAACTTGTTATAAATTATTATTTTTTTAACTTGTTATAAATTATTATTTTTTTAACTTGTTATAAATTATTAATTTAACTTGTTATAAATTATTATTTTTTTAACTTGTTATAAATTATTTTTTTTTAACTTGTTATAAATTATTATTATTTTAACTTGTTATAAATTATTATTATTTTAACTTATTATAAATAATGTTCTTTATAATTATTAATAATTTGAATTTTTCAGATGTATTCAGAAAGGCAAACGAAATTTGCAAAGGTTTAGATATTGTCGTGAATAATGCCGGCATTTGTAACGAACAACATTGGGAGTTAATGATTGACATCAATTTCGTAAGTCACTGTTTATGTCAGTTCTAAAGTTTGCATTTTTTATAAGATTCTTTATAAAGAAAATTTTTTTAGATACATTTTCAGATAAATTTTATATTTTTTATTTTTAGATACGTTTATCGTATCTAAATCTAAATTTAAAGTATAATGAACAATAGAATGTGATTAGGATCAAAAGTAAAAAATGTAATATTAATTTTATCAAATTTCGGTAAATTGAATGCATATTTGTTTCTTATACATCGAAAAAAATAGAATGGCAAAATTCTAAGAAAATTTCACTCAAGAATTACAATTTTATTTTCAATATACGAATACTTTTTCTTATCGAATCGAAATTTGGGAAATTTAAAGTTTTTATAGTTTAAACGAATTAGATTGATGGAATTTTTTTCAGAAAGCTGTCGTTCGAGGGACATTTCTCGCACTCGACTTTATTGGAAAGCACAAGGGCGGAAAGGGTGGAACTGTCGTGAATGTCGCCTCAATAGCTGGTTTAAGGACACTTGGATCACTTTCAGTCTATTCTGGCACGAAACACGCTGTGTTTGGATTCAGTAAAGGAATTGCAGTAAGTCTAAAAATAAACAAAAGTTTGGTCGACTTTTAAGCAAATAATTCTTAACCAACAGGACTATTTCAACACCACGGGTGTACGTGTCTTGACACTTTGTCCCGGAGTGACGAAGACGATTTTGGTTGAGGAAATGAATGACAAACTTCTTGATTTCGTGGACGTCGAAGCGTCTAAGAAGAGATTAGGTTCTTTGCCCTTGCAAGAGTGAGTAGTCTAATTTTTCGTCGAAATTCCTTTTCTAATGCATCAAACGTGTTAATTAATTAATTAATTAATGTTATTTAATTTTTCAGAACTAGTGCAGTGGCTGACGCGATGATTAAAATGATTTCCACTGCCAGGAATGGTGCCACTTGGGTTATTGAAGGAGCTAAAGAACCATACGACGTTCAAGTTCCACATTATTCCTCTTTTAAAGTTTAGATTCAGTTTTGTCTGTACAACTAAAATTAAAATTTTTACATCAAGTTCATGTACTTGAAATTATCAGATCATTCTTGTTGTATATTGAAATTTTTCTGTAAACATACAAATTATTCGGATTGGTTTGATCAAGTTAAGCTCTTTTAAAAAATGTTCGAACTCTGTAATAATTCAGGAAGTCTAGCCTTCTCTCAACTATTGATAATAATTTGTCGGAACAAAGTGATCCTAAAGAGCGACTAAAATTCCAACACCCGTGTAAGCAGTGTATCAACGTGTAGGCAGTTTAGAAAATACTTTGCATCCTCCTTAAAGTCAATTTTCATTATAAGTTGTTAATAACGAACCGCAAGTACTTATTCATTTGAAAATAAAAATTCCTATTCTCTTGCACGTGTACAATGCTTCATTTCTGCCTTATCAGCAATTCGATAAGTGCAAAAGTTTTAAATATTTGATTTTTATTTGCAAAAGAACTCCGTGCTTATACATCTATTCTGATGATTATCTTGTCCATCATTAAAGAGTTAAAATAAGAAAAAATTATTTTTTTGCAAACTTGCAACTTTGACATGCACTATTCTCTTTTTCAAAAGATCAGAATCATTATCTTCGAAGACGATTACTTCAAAAATAGAATATCTTTTGCTCGATAAATACCAGAAAATTGTAAATTGCAGTTTCAGTAACATTGTAGTCAGACTGGACTGCTGAAGAAAATTGCAAACAATATTGTATTTTGGCGTAAGTAAAAGTCATCAAAGACTTGAATATGAACGTTAAAGATAAATGTGCTCTTGTTACGGGTGGAGCCAACGGAATAGGTTTCAGTTTTGTTTCGGAATTACTACGCCATGGAGCAAAGGTAATTTATAAATTAATATTCTATAAATATTTTAAACATGTTTTTTTTATTATAAAATATTTTACATTATTTTATAATAAAAAATATATTATATTGTATAACAAATATTATTATAGTAATTTTTGTTTGTTTGACCGTATTAAATATTCATTTGTAAGATAATATTATATTATATAACAAATGTACTGTTTTCTAGTGTGTGGTTATCATTGATCAGAATAATGCAGCAGGACTTGAGGCGAAAGAAAAATTAAAGAATTTTGGAGAGAAAAGAACAGTTTTCTTCCCTTGTGACTTGACGAATAAGGAACAATTTACTGGTTTGTTCAAACTTACATAAAATTTACATAAAACTTTTATTATAAATTATTATTCTAACTTGTTATGAATAATGTTATTTACAATTATTAATAATTTGAATTTTTCAGACGTATTCAGAAAGGCAAACGAAATCTGCAAAGGTTTAGACATTGTCGTGAACAATGCCGGTATTTGTGACGAAGAAAATTGGGAGTTAATGATTGACATCAATTATGTAAGTCAAAATACAGATTTAATGCCAAGTAAATACTTTTAAATATTTATACCAAAAATACTGTAAAGTAAACCTTTTTTTGGTTCTTTTTTATAGCTATGTAAATAAATAAATATTAAATGTAAATGCGAATTTTTGACTAATGGATCAAAAAATGAATTTAGTTTATGAGTCTGCTACTTGACGAGAATAATTGAAAATTTTATTAATCAAATCATTATTTTCTTTAAATGAATTAAATTGATGGAATCTTTTCAGAAAGCGGTCGTTCGAGGAACATTGCTGACAATTGACTGCATTGGAAAGCACAAGGGCGGAAAGGGTGGAACTGTTGTAAATATCGCCTCAATAGCTGGCCTAGCGAGGCTCGACTGTCTTCCCATCTACTGTGGCACGAAAAATGCTGTCTTTGGATTCGATAAAGGAATTGAGGCAAGTCTAAAAAAATGAATAAAAATAAATAAAAATAAATAAAAATGAATAAAAATAAATAAAAATAGAATAAATTAAAAATTCTTAACCAACAGATTTTTTACAACACCACGGGTGTACGTATCTTAACACTCTGTCCCGGAATAACGAAAACGATTTTGGTCGAGAAAATAACTGATGAGCTTCTTGACTTTGTCAACGTGGATGAAGCTAAGAAGAGATTGGGCGCTTTTCCAGTGCAAGAGTGAGTAGTCCAAATTTTTTGTCGATATTTCTTTTCTAATGCATCAAACGTGTTAATATTGAAATTAATTTTTCAGAACTAGTGCAGTGGGTGGTGCGCTGATAAAAATGATTAACACTGCCAAAAATGGTGCCACTTGGGTTATTGAAGGAGGTGAAGCACCCTACGAGGTTCAAATTCCACATTATTCCACTTTAAAAGTGTAGAGTTGACTAAATTTTTGAAGTTTCTAGTAAATGTACTTTACGAAAATGTCTAAATAAATTACACAAGTTAAGTAATTGATCATATTATAGTGTTAAAAAACCATTCCTTAAATATTTTTCATCATCATCACAGATTTTATATTACACTTTTCACAACTTAAAGAGCAAAGAATGATGATTATCAGTAACTGCGTCATTAATTTTCAGACTTGTTTAATTTCCCTTAGTTCTTAAAATAAAACTTAGTTTTTATTTTTAAAAAATTGATTTGATTGATTTGATTTACTCTGATTTTGATTGTCAAAGAAAATGATCCTAAAGAGCGACTAACATTCCAACACTCGTGTAATCAGTTTGTCAACAAGTAGGCACAGTAAAGATCGCGAGAGTTCTAAATTTGATTCTAATTTATTATCAGTTATTGTAAATAATACAACAAAGTTCATTTATCATTTAAAAGAACTATACTTATTTTTAAAACCAGCAACTCTTCATTATACGCCTAAAAGAAGTCCTTTAAAAAAAACCTCAAAAACAAACAAGACAAACCCAAAATTACAATCCTGAAAATATATCCAAAGGACCTTCGAATCTTCCGAAATATGAACTTTCCGTCGAGATTAATAAACAAATTGTCAACATTGCATTATGCAGCAAAAGTCAGGGGCCAAGACATTTGATCCGATTACAGTGTTGATGACACACAAACAAATGTTTCCTACTGAGAGCCAATCATAACAAGAGAGATACTGTAATTATGATGGGTATTTAATTTCTCCAGTCTGCTGTTGATATTTCGTTTTGAATGTCTCTCTTTATAGTAGTGAATTTTGTGCTTCCGACAATAAGTAGGATTTTGGAAAATCAGAAGAAAGTTCACTATGAAAGTCATTATTAGTATATTTATTTTTGCTTTCAGTACTTGTAAGTATAGCGTACAATTTGGATTAAAAATAGTTTTTTGGACAATATGGTACAAATAGAATAAATTTCAGGCATATTTGAGTGCAGCTTTTCGAAAAGCATTTATGCGGTGAATCATCAACCTGGAGTCACTCTTCTAAACGTGTCGGCGGTTGAATTAAGACGGAAATGCAATTTAAAGGGGGTTGAAGTTAACGAGAATTTCGAGAAATTCATGACCTCCTACCTGTCGCGAACTACCGACATTCACAGCGAAATTCCCGGCAAAATGAAAAAAGGAAATCGCACCAAGGATTATGACAATGCATTTCATGATTTTTACTACATGGATCCGAATTTGCGACGAGTGATGAAAAAACTGACCGATGTGGTCCTGTTGTGTTTGGATGAAGAAGACATCGACGAGGAAAGCAAGCAGATAATGATAAATTCCGCCTTGGAGAAAGTTAGCGTTGCTGGAAAATACGGTACGTTTCGAAAAAGTACGAAATATTTGAGTGTGAAATACTTTATTTAAACCAAGATTTTTTCCCTCATGTTTCACAAAATGGAAATGAAAAGAAAGTTTAAAATAAATATCGTTATCAGTGCAGTTGAATGATAAATTTAAATTGTTTATTAGTAACAATTGCCATGTCAGACGGTGAGTGTTTCGATGATGCAGGATGGGCAGCATTTAGACTCTGCACAACAACCTCTGACCCCAAAGGCTCGCCTTTTATTCCACTTCCGCTTATTTACAGTCACGAGGAGTGCATGTAAGGCAAACTTTCCATTTAAATTAAGAATGACAAAATTAATTCCTTTTTTTATTCTCTTCTTTCATCACAAAAAGATTAATTGTATCTATTTTCATCTTTCACATTTTTTCTCCCAAAGGAAATAATATTCAACCTCTTTTTTTGGCAGGAACATATTTAAAACACAAGAGTGTTACATAAATTCGGTTAAGAATTGCAAAGAATCGACGAAAACAGCGATGCACACGACTGTCAATGGAATGAGGGACTACATTCGATGTGATGGATTCTCTCATCTCACACAAACAGCAATAATCACAGACAGTCAGTAAATTCCAACCAACTTTGAATATTTATTTTTATTTAACAAATTGGATTTTGTTTCGAAATTTTCTTCTGGAGACATAAAAAAAAATCTATTTTTTCCCTCAGCTAGAGAGTTATGATTAAAAAACCATAAACGAGTGCATTTGCACTTATTCAGAAGTTATGATGTTAAACATTGTGAGGGTGCTGATAACATTTATCGTCATTAAATTAATTCATAAGTCTGATCGGAACTGTTTTGATTCATAAAGACAATGTTGTGTGAATTTACGACCTTTGGCACAAGTTTTCCTCTACTTGATATCACAGGATATTAATATTTATACACCTACATTGTACGAACCATAGAACACATCAACTACTCACGTGATTGTAAATTCCATATGCAACTAATTAATAAACAAACTTGAGATAAATGAAGCATTTGATTTTTTCACCTTCCTTTAAATGATGTTACTATTAAAAACTAAACATTAGCTGAGGAGAATAATAATGAAGGGAAAATTTATGTCAAATGAATAATGGTTGTAAATAAAAGAAGAGAAGACTCTTACTATGATTTGTTAGATTTGCATATGCGCTTTTGCTGACCGACATTTGACAATCAACCACTCAAGCCGTATTTGTCTGTATTATATTTAATGGTGGCACCTAGAATTCTGATCCCAGTTCACAGCTAGCCACCAAGTTTATTTCTAATCCCGAGTGTCGCATTCAATTCTTCAAAATGGTCAGCAACCTCCTTATAACATTAATCGTTTGTTGTAAGTTTTCATTCATCATTTTATTCTCTGCAATAAATTCAGTAAAACATTTCCTTTCCTCCGCTTTAAATCAAGATAATAAATGAGAATTTTTCGCAATAGTATGAAATAAGTTTTTCAAATTAAAGAAATAATTTTCTTTAAAAAATAATTTTTCTTTTAAAAAAAGAAAGATTAAAGCACATCTAAATTGCTCTCCAGATTTCGCTGCGAGTATTTCGGCAGAGGTGTGGAAAACGAACAAAAATGGAAAAAGTCCTCACGTTCTTCTTGAAATCAACTTCAATAAGTTGAGCAGGGAGTGCGAGGCGAAGCAAAAGAGTGTGAGTGATAAAAAAATTTTCGAACCCTATTTTAAAATGTACCAGCAAATGCAGGACGAAATTGTGAAGAAGGTCAAAGCCGATCCAAAGGCAAACATTGACAACATGATCAAGGAGGAGTGCCTCACACGTCCCGAGTTGAAGAAGCAGATTGCAAATATTACCGATTCTGTAGAGCTTTGTTTGGCAGAGGCGGATCGTCTTGAGAAGTCCATGAAGGACAAGTTAATTCAGGAAGTCTTGGAAATAAAGTGTTCTAATTTGAAAAAAGGTACTTACTTTACATTTAAATAATTATGGCCTAAAATAAATATATGGTCTAAATAAATATTATTAGTATAGTTTTACTAACAGTATTCAGTAGTAATTCAAGTCCTAAAATTTGCCGCACAGAATTCAATCTCAAACAAAACTTGTCACTGGATTTAAAACTTTTACCAAAAATTTAAAGCTTTTGAGAATGTGTAATTGAATTTTTTAAGCCATAATCATTCGTTCCGAGGAGAAATGCTTGAAGAAAGGTCCACCAGCGTGCCTTGAACTATTGATGGAAATTCATGGTCTCTTAATTCCCGTTCCATTTAAAAATTCCAATGTTTGTCTGTAAGTCATTTACTCATATTTTTCAAACCTATTTTTTTCTACTTTTCACTTTTTTTTAAAGAGTTTGAATGAAAAACTGATTTTGTTACTTTCAGAGAAATTCAGAAACTAGAACGATGCAAAATGGCAGTAATGAACGAGTGTAAGGAGGAATCGAAGAAAGCTTTAGAATCGTTTCTGTCTAATGAGATGGCATTCTACGGATGTGCTTCTGTTGAAGATTCAAAATAATCTGATTGTTTGAAATAAATGTTTAATTATTTTAAATATAAGTCTGTTTATGAATACTGACACTAAAAAATAAAGTTAAAAGAGTACATTTTTTAATACATTGTCTAATACATTTAACAGCTTTCCTTACTTATTCGTAACTTTGTTTTCTCATATTGTTGCTTATGAAATGCAAAAAAAACTCTTAATTAGTAGAATTTATTTTCAAATTATGATTTATTAATTTTGAATTTGGAAACCACTATTAAATCCCAAGGAAGTGATACTAATACCTAATACCAGAAATGAAATGTCTTTTGAATTGAAAAATTTTAATATCATTTTCCCACTGACCATATGTCATAGAAATCGTCGTGCTGATTTTCATTTTCTCTCTTCAAATCACTTTTACGATGTTTAAAAGTCAAATGTCTTCGAATTTGTTGATCGGAAAGTTGTTACTAAATTGGAATAAAAATTTCTTTTCATAATTTTCTTTATCCGTAAATTAACGACATTTTCGGGCAATTAAAATATTATTCATAAACTCTAATGGAATTTTTTTGTTAATCAAGAATTTCAATTTATCGAATTATATGAATATTGTTTCTAAACTTGTTTGATATTTAAATACCACTTTATGTCTATCTGTAAATAATAGATTTTAAAGAAATGAATATTTTCCTAAATGATAAATTGTAAAAGTCGAATTGATTTTACGAGCAAACGATATATATTTACGGTTTAGAAGAATGTAGTAAAAGGAAAATATTTCAATATGCCAATCGCATGTAAGCGCTTCCTTTTCATCTGACATGCAGAACGAAAGTAGATTCTCCAGTTGTCATACCAAATCACTTGAGAAAAAGAAACTACTTGGCATAATTGACGTAAATAATTCAACAAGACACTTTTGTCGAGGATTGTTACGCACGTTCCGAAAATTCGAAGAGATGATGAATGAATTCTTTTTTCTGCCAATTTTTTACTGCAATATCAAAAACACAATCAGTTATTAATAGGATTTTGGCAAAATGTAAAACATTTCATGTGCGGTAAATTTAGTGAAATGGTGGTTTCGAATGTATTTTTAAAATTATTTCCTTGTCCATCGATATAGAGATAGTTCGTGATCCTTAAATGTCGGCGTAGAATAAAAATGCAAATTCAACCTAGTTCTAGTCGCGCCTTCTTCATCGTGAGGCTGCAGGTGTACGAATACAGCGTTGAATCCAAAACTTTGATCTCAAGTGGGTCACAAATTCAGAAGAGGAAGAGAGACAGAGAGAGAGAAAGACATAAATTTTTATCGCCTATTTATTGCCAAAAATGGTTAGACTGGTATGCATTTAATTCATATCTGCAATTATAATAGTTACGAGACTCGAGCAACTATTTCAGTGTTATTTAGAAATGTATTTTTTTTCCTAAAAAATTGTCAGCGTCGTGGTGGGTCAAATGGCGCACAAGGACCCAATTATGAGGGTTTCCGATATTTCTGCGAAATGTGTTTTCAGGTCATCCTGTGAATCCCTCTTTTGTAAATGTCATCGTTTCTAATAGTACACGATGTGCAAAAGATCTGGCTCATATTTACAATTCTGATTTAAAAATTCCGAAACATTGGTTTGATTGCTGTATAAAATGTGCGAAAATCGGAGGAATTTTAAAAAGAGTTGGGAGAAAGTTGCCTCTTAATTTTTACTAAAAAACAGATACAATATCGAGTATATGTGATCGAACCTAACAGAGTTGAACTTTGATGAAAAAAATCCTAATAGATCCTAAAATTTCTTCTAATGGAAGTTTCGTATTATGACGAATAATTGGATATTCCATTAGCTTATGTTAATCATTATAAATTAAATTTTATATTTGTAACAATTCAATATTAAAATTTTAGTTACAAGTCTACTATTTTTATTCAACAAAATTTCCGGTCATTTCCCGGTTTTTTTACAGTTTTTTCCGGTTCTTTTCCGGTTATGTCCTAAATTTTCCCCGGTTTTTTTCTCCTCAAATTAAAATTTATATTTGATTTCGAAAATGAATAAATCTTTAAATTTTTTGAAAATAATTTTTTTTTAATAATTATAAATGACAATTTGGAAAATAATTGAATTAAACAAAGCATTTTCTCAATTTGTTGAAAATAAACTTGTCTGTTTATAATTATAATTGAAAATTTGATTTTCCAATTCTATTAAAATTATAATAATTAAATTTCTGCAAAGAATTTTACTATTCAGAAAAGTAGTTCAATTCTTCCAAACAATTCCTGTTATTTATTAAAATAATTTAATTCTTGTGATGAATTTTATTAAAATTTTTTAATACAATAAAAGAGTAATAATTAATTATTTATTTAATAAGTAATAAACATTTAATTTGTTCAGGAAATAATTAAAAATAATTTATAAAAACATTCAGAAACTTGAAATTTTAAAAATTTAAGGGAACTTCAATAATTATAGTTATGTATCGAATAGAATAATATAATTTTCATAAGCAAAAAATTCATTTAAAACTGTGAGAGGGACTTTAAATTTAAAAAATAAAAGTATAATTACGGTCACTAACATTATTTTCAAAAAATTTAAATAAAATTCTTTAAAATAATTACATTATTTTTATAAAAATGTAAAGAAATTTCAATTACTTCAAAAATTTTCAATTATTTCCTTATAAAAATTCAATTATCTTGAAAGAATATAATTGAAAAATTACAAGAAACTTATTTTTTGGATTTAAAAAAAAATTTGCGAAAGTTCAATTTTATTAAACAATTTTAAGTATGTATCTTTTTTTAAATTAAGTAATAAAAATTTTCATTATTAATCTTCGCCATTACAAATTTGAATACATTAGAATATGACTTTTTATAAAATTTAATTATTAATCAGTTATTAAGTTAAAATACTAAAAAAATTCTATTTGTTAAAAAGTTTCTAATCAAATTTTTTAACAAATAAAATTATATATTTTCAGTGGAATTTAAAAATTTTTCTATTAACTACATATTTTTTTAAAATTTACTTACATAAAACGTTTGAATTGGTGACTAATTTTTTACTATCAAATTAATTATTTTTAACTAATTCAAATTTAGAGAATAGTATAAATATCTATAAAAATTGAAATAAAAACTTGTTTTCTAAAAACAAATTAACGTAATATTAAAGTAATAAAACGTTATTTATTAATTATAAGTTAATATCTCGATATACCTTTTGAGAAAATTTTTTATTTTTTTAGTTTGAATTTTCGTCTAAAAATTTGGATTTTTTATGATATTTCAGAATATTTTACAAGTTTTTTTGTAAAATTTAATGGAAAATAAAGCATTTTTTCAAGTAATTTATTATAATTTTGGAAAATTATCTTTTAAAGAATTTTAATTAAAAATTTTTAATTAATCATTGATTTCTCGAAAATTTTAATGAATAAAATCTTCAAGTCTATAAATTCAATTATATGAAATCAATGAAAATTAGATTCTAAAATAAGTAATATTGAAATTAAAATAGTTTTAAAAATAGTAATTCTCTAATTTACTTTGTTCTAATTTTTTAATGTTAAATTATTTTTGATATTCAATATTTTCAATATTTCCGAAAATTCCAATAAATAATAACACTAAATAAATAATTAACAAAATAATAAAATTAAAATTTTTTACAATTTACTATTTTCGAGTGTTTAAGATATTAATTATTTATAATCAAAATTCTTCAAAAGTTTGATTATTTTTTATTTGTATTTTTTAATAACTCAAATATTTTTCAAAGATTTCAATAAATTTCAAATATTTTTCAAAGATTTCATTAAATTTCAAATATTTCTCAAAAATTTTACTAAATTTCAATTATTTTTTAAAGGATATTACAAAAAATTAAATTTTTTGTTCGTTTTTTAATTGTGTATGTAATTGGAAAACTATTGTAGCCTTTCAGATTATTATTTAGAAATTATTTAGAAATATTTTTAAACAGTTAATTTCACGACTTTTTTTTATGAAATTTTCGAAAATATTCTACCTTAAAATGGTGGACATTGAACAACATTGAAAATGTTTAAAAAGAAAAATGGACAGTTATATACTTTTGTTAAAGATATTTATGATCGAATATCTAAAAAAATGGAGAAAAAATAAATAAGTTTCATGGAGAAGATTTTTTGCATCCAACAAAATTCCAGAGAAAAACGTGTTTCTGCAACAAAGGGCGCCAAGTTTCCTAAAGTTGGTGTTAAAAAAATTGGTAGCAATACTGTTTTCTTTTCGAAACGACCTCTTTCTCGCTCCCAACAGCAAAACGAGATTAATAAAGAATTAGAGATGAATTAAAGTGATTATTACGAAAGTGAGAATCTCGAATTCCCGCCTTTGTGTGAGATTTCCCTATATACGAAACAATGCACTTCCTCATGCTTCTTTCATTATTGAATCAAGGCCGATAAATGAAAGCGTAATCTGCCTCATAAGTCGAGGCAGATTAATTCGAGTGAGAAGAGAAGAAGCAAGAAAAAGGCCCAAAATGTGACTTTGCGATGGAGAGAAAAGAAAAGTGGGCCTACACTCGGACTCGAGAGATTGGGGGAAGATTCATCGCCTCTCTGATTGGCCGTGAACTTGAAGGGGCCCATACGCATATATCTGCCTGACGCGAGCGCATCAAGTTTACTCTTTACTATTTCTCAGGCCGGAAGAACGGAATCGAATCGAGCGCCAGGTGTAAACATTGTGCGGTCTCGCGCTTCAATTTCTTTTTCAAATTATCTTCACCATGAAGTTGAGATTGTGCGCACTTTTGGGGATTTGCCTGCTGCTCGAATCCGTCGTTGCGAATTCGGTCGAGGAGGAGTCGGGGATTTTCGAGTGTTTTCTCAAGGCCAATAGCGCTTCCTGTGCGAGGAAGAAGATTGCGGAGGAAATCGACAGAATCGAGTTGAACGTTTCCGGAAAGAAAAGTGATGTACCGATGAGTGTGGTCCTCGAGGAGACCGGAAATTTCGTCGCAGAGACGCTGAATAATCTCTTCGGAACTGATAACGCCGAAAATGGTCCAGAGGAAGAAGAAACGGAAAGTCGAGCCATGAGTACGTTAAATTATTTAAATTTTTAAATATTATTATTTAAATTTTATGCACTTTTAAACTAATTAAAAATCTTTCCTTAAATTAATTTTTCACATAAACTAACTTTTATTAAAATTATTTATTATTTTTCTAAATATTCATTACAAAAATTGTTTGATAAATTTTAAGAAACTGCAAAGGAACTAGAAACACTTTTTGATACATGTATTTTAAATTATTTAAATTAATAAACGCATAAGTAATAGAATTTGTTTAATTAAAATCTATTTATTTAAAATTTGTTCAAAATTTATTTAAAATTTGTTTAAAATTTATTTGAAATTTGTTTAAAATTTATTCACTATTTATTTAAAATTTATTTACAAATTATTTAAAATTTGTTTACATTTTTTAAAAATTTGTTAAAAATAATATAAAATCGATTTAATTAAAAAACATAAAATTAAAAGCGACTTTGGAAAAAATAATTATTAAAACTTTCTTTTTATTTCAAAATGAAGACGAATTCTCAAATGATTAGCATCGAATATTTCCGAGAAAAATTTATATGTATTTTGAGAAATAGTATCCGAAAAACATATTTTATTACAAAAAAGGCGTTTTCTAAATTCAGAATGTTTCATATCCAATCGATGAATGAATGATTTTAAAATTCAGATAAAAAAGAAAATAAAATGAAAAAGCCGGTTTTTTTCAGTGAACTTAAATGTTGAATTAAAATCAAGTTGTAATACTTTCTTTTCCATGCCGTTACTCGATCAATTAACTGGGCCGCTGAACAAGTAAAATTGGCCCTCCTGCCTTGGTATGCGTCCAAATTATAAGACAACACTGATGACATTGCATTACAATTTTTTTTTTCATTTTTAAATTATGCGGAAACATTTTCGTTTTCCCTTGAAAATTCATTTTCACTTATTACACCTGACAAAAATTTATTCTATCATTAATAAAATTATTAATTATATTTAAAAAAATTATTAATAATATTAATAACTGTGTATTATCAAATAAATACATAATTGCATTAAATAATTTTTATTTTTTTTAAATCAATATATAATTTCATTGAATAATTTTCATTTTATTTAAATAAATGTATAATTTCATTGAATAATTTTCATTTTATTTAAATAAATATATAATTTCATTAAATAATTTTTATTTAATTCAAATAAATATTTAAAAGAGTGAAATATTTTGTTTGAAAATTTTAGTTAGTTCAAGTAAATTATATTTGAATCAATAATTTGAAAATATAATTTAATTGATTTGAATAAAAATTAAACCATTCGATGCAAATGATTTGATAATAGATTCCTTTATTTGAATAAAATAAATTGTTTACATAGTAAATGTAATGTTATGTTGGACTTCTAAGGAATTTTGAAAAATCACTTTTTATTTCAATTTTCACAAATATTTCCACTGTTAATATTAATTAATTAATTAATTTCAATTAATTGAAAATAATTATCTTGATAGTAAAAAAACAGTCACTGCGATTCAAATACAGTATGAAAATAAATTTTTTTTAAACTTATCGAATGAATAGAAATTTTGTGAAATTTAACTGAAAATAAATTAAATTCGTTAAAGAATTTAATTAGAAAGTTTTTAACGAATAGAATTTTTAAAGTATTTTAATTTAATAATTGATAAATAATTGAATTTTTTAAAGAGTCACACATTCTAATGTATTCATGTTTCTTAGTGCGAAGATTAATAATTAAAATTTTTATTACTTAACTTGAAAAAATTTTTAAATTTAATATTTCATTAGAATTAAATTTTTGGCAAAGTTTTTTTTAAGAAATTCTGGAAAATAAGATTTTTAAAATTCGTTAATTCTATTGTTTCGAGATAAATGAATTTATTTAAACAAATCATTGAAATTTTTCGAAATAATTGAAATTTCTATACATTTTATTGAAATGAATTCTTCTAAAGAATTTTATTGAATTTTTTCGAAAATAATCAAGGAAAGTTGGTAATCGAAATTATAATTTTATTTCACTGTTAAAGTTTCAAATGAATTTTTTTGCATCTAAAAATTATATTATTATAACATTATTCAATAATTTTTCTCTTAAATAATTTTTGAATAATTTTTCTCTTTTAAATTTATATAATTTTAAATTTCTAAATGTTCAAATAAATATTTTTTTATTTTTTGAGCAAATTCAATTTTTGTTTCTTTTTAAATAAAAACATTTATTTACTACTGCTAAACAAACAAATAAAATTTTAATAAAATTGTTCGCGAGAGTTGAATTATTTTCATAAATAATAGCATTTTTTGGAAGGATGCAATTACTTTTTATAAATAGTAAAATTCTTCGCAGAAATTCAATAATTATCGAATAATATAATTTTAATAAAATTGAAAAATCAAATTTTCAATTATGATTATAAGCCGACGAGATTATTTTTAAAAAATCGAAAAAATTCTTTGTATACCTATAATTAAATTATTTTTCAAATTCTTAATTAAAATTATTTAAAAAAATATCTTTTTCAAAAAATTTAAAGAAAATCGTCAAAAAAATTTAAGTGTTCATAAAAACTCGAATAAATATGTTTTGAACCCATTTTCTCGAAAACAAACAAATTTGAATTTGAATGTTTTTAATAAATTTAAAAGGAAAACATATACTTTATTTCGTAACACTTTGTCTCATTTATTGATTCTGGAAAAAGTTCAAATTAGTAGATATCTGAGATATTTGATTATATTAGAGAAAGTTGAAGAAATATCGAGGGTTATTTATCTGCAATTTAATAAAACATTAGATTGTAAATTAAAATAAAAAAAAGACGCTTGATTTTTAGCTCGTTATGTTGACTTTTAATTACACTTAATTGTTGTGCTTTTTCCTACTTTTCTTGTGCAGTAATTTATAAAATATTTCAAAACATCAAAATGAAAAATCTAAGCTATTCATCTAGCGCGTTAATTAGCGTTAATAAACTTTCTTCTCTGATATGAAAACGTTTGTCATTGCCCACTACGTGTTTTATTCAGTCGAATAAATTACCAGAAGTTTATAAATTTTGTGATTTTATCGTCAACATAACAGAGAATTAATTTACAAGTAGATGCTTATCTGATCGTTAAATTAAATGCCAAAAAAATTGTCATTGTGAAAAATAAAGAATTAAAAAAAAAATTTAAATTAAATTGTTTTACTGAAAGAAATGAATGTAATTATTAATTGATCTATCTGAAACAATCAAGTGTTCTTCCATAAAGTATGCTTTTTATATATACAGGGGATTTTTTTAAATAGCAATTCATTTAATACTTTCTTGAAATAATGCCATGGTAGTTTTTTTTGCAATAAAATTTCTCTGTATATAATGAATTTCTACTCGTGTATAATGTCTCGATAAATAATAATTCTTTTCTAAAAAATGTTTTTTCTATTAATCAATGCAGGTGTATGAATTTCTTCGGGCATATATAAATTTTTGGAAAGTCAATGAATCTTTTTCTTAAATAATGGAATGCAGTCACGTAAAAGTATCTAAAGTAGGTGAAGATTCTTGAGTGAAATTTTATTTGGTATTGCTATCGAATAATGTATATACGTGGGTATCGTATTCAAATTGTGTTTTCATGTCACATGCGGTTTTAATGTATTTGAATAGGTCACTACAAATTCGCATAACGGTTATAACAACTTTTGTTCATTCAGCAATTTTTTTCTCTCTTAATATATAAGCCGAAAAAAATAGGTTTTAAAAAAATCTGCCAAAAAGACCTGAAGTTTAAATATGTAGTTTAGTTTCTGTTTTGTGCTCAACTTTTGCAAATTTTTGTAACCAATTTTGCCAGTTCAGCTCTGAAATATTTTTATTTTCTTATTGTTATTTAAAATATTTTCACTTTTATAGTGAGAAATTCTTTGCGACTACTTGTGGGCCTTACGTTATTTTAATTCAATTCAAGCTTCCCCTTGGTATCGGGTTATACGTGTGACGAATTTAGATCTTATGAAAAGAACAGTAAGCTTTGGGCCTTACGTGGAATATCTTTTCTACTTATAAACTTGTATTTTTACTTGATAAATTTTTATCATTACTGTTATTTAATGTGCAATTTTATTAAAATGTAATTTTTATCGTACTGAGGAAATATTCGGAAAAGTTGATAATTAGTATTTAGTAGTATTCTCCAGTTTTATGAATGGAGATTGACATTGATTTCGCGAATAAATCGGGAGTTAAAAAACGAGTTACGTCAGTTTGTGGGAAAAACGAGAAAATAGCACCTATTGCTGCTCCTATCGTCTCGTCAAGTAGACTCAGTCGAGAAAGTATAAACCAATATTTACTTTCTTATTTCTTGCGTAAAGAAAACTATCACTGCATAATGTTCAGTACTTAAATACATTAAATAATCTCCCCGGGAAATTGCCATTTCAAACCAAATTTGTTAATTTATTTTAAGGAAACGAAAAAGATTATCATCAACTTGAATACTACAAAGATAAGAATTTTACAAACAGAACAAGTGTCTAGTGGATAATAAAGTCAGGTTATTATTATAAAATTTGATATTAAATTAAAATTACTCTTCAGCTGCATAACAATTCTAATTAGCGCAAAGTAATTTTTGTTTTGTATTGAACCAACACTAAAGGAATTCCGCATTATTCTCCTCATAACAGAAGTTGGATTTAGCATTGAATTTTTCAGTTAATCATAAAGTAAGCGAGTTACAGTCTTCTTTTAAAATTTCGTCTAATTAAAGAATAATAAAAAAGGAAATTAACTGCTGAAAACTAGACGTAAATGGACTCGAAGTGGACGCTACAACGAATTTTTCATCTCTCTGATGACGAAGATGCGCGGAAGTATAAAAATGAGTGTTTCTCGTTCCATTTTCCGAAAGTCCATTCGGTACACTTACTCCTTATTCCATAATAAAATGCAACAAAGTAAGGCGTCGAAAAGTGACGGGGAAGATACTTTACGACTCATATAAGTTCTCCCGGCCAGCTGTACGCACAAGTTCTAGGTCATTGAAAGTACTCCATAAAAGTTCACAGTTTTTTTTTCTTCTTAAATATTCATTAGCAATTGTTTATTTTAATTTATTTGAAAGTTCAAATTTATTGAAAACCTAATTCTCTCTTCTTCGAGCAAATTGAGGAAACAACGTTTTGGGCAAAAAACACAATTTTTTATTTAATCCACCATCCCACTTGGTATTAGACGCAAAACGTGTTTTCCGATCAATATTTTTTTTCACTCACTCGAAAACTGTCAAGCAGTGAAAATTATTTGTATATTTATTTTTTGTATATAAAACCTGAAAGTGTGTTATACTGTTATGTGTCAAGATTAGCATAATTTTCGGTTAAAGAACTTTCTACCTGATGGGAAAATTCATATTAATATGCATTACACATATATCTTAATTTTATTGAGTGAGTTCACACAATTCATGTGCAGAGGTGATGAATAACTCAATAATATTTAAGTGAGTGAATTATCTTTCAAAGTCTATTAAATTAATTTTACGGTGCAGTTATTATTTACTATACAATAGAAATGGGAATATATTTTCCACTGGCCTTTTGGCTTTTGAACTTTTTTCATTCCTTGGCAATGAATATTTATGAAAAAAATTATCTTTAAATATATAAATAAGTGGATTAAGAGGGTGACTTTCGCTTAATCTGGGTATTAGCGAATTTATTCAAAAACATGTCGATTTCTATTGACTCGATTCTTTTAATTAAAAAATTCTTAGCTTCTTATTCTTAAGTTTGTAACCTAAGAGATTCTGTAATGAGAAATTGTATTTTATTGTAATTGTGAATTGTGAATTTATTGTAATGAGAAATATTGGGATCCTACTTTCTTTGTCGCCCTTATACTTCCACTCGTAATTGTTCGACCTCCGACACCGCTTTCGCATTCTTCCAGGGGTCGAGGTTATCGGCAACTCTTAACCGTATTTTATTGTCCCGTCTCTTACCTTCTACTTAGTGCTTTTTGAGATTCAGTTGAATTTTCCCCTTTTTGCTCGCTTAACTAATTAAATAGCCTTGGCTAGTTTAAATTTTCTGAAGAGAAATAAACTTTGAATTCTTGTGTTTTTAATCATTAGGCAGCACTACTATTGCCAAAGAAAATTTAATATTTAGAACTGAAATATCTTCTGAAAATGACCACATGAATTATATTCGTGTATTTTGTCATGTTTGTGATAAAACTAAAATTTAATTTAATTTTTAGATGAGGGCCGCAAAAACAAGCTACTGAAGAAAAAGAAGAAACACTTTATGAAGCTGGTTCCGTTGGCCTTACTCCTAAAGTCGAAACTGAGTTTCCTGCTGCAACTGATTTCGACTCACTTGAGCATTAAATTCTTCATCGTCGCCGTCATTGGCCTAATGATCAACATTGCTCGCTTCTGGTTGGACCTGAAGAAAAGTCATCACCCCTCCAAGGTGATATACTACGAACACGCTCAGCATCAACATCACTACGATCATGAGGACGAACACGGTGGATATTGGGGCAGATCGATCGACGAAGCCGGACAAGATGCCGCACAAGAACTTGCCTACAGAGCTTACACTCCCGAGTACGCGCCTGCACAGTGACATCCCACTTTACTCAGCGAACGTCAATTTCACTTCAGTTGACATTTATCCAAAAAAGGAAATTCCAATATCAAGGTCATCGCATTTCATGGAATCAATTCCTGTACAATGATCACAATCTCCTTAATTATAGGTTTCAAACATTTGAAATTTTTAAGAAATTACATTGACATTTTTTTGTCCCAATTTTCGATAATTTTAATATTTCTAATTTCGGATATTAAAAAAAAAACCCCACAGTATCAAAACTAAAAAATCCTAAGAAATTTATTAAATACCTACTTGCAAAAATTCGGCATATTTAACTGAAAAGTTTAGTAAAAAATTGTGTAAAGATTTAAATGTCCCATTTAAATAAATGAAACTTTCCTGAACATTTATTCAAGTGAGACGCATTTAAATCTTTAAATCTTTTAATCTTTAAATTTTCACTAAACTTTTCAGTTAAATATGCCGAATTTTTGCAAGTAGGTATTTAATAAATTTTTACGAATTTTTAGTTTCGGTGCTGTAGGGGCCGCTATCTATATTGATAGCTGGAGTAGGTTAATATTTTTCTAAATATTCTCAACACCTTTTTTTACATATTTATTTATTATTTATTTATTTATTTTAGATTACCAGCTCGAAAGTTTTGAAATCATTCATGTCGCGTATCTAAAAAATTAAAATGTACTTTAGTCAGGCATATTTTAACTATTAATTTAAGAACTTTTAAGAATTTAAGAAAAAAAGGAATCAATATAATTTAAGAACTTATATTAATTCCTTTCTTTTATTAAAAGGTGTATTTAAATTCAACATTCAAACCAAAGTGTATTTTTTTGCCTGCATAAAATAACGAGAAGCCATAAAAGAATAATTAAGTTATAGAAAATTATTTTGTTAAGGACAAAGTATTTGCCCCGTGCCTAATTTATATATTTATTCCTCTGTATACAAAAATCTGTAAATACTTTGACTTTAATAAAATTCTATCTGCCTAGTGAATTTATTTCCATATTTATTTATTTCCATATTTTTCAATTGTTCAATTGTTCAATTGTTATTTGTTAACAACTGTAAAAAAATTCCAACACCCAAATTTACGAATACCATATGTATATTGAAAGAAAAAAAAATTTATTATGAAAATCAGAATAAAATACCTCCTTTGCCAATATTCCTTATTCTTCTTTTTCTCCACTTCTGCTTCCCATTTTCAATATTTGGCCAATAATAATTTGAACCTAAAAATTAATAAACTGTAATTTCACGGAAAACTAATTCTGTCATTGAAAACAAGAAACTTACTCATTATAAATTGCAGCACAAATATTTGTGACAAATTCCCTAAGGATTTCGGCCTTCTTGTCATCGTGAAAAGTTACTTTTAAGCAAACTTGTACATTTTTAGTTAAATTGTGTGACAAAAATTTTATATTCTCATCCACGTCGCAAAATTGATTAACTAACGAGTTCAATTCTTCTACCGAGGTATTATTCGTTATTTGCTGTCGTATTTTTACAGCAATTTTATCATTTTCATTAAGTAAAGCTTCTTTTGACATTAATACATCTTTCGCTCCTTGATGATCACATTTTATTAAAATTGAATCTGCATCAAAACCAAAGTGTCGTTTGAATATAAAATCCACCGGGGTTTCGCAATAAGTTTTTTCCAAAACAGCTGAAAAATTTTAAATCAAATGTTATTTTCAAAACAATTTTTGAATAAATCCATTTTCAAACTTTTAAAAGAATTGTTGTTAATAATTTGCTGTTTTTAATAATTGTTTAATAATAATTTGTAATAATTTTACTAATTAATTGTTCTTGTTTCCTAACATTTCCTAATTTCAAAAATTTTTAATAAAAAAAATTCTTTACAAAAATTTAATCAGATCTTTCCAAAAATTTTAATTAAATTCTTCGCGAGAATTTAATTATTTTGCTAAATAATAAAATTCTTCAAAGGATTTCTATTATTATAATTTTTTTTATGAAATTCTTTGAAATAATACGATGATTTTTAATACGATAATATTATAATTGAAAGTAAGTATTAAAAAAAAGTTTATGGATTTTAAATCCACTTAATTGCAATTTAAAAAAGTTATTAAAAATGTCAAGAAACAAAAAAGCAAACTATTAACTTCGAACTGTGAACCGATTACCGGAATACAACGATTTATGAATAAAACTCAGAATTACATAACAATAAATTATTAGTCAAGAAAGAATAGATTTAATATAAAAACTTACTGGCAAAAAGTAAAATAAGCAGCAAATACATTTTCTTTAAACTCCGCTAAAAGTTGATAATAACTGACAAACATTAAGATTTTCTTATGCTAATAAAAAATCAAGATAAAAAACAAGTGATAATTTCCGCGAATCATTGATTTCAAAAACTATTATAAACAAGTTTTTTTCGTACTTTTCATTAATCAAAACCGGAGATGTTTTCCTTGAATTTTGAGACGTTTTGCATCACATAATAAGTGTCGAAAATTTACTTGTTAAATAAAAATGCATTACTCAATATAGATAAAAAATTGTAAAGTATTTTACTAGAGAGAATTTAAAAAAAAACTTTTATTTAAAAGTGCATATTAAATTATTTTTTCGTACAATTTTTTAAACAATGTTGAATTGGACCCCAATATGCTAGAACAGGAAGAAACGGAAATATTAATAAACCTAAAGGTATAAATCTTTTGTGAATTTAAGAATTTAGCGTGTACAAAGTGGTTAAGTTGACGCTAAAAAATATTCTTTTTTTCTGAAAATAAAGGTAATAAAATATTTTAGTATCATTGAAAGATAAAGATAATTTTTTATTTCGTATTTCTATTTTAATCTTTTTAATTAATTTTAATCTTAAACTTACTCTTAATTATACCTGTGTGCGTTATTACCAATGCAATGCTTAAATTGCAGTAAAATTTCACATTAATCTTCTTTTCTGTATTGTCACGAGCATTGCGAAGTACGAAAAAGATGTCTGAAGACACTACACGAAATTTGAAAAATATATAAAACTTATAAAATTTAATATTCATTAAAACACTGTAAATTTAAACATTTGTAAACACTGTCATTTTTAATTCATTACCGAAGTGTAAAATTCTAATGACAATACAAAAAGTTTTCCAGCTTGAAGTTTACAAGGTTCTCTGCTTCTGACCATCATCATCATTAGCTGTTTTTGGTTGCTCACTGGCATATTATACCATAAAGAATCAAAACTAAAAAAAGAATAATTTACAAAGGGAGAGAAACAAATTTTCAAAAAACTACTTTTAGGGTGTTTGAAAATTATTTACACAGAATTTACTGCATCTTGACTGTAACTCTGTAGCTTTTCGCCAGGAATACAGCTGTACAAGAGTATCAATAATTGCACCAGTGTGTAACTGATAAATTGCAAGCATTCATCCAATTTGTTTAGTTTTATCATTATCTAAAATTAAATTTAATTAAACTACTGCATAAATTATTTTACTCTTGCAGTACTTATTTTACGTTTTCATTATCGATTTACTTTGGAATTTCAATTTCGACAAAAACGATTTTTACTTGATCCATATGCAGAAGGAAATAAAAATAAAATTGGGAAAAGCTGTTACCATGTATCCTGTTATGCTCAACGACACTACGCACACTGATGTTTGGAAAAATAACGCAATCGAAAAGGCGCTATTAAGAGTGTTTGCATATCTATTAAATTTTTCAGAAACACATTTTATGACAATTGAAACAAAATTCTTAAATTAATTATTTCATAAAAACAAAAATTATCGATACTTACTCAATGTTCCGTTGGTGAAGAGAAATGCAACTTATTGTCTTATTAAAAATACCATCACTTTCCCTTGTACAAAAGCTGTTTATCTTAGAACTACATTCATTACTGTGCGTTATGTTCTTGAGCCGATGCCTAAAAATTAAAAAAAGTCTCAAATCCAGAAAGTGGAAATCGTTAATTTTTTAATAGGACCAAAATTTACCTTAAAATTGCAAACATACCACAGACGTGTTCGGTAAGTACTGCATACGTGGTATCAATTGTCAATACTGTAGTCATATTTATAAATGTAGCCATATATTCGTGAAATAGTATTTGAAAATAGTATTTCTCTTCGGCTACAAAATATTCTGACTTGTATGTTCGAACAGATCTTGTTTCATTTAGGGGATAAATGATGTTTAAAATTTTAGGAGCGGCGCCATTCACAAAATAAACAGTCAAATTTCCATATATGTATACTATCGAAAGTTGTAATTATTTTGACGGAAAAAATTTTAATTGTACGTTTATTAATAAAGGCTAATAGTAAAAACAACTACTGTACAAGAGACAAATGGCAAAGGAGTAAAAATTTGCCTAAACAGACACAAGTCAAATGCTACAGAATAAAAATTTCAAACTGTGAAAGATTTTCACCTTCGTATAGTATTGTTAAAAGTCTCCCTCTTTTGGAAAATTGTTTCAATATGCAGAATTCTTCGGCTGATATCAATGACCAGTCTGATTGTATTTGATCCAAAAGAAACTTTATCTAAAAGATACGTAGTTTTTTGCTTTTCAAATATTAGTTTAACATAGTATTTTGAATGTTTCCAAATACTTTAAATCTTTCTAAATTTTTATCACAGTAATTATTATAGTCAACACTGAAATTCGTACCCGTTTTGAGTTAAGTATGCAACTAAAAAATCTAGCACCGCATGACAATCCTGTGAGAACAGGTGCGACTAATTTGATGGAGTCCTCGAGATCATCACACGTTATTGCCCCAGACATCTTTTCAAAAATAAACACAAAAAATAGGTATTACATACTTTCTAACTTGTAGTTTACAAATTATTTCAGCAACTGATGAAAAAAAGAAGTAGAAAAAGAAGAAGAGGAAGAAGAAGAAAAAGAACAAGTAGAAAAAGAAGAAGAAAATTAAAAAATAAAGCCTAAAAAAATTGCAAATTTCCGTTTTATCTACCATTGTAACGACCATAGTTACGTTCATAAAAGTACAAAAAGAACAGATAAGAATTCTCTGTCTCCTAGACTGATATGGCCAGAGTCCAATTGCCGACATAAAAAATTTATTTATCCTATAATCTGTTCTATCAAACAAGTTCATGATTATTCTAAGAGATAAGAAGAGTGACTGAACGAGAAGTAAACGAAATTAACGTTAACACAAGCGATTATTAATTCATTTCTAATAAAAGGATTTCGTTTAACATTTTTTTCGCAAACCCTCTCAAAGCTCTTTCAGAGTTTTCTTCGACAAACCCTCAATTAAAAGTGACTACAGTAATAATTAAAGGAGTAATTATTTCTAGTCACTTTTCTTTATAGTTGACTCAATTATACATTGTTCGGGGAATAAACGGAAATATTGATGAACCATTAAATGTTGCGTGCGTGAAAAGCTTTTAAAATAAATCCAGTTTATTGATTACAGCCATTCGAATTTTAAACGTCTAAGAGGAAGCATTTCTAATATTTTAGTTTAATTTTGCTCTCTATTCTTATTATAGAGGATTATAAAGATAAAGGCATTATAAAATGTAAAAGACATACCCTTAAGGGTATGTCCAAGTTGTGAAATGTAAACAAACCAAAATGTAACCAAGCCAAACACAAAAATCGCACTTTTGTAAAAGCCATTTCTCTTACAAAAATTAATATTTTTACACTTTTTCTAAAAAAAAATAGAAAATTAGAGTTTCAAAGTGTCCAAAAAAGCATTTTTGGCTATGAGCAATAAAAAGCAATTAGTAAAATAACATATTAATTATTCACATTTGTAATGTTTCGTTTTAATTTATATCGGTAATTTTTTTTCATCTGAAAATTTTTATATCTGCATGTTTTAAAAAACAATTGAACATCGACAAAATTCCTTCATGTACCTTTCTTTCGAGTGATATGAAAAATTTTGCGATTCTCTATTTTTGATAACAGAGTTATAAAAATTTGTACACACTATTCTTTGCAGTGTATCTTGATTAAAAATTCCAGTTATATAATTTTATTAATGATTTTTTACGCCGTCGATGGCAATCTTTAGACAGAATAATTATATCTACAAAATTGATGATAAATAATGTTTCCTTGACTCTCTGTAAGGTCAGATAACTATCAAACATTTTAATAATTCTGATGCACTATTTAAACTTTTAAAATCGACAAAGAATGAGTAGTTTTCTTAACACCTCCGAACGAGAAGTGTTTAATTATCGTCTCAAAAGTGTAAAATAGAAGGAAAAATTATGAAGACTTGTTATTTTATCCTTTTAGTGGTAGCAACATTTGGTAAGTAATGTTATAAAATTATAAAGACAATTTAATCATTTTTAATTTTATGTTTAACTATATTAATTTTTTTTAACTTTTAAAAACTTTCTGATCAATAACTCATTTAGGCAATCATCCACACTGTTAACTTAAAAGTATCAAATGGCAACGAATTGATAGCAAAAACTTGGATAAAATAAAAAAATGATCTAGATGTTTGGCATCAATTTTATACTTTCAAAAAAACTGTGCATATGGGAAATATTTAAAAGAAAAAGATGAATTAAATTTTGTTTCTTTGGGACCTTTACAGCTTACGTGCAAAATGCTGAGGCGATGACAATGGCAGATCCGATTACGATGGCAATGGTGAATAGTTTAACGCAAGACGAGATTCCTAAAGAGTCGATGTGTCCAGACAATTACAAAGCAATTGAACAAATAAAAATTCAAGCGGTGCGTTTGCAAATGGCCTTGTCACCTGTATTGATTGGAAAATTGCCGGACCCTCATTCAGCAGCTGGAATAGAAGATCTTCTAGCACAGCATTGCAACAATAATGAGGATGTTAAAAAAATTCAAGAAAGTCTTTCCGACAATGTTGAAAAATGCCTAAATAGTAAGATGAGTAGTGAGAAACTAGAAAAACTGAAAAATGACTCTGTCACCAAAATTTGTGCCGGTGCAAGTTCCATGTAAGTCACAAAATTTCAATTCTAAACAAATAACAAAATTCACTAATTTTGATAAGTATTAAATCTAAAAAAATTTTCAGGGCATCTTGGGATATTATGAATAGAAACATAGCAGAAGGAAGAACGCCAGATGGAAAGTTACCGTAAAGGTTCAAAGCAAAATTCGTTTTCTCTTCTTTATAAATTAGTTACTTAGGACCCTAAGCAGATTGATTTTAATAAAGTAATTTTTTTAAAAATGACAAATTCCTTTATTTACTACAAAATAACCACTTTTTATTTTGATTTACAAAGATTATGAAAGTTTTACAAAGATTATGAAAGCAGTTATCAATAAAGCACTTGAAAGAAAATGCAGTTGGTAATTATTCTGCTACGGCACAAAATATTATTATAAAAATTCAAGTATGTCTACTGAGTGGGTGAAACGTACTCATAATGACATAACATTCTATCTATACGCAAGGATAAATTAATTTGTATCGCAACAGAGATAACTCCCAGTCTACCGAGAGCATAGCAAGCCTAAGGATCTAAAATGGCAAATCTCGTCGTAAAAATCGAGCAGGGCTCTTTAAAGGGTGCGACTGTTGACAGTGAGTTTGGTCAATTTATTACGTTCAGTGGAATTCCGTATGCAGAACCGCCTGTTGGAAAGTTAAGGTTCAAGGTAATATCTTTTTCCTCTTTTTTAATTTACGAAAATAGCGAATTGCCACCAGTTTGGCAACTTTCTTCGGATCCTCTTCAAACAATCAACTCGAAACAATATTACTTTTTTTAATTTTATTACTTTTCAAAGACAAAAATTATCTGTAAAAAATTATTGAATTTTCTGTTTACGTAATTATTTCCACAAGTCAAGTTTTATTTATAGAACTGATTACACAAGATAATGCAAAAACAAAATTTCATATCAGTATATGCGGATGCTTTTAGTATATATATATATTTATATATATATATAATAAAATAAAAAACAAAGTAATGAAGAACGTAAAAAATATAACCATTTAATTAATTGTAGCATCGAATTATTTTATTTCAAGTCAATTAAATGCTTTTGAAACAATAATTTCCGTATTTGAATCAAATACAATTTCTTTAATTTATGCGAAAATTATTTGATTAAATAAATAGTTGGATAGTAGAAAAATAACCGGTCATACACGGAAAAGTTTTTGGGCGAGCAGACGTCTCTCACTCGCCTCCCACAGAAAAGGTTTTCTGCTTTCTCTCTAAAGAGAGCTCTGATGCCCCACAAGAGAGCTCTGACGCCCCACAGTAGGAAAGCAGCAGTCTCTGTGGGTGAAATGAGCTACCAAAATGGGGCTGTCACTTTACCATAGGTACTGGTTACGCAGCGCCACCACAACAGGTACAACTACTCGCCCAAAAACTTTTCCGTGTACTTAAATAGAATAATTTTTGTCACAATATAATTCTTTTAGTTGGGAACGAATAAAATAATTTTTAAATTATTTTGAAAAATAACAATATTTTCTCAAAACATAAACTTTACACATTCGTCTAATGTATTCTTTAAAGTAAGTATCGCACGGAGAAAAATAGTTAGCTATTTCAGCTCATTTTTAGCTATCCATATAATAGCAAACTCATTTTTTTCCGTGCACAATGCATTATTATTTATTTGGCAAAAAACACTGTACCTGCACGTAACCTATAAAGTATCAAACAATTTAAAACTTTTTATTTTAATTTATTTCTCTGTTAGTACGACTTTTCAAGCTCGTCTCCTATTTAGAACTAACAAGCCCTAATAACCACATTTATCTTCCAGTTTCCTTTTTTTTAACAACAAATTTTAAAATCCAAGGATCCTCAACCTCCAAAAAATTGGGAAGGTGTTCGAGATGCAACGAAGGAAGGAAGCGTCGCACCTCAGTTTGGACCTCCAATTAGTGAATTCATCGGCGACGATGATTGTCTCTTCCTCAATGTGTCGACTAATAATTTAAAAGGAAAGAAAGCCGTTATGGTGTGGATTCACGGCGGGGGTTTTACCAACGGTTCCGGAAATGCCGAGTTTTATAGACCTGACTATTTCATGCAACACGATGTTGTGTTTGTCTCCATCAACTACAGGATAGGAATGCTAGGTGACTTCTTCTTTCTTTGAATGAACATGAAATTCGTTTATAATCGTATTAAAAATTGTATTAAAATCTTTCTTAGGCTTCTTAAACATGGACATTGAAAATTGTTCGGGAAATCAGGGACTGAAGGATCAAGTGATGGCCCTGAGATGGGTTCAGAATAATATTGAAGCATTTGGCGGTGATAAAAGTAATGTAACAATTTTTGGAGAAAGTGCCGGATCGGCTTCTGTCCATTATCTTTGCATTTCTCCTTTAGCTAAAGGTAGTCTACTTATATTCGGTTAATTGAGGGTCGAACAAAATTGTTATTTGCGATTTAGTCTTTTTTCTAATTTGAAATCGTTTTGAAATTAATTGAAAGAAAGCTAGTAGTCGAATTCAGCAAAATAACCGAGTCCTGATTTATGAAAATTGTAGGTTTATTTCACAAAGCGATTGCTCAAAGTGGGGTCTGTATCAATCCGTGGGCATTTCAGAATTCCAATAAAGAGAATGCGATGAAAGTTGCAGCCGAATTGGGTTGTACGTCTTCGAACCGGGAAGAGATTGCCGAATTCCTACGCTCTCTACCTGCCGAACAAATCCTTAAGGCGCAAAACAAAGTTTTCGACGAAGTAAGTTAATCCATTAATTGTAAGATTATTTACAATTTTTTGTTGTACGCTTCGATCTTATTGTGGGTTTGTTTAACTAATTTTTGTAACTGTTAACTTCCAGCACCCATTTAAACTGGAATTTCATTTCGTTCCCACTGTGGACAGTAAATGCCCCAATCCATTCCTACCCAAACCGCTTTCGGAAATGATTGAAAATGGAGTTGACGTTCCCTTAATCATAGGCTATACCTCCGACGAAGGAATAATTGGACTAGGTACATTTCCCTGCTTACTAAAAACTTGTGAAAATTAGCGCTAATTATTTCTAACCTCTATAATACAGGCACTTCTTCAGTTACTATTGAGGAAAAAATCAAGAAATTGCTAGACAATTTTGAAGCCGGTCTGTCTAAGGACTTGAAGATCTCCTCAAGCGAGGTTTCCAAATTTTCCAAAGATGTGAAACAATTTTATTTCAGTGGAAGTGGGAATAATAAATCAGAACTGGATAATTTTGTCCAATATAAAGGAGATGCAATGTTTGTAGCAGGAATTTGGCAGATAATGGAAAAGCAATTGCAGAAAAAGACACCGATGTATTTGTACAAATATTCCAACATTCCAGACTTTTCTCTCGTGCAAATGTTTTTTAAACTCAACATCAAAGGTAACCAAAACTTGAAAGTTTCTTGTTTATAAATATGTCACGCTCCGAAGAAAGGTACCTAAGAAACAAAATATTGGAAGTTATTGTTTTTAATTTTTTGAGTGAAAATACAGAAAGAGAATCAATTTTAATTAAAAATTATTTATCTTCAAGTCTTCATTACATTGAAAATATTCAATGAAAATTTGTGTCAAATTCAAATATAATTAAAAATAAACTTTTAATCAAGAAAAATCTTACACGAACCTAACCTATAATTTGTTTGCTTCTTAGGTAACTTTCTACACTGAAAAAAAAATTGATTTGATTCAAATAACCGATTATTTGACTATTATCAAATAAATATTTATTTGAAACAAATAATTTTTATTTGAATGAAATAAATTGTATTTGACTCAAATATTTCATTATTAAAAGCAAATATTTAATTGATTCAAATAAAAATTATTTGATTCAAGTAAATATTTATTTGATAATAGTCAAATAATCGGTTATTTAAATCAAATACATTTTTTTTCAGTGTAGGGAGCGCGTCACAAATGTTTTCTTGTTTATAATTGCGAAACATAAAATGTGCAAATTTAGATATTTATTTTATAAAAAGATATTGAATTTTATTAACGCCACTTACCTTTTAGGTGCTTGCCATGCTGACGATATAACTCACATGTTTTACAAAGCCATGCTCCCTCCAAACATGCAACTTAGAGAAGGAACTAAAGATTACATAATTATGCAACGTGTAACAAGAATGTGGACTGATTTTGCAAAAACGGGGTAAGAATAATGAAAAAAATATATTTTTATAAAGACTTGAATAATTCTTCTGGTTAAAGTAATACGGTGGTATTTTACAAGGAATTCTGCAAAAGCATAAAATTTGTGTTGAATTTCTTATAAAATTCATCGATCGAATTAATTTGACCAGAGCGTTTTTTAACAGAAATCCGTCACCGAAAACAGACGATCTGATAAAATCTAAATGGTCTCCGTACAATTCTGACAAAAAAAGTTGTTATCACATCGTCGAGAATTTCAAAATAGAAGACAATTACAAAGAAAAATCGTGGGATCTGTGGAAACCAATATTACTAAAGTACAAATTGTTTTAATTTTTGAATATTCTTTACGAAAATTTCCATCGTATATTATTTCTAATATATGACTCACTGAACTGACCTTTGTTAATTATTTGTATGTTGAAAATGAAAAAGTTGGACAAAAATATTCAAAAAATTTGAAATAACATTATTAAAAGAAAAATAATTTTTGAAATTCAAACATATTTTTTTATTTCCATTTCCACATGCCTGCACGATCAGCGGAGAGTGATTCTACTTTTGCATTCCAGTTGTTGGAGTGGAATTCTCGTAGTTTAGATTTAGTCTGGTAGCTGCAGCACAATCATCAGGGTGACATGATCTTTGTGCTTTCTTGCGGGCTTTCCTTTTTTCTTTTATTAGCTGCCTTAGTTCGGATGGAAGAATAATAATATTGCTTGTATGAGCTGATATAACTTTTGTGCATATTTGTGTTGAAGCCTCGATTTCTTGTGTAATAGTTTGTATTTCACTGTCTATGTCTTGTATTGTGTTCAGTCTATTTATGTTTGTCATGTTATTTTTGAAATGTGTGTAGCGAGTCCATTGAGTGATTGATTTTGTCTTGAGTGGTTTAACATGTAGATTACCAAGGAGTGTCGTTTGAATGGGATTGTGGTCAGAGCTGAGATCCTGTATTACGTCAAGGTCGATATTGCTTAAGATGTTTTTAGAGATCCCTATGTCAAGTATTTCTGGTCGTCCATTTGTGCAGTAGTGAGTGGGTTGGCTTGGAGTATGAAGTTGAATGTCGTTCTTCAAGTAGTATTTAAGTAGGGCTGTACCAGCAGAGTTGATTGAGTTACACTTCCAGAAAGTGTGTTTGGCATTCAGATCTCCCATGAGTAGTGTTTCTCTATGTGATGTCCAGATCTGCTTCAAGAATTTTCTTGTTTGGTGGGCAGTATGCAGAGATGAGGCGGATTGGTCCAGAGGATCTTTGTACTTCCACAGATGTGTTCTCAATTTGGAGGTCATGTGATTGCAGTAGATTGTGAGGGATATGTTTCTTGATAAGAATTGCCGTGCCTCCGTGTGGTTGAATTTGACGATCTGTCCTGTAAGTAATGTAGTTTGGTACTTTGAGATTAGTACCATTTTTGAGCCAGGTTTCACCGAGAAGCATTACGTCTATATTGTGTTCACTAAGGTAGTTTAGGAGTTCTTGTTTTTTGTTAGAAACGCCGTTTGCGTTCCAGTAACAAATTTTTAAACTGTCTTGGAGTTTTAAAGACATTTTAGTTGTATTTGTTGATTTCCTTGAAACATTTTACCGAGCTGTGTTGCTAGATCCTGCATCTGAGTGTACATAGAGTTGAACTTAGTGAATAGTTGAGTCAGAGTCAAGTTGTCCTTGGGTACTTGTGATTCAGTGTCCCAAGAATTGGTCTCAACATTGTTTGTTTTTACTGTGTCAGCAAAAGAACCGGGAGGAGCTTTTGGTCTCCGTTCACGTTCAGCTTTGGGTTTAGGCCAACTTTTACAGCCTTTAAATGATGCAGTGTGATTTTCACCACAGTTACAGCATTTTTTCTTACTTTGAGTGTTTTTATTTTGACAGTCATACGTGTAATGGTGTTCAGAGCAGTAAACACAGCGAGGTTGCGCAGAACAGCGACATTGAGCATGTCCGAAACGTTGACATCTATGACATTGTCCGATGGCGGCCTTTTGATGTTGACTCTCAACAGTGATGACGACGTTGGCAAGGCGATTTAATTGAAAAATGTGTTTTTCAGATTTTGGCAGAGTGATTAGCACAAGTGGAATTGGTGTCTTGTCTTTTCTGCGTTTCATTCTCAAAACGGTTTCAGGATGATAGCCTAGTTCCTGGAGTTCTTCTTTGATGTCGGCAGTTTCAATTGGTTCAGGAATGCCCCGGAGTACAATGTGGAGTAGCTTTTCAGATGACAGTTGCCAAGTGTGATAATGGAGTTTCTCTTTACTGAAGAATTTAATAGACTTGCGAAAATCGTCGGAAGAATCGAAAATTATGCGAATGCCTTCAGCTGTGGTTGTTGCTTTAGTGTAATTAATTTTTTGGGTTTTCATGATATGAGTAACTTTCAGCCACTTTTCTTTGTCATGAAGAATTATAGGAGGGATTCTTTCTGTCTTAGGTTTAGTTGAGTCTGTAGTTGTTGATGGGTCGAAAGTGTCCATTAGGTCAGTAGTTAATGAAGAGGCTAATTTGCTGTCATGAGATGGTGGTTGTGTGAGTCTAGAGTTAGTTTGTCTGATGTCGGAGTGTGATGACTTCTTTTTCTTACGTTTCCTTAGAGAAGCCGAAGTCGAAAGTGAAGAGATTGCGGATTCACAAGATGAGAGATCAGAGTTTTCAGCATCCAGGAGGTTTCTAGCATCTATCTTGGCTGTTAGGATCGAAACAGTATCAGCAAGCTCCTTGTTTTGCTGAGAGAGTGTTTTGATATGCAGGTGAAGAGACTTGATTTCTTCAACAAGAAACTGTTCCCTTGAGTTAACAGTTTGGTCATGTTGAGCATCCATAGAGTTATTGGCCATGTTGATACTAGTCCCTAAGGACCAGTATTCGTGGTTGGTTTGTCCTGAAAAGGACAGATTTACGAAAGAACGTTCTACGTCAAAGATTTATTTTTGCGACTGACTCGTAGCGAGGTCGGAACCGGAATGAATTGATGATTGATGAATGATGGAATGATTGATGAATTGACGTTAAGCAGCCGAAACTGCCATATTTACGTAGTTCTGCTAAATTTTTATTGGTGCGGGGACTCACTGC
Organism: Leptopilina drosophilae; assembly: GCA_032873175.1. Classification (NCBI taxonomy): domain Eukaryota; kingdom Metazoa; phylum Arthropoda; class Insecta; order Hymenoptera; family Figitidae; genus Leptopilina; species Leptopilina drosophilae. The sequence goes on along the minus strand of CM065486.1, from coordinate 43,283,771 downwards.
AACCATCTACCACTCACGACAAAGATAGGGGAGCGCATAAAAAATTCTATTTTACAAGTAATTTTAATTAGTTATTTTACTAATTGCTTTTTATTGCTCTTAGTCGAAAATGATTTTATTGGAAACTTTGATACTCTAATTTTCCATTTTCGTAAAGAAAGTGTAAAAATATTAATTTTTGTGTGAGAATTGGCTGTCGCAAAATTGCGATTTTAGTGCTGGTATAGTAACCTTTTTGATTGTTTACATTTCACAACTTGGACGTTGTCTCTTGGTTTTTCAGTCACGTTTCTCGAGAAACTAACATTAAAAAAAAGTAAAGTAAATGAGTATATCTAGCACACGGACGATGAAGAGAAACCGACTTTTCCCCCACCCGACCGTAAATCGACCACTCAAGTGGGGATGACTCTCGGCGCAGGTATAAATACGCGTCTCCCAACAGCAGCGGATCATTATCTCTCCGACGATCGACAAGGGTTTTACCCTTCTTAGAGTTTTACTCTGCTTTGTCGAATAGGAACACGGGCCACGAAGGCTTATGTGAAATATGATGGTCATCCACGAATTGAACACGGGCTACGAAAGTTCGTTACATTCGACGGCCATCCACGCATCGAAATTACATCAAAATGTCTAAAAAAAGTGTCGTAAAACTTTGCTATCTGAGCTCTTTGGTTCGAATAGCGATATTGACGATGAACAATTAGATCCAGCTCAGGGAATCGCTTATAATTTGGCAGTTGAAGAATTTGAAAAAGCATACGCAATCGAGTCAGATCTATCAAACAATAATCTTTTTAATTTACCACAATAAATGGAAATCGACGAACATAAGCCGAATTATGTTCAAGGTTCACCACATCAAGAAATAATCAGTGTAGATTATACGCTTGCATGGAAACTACGTCCTACTAATATTCCTGATCCGAAAACTTTAGAAAAGGATCCTAAACATCTACGCGATCTTCAACTTCAACACGATCAAAGAAAAAAACTCGAGAGCAAGGATGTAAGTCCTAATTATCGATTAGTGCCAACATACGGCAATTGCAACGAAGTGAAACCAAGAACTAGTATTAATTCATCTACTAGTCAAACGAAAGAAGATAAAAGTAGCAACACTAAATCGTCGATAAAACATCACAAAAATGAAGAAATTGAATTTCAACACAGTCGAAAAAAGTTCATGAGAGAAATCGATGGTCGTTTGGTGCAGTTTAGGACTTACCGGAACGGAAGTACAAAAATGTGGTGCAAAGATAGCAAGTCCAGCAACAAAAAAAATGATAATTAGTTTTTAATCGTTATTGATATGTAACGATCCACAAAAGCTAAAGCATGAATTTTTCGAACCTTCACGAAAAACAATCGGCCCTTTTCAGGGCCAACACATATTTTTTACGTTTGAATTTTATGTTCATTATATATATATATATATATATATATATATATATATATATATATATATATATATATATATATATATATATATATATATATATATATATATATATATATATATATATATATATATATATATATATATATATATCACAATTTTTATTCCAGAAATGCCGCAAGTTATTACTTATAAATAATTTAAGGAAGTATTTTTTTGAAATAATTAAATTTCAGTTGTGTTAAAATTTGTTTTGATACCTTCGATAAATGTTAATGAATGAATAAATTCTAGCGAGAAGTTTTAGATATTTTTAATTTTGAAATTTCAATGCCATCTTTGAAGACTTTACAAAGTTTGTAAGCTTCACTGAATTTAATCATTTTTTTTATTTGACAATTATTGTTTTATTTATTATGTTATAATTTATTATTAATATTAACGAGGAAAATAAGTTATATTTTAATTAATTTTTGCATGCATCAAGACCTAGCCCACACAGCACGTTAAATTTCCTGAATATTTCAGGAATCTTTCACTGAAAGATTTGAAATATTCCAATGCAAAGTCCATGAAATGTCCATACAAACAAGAAAATGTCCGCCTATAAGAAATATTTCATGGTTGCTTTCACGAACATTTCAGTGAAATGTTCAGGAAATATAGGAATAAAATATTACTGAAACATTAATTTAAAATATTTCTGAAGTAAAGAAAAGTAATATTTCAAAAAATTTTAATGAAAATATTTTTAAAACATAATTTTGCGGAATTGTAGAAATATCAAAAGGAATTATTTCTAAAGTGTTGAAAATACACATTCAGACAATGTCATCCAGACATATTGAAAAAAAATAAAAAATTATACTTTAGAAATAAGTTGTGACGGTGATTGCGAAAATAATTTTAAAAAATTGTGTAATTAGTTAAATTGTGACAATTTATTTATCAAACAGAAAGTACTACATAAAGGACGGAAAAAGTGAAATGTTAATATGAAGAGTAAGTATAAAAGTAAAATACTTCAATTTGTGTTGCGGTACGCATGATATGCTATGACAGGAAATTTGTTAGAATTTTCAATTGATCACATTTTTTTATTTAAATAAAAAACTAATTTCTTAATATTGCATGAAAATTTGGCTAAATGAACGTTGTGTTAAATAAAGAAGGTGAACCAAGGAAAATTCCTGTAATTCTAAATTTTCAATAATTGAATTGCATACAATAAAACTAATAACTCATGCGTTCTTCTGTTGGACATAGTTTACATAAAACAACTTAATGTTTATTATTATCTTTAGGTCCTATTTAGTATAGGACATTCTATTTAAACTTAAAAACAATGAGAACAATGTCGGTTTACTAACTTAGAACCTAAGACTTACACAAATTTTATATCACGTCTTAGTTATCGAATTTGGTTTAATCCTTGCACTCTTTGTTCAACAAAGTCTTAATTTAAAAAGTTTAACTTAAAAATTAAATACGATTTAATAATTTGAGAATTACTTTCGGCAGTTTTAATAACTTTTAAATAAAATGTTGCTTTAAATAACTTCAACAACTTAAAATTTTAATCTTCGTCCTGTGAATTCTCATCTAGTCTTTGAGCTTAATAATTTGAGAATTACTTTCGGCAGTTTTAATAACTTTTAAATAAAATGTTGCTTTAAATAACTTCAACAACTTAAAATTTTAATCTTCGTCCTGTGAATTCTCATCTAGTCTTTGAGCTTAATAATTTGAGAATTACTTTCGGCAGTTTTAATAACTTTTAAATAAAATGTTGCTTTAAATAACTTCAACAACTTAAAATTTTAATCTTCCTCCTGTAAATCCTCTTCTAGTCTTTGAGCTTCCTCAGCGGCAGTCCGTTTGGTTAGTTTCTCTCTGTAATAAATCAGTTTAATAATTGCTTTACGGTAAACAAGTAATTATATCTAATGTACAAAATTAAATATGAATCACAATAAAAACCAATGCTCTTGGAAGAAATGTTTAAATTACAGGGTGTCTAGCGAGTCATTATATTACAATGTCTGGATTTCCAGGATATTAAAATAAATTTTCCCCGAACCTATTTTTTCTTATGATGACTAATTACTATATAACTAATCTAGTAAAATGTCACCCAAAAAAGTCTCATGTAATGCGTCCAAAATTTCTGATTTTAACATATTACAATATACTCTTAAAACTTTAAGATGGTGGACCAAAAATAACATTACGTTCTTAAGATACCAAGTTTCAACAAAAGATCGGATTAACTTTAAACTTCTTACTCAGCGATTATTTAAATATTCTGTTTCAGTATAACACAATTGACATCAATAAACAAGTAAATATAATAAGTAAATAAAGAATCTTACTGTTCTCGAGTTATTCGCGTCTTGCATTGCGCCAACCAATCCTTAATCCATTTTTCTATGGATGATACTTTCTCGTTGCTCAAAATATTTAAAACGGTAGCTGAAATAAAGGATCAATTTTTTAGTATTCCTGATGACCTAAAAGTTATATTTAACCTGAATATTTTGCAAGTTATTCATTAACAATTATAGTATACTAACAATGTCAATAAATTAAAAAATTGCAATCTTTTTAAAAAAGTGCAAAAGAAATTAAGGAAATTTTGTTTAATCATTTTTAAATACAATATGAATCAATTTTACAATATTCCCTGTAATATTTATAAAAACAAATTTGCTGTACGATAAATTTTATTTTATGTTAAGGAAATTTTGTGAGATAATTGTCTAATTGTTTTATTCTATCTCCCAAATAATTAAAACTTTCAAAAGGTTTTAAACTCACTTATTTAAAACAAAATTATGAAAAAATCGGTTTCTAATTTAAAAGTAAACAAGTGTGTTAGCTTTAAAAAACAATTACATTAGTTATAAATTTAAAAAAACTCGCAGATACTTATTTAAAGATTTCATTTAATTGGCAAAAGTAATTTTTATTCACAAAATAATTTTTTAGACTTTCCCCGATTTTTCCCAGATTTTCAGTTTTTAAAATTTTAATTATTGTTTTACATTAATATTAATGAAACTCTTACTGCAATATCAAGATGATTTAAATAATAAAAATATTCTAGAGGATCAAATAAAGTATCATTCAATTATTTTGTGAACGTATTTAAAGTAAAAATTTTCTTACATTTGTAAAAAATATTGTTTTTAATTAATAAAAAAAATTAAATTAAAGCATCATAAAAATTCTATATTATTATTCAAAGATTAAAGTTATTTTAAAAATTTTTAAGAATTTTTAATAAAAGAATATTATAAAAATTAATTTTGGAACAAAAAAATTATTTTCTCCTACAACTTAAGCATTGATAACTAAGTGTACTTAAATTTCGAACTCAATAAATTAATTTCTAGAATTAAAACACAAATTGATTTCTCAAAACTTACTAATGACTACTTTATATATGCGAAGTTTTTTGAACACGTATTTATGTTTTCTTCCTTCAAAAGAATACTTGATTCCTACTTCGTCTGTCATTAGAATGGTAAGGATCCTTCTAACTGTTAGACTTAGCGTAGTTAACGCCCCTAAACGTTCCAGTGAAGAAATCTGTTAAAAAGTGAAAGTTAATTTAATTTTTATGAATTTAAATATCCTAGATTAGAAAATTATTTTATATTATTGCTTTATAATTAATTTTACAAGAAATAATTAACTAAATAGTAGTTTTTAAAAATAATTCTATACCAAATTCTTGGTAAAGTTCTTGCTGGCCAGCTTATTTTCAATGTTATTGAGTTCTTCCATATTTTTGATTGGAAACGGATTGGAGTCATCACTTTCTCCGTAAAAATTAAACACATTTTGTGGTACACCATCAGTTGGCCTACCACAATTTTCTCTATTGGCTATTACCTCAACCATAACACCAATCGTATTGATTTTTTTAAATAACAGAATGTCCTTTTCATTCACTGGAAAATAAGAAATAAGCATTATGACTATGATTAGTCAAATTTTACCTAAATATTCTTTTAAATTATTTATAAAAAATTATGTAATAATAATAAGTTAAAATTTATATAATGTTTTATTCTTACTTTTCAATCTTTTAATATCTTCTTCACTGTCTTCAAACCGACTTCTCTTTTTTACGCGTTTTCTTGCAATAGGTGCTGGAGCATCATTATTTTGAATTTCATTCGAAAGTCCTGGACCCGGTACAGATTCTAAGTAGCAAAAGTTGTTTAAGTACATTTTTATATTTATGTAAACAATTAAAAATGTTACGAGTAGAATGGAGTAATGTAATTTTATCTTTTATTGCAAAATCATCGTTCTTACAAGAAGCTATGTTCAAATTTCTCTGGCGTAAAGTTTTAAGTACGGTTAAATAATTTTATAAAAAATTGTATATTGAAAAGTTTGAAAAATATTTCAAAATTTATTTCATTGATATTCTACTAAATAAGGATTTCCCTCAATTTCAGCAACTCTTAGAATTTAATTATTTGTGAAAGAGATTTTAAATAGAAACACTTTAATTTTGTCAAAAAAAAAGATGTGAAATCTCGCTTGGACAATCAAGAAAAGCGTTGCAGATTTCTGCTGAGCGTCGTAAGCACATAAATAATGTAACTTTCTAATTGTTCTGATTTTTTGAAAAACATATAACTGGCTAATTAATTATAAAGAATACAAATAATATTATTTTTATATAAATAAAAAAACATTCAAAAAAATAAAATTTTTCACCTAAATTGCAAAGTTTTGTTCATCTTTCACCCTACCAGGTAATGTAAAAAATCTACTTTTAAAAGAAATAGTTTATTCTCTCCTAAACAGTTTAAAATTTGAACATATATTTTACATTGTCAATTTTATAAAATTGTATACAAAAGTTAAAAACTGGCTTTTTCACCCCACCTTACTCTCATATTGGTTATTATTATCAAATGAGGAGGAGCAAATCTCCAAAAGTTAATAAGTCCATTTTTGTTAATTTGAGACAATCACATATATTCATCATGCAAAAAAACCTTAAAAATTTGTATGTCACTATTAAACTTAAAAAAAAAATTATTTTAATAAAGTAGTTTTAATTTAAAAATATATGTGCTTAATCTGCACGATTTTAAAGTTTTATTTTTTTATAACAAAAAAATTAGTTTCATATGAGTCCTTAGACGCTCGAATTAAATATCTTGAGTCAATCTTTTATATAATTTGGTTTAATATTTTTTTTAAATAAAAAATAAATTACACCTGTTAATAAAATTTTTTTTAAATATTTAAGAAATTGAACATTCTGAGCTAAGAAAATGATGATTTCTGATATTAATCCAGGACTAGAGTCTATACCGTCAACCGGTATAATTATACCCGCCGACATTTCTCCAAAAAGGATTTCTTAGCTTTAATTTTAAAAATTGTAATTTTTTATATTTTATATTTAAAGAAAAAGAACTATTCTCTGTTTACTTAAAAATATAAGACAAACAGCAATCAATGCAATTCCTAATTCTATAAAGCTTATGAATTTAGAAAATTGATAATAAATGTTTGTTCATTTGCAATTCTATAATTTATTAAACGCTTAAAAGATAAGTTTTCAAACGCCAACAAAAACATTTTTTATCTTCAATATTTCTGACTCATTAAAAAATTATTTTAAACCTCCAAACAGTTTGTAAAATAAATTTTTGACAAGTACAATTTATACTTAGGTTTTTGAAGAATCGGAATGAGCTATTGATTATAAAAGTTTGGTAAAAATTAGAATTGTTGAATACATAAGAACACAAAATACTAAACAATTATTATTGGACAATCATTTTAATATAAAAAAATTTTTTCTGAAAATTATACAACTACATCTTTTAAAGTTTTCTAATATGAGTTTTAATTAAAATTTATTCGCTGCTAATTTTGAATTTGTAGTATGAAGTTAAGTGGAGAAAACAAACATCTGCACTTGAAAAATTACGGTGTTTTTATGTATTTTTTATTAAAATAAAATGAAAATTACTTTTTGTAGTGAAAATTTTAAAAAATGATAAACTTACGACTTGTAACTTTATTATCAGATTGATTAGTAACTTCATCAGTGGGATCGTCTCTCTCACCATTTTTACTCGTAGGTTCACTGGTGTGTTTATCAGTTTGTTCATCAATGAGATCGACTCTCTCATAAATTTCGTTGTCACCAAGTCCATTTGATAAATTCGAACTTTTGGCACTTGAGTTACTTTCAACTGTACTTGTAGAAAGGTTTTCTAAAAGACGAAGCAAAATTAAAAGCAATAAAAATTAAAACTTGATAATAATAAGCAGATACATTGATGCATTGATTCTATGCTATTAAGAAATAAATTTACTGGAATAATTATTTACCAATTGCTCTTAAGGGAAGAAAACTGTTCTTCATACTCTTCTCTTTTCCAACTCCTGCTGTGACAAAATTTTCATCGCTTTTTTTCCATCGAATGTGCCTACTTTTTTTCAATTTTTCGTAGTTTTTTCCGTCATCACTTTCAATTTCCGAAAGTTCTTGAACTAATGTCAATAGTTTGTACGCTTTATCTAAAGTGCCTAAAAAAATTAAATGTATTTCATTTTTAAAAATTTTGGTAATATTTTTAGCAATTACTGTTTGACATTACCTGCACTTTTGTGATATTTTGCATTATATAGGTCCCACTTCTCCGCTATCGGACAGTTTTGGGTTTTTAATAAATGGGATAACTTTGTTTTATCGCAAGAAGGAGGAAAATAAGCAGCAATTACTTCTCCATTATTGTCCTTGACTGCCCATTCGCATCTCACGACCTCAAGGCCATCCTCAAATTCCAATACGTAAAATTTACAGTTTGACATTGCTTTTACAATGTAAAACAATTTAGACTGCTAATTCTGCAAAGCGCAAAAAATACCGTAGTCAAAATGCACTATAAAAATAACAATTTATACAATTTTTTAATTAAACAAATTTTTTAAACTGTTTAATTTAAAAAAAACCGTAGTCAAAATGCATTATAAAAATGCCAGTTTATACAATTTTTTAATTTATACAGAGTACATTACATTCTCAAGCAAATTTATTCAAATATTATTTTTAAAAAATATTTAAGAACAATTTCGGATAAAAATTGTAACAATTATTTAATGTTGAAAAAGTTGCAGTTACAAAATTGTACAAATGACTATTCAAGTCATTAAATTGTGTGTTACGAATTAATTTAAGTTATTGATAATAATTAATTTGGTGGAGCATTTTCATTAAATTAGTTTTTTTGAAATAATTTAACTGGACTGTCAAAATTATAACTTTGTTAAGGATTTTAAGCATTTCTAACTAGGAATTAAAAAATATTTTAAACCTGCAAACAGGTATGAAACAATAATATTGCAATGTGCCAGTATTAGCCAAAAGCTGTAATTCATAAATATTGTAATTTTTCTGAAAATTTAAATTCTTTTAATTTTCAATCAAGTATTGTATCCCTTTAATATTATATTAAAAGTTTAACCTCTAAAACTAATCTCCAAAAAATGCATGTAGTGGCCACTTCTGGTCTTTATCCTTGCGACCATGCGACTTAAATTAAATTTAAACTGCACCAAATAACTAAATTTTAGAGAAATTACATTTAATTAGATTAAATTTCTATAATATAGTAATCGATATTGCAATTAGATAATAGCAAAAAATTGAATTAAAAATTAGTTTCAATAATTTTTTTCAGACACAAAGCCATGTGAAAAATTCGAAGTTAAGCAAGACAAAAGAAACTTTTTGTAGAATATATTTAACTTCTCACCTTAATTATTTCCTAGTATGTATGATTCCTGTAAAAGGTTTAGAACTTTCCCCTTGGATTTTGTGATGGACGCTGATTCCGTATTTCTATTTTCTATGTCTAAGATTACAGATTACACACTACCGCGAGATCACATTTTACACTAATATGACGCAACAGGTTTTCCGGAAACGCAATAACCGCAAAACATAATTCGGACAAAATGCTGCTTACGTACTTCGAACTGACAACCAATCATAATGACTTGTTATTGGAAAATCAGTTGAGATAATTTTTTCATTGGACTGTGTAAAAATACGCCCACTTCCAATGTAAGGCAAGAAGCATAACGAATATACTTCAATACTTCTCTCCTGATGATTTCCGGTTGTGGTGTCGTGTCGTGTATATTATTACATTGATTTAAATAATTTAAAATCATTGCTCATCACAGCATCCAAGGGCAATTCTCAGAAGTTATCAATATTTTATTAATAAGAAAATAATAATTCAGGTGAGAAATTTAATAGTTATGATTAAACTAACCCTCTCTCTTTCCTAACCTTAAAATTGCACGGGACATTACTTAATTGAAGGGTGCGCTAAAACAACGCTGTAAGCGCCATTTTTTCTTAGGTTAGATTTGCATCAAATTTGACGTTATAAATCTTTTTCTGTACAATATATGGTTAACTCAGTAAGAAATTCTTATTTAGTTAAAAATTATGATAATTACAAACAATTTTTTATTATCAATAAATTGATATTAATTAGTGATAATTAGCTCGAAAAGTTGAAGTGTCGTGTTGGCGCTTACAGCGTTGTTTTAGCGCACCCTTCAATTGACTACTATAATTTTGGTATTATTTTTTTCATTCGTACTGTTCGCATGATTTAAAGTTAATAACATTTATTACAATAAATTATTTAATACTTTTCTTCATTTGATAATTATTGTCTTTGTATCTGCATTGTTAAGACATGTGAAATTTAAAAATATAAGTACTTAGATTTTAATATTTTAAAAACAATTTTTTATTTTTATAAATTAAACTATTTTTCTATTATTTTGTAATAATATTAGAATTTTTTAAATGGAAATTATGTGGGATTTAAATACATGAAATTTGTTACGGTCATTTTTGGAATTCTTGAAGTTTAAAAACACAATTTCCGTAAAAATTTTAAAGTTTTGAGCAATGTACAGAAAGAAGTCTAATTTTATTAATGTAGATTTCAAATTATATTTTCACAAATTACTTTTCTTCAAAATTTTTAAATAATTTTTATCATCGAATAAGAAGTGAAACAGATTATTTTCCCGAAATTTACATCGTTTACAATGGAACGGTAAAGTGTAATTTTTATTTTAAATCAACGATAGTAAATACTTAAAGTATTAATAAATTCATTCCAACTGTGCAAAATTCGATAAGCCAAACTCTGTAAAATATAATTGTGTGATTATTTCCTAAAATTAATAAATTTCCATTATCTTCAAAAATAAAATTAACTAAGTCATTCCTGTTATGTAGACTTCCACATACTAATTCATTTCTTATAACTGAATATTTATTTATGTTCAAAGAATTGGAAATCATGAAAAGAGGTTCAAAATTTTGTGGTTATTCGGCCAGACATTTTCGTCGTATTATTGCCGCATCTGTTAAAAATGATTGCGAACTATTACAATCTTTAAAGAAAAAGGAAGCCAAAAGCTGTGACAGCGGAGATCAGAGGTTGTATTCTATTTACTTTTCCACCAATTATAAAGATTTTTTTTAAACTGCATATGAATGCATAAAAAATTCAGAATTAAATGAATTTTTTTATAGTTTCATAAATTTGAATTTTAAAAATCTACTTGGCGATATAATATTAAATAATACTTATTCTGTATTGCTTACATTGCATAATCGCTAGTATAAATTAATTATACAGAATTTTTGTATTATAATATAAATTAAATTTGTTTCAATACATCTTTATTTTAATAAGGTTAAAATTAATTTTGTCCATGAAAAATGTATATCAATTACTTTCTTTAGAATAGAGCAAACACTAGAGGTACCCCTTCTAAATAAAATTGCTGTTTTTTGTTATTGTTGTTGTAGATGTTGCCTGCTAGCTACTTGTTTTGTAAATAGATTAATTTCATTAGTAAAATATTTTCGTTTCGTTTTTATTACGATAACACAGATTACAGTATTTGTTTTATTGTTTAAAAGATTGAAATTACAATTTTAAAAAAATTAGAAAACAATTTAAATTACAAAATTTTTATTTGGAATGAAAAAATGGAGTAGATTAACAAGAGTATGAAATAAAAAATAAATATAATTTTTCCCTTTTACTTTTAATACTAATATAACTATGATTTTCGTTAGTAATTAATTAATTAACGAATGACAACTTGATTTGTGAGTTTTTTGTTTCCTTTTTGTAAAAAATTTGTTTACTAGTGGAGATTTTTTTTATTTATGAAGCATAAAATTTAAAAAAAAACCAAAAATCAATTGAAAATGTCAATTATTAACCATTTTAATCTTCAAATTTCCAGTGACTCATTAATTTCAACCGCATGTTGCTAAGAAATAATTCAATCGTTATTTAAAAAAAAATAATAATCTAAACTGGAATTAAAATCAATTCAATTTTTTGTTTTGTAATGTTATTTTATTTATAATATTTTAAACACTTATATTTCTATGAGCTTTACTACATTTTTAATGATTTATTCAATTAAAAATATATAAGGGTGCAGAGTTTTATATCCTTTAGTTGCAACTAAAGGATATAAAACTCTGCACCCTTATGAAAGGTGTAACTTGAAAAAATAGAATAACTTTTTGTTGCAAATTTTCGCTCATCCAGAAAAAGCATTTTTTAAATTCATTTCAGTTAAGTTTAACATCGTCTTATTTTATTTTTTAATAAAAATATAATAGATTAATAAAATAAATAAACTTTTGATAAAAATTGTAAAAATTTTTAAAAAAGAAAACTTTTTTAAAGAAATTTTAATTCTAAAAAAGACAGATTATAATTAATTTTAATGGTGTGGTTATTTAATACTTAATTAACATCAACCTAGTATAGAGATGTCAGTTTCAGCATTATATTTAAGTCGCAGTTACTTTTGTTAAAAATTAAAAAAGTTAATTAAAAACAGCTTTCGAAAATTTCTTGTTCTGAAAAAATATTGATTCAGGTAAATCAAATGCAATCAAATTCGATGTTGTTTTTAAGAGACAAATGAATTTTTCTCATCAGGTTTTAAGAAAATTTGTCTTTTATAAATGATGTCACGTCCTTAGGGATACGGGGGGGGGGGTGTCTTAAGAAAACGTGACGCAATGCATTTTCTTTATACAAAATTGAGTGATAGGAAAAGGGTAGGGGTAAGAAATCTGGGAAAAGTGCATGACATCATTTATCTTTTCTTTACGTGAAAATACACATGGAGGCGTCAAACTTCAACCGAAAATTTATGTGATTTCAACTTCAATTAGCGACTCCAAATCAACAGTAGAAACAAGCTTTAAGAAAATCCAATCCTTTTTAAAAATAGTTGTATTTATGAACAGTGTGTGCCAATTTCTATACTTGACAATTGTCAAAAAAAGCATGTTATCAAATCTGCTAAAAGTACAGAGTTTAAGCTTTAATTTCACAGAAACAATACTTTGTAAATACTTAATATTTAATAATAACCAATAGTTAATAATACTTAATACAGAATATATACTTGATGCGATACAGAAAGAGTTTCAGTAATATTAAATTAAAACAGGATTATTGCAATTTGAAAAAATAATTATCTGGAAAAAATCGGGAAAAGTGAGAAACGATTTGAATAATTATTGTGCTAATTACAAATAATTTTTTTTGCCATAAGGATACATTGAAATGGCTACTGGCGATTTTCTTACTTAAAAAATTAATTTCATTGGTGTTTGAAATTGCCAAATTTCTGCTTTTCAAAATAGTTAGTTTTATAAAATTTTGTACTTCATTATGTGGATTTAAAAATTTATTTTCTAAATTAAAATTACGTTTTCTTTTCAAAAGAAATCCTGGGTATTAGTATTTGTGATTTTCTTTAATTTTAGAACCAGTGGCTTTGGTTTTCAGGCCTAGTGAACTCGTCCGCTTTTAAATTGAAAATCGATTTTTACAAAACTTTACAATTTATCAGCCTTGTAAAATAATTTTTTTATAAAATTAATTTTTCAATTTCAATATAATTTTGATATTACTACCTATGATTTCCTTACCTTGGGAGCCAATTACTCTGGTTTTTATTAAAGTTGTTAACTCGTTTCGCTTTTTCTAATAAACATTTTTTTTAGTAACAAAATGAAGGTTACAAAAAGACGTCATGAACCTTCTTGTTTGGTTCCTTTAGCACATTTTTTGTCACAGAAATATATAAAAATTTTTACTTTTGAATAATAATTTAGATTTCAGTGTTAACATGAAAATTTCATTGTCATTTTTCTTTATTTTTGGACATTATTTTAAGTCTTCTGTTGACATTTTTACTAAAAATTAAATATTAAATTTAGAGTTTAATATTTTTCGGATTAATTGAATTTTATCTACAAATTGTCGAAAATTTTCCACCTATTTAAAACAAATTTTGGGGGATGCTGTAGCATTTTTAATTCTTTGAAAATTTTTACTGTTTTTACCGCAGTGACGAAAACTTTATCGGCCCTGGACCATCTAAGGAAGAAACTTGTTCAGAAGAATGTAACGCAAGCAAATTAAAAATAACAGGAGAAACAATTTTGCCAGTACCAGAATCAACTTTTCAAAAAATTTCATCTGCGACTGATCCATACAGTTCATCCGAGTCAGACGAAGTTGAGTCGGTATTAAGCACTTCACAAATAACAAAAAACAATGAATTAAATTTTGATTATAAGTTAGACGGGACAAATGAAGATTCTAACAATGAAGACAATTGCGTTGATTCCGATGAAAGCGATGATTTCGATGGAAGCGACGATTCCGATGGAAGCGATGATTTTCCCTTGAGTGATTTTGAGAAACTGGAATCAGAAGATGAAAACGACGACTTATCTGACGAAGGCCAGTGCCAAAAAGAAGAAAATTCATTAAGAGATCATTTGCATACGTGGGCTATCACATACAAAATCACGTTGGTTGCATTAACAGCATTACTTCTGATTTTAAGATTATTTGTCGATGCTACATTACCTCTTGATGGACGCACTTTGCTTCGTACTCCAAAATCTACGGAAACAGAAAAGATGTCTGATGGTGAATTTTATTATTTTGGTTTAAAAAGAGCCATTGCATCAATGCTTCGAGAAAATAAACAAAAAGGAAAAAGTTTGAAACATTTAAGATTGTCAGTAAACGTTGATGGTTTACCCATTTTCAAATCATCTAGTGAAGGTTTATGGCTCATTGTATGTGGACAACTAAATTCACCGACAGTCTATCCGATTGCAACATATTTTGGTGTAGGTAAACCAGACGCTGACGAATTTCTCAAAAAATTTGTCGATGAAACAATTGAAGTCTATAATTTTAAAATGAACAATGAAAACATTAAAGTGACAATTGAAAACGTAGTTTGTGACACCCCAGCAAAAGCTTATATTTTAAAATTAAAAGGCCATACTGGTTACGATAGCTGCACGAAATGTGATGTACATGGAGAATATCTAAGACCAAAAAAGCAAAGAAAAAATTCTAAAAGCACAGGACGAATATGTTTCCCGGGAACTGGGCCATTTAAGTTGAAGACAAACGAGAATTTTTCACGTGATAATTTCGACGAATCGGAATCGGATCCAATTTTGAAGAATGTTCCAGGACTGGGTTTAGTATCGTCAGTGCCATTAGATTACATGCACTTGATTTTATTGGGTGTTGTTAAAAGGTTAATTACTTTGTGGACAATAGGCCCGCTAAAAACAAGATTATCAACATCACAAATTCAAAAAATTTCAGAAAAGTTACTCAAATTACGCCACAGTTGTCCAATAGAATTTTCAAGAAGACCAAGAAAATTATCAGAATACTTGCACTGGAAAGCGACTGAATTTAGAACATTTTTGCTATACACAGGACCAATTGTTTTAAAAAACATTGTATCCCCGGAAGTTTATTCGCATTTTCTTCTTTTACACTGTGCAATTACAATCCTAATAAATGACGCTCATATAAGAATTCAGTCTAACATAGATTATGCTGAAGAACTTTTAAATGAATTTGTAAAAGATTTTTCAAGTATTTATGGCAAAGAGTATATCAGCCAAAATGTTCATAATTTGTTACACATCTGTGCAGATGTAAAACTATTTGGTTCGCTGGACAATTTCAGTTCTTTCCGTTTCGAAAATTACTTGTTTTCAATTAAAAAAATGATACGAAAGGGAGAGAAACCACTTCAACAGATTGCGAGACGATATGCTGAAAAGGAGAGTATAGCTGAGAAAAATGTTTCATCTTCACAAACTGAAGTTCAATTGAAAGAACCACATTTTAATGGACCTCTGACAGAAGAAGTTCCTTGTAGTAGTCATCAATTCAAATTTTACAAAAGTTCAAGCTACACAATAAACTGTAATAATTCTAAAGAATGTTGTGTGCTTCTCAAAGACGGAAATTTTGCGGTCATAACAAACATTGTAAAATTAGAAAGTGGGAAAATCGGTTTTATTGGAAATCAATATGATCCAATTGATGACTTTTACACTAACCCCAACTCAAGCTTGTTCAACATTCATATAATTCAACGTCAAAGTCTGAAAAGTCAGCTGTGGTTCACTGAAAGCATAGAAAGTAAAGCTTGGAAAGTCCCCTGCCAAAAAGGACACATTGTTATTCCTTTAGCTCATCAGTTTCAAGAAATTTAAAAATGAAGGTAAAACTTAATACAAAAATACTCATTATGGTGGTTTATAAAATGATTTTTAAGTAATACATATATTACAAAATTTTTTGACAATTTTTTTTCTGAAGAAGATTAATTTATCCAATTAGTACATCTGTTTAATTGATAATTTTATTTAATTGATGTTAATTTGTCTGTTTTTTACATTTCTGTAACCTAAATCTTCATGCATTTAAATTTAGTTATTTTCAAATTTTAATCTATTTCTTCGAAATTTGCACATCTATCAATTTTTTCTGCTACTTTTTAACAATGGAACCACAAACACGAAAGGTTTATAAGAAAATGTCATGAAAAAAATTTTTTGTCAAAGGAATTTTCACAATTACATGAAATTAAAAAAGTAAAAGCATTTACAACTTTCAGTAGAAGTTAAAAAATTGTCCATGACAAATAATTAAAATTGCAGAAGTTGAATTGTAAAAGATTAACTAGCAAAATTTAAAATACACAAAGTTACGTAAATTTGAAGAGTTGTTCAGAATCATGAGAGAAAGTATTGAAAAATTGAAAGAAAAAAATAACAGAAATTATAAAAGTATCTTAAATTTTAATTTGTTTCATGTTCAGATTTTTTTATTTTTTACTTTTTCCTACATCGTCAATTTAACTATATATTTTCATAAAACTTACAATGGGATTTTATTTCACATGTCCTTCCTTTTAATTGTGGACAATGCACTCAATATACAATTTATGATTTAAATTTTAATTAATGTTATAGTTAATTAATCAGAAAAAAAGCTGAACTAAATGTATAAAAAGTGAAGGCTTCTTATAAGAGTTTTTAAAAAATTGATAATTATTTGTAAATAAAAGAGATTAATAAAATTTTATTTGATTGTAAATAATAAATTAATTAAAGTATTTAAAATCTCAAAAAGTATATAATAAAATATAAAAAAATGCATAGATAAAAAGGTGTAAAATTAGTTTAGAAGAATTAAAAAAGTTGATTAAAGAAATTCTTGATTAAAGTAAGACTAATTGCATAACAAATTTCAGAGACTGAGAACAGGATCAACCGTCTGTGGGTTACAGAGGAAATGCGATGATGGGGCACCTTTGTTTCGTAACATCTTGTTTTACTGAATTGATAGTGGTGACGTTTTTCTTGGTAATTACAGGTGAGTTTTTTCTTTCTTTTTAATCTTCATTTTAATACCAAAAGATATTATTTTTTAAAGATCAAGAAATTATTAAAAAAAAATTAGAAACATTAGATAAAGGTGAATTTAATATTTTGGTTCTAGCGATAGTAATTAATAAATAAATTTTTAGGGCCGAGAACAACGAGACGGAAAGAGGTCTTGCAAAAGTAAATAAATTGATGATTTGTCAATCAGACCTCTGTGAAAAAGATAATTGTAAGATAAGGTTATTAATTCAACCTACCTTCATTTGCATAATGAAACAGAGTTCAAGTACGAGCTACTTTTGGCCTGATAAAACATCTGCAATGTATTACTTCGTTCAATCCTATATTTGGCAGTTGTAGATCTAAGAGAGGACATATTCAACTTCATCAGAAATTTTCATTACAATTATAGGTTGGTTTCTTTTTTAATTATTTTTATTTTTTGATATACTATTTAGTAAAGATCGTAAAGTTTATTATTCTTTCTCTATTCTCTATTTAAATTTCAGGTGGCTTTACTTAATAATCTAACTAAATGCGGAGGACTACCCTGAATAACAATTCAAACAAGATTTGTGGCGCAATTCAGAACTAGCCGTTACTCGTTAAGAATAAAAGTGATGAATAATTGTAATTTTTAGTAATTTTTTTCAAATAATGTGTTTTAATGATTCAGATCGTTGTAAGTTACAAAATTCGACAACTGAAGTGTGATTTTTCAAGCCTAATCGACTAAAATTCATTTTCTCGTATTCATAAAGTATTTTGCAAAATATTCGAAATCATTGCTGAAAGTCTCTAAATTTAACTTAGAAATTGTTAAAATGTTTTATTAAATAGGAAGTAAATTCTAATTAGAAAATCAACATGTTTCAATAAGTTGTGTAATTGAAAAAGTTAAAAAGCTTCTAATTTTTCATTTATTCATTTTTTCAACAAATAATGGGGAAACCTAGTTGGATTTTGGGTCGATATCCTTTTATTGTAAAGTAGAATTATATTTACATGTTGTACTTACTTTTCATGCCATTTCCATTATTTTTTGATAAATAAATTGTCACAATTTAACTAATTACACAATTTTTTAAAATTATTTTCGCAATCACCGTCACAACTTATTTCTAAAGTATAATTTTTTTTTTCAATATGTCTGGATGACATTGTCTGAATGTGTATTTTCAACACTTTAGAAATAATTCCTTTTGATATTTCTACAATTCCGCAAAATTATGTTTTAAAAATATTTTCATTAAAATTTTTTAAAATATTACTTTTCTTTACTTCAGAAATATTTAAAATTAATGTTTCAGTAATATTTTATTCTTATATTTCCTGAACATTTCACTGAAATGTTCGTGAAAGCAATCATGAAATATTTCTTATAGGCGGACATTTTCTTGTTTGTATGGACATTTCATGGACTTTGCATTGGAATATTTCAAATCTTTCAGTGAAAGATTCCTGAAATATTCAGGAAATTTAACGTGCTGTGTGGGAGCAGTCACAAAACGAAAAAACACGTTCTTTCGTTTCATTTAATTAATTTATTATCAAGCGACTTAAGAGTTTTATTCATAAGTATTATTTCGTTTTGTTTAATAATATAAATAAATATTCGGTCAATTGTTGTCTCTTGGTTTTTCAGTCACGTTTCTCGAGAAACTAACATTAAAAAAAAGTAAAGTAAATGAGTATATCTAGCACACGGACGATGAAGACAGACCAAGTTTCCCCCACCCGACCGTAAATCGACCACTCAAGTGGGGATGACTCTCGGCGCAGGTACAAATACGCGTCTCCCAACAGCAGCAGATCATTATCTCTCCGACGATCGACAAGGGTTTTACCCTTCCTAGAGTCTTACTCTACTTGGTCAGCCGAATAGAAATAGCAACTATACTATCGCAACGGTCTTGCGGCGAAGTATCCGACGGTCATCGTTTGTACATCGAATAGACTCAAATAGGCGTTTAACTTGTGAGTTTTACTCACGAGTATTATTGAGTTTTACTCAATAATATAAAAATCGCGTATTATATTGTGAGTTTCACTCATAATCATCGCGGTAAATTTCGATTTTTGTCGTGACTTTAACCTTTCTTTAAACTTCGTTCTTGTTACGCGCATCTATTTCAAATTTATTTCGCTTATTCGTTTATTTTTTACTATCGAATATTTTTGCATTATTGTATTAAATTTCAATTAATTCGACGTTGTTTTTTATCGAGTATCGTCATTAACATGGTCAGATACGTGGTGGAAATCGAGAATTGTACGACTGTGAATTTCGCACTGCGATCATCAAAGAAGCTAGTCGTCAAATGGATCGAGAATTTAAAACGAATTTAAATACTCACTTCGAGAGCTGACTCACGCGATTGTTTCAGCATCTGTTGTCGATCGATAACAATCCACCATCGACGAGCAGGGAGGATGACGACAAACCTTCTCCAAACATCGATTCTGAAAATGCGAAAAGGAACAGAAGACGTGCAAAGAGAAACGAAAGAAAACGAAGGAAGCGAAAAGAACACAAGGCGCAAATTCGTGCAGAAAGAAGAGCTGCTGCCCAACAATTTCGACCTGCCATTCGTATGACGAGTGAACAAATTAAAACAGCGAAAATTGAAGAACGAATTAAGCGTCGAGCTAGAGACAATTCGCATCGGGAACTCGTTTTCATCAAATCGAAACATCGTAAACGTAAACATCGTCGAAAACATAAAAAGAAACTGAACAATAGCCTTGGCGCAAAAATGATGAGGCAAATTAAGGAACAACCACAAGCATCGTCGTCGTCATCAGGTACGAATCGTGAATCATCGACAAGAAAGAAGTCTGTGCAGCAAGTGCAACTCTTGCTTGACAAAAATCGTTGCGACATTCCTGCGTTTCAACAGTTTCTTCAAGTCGATGAAAATTTAATCTTTCAAGAAATGAAGAAACATGTTAATGACGCTGAAGATAAGAAACATAACTCGGATTGGACCAAGTTTATTCCATTTATGCTTCGGGTACAACAATTTTTTCACAACGAAAATATTCGTAATTTCGTGGTTGTACCCCAGGCAAAATTGGTAATTGCCCACGTGTTGTACACAAACACTGGTCTTGTTGATCTAAAAAAAGGCACAGAACACGATAAATGCAAAAATTTTATAGATGAAATCAACAGTCGTCGAGGAATTTCATCGGTACAAAGAAAAGCTCAAATTCAACGTGTAAAAACTGAACGAGATGATGAAATTGAACGTTTCTTGCAAATTGAAGACAAGGAAGCTCGATGGCGCGAATTTTTCGATTTTTCGAAAGTCGAACGAGGTAAAGAGGATTCGTTTGGAGAATCCATCAGCTCCAACGGCGTCGACATTTCGATTCACTTTGACGTTCCAAAAGTGAAACAACAACCGCCTGCGAACGACGAGGAAAATTTGACGCAAGTAAAACAAAAATACAAAATGTTTTACGGATTCGATCCCGGCAAGAAGGCAACATTTGGCGGCGTTCGACGTACCGGCACTCCACAACCATCATCGACCAACAAACGAAAGGACCAGCACATTTACGTGAAAAGTAAAAGTTTTCGTTGGCAAATGGACGAGTTTCGGCGTAAGGAGAAAAAGAAGCAACTTGGTCTCGATCTCCAAAGTTACTTCAAACAGTACGTTCGAGATTTTCCAACGATGGAAAATTTTACGTGGACAAATCCAAGGGATTACGACCGCATCGTTCGTTACAAGTTGCACTTGATGGATCGTTTTCAAGTGCAATACGAAAAGAAGAATGTCGTTCGTTTAAAAATGGACAAGTTCATGTCACATCAACGCGAATGTGACAAATTCGTTAATTTCGTGATTGGCGATACGAAGAAGAAGCATTGCTTGGTCGCAAGGGGCAATGCTTCTTTAAAAAATTTCACGAAAGGATACTTCGGCAGTCCAATGGCACGATTAAAAAAATCTTTCTTCAATTGTTCGAATCAACTTGGGAAGAGACTCTTGAAGATCGTCAATGTGAAGGAGCCGTACACGACGCTTTCGTGCAGCACTTGCTGTGCGTTACAATTCAAATCAAAGTCTCCCAATCGTTTCACTCGTTGCGATGTTTGTCTACTCACGTCGGAACAAAGAAAAAAAACATTTAAAGGTATCTAAGAAGCAAAAAAATTTTAGGTTATGTTTTTAATTTTTCAAGTAAAAATACAGAAAGAAAATCAATTGTTAATTTGAAATTTTCGATCTTTAAGTCTTCATTATATCCAAAATATTAAATAAAAATTAATTTCAAATTAAAATAATAAAAAATAAACTTTTAATCAAGAGAAATCTAACGCGACCCTAACCTATAATTCGTTTGCTTCTTAGGTACCTTTCTTCGGAGCGCGTCACATTTATTTAATTTAAGCGAAAATTATTCGATTACATAAATAATTGGATAGTTGAAAAATAACCGGTTCTACTTCAATAGAATAATTTTTATCAATATAAGTAAATTAGTCGTACACTTAAAGATGCTTTTTTTGAAACAACAAATAGTTATAATTAAAATCATTATATATACACTGAAAAAAAATTTATTTGATTCAAATAACCAATTATTTGACCATTATCAAAAAAATATTTACTTCAATCAAATAAATTGTAATTGAATCAAATATTTCAGTATTTGAAGCAAATACTATTTAATTGATTCAAATAAAAATTATTTGATCCAAGTAAATATTTATTTGATAATAGTCAAATAAATGGTTTTTTGAATCAAATAAATTTTTTTCAGTTTAGTTTTTGTAGTAACATTGGCAATTAAAGTAGTTGCCTAGGATTAGAAAACACAAATTTATTAAAAATATTTGAGTATTTAATAAAATATAAGCATTTTAATATAAAAATTACGATTCGGACACTTCTTTCTATAATCCGACAGGAAAGTTTTGATTTTTAAAGTAAAAAAGACATAAGTTTTTAATTACTGAAAAATTGGAATTAAATTGGAAAATTAAATAAGTTAGAAAATTGGAATAAAGCTTATTACAAGTTAATAATATAATATTTAAATCGTAAAAGTTGTAATACTTATAATTATCAAGAAAACTTTGTGCTACTCATTGCGCTACTCGAAAATGGTTTGCATCCATAGTCGGACACTATGATTTTTAAAATAATGAATAAAATATCTCTTGTCTAATTATTTTGTAAAATAACACTATTTTCCCGAAGCAGAAGCTTTACTCTACACCTGCACTTAACCTATAAAGTATCAAACAATTTAAAACTGTTTATTTTAATTTATTTCTCTGTTAGTACGACTTTTCAAGCCCGTCTCCTATTTAGTGAAGGACATTTAGGTCTAATTATTTATTGGGGGTTGCACAAAATTGTTATTTACAATTTGGTCTTTTTTCTAATTTGGAATCGTTTTGAAATCGTTTTGAAATGGTCGAATGCTAAAAACATCGAATCATCAAATGATCGAATGCTAAAAATATCGAATTGACAATTTTGTTTGTTAGCTTCATTGAATTCAATCATTTTTTTTATTTGACAATTATTGTTACATTTTTTTATTATGTTATAATTTATTATTAATATTAACGAGAAAAATAATTTATATTTTAATTAATTTTTGCTTGCATCAAGGCCAAGGCATCACAAAACAAAGAACACACGTTATTTCGTTTCATTTAATTAATACTTATAAATACGCGACATGTTTTGACATAACGTCCTATCTATACGCAAGGATAAATTAATTTCTATCGCAACATAGATAATTTTCAGTCTACCGAGAACATTCCAAGTCTAAGGATCTAAAATGGCAAACCACGTCGTAAAAATCGAGCAGGGCTCTTTAGAGGGTGCGACTGTTGACAGTGAGTTTGGGCAATTTATCACGTTCAGTGGAATTCCATACGCAGAACCTCCTGTTGGAAAGTTGAGGTTTAAGGTAGAATCTTTAATTTACGAAAATAGCGAATTCATTGCGACCAGTTTGGCAACTTTCTTCGGATCCTTTTCGAACAATCAATATTTCTTATTTTAATTTTATTAATTTTCAAAAACAAAAATCACCTGTTTACAAATTATTGAATTTTCTGTTTACTTAATTATTTCCACAAGTCGAGTTTTATTTATAGAACTAATTACACAAGATAATGCAAAAACAAAATTTCATATCAGTATATGCGGATGCTTTAAGTATGTATATATATATATATATATATATATATATATATATATATATAATAAAATAAAAAAACAAAGTAATGAAGAACGTAAAAAATATAGCCATATAATTAATTGCAGCATCGAATTATTTTAATTCAAATTAATTAAATGCGTTTGAAACAATAATTTCCGTATTTGAATCAAATAGAATTTCTTTAATTAATGCGAAAATTATTTGAGTAAATAAACAATTGAATAGTAGAAAAATAACCGGTTATACTTAAATAGAATATTTTTTTTCAACACAATTCTTTTAGTTGGGAATGAATAAAAAATTTCTTGTTTAATTATTTTGTAAAATAACAAACACTATTTTTCCAAAACATAAACTTTACACATTCGTCGAAATGTATGCTTTAAAATAAGTATCACAATGCATTATTATTTATCTGACAAAAAACACTATACCTGTACCTGTATAAAGTATCAAAAGGTTTAAAACCATGTTTATTTTAATTTTTAAATTATTACTTTTCAAGTCCGACTTATTTTATTTAGAGCTAACAATCCCTAGAAACCACAATTATATTGCTGTTCCTTTTTTTTAAACAATCAATTTTAAAATCCAAGGATCCTCAACCTCCAAAAAATTGGGAAGGTGTTCGAGATGCAACGAAGGAAGGAAGCGTCGCACCTCAGTTTGGACCTCCAATTAGTGAATTCATCGGCGACGATGATTGTCTCTTCCTCAATGTGTCGACTAATAATTTAAAAGGAAAGAAAGCCGTTATGGTGTGGATTCACGGCGGGGGTTTTACCAACGGTTCCGGAAATGCCGAGTTTTATAGACCTGACTATTTCATGCAACACGATGTTGTGTTTGTCTCCATCAATTACAGGATAGGAATGCTAGGTGAGTTCTTCTTTCTTTGAATTACCATGAAATACGTTTATATTCGTATTAAAAATTTTATAAAAATCTTTCTCAGGCTTCTTGAACATGGACATTGAAAATTGTTCGGGAAATCAGGGACTGAAGGATCAAGTGATGGCCCTGAGATGGGTTCAGAATAATATCGAAGCATTTGGCGGTGATAAAAGTAATGTAACAATTTTTGGAGAAAGTGCCGGAGCAGCTTCTGTCCATTACCTTTGCATTTCTCCTTTAGCCAAAGGTAGTAAAAGAAATATATCAACTCTTCGGCATTTAAGTTGAATTATTTATTGTCGGTCGAACAAAATTTTTCTCATCTAATTTGGAATCGTTTTGAAATTAATTAAAAAAAATCTACCTGATAGTCGAATTCGGCAAAATAACCGAGTCCTGATTTTTGTAGGTTTATTTCACAAAGCAATTGCCCAAAGTGGGGTCAGTATCAATCCGTGGGCATTTCAGAATTCCAATAAAGAGAATGCGATGAAAGTTGCAGCCGAATTGGGTTGTACGTCTTCGAACCGGGAAGAGATTGCCGAATTTCTACGCTCTCTACCTGCCGAACAAATCCTTAAGGCGCAAAACAAAGTTTTCGACGAAGTAAGTTAATCTATTAATTATAAGATTATTTACAATATTTTGTTGTACGCTTTGGTCTTTTTGTAAGTTGATTTCATTTTTATAACTTAACTTTTAGCTTCCATTTAGACTTGAATTTTATTTCGTTCCCACTGTGGACAATAAATGCCCCAATCCATTGCTACCCAAACCGCTTTCGGAAATGATTGAAAATGGAGTTGACGTTTCCTTAATCATAGGCTACACCTCCGACGAAGGAATAATTGCACTAGGTACATTTTCCTACTAATGAAAAACATGTCAAAATTATCGCTAATTTTTACTAATTATTTCTAACGTCTATAATACAGGCAGTTCTTCAGTTACTATTGAGGAAAGAATCAAGAAGTTGCTAGACAATTTTGAAGCCAGTCTGTCTAAGGACTTGAAGATCATCTCCAGTGATGCTGCCAAATTTTCTAAAGATGTGAAACAATTTTATTTTGGTGTAAGTGGGAATAATAAATCGCAACAGGATAATGTTCTCCAATATAAAGGAGATGCAATGTTCCTATCAGGAATTTGGCAGATAATAGAAAAACAATTGCAGAAAAAGACGCCGACGTTTTTGTACAAATATTCAAATATTCCAGACGTTTCTCTCGTGCAAATGTTTTTTAAACTTAACGTTAAAGGTAACCAAAAGTTGAAAGTTTCTTATTTATAAATTTTTTAGTTACGCCAGTTACCTTTTAGGTGCTTGCCATGCCGACGATTTAACTCACATGTTTTACAAAGCCATGCTCCCTCCAAACATGCAGCTTAGAGAAGGAACTAAAGATTACATAATTATGCAACGTGTAACAAGAATGTGGACTGATTTCGCAAAAACGGGGTAAGAATATTAATAAAAAATAATAATTCTGCAAAAGCACGAAATTTGTGTAGAATTTCTTATAAAATTCATCGATTGCATTATTTTGACCCGGGCGTTTTTTTTCAAACAGAAATCCGTCACCGAAAACAGACGATCTGATAAAATCTAAATGGTCTCCGTACAATTCTGACAAAAAAAGTTGTTATCACATTGTCGAGAATTTCAAAATCGAAGACAATTACAAAGAAAAATCGTGGGATCTGTGGAAACCAATATTACAAAAGTATAAGTTGTTTTAATTTTTTAATATTCTTTACGAAAATTTCCATCGTATATTCCCTGGCGAATGTATATTCTGCGCGACAGATGGCAGGGGTGACATTTGTCCATGGCTTTATATTACATGCTCATTCATTAAGAAAACTATTTTTTATTTGTTGGTAGATTTAAATAAAATGGAGAAAAAACATTATATTTGAAAAATAAAACATAATTTCAACCCTCAAAAGAAATAATGGATGTTTTAGACCAATAAAAATAAAGTTGAAACTCCTCCTTCATAAAGAAAGCTTTTTTTTATTTGTTGGTTATGTTACACCAAATGGAACAAAATTTATATTTGAAAAATAAAAAATATAAAAGAAAAAATGGATGACTTATACGTCACTAATTATTTCTTTTGAGGGTTGGAATTATGTTTTATTTTTTAATATAATTTTTTTCTCTATTTTGTTTAAACCTAGTAACAAATAGAAAAATTGATTTTGAAAGTAGGAGGAGTTTGTTTTTTTTATTGGTCTTAAACATCCATTATTTCTTTTGAGGGTTGGAATTATATGTTTTATTTTTTAAATAAAATTTTTTTTTCCATTTTGTATTAGGTATTCCTTTTTTCATTTCAATAGTTTTCTTTAATTGTTTTTGCCTAATTATTCAAATATTCTAACGTAATACGAACTGACGACGAATTCGTCGTATATTCGTATGAAACACATTCGCCAGGGAATTATTTCTAATATATGACTTACTGAACTGACCTTTGTTAATTTTTTGTATGTTGAAAATAAAATATATTCTAATATTTCTTATCGAATTCTTAATACCTGACACATGGAATAACTAATACAAGTCAACTGTTATTGTAATATTATAGAAAATTCTTTTCCAACGTATTGTAGCAATAAAATAAATTCATACCTTGTAAAATTGACTTTTACGCATGTTTGTCTTTCTAGCAAGAAGCTAACCTCAATTTTCAGTTACTCGGTTAGTGATATTTCTGCCGGCACATTTGCACAATTCAGTCTTAAAAAAACTTCTGTTTATAAGTGAAAATTAAAACACGCGAGAATTAAAATATCAAATCTGTCGTAAAAATCGAATAGGGATTTTTTGTACGGATTTTTAAATGGATATTTTGTTAGTATATGACGATCACGCCATTGACTGCCACACAATGCTAAAGGTGATTCTTCAATGACCAATTAAATTTCACATTATCGAGGAATCGAGTACAATACTAATAGCAGCGTTCTTTTTTAATATAAAATAATAATAAATAATAGTATTGAAACATAATAACAAAATGATATTATTATTAATCGCCAAGTTGTCGAATGTTCAAGTGGTCGAATACCAAATCGTCGAATTGTCAACAGGTCGAATGCTAGAAACATCGAATCGTCAAATGTTCGAATGTTCAAAACGTCGAATGCTAAGAACATCGAATTGTTATTTCGTTGAATGCTAAAAACTTCGAATCGTCGATTGATCGAATGTTCAAAACGTCGAATCGTCAAATGGTCGAGTGCTCAAAACGTCGAATTGGCAAAAAGTTAAAAAATTGGCTTGGTTTTAAGTTAAATGTTAACTTACATCAAACAAATTTTTCGATTTTTTGTCAATTCGACCACTTGGCGATTAGGGGAAAATCATGCGTCTCATTATGCCGCACATAGACTGATTTCGCAAAAACAGGGTAAAAAATGATAGAATCAATTAAAATAATACACTTTTTATGAAAACTTAAATTATTTGGTTGTAAACAGAAATCCGACACCTAAAACAAACGATCTTGTATTTACCAAAAATACAAGTTATTTAATTACTAAATTATGTCTGTACAGAAATTGACAATTTTTATAGATTCAGTAACTTACATGTAATTAATTTAAATAAATAAGTTATTTCCTAACTTCTTGGATATTTTGCAACAATTTTCCAAAAGTTCTTCAAACTTTCAAGTCTATTTAAATATCAAACTGACATTTTACAAAAATATTTAAGCAAATCTGCTTTTACACGGAATCAAATGAATTAATGAGTCATTTGCTAGATCAAGAACTATACAAGTATAAAAAATTGTGGAACGTAATGACGTTTGTTTTCTTTCTTTAAAATCTATGTAAAAAAAAATGATTACTGAAGGTGAGTTTCAAAAGAGAAAATATAGCGAAATTATGTGAGAAAATTCTATTAAATTCGGAGAATAGAAATAAAAGAATTTGAGATTTCGACTTTCGAAGATTATTTGCGATTGATCATACACTGTCTTCGCAAACTGTATTGGAAGTGGCAATTGACACACAGTCCGTTGTGCTTATACCACTTTTTCTTGAGGATCCAACTTTTCTTCTGACTGGCTTGGCGGTGGTATTAAACTTGAAGACGTATTTAAGTTCCTCCATTAGCTGCTCTTTAAAGGGGATCTAAAAATGTTTGTTTGAAAATAGTTATCATTACTTAGAAAAGTCTGATGTAAAGGACCTCGGAGAATTTACAATAGTTTTGGCTCCTAGTGGATTTATTTTCTAACTTTGGGCTTCAAAGTTATTATTTAGAATAGCAAGAACTAGAAAATCACAATGTTTGGCTCCCTGAGAGCCAAAAGTAATGTAAATCCTGAGGAGTCCTTTAGTTATTAATTTCCATTTTCATCAATTACATTGTGTTCATGGGAGGTGACTCTTATGCGTAGCAGCATTTCCGACAAAGTCCATAGAAAAGAAATAACAACGCCGATGCAGAGAACAAGGTACACACCACCGACGTTCTTCAAATTTAATTCCTCTGGCTGATCAGTTTGTACATGCTGAAAATGTAAACATGCATGACTTCAACTCGCATTGGTTTCAACTTTTACATCTTAAATAGTGAGTATTTTGAATATTTTTCTGAACTATGTTTGTCTCAAGATGTCTTTGAAAGGTTTCATCAGATTTGCCCTCTAAATAATTTACCTCGCAACTACCGCCACCGTGTTTCTGTCTCCACCAATGCTGTTTCATTTTCGCCAAAAGTCCAGTCTCTTGAAGTTCCAAAATAGCCGAACTCAAATCGTGACGATACGGCGCATCTACAATTCGGTAAGTAATTATTACTATTCTCAACACATGTACTCTTTAATGCAATCAACATTACTTTTTCGCATGGCAATTCCGTAATGCTTCTCACTGAAAGGTCTGTCGATCACGGTCAGATTACAGTTGCGTTCTATTTCATACTCGACTGTAGAGGATTCCATGAAAAATGCGAAATCTTCCTGCAACACTTTCTCCTTTCCGGCTTCGTTCGACGGCAACAAACAATTGACTGCGTCACTTTTCATGGTCTCGTAAATCTGCCTGTATGTACTGTCATTTGACCCCTAATCAAATTAAATAATGTTTATCAAAACACGACCCTTAAGGTTTATTAAAACGCGACACTTAAATTAAGTGTTTTTCAAAACGCATTAATTATTCGGAGTATTTAAGAATAGCTCACCTCGAAGAAAGCGTAGGTGGACCCCTCCTTCTTGGCGCCATACTTGATTTTATTTTGATTCGCCAATTCAACTAGATTATGAAACGGAAGCACGGGGACTTCGAATGTCAAGCTTGATGCCAAGTTGGCTGTGTAGGTTGACACCATAATCAGACAGAAGAAGAACCAACAACCGGATAGTAACCTTGTGGAAATTCCGCTGGAAAGAGAATACACTATGTTTGCAATGCGACGTAAAGAAAAGAATTATTATTGAAGATCAGTGCACTTACGCTGGAGCGATTTCGGATCCTTGTTGCATCAGAGCTCCGAGAGTGAACCATAAGCAATTTTTGAAGTGCAACTGATTCTTCAATTCCGTCGGTTCGTCAATGCAGGGGTACGGATTCACCCACTCGCCAGGACAGATTCGTCCGATTATGAACAGTTCCAGAGACACAAACACGTAGGCGGCGATCAAGCACAACCAGACCTGGTTGTCCAGTGGAGACAGAAAGGACATCAAACTGCCTTCCGCTTTTGATGCCTTTCTGAATAGAATGCTAATACCTAAAAATATCAGTTTCGTTTACTTTTCAAGTAGCAACGATTTCGGACTTGACAAAATCCACAATTCCTTCTAGGAAAAGTTGTATTGAAATATAACTTTTCCTAGATGGAATTGTGGATTTTGTTAATTACACTTACCAAAACTCATAAACGGTAGAGTAAAGTCAACATCCTTTTCCCGCTGCTCCGTAATGGTTAGATCAGTAATGGCGAGATCTGCTTCCTTGAATAATTAAAAATTAAAAGGTTGATGAGGTTCAATGAGCGCAAAGAGTTATAAATACTTACGTTATTTATGATTTTTCCAAGCATTCCATTCCAGCCACTGATATTGTTGTAGACGCCATACTTCTTATCTTCTTGAACTATAAAAGTGTAGTTGAAGCCAAGAATGTTACTGAGCTCCTGTATGATGTCGATCGCATATCCCTCGAACCGATCGTTACCGACTCTCATTGTCAAGGAATCCTTTAACCACGCATACGGCTTTGTCTGGCAAAATCAAAACGGACATTATTTCTATTTAATACTTGTAGCTAGTTTTAGCACAATTTTAGCTAACTCCCCAGCGGGCACAAAGACAAAAAACGTTCTTTAAACGTCTGTAGAACGTTTAATGTCTTCCAATTTACGTTCTAAGAATGTCCGAACGTTCCGAAACATTTTTGAAACGTTCGGACGTTCTTAAAACTTAAATTGGCAGACATTAAACGTTCTACACACGTTCAAAGAACGTTTTTTGTCTTTGTGCCCGCTGGGTCTCTATACAATCCAATGATATACCTTACCAATGAAATTAAAACTCGAAACGTAATATTCTGCATACTGAGTTGCTCCTGAGGTTGCTGAACGACAGGCTTCGTTATCCACCTAATGGGTTCAGTGTTATTCCAAACACCGATTTTTCTCAGTCCATCTTCTCCTAAACTCAAAATGTCCAGCTGAAATTCCGAACGATAACCAGCCGTATCGAATTTTACCAATCCGGTTAAACCTTGCATTCCATCCTGAAAATTAAGAGAAAAACCTGAAAATTCACTGTGTCCTTTGTATCCCCTGCAAACTGAAAAAGAAATAAGTTTAAGAATAAGTTGCGTAAATTACCGGCAAGTTCACAGTTCTAATGTAATTTGTCAACGTTTCGCCATGCTCCCAAACTTCAGAGCCATCACAAGGCAAAGGCGGCACGTGCCTGACAATGTCGTCCATCTCCTTGAAGGCCCGAGCTAGTAATTGAACCGCATCGTACATCAGCGCTTGATTCACGGTCAACATATTCACACTCGCATATCCGTTGAAATCATTCTCGATTATGCTTTGCACTGCCGGACTATCGGGATCTATTAAGCGAAGAACGGTAATGTTCATCCCGGAATACTGAAACGGTTCATAGTTGATTGTTTGGAGATCCTGAAAGAAATATTCCCTTCAAAATTTGTTCTTAACGATATTTCTGACGAAAAATCTACATTACATATCTTCACTACACTTCTATATCTTCACTACATTGAAAATAACTCATAAACCAAGTAGTAACATTGTACATACCAGTGAAGTGATGATCAAATTAAATTTTTCCGAAAGTAGACCAACTTGTAAGGATTGATCCAAAACCGACGTCAGGATTTCAATTGAGCAATCGATTATGATATTTTCTTCTCCGGATAACTTTACAGCGCGTAAAGTATTTCTGCAAAGGACAAGTAGGATTATTTTCCTTCCTATTTTCAATTCAGTTTCAATTTTTAACGAAACCTAATGTAGAAAATCTATAACAACTTTCGAAATTTGTGAAAACACAAAGAACCCATCTGGGTTGATAAAATAGTACCTATAATTTGGTCCAATTAATCGACGGATCGTTACCGTGTAACCTGTAGCGTTCCATCGCTCCAGAAGTGGCTTCATCATAATCAAACTGTCGTTATTTTCATAAAGTATCGTGTACGTTTTCCACTTGTACTCCACGACAAGATTGTAATAGATCTAAAAATAAGGGGAGTATGGAAAAATTTATTTTAAGCCGACCAAGTACATTTTTTTGGCACTTTTTTTAAATTCTTGTTTTAATTTGTCAGAAGTAACAGCGAAGAATGAAAATAATAGTAAATGGTAAAAGTAATTTTAGAATAGATTAACTTACCATTGATAAAGCCTTAGAATGGGGATAAATGTTTATCACTTTTAAATTATCGTCTGTATTTAAAGTGGTCGATATGTGAGGAATCCCCATTGCGTCACACATACTGTGCACGTGACGTAGACTTTTTTTCCGCTGTGGACCAAAAATCACTACAACTCCCTCCTGCACAAGTTCACACACTGAAAGATCCAACTCAATTTATGAATGAAAAAGACAAACAAAAAGTTTGATTATAAAATAATAAAATTTCTCCTCGACGCCAATTAGTGATTACAAGTGAATGAAGAAGAATTTAAAAGCAAACTTAAAACTTCACCTCTAGTATGCACGTCCCATAAATCATCCTCTACATTTATTTTATAAACTTGGATATATTTCTTCGATAAAGTGAGATCAGTGTGTCTATTTTTATTAACCGCCATTGCCGAGATAGCAAATGCACTTTCAATTCCTTCGCCTCCTTCGAATAATGCTCCTGCAATTTTTTTGAACAAACAAAAATAATAGAAAGTACTTTTAAATTTCATATTTATTAAATACTTAAAATTCAGGTACCTATGTTGTAACTTTTGAATCCGATAGTGTGAACTGGCAGGAAAGCCACCAGTAGAAACTTCCACAACATCTTAATATCATTCTGAAAGAAATTCGTTTCATTTTTTAAAATTTGAATCCGATTTCATGTCTTTCATGTTTAAAGAAAGTCATGTGAAAAATCTAAATAACGATTGAAAATAATTGTCATTAAGAACGAATTTTACACCGCAGTGTTTCAACGAGAAGATTCTTCGGATTCCAGACGGTAAAATACTATCGAGAAAAAAGTGAAAAGATTAAAAAACTGAAAAGCCATAAAAAGATAATAATTGATTGTTCAACAAGCATTTTTTTCCTAATGTCCCCGGCAATAAAAATTTGTATACGAGAACGTTTCCTGGCAGTTGCTACTTAACGGCCTGACATCATGTAAACAGAGTGAAAGATGCGGAGCTTCCTCTTCCCTCATAAATATTTATATCTTTTCGAAACCAATTGCGATAAGACGAGTTTGATTATTGAGCTCATTGATTTATTTAATCTTCTTCCCCAGTCAATTTGTTTCTTTTTTTTCAATAAAAATTCCATTTCGGAATTTGCAACATGTATATTTCTCTTTCTCAAAAGAATGCGCGTATTTTTTTCGAACGGACGTAAGAAGGGAGAGAAAGTAAAGTGGAAATTGTTGAAATTGTCATTTGAGTTCAATGACAGGAAAAAAACAATTCTTTTTGGTGTTGTTCACAACTGAAATCGTTATATTTAGAATTCAGCGTTCCAATCCCGGTGTGCCCCCAAGGTTAAAACGAAATGAAAATATTCGACTTTAATTTAGACCTAATATATTATTTTCAATTACCATCTCGGAACTAAAAATCATAACTTAAATTCTGCATTTCATTTTTTAAAGAATTATAAAATTTTTATTTTTATGTTATAATTAGCACCCTTTTATTGATTTTGTTAATTAGTCACAATTTGCGTTAATACAGAAATAATAACAATAATAATAAAAATAATAAAAAATGTCATAGTTATGCAATGATCACTATTAATATTTTTAATTACCAATAGTAAAAATCATTACAATTATAAATATCATGAAAAATTTATGTAACCACATAAATTTTTCATAGTTAGAGAAATTTATATACTTCTGTTAATTTTAAAACTTTAAAAACTTAATTTTTCGAAATACAAATGGAAATTTAAGGTACGAAATACATAATACGATTCGTATCTAAAGAATATGATACAAACTATTGGCTGTGTGCCAAATTTCTTAAGTTCTCGGAACCCTTATATTTAAAATCTCGCTTGTCATATTTTGAAATTAAAACAATTATGACGAGTCGCAGGCATTTTCGAGCTTTTCGAATAAACTAAAATTGACTTTAAATTAAAATTAACTTGGTGATCATTCTAACGTTGATTAATTATTTTATCAATTTTAAAAAAGAAGCCTATCAAGAGAACTTAAAATAATTTTCAATTTTCCTCAAGATTTTAATAATTGAGAACTTGAAAGAATTTTCAATTTTCGTCAAGATTTTAATAATTGAGAACTTGAAGGAATTTTTATTTTTCGTCAAGATTTTAATAATTGAGAACTTGAAATAACTTTAAATTCTCATCAAGATCTTAATAAAAGTAGAGAACTTGAAATAATTCTTAATTTTCGTTAGGATTTTAATAATCTGACTTGCCATCAATTATATTTATTTAAAAATTTTATTATTTAAATTATTATTAATTTTATTATTATTATTATTATTTAAATAATAAAAGTGCGCAAACGAAGCAAAAAGTAAAAAAGAAATAAAAATCTTACCTTTAACGCGACGATTGTACTACGGATGATTGAAGTCGAAGGATGAGAAAAACTCTCTAGTTTCTTTTGACTCGACGATTTGAAACTTGAAGTCACTTGTTTGCAGTCGAAAAATCGGAATTTTTCGCGCAAGCTCCATCCCCACTTAAATGCTCTGAAACTCCAGTCTTAAAACTAAAACGACTTTTATTATTCTCGTCTCATTAAGCGTTACACTGCGTGTGAATTCAAATTGTGGAGAATATCAAAGCTCTTCGTCGTCTTCTGTTCTTTACACGACAGTGCCTGTTGTTTGCCTCAGCTTCCACGCTCCTAGAACTATTTTTAGGATTCTTCGTTT
Source organism: Leptopilina drosophilae (assembly GCA_032873175.1). Taxonomy (NCBI): domain Eukaryota; kingdom Metazoa; phylum Arthropoda; class Insecta; order Hymenoptera; family Figitidae; genus Leptopilina; species Leptopilina drosophilae. Next base: position 43,248,818 of record CM065486.1, on the reverse strand, counting down.
TTTCTCTCCTTTTCCATGTATATTATTTTCTCATTTATGTTATCAACAATTTTTCTTTCTCCACTTTTGCCTCTTCTACTCGTGACGGAGGAGAAAAATGAAAATTTTGAAGAAAATGATGACTTTCTTTTCAGACTTTTTAATTCATCATTCTTCCCTTCGGTATAGAATTCATGATTTTAAATAATTGTGATAATTTTCGGGGAAATTTTGTTTACTGTTAAATTTTCAATTTCTGGATAAAATACTTGATTAAAATATAGTTGTTTTATAAATCAAGAGAAATTCGGTTATTTGTGTTTATCAACGATTGATAAATTTTCATTTCAACGACAATGTGTAGGTAAGTTATCGATGAATAACTCCTGTCGAAAATAAAAACATTTTTAAATATTATTTTGGACCAAATTTACAAGAAAGTGAAATGCAAACCTGAAAGTTAAATGACGAATTTTGATGATTTTTTTTAATACATGCCTTACTTAGGATTTAAAAAATTTTTAGTTCCGTTTAATTAAATACTTACGTTAAAGGTTTTTAAACACACGATCATTTTTGTACCTAATAATAAGTTAAATAATAAAATTAATAATAATCAGTAATTTCCATGTTATCTTAAATAAAATTTGTGCTTTTCATTAGTATTTAAATCGTAATTGTCAATCATTGTCAATCGATCAATAGTCAAGCATTTTAATTTTTCTAAAAAGGAAATTGGTAAATTTTTAGTAAATTATTTTACATACTGAATTTAATTAATTTTTAATAAAAAAAACTTTGTATTTTTCGAAACAAGGACAAACGTTATACTTTCACTTTTCCTTTCTATGAAGGATAAAAATATATTGTTAACTGGATATAAAGCCTAACAAATTACTCAATAAAATTTACCTTCAAAAAAGGAACAACAAATTACTGAATAAAATTTATTTAAAAAAAAAATGTTTCAATTGAAGAATGGTAAATTCATATTCGTTTGATTTCTCAAAAGTTTGATGACAGAATTATGCATCAGGTGGTGACTTCTTTTTGCATCCACTTCCCAAATACGAAAAACAAAACCAAGAAAGTTTAGAATGAACTGTTAAATCAAGGGGGGATTGAGCATGCGCAAAAGAACTCTAAATCACCTTTCAGTACTTGCGAACCCCGACTTGCAAGTTTCTAACTCTATTTTCAAGTCTGCAAATTTCGTAGTTTAACATAAATTGTCGCTTTGCAAAAATGTTTTAAAAATTTCCTCACTAGAATCCAGGTAAGAAAACTAACAAATATATCGCTTTTTAATTTTTCATTTAGCTTTTTGAGAAACATTCCTGAAAACAGTTGTAAAAAATACAAATTTTTTGCTTTCCCTGTTTACTGAAACAATAAAAAAATATCCGAATGTTCGATACAACGATCGCGGTTCTTATTTTTAAACATGCAACAATAATTGTAAATTTAAATTCAATAAAACATTTTCAATAACATTGACACTCACTCAGTATAATTTTTACGAGAAATAAAACAACGATTATAAACAAAAAATAAATTTAAAACATGAATTAAAAACCGTTAAAAACTCTTTATTTATTCATTTAACCTAAATATAGAAAAACCAAAAAAAATCAAAACTTCTGCAAAAATAACATCATCGAGAGATCTTAAACTAAAACATCAAAATCGGGAATTGTGGGAATAACGAAAATAATTTTTAAATGATGTATAAACACGGAAGTCGAATTAGTGGGGAATTAAGAATATAGTGATTAATTATTATTAGAATACTAATAATTAATGGACAGCTGTTGAATATTCTTTAAAATGTATGTCACATATTCGTCGTCAAGGAAACGCAGATTGCGTCGCTGCATCTAATGTCTAAATATAACAACATCGTTATGCACCACTCTATAAAGTTTTCTTCCTCTTCTGTGCCATCCCATGGCAAAATATATTGTGTTTACTTTATATTACTGCTCCATAAATCAGAATTGTTTTTATAAAATTAAGCATTTCGAGAAAATTGAATAATTTGTTCCAACTTGTTCTGTAAATCGAAACAAAAATGTTGGAAAAATTGTCATCTAGTCTTTTTTTGTTAAATAAAAGTCTCGCTATATAATTTTATTACTAAACTGACTTTGGGGAAATTATTAAATGAATTTATCTTCAACAACGATTTTCCAGCCGCAGAATAATCTGAGAATAAGAAAATTATTTCAAATTTGAAATTACCTTTAGCAGTTCGCTGTTAGATAAACACAAACAAACAGAATTTATGCGAAAAACTTGAATGCTACTTCCACAAGTTTGTTTGTAGCATGTCAATCTGGTTTAAGTATTCTTTGAAAATTGCAAGTCTGATCAATTACAAAACTCTTATTAAGTTTACAATCACTTTTTTCAAAGTTAAATTAAAATATAAAAACAAAAATAAAAGAAATTTAAAATTCAATTAAAAGTTAAAAAAAGTAAAAGTTTTTAACTTAAATTTGTTTTCGTATGAAAGATGAATTGGAATGAGGTTTTAATATTACTGTAATTATTAATAATCGTATTATTATATCGATTAAAAGAATATCAACAAAATAATCGTATTAATTAGTTAATTAATTAATATATAGTTAATATATGAGTAATAATTGGTTAATAATTGGTTAATAATTAGTTAATCATTATTTTATAATTCAGAATAATTACTAATTAATAATTTCCTTGCTTTCTTGTAGAATAATTTTACAATGCTACTCAGGTACTTATTGGTTTTACTACTCCCAGGAATTTTAGGATTTAAAAACATACGCATAGGTTGGTATTCAATTTTTCCTTTATAATTGAGGCACTCGAAAAATATTTGTATTAATTATTTGACAAGAATTGCGCAATGGGTCCAAATGATAATTACTCGACAATTTTAGGAGTCATATTCGATGGTGACCCAATAATTGAAGACATCTTCAACATCTCAGTGAAGATGGTTAACAGAAACCGAAATTCAGATCATTTTTTACCAGCGGAGAAGATAATAGCCGAAAAACGATTTGTTGCCGCTGATGATGTGTACGATACATCGGAAAAAGGTAGACGCAAAGTCTTGTTTTCAACAAAAAAGTTATTGTGAAGAAGAAATTAGTGCAAGATTATTTATCACAAGATTATTTATTACAATTATTTAATACAATTATTTATTACAATTATTTATTACAAATCTCTTTTTAGTCTGTGAGCTCCTGGACATGGGCGTAGCTGCAATTTTCGGACCCCAAAGCAAAGCCAGTTCGAGCCACGTACAGAGCATGTGCGATGCTATGGAAATCCCGCACGTTTCCACAAACATGGAACCCTATGCGGAAAGATTGAAGGCCATAAATATGCACCCACACGTCAAAACACTGTCCATGGTATAAATTTCGTAATCACTAGGAATATTTTTCTCGAAAACCTTAATTTTTAATCTGATTCTTAATTTCCAGGTGTTCCATCATTTGATAAAAGATTTCAAGTGGAAAACTTACACGATTTTATACGACAGTGATGACAGTTTAATCCGTATGACACCGCTTCTTACGTACTATGGAACAACTGGTTTTACGGTCACAGTTCGTCGATTGGAAGGAGAGAATTACAGGTATTTGGTAGTAAACAAAAAAGAGTGTGAAAAAATTTACCGAAAATTTACCCCCTTTTCCAGACCCGTACTCAGAGATGTGAAAAAATCAGTTGAACAAAACGTCATTTTGGATTGTGACATAAAAATCCTGCTCGAGGTTCTCACACAAGCCCAACAGGTCGGATTAGTAGCGGATAAATACAATTTCATCGTTTGCAATTTGGTACGTCAATATCTACTCAATCCATAACTTAACTGATGGACAAAATCTTTGGTAGTTAAATGGTTAAGGAAAGGATGATAAAGACAAATTTTTCAGGACTTACACACACTGAATATTCAGCCTTTTCAATATTCCGGGATGAACTTTACCGCAGTTCGAATAGTCGATCCCGATGACTACATGACTAGAAAAATAGTAGAAGATTTTTTTCAATCCAAAGGAATAACAGACGCGAGTCAGTTAACTCTAGAACAGGCATTAATGTTCGACGGTGTACAACTGTTTGCCAGAGCTTTTAAACAACTCAGCGATGCTGTGAAGATTAACATTAAAAAGCTACCCTGCACCGGATTAGAAAATTGGGAGCACGGAATAAGTCTCAGTAATTTTATGCGAGCCGTAAGCGCTACATTTAAACACTTATATTACAAAGCAGTAAAGAAATAGTAAAAACCGTCAAAACAGTAAAAACAGTAAAAACACTAATCAGTGTCTTTAAGATCTATTTACTAAAATCTTTAATTTACAGTCAGAAATGCGTGGACTGACCGGTTTGGTGAAATTCGACACTTCGGGTTTTCGCAGTGACTTCCAGCTTGACATACTGAATGTCGGTTGGAATGGTATTCGAAAAATAGGCACTTGGAATAGTACCACCAATATCGACTGGATACCAGAGACGATTCTCTACGATCCAAATGCCGATCTGAGTCTCAGGAATGTGACATTCAGAGTCCTCATATCGCTGGTTTGTTCAGAATCCCTGCACTTGTTCCCTCTCCTCCATCTAACTTGAGACTTGTATTTTTTTGTTTTTGAGGTTTACAGACAAAGCCGTATGCCATGTTGAAGGAGTCGTCTTTTAAAAAAATTGGCAACGATCAATTCGAAGGTTTCGGTATTGATGTCATTCACGAACTCAGCAAAGCCTTGGGGTTCAATTACACGTTCATACTGCACGATCCGGAGTATGGTAAATTCGACAACAAGACTGGCCAGTGGACCGGAATGATTAGAAAGATAATGGACAATGTTCGTTAATGTTCAATTACTTGATTTACAGTAAAAAAAGTTTCTCAGTAGCTTTTCTTTATTTTCAGGAGGCAGACTTGGCGATAACGGATTTGACCATTACTGCCGAACGTGAAAGCGCTGTTGACTTTACAATGCCGTTTATGAATCTAGGTGAGTAGTATTTTTGATTTTTATAAACCAGGGACAGACTGATTCTTGAACATTGCTTTTCAGGAATAAGTATCTTGTTTACAAAACCGAAAAAAGCTGCTCCTAGCTTGATGTCCTTCTTGTCGCCCTTCTCCAACGAAGTTTGGCTCTATGTGATTGGTGTCTACGTATTTGTGTCAATCGAGTTCTTCATAATTGGCCGAATGTGCCCGGACGAGTGGACCAATCCCTATCCTTGTATCGAGGAACCGGAAAATTTGTACAATCAGTTTTCGCTGAAAAATGCGCTTTGGTTTACGGTCGGAGCGATGATGCAGCAGGGAACTGAATTGGCTCCTATGTTAGCATAAATATATTCAGTCATTGGACAATTCGATTCAAATCTAATCGTATTTGAATTTTTCCAGAGGTGTCTCGACGAGAATGCTAGCTGGAAGTTGGTGGTTCTTCTGCATTATTATCGTCAACTCTTACACGGCCAATTTGGCAGCTTGCCTCACGGCGGAAACATTGGTGAAGCGAATTGAAAACGTTGAAGACCTGGCTAATCAGAACGAAATAAAGTATGGCGCAAAAGCTGGAGGATCGACCATTTCCTTCTTTGCGGTAATGCACTTTTAGGAATACTTACTTCGAATTGTTTCAAAACGAAACTTTTACTGAATTTATTCAGTAAAATAATTTATTTTATTAGAATTCAGCTAATCCAACGTACAAGAAAATGTTCAAATACATGACTGACAATGCAGCCACTGTTCAATTTGAATCGAACGAGGAGGGTAGAGACAAAGTGCTAAAAGGCGACTATGCATTTCTGATGGAGTCCGCTTCGATAGAGTACCTAAGCGAGAGGGAGTGTGACCTGACCCAGGTCAATGGTCTCCTGGACCAGAAAGGTTACGGCATCGCGATGAGAAAAAGTAAATATTTATTCTCTCTCTACTGATGCTAACTTATCCTCCCATAGGCCCCACTCAGGTTTTTTGACCACAACGATCGTTAGCATCAGCTGAGAGCTAAAATAATAAAATATTTTATTATTATTCCCCACCAGATTCGACATACCGAAACGAACTGTCGTCTGGAGTTCTCAAGTTGCAGGAGAATGGAATGCTTGCATCACTAAAAACCCAATGGTGGAAACAAAAGAGAGGAGGAGGCAGTTGTGAGGTACCTAAAATAAGTTTTTCAGATTTGAATCATCAGATGAATCATCATGAATCATCAAGAGGAATAAAATTAACAATTTCACCAATTACAGAAAGATGCTAGCACGGGAGCACCGACACCTTTAAATTTGTCAAACGTGGGAGGAGTTTACTTGGTACTTGTTGTTGGCATTGTATTTTCATTTTTCTATTCCCTGGTTGAACTTTTGTGGGAGATAAGCTACAACTCGTTTAAACATAACGTGAGTAGAAACAATGTTAAAAACATAAAATCGTAACTCAACAGTAACTACTGTTACAAACAAAAAATGTTTCAGGCATCAATCAAAGAGGAACTCATGGACGAGTTTAAATTTATTTTAAAATTCAGCGGAACTAGTAAACCGGTCAAAAATAGAAAATCAATTTCGAGTAAAAGTGAAAAGGATTCGCAAGATTCGACACCACCTTATGGTTTTGTTCCAGCCGTTGTAACTACGGGGCCACGTAACGAAACTGAAACGTAACAGTAAAAAATACGATTCTCCATGGAATGATGATACCCTAACAATATGTGAGTAATAACTTATAAACGGAATAAAAACATTTTAATAAAAATGTTTCGATTCTTTATTATCCTCAACGCTGTCTTATCCTCTAGCGCGTTTGACTCCTTAACTGCCATGACGAAGCTTTGAAGCTTTGACGGGCAAAATCTTGGCCATGGCAGTTAAGGGTCCACACCAGGTTTCTAAAAAGATTCCAGAAAATAACCTAAGGCACTTGAATACAAAAAAAAGAACAAATTTTCGTAATCGTAAAATAAATCTTTAATTTCATTTCAGTCACAGCTGTCTCAAATATATATATAATATATAACTTACGTATATTTACATTAATTATTGTTATTGATTTCTTTTCACAGACAATAATTAAAGTACATTATATCTAAACAGACTTTGTACAAGATATAACATAAAGTCCAACAAATTCTTCTCTAATTTTGGTTTTCATTTTCCAATTTTTCATAAATGGATATCAAGAGAAAATTAGAATTATATTTCTTATTGCAAATTTCAAGACTAATCGAAGAAAATACTTTTCAATTGTTGCTCGCATAGTCTTTTAACCTCATCTGGAATGCAACAGAAAATAATTAGAAGATTCTTTCAATTTTGATTTTTTTAAATTATCAACTTACCGTCAATTTCAATAATACTGGCGTTCTTCTGCTGAAGAACGACATAAAATTCCCTTAAATTCGAAACTTTGCCTACAATCCAATAATCGCTCATTGTCTTAATAACGACTTCGCCAGTTTCGTTCATTCTGCAAATATAAGATGAATGAATTAATTAGATGATTAATTTTTAGGAACAAGAATAATTCTTTTACTGCTTACCTGTTTGCATCGCTATTGATATCGGTGATTATCCTCAAAACTTCGGGTGTTGTTAAAACGTTTGAGCAACGACGATTATCAAAGTGAATCGTACTCTTATAGGCTAGATTGAGTTTATTAAAATACAGATACTTTGGATTTGATTCGGAATTGATTGCCACGTGTTTTGCACATTGATCGGCTACAGAGCTAACTAAGGTTGTCAATTGTGGTCCCAGAAATGCATCCAGACTTTTATAGAACTCGGGAAGAGGACTCGTCTTACTGTCCACAAATAAGCAGACAGTGGCGCTGAGTGCTCGATAAACAATTAAATACAACGAAACTGGTTTCGTCGAATAATTAATAAAGACCTTTGGCAACTTTTTCACGTCATTAACACTCGACGGTCCCGTCACGAATCTGAAATTTATATAAAGTTTCCATCATTATTTCCATCCATTTTTGCGTCCCATTTTTGAAAAAATGATACTAACTTTCCATAATGAGCTGCTGTAAATGCAGAAGAGGAATTTCTCGGTATTGAGCCTCCTTCCAACTCCTTTTCGAGATAAGCGGGCAAAAGAGTGCTCACTAGGTAGTTATAAACAACACGCATGTCGTCCGGTTCGAGTCCACTCCTGAAAAGACTCATTTAGTTTTCAATCTAGTTTAAAAATTGATCATTTTTTCACTAACCAGACGAGTTGATCGTTGTACAAAAAAGCAGTGTATTTAACTAGCGGAAAGGTTGCTTCCAACAAATTCATAAAGCACTGGACTCGCAAAAAAGTCCCTTTATCCAGAGGAAGGAACTGAAGTCCTTGGAAAATATCGAGAATATCACTATTGTTCAATTTCAACGATAATAAATACTGAAAGTAGAGAAATGTTTGGAAAAAATTAACAGTTGATAAATTGACATTAAAAATGATAAAAATAAATTTTTAAAAATATAAATAAATTTTAAAAAATAAATATAAATTTAATAATAAAACACACTATGTACTTACCCATGAATAAAAATGATCGAGCTTGTGTTTCAACAAAATGACAGAGCCACAATCAGGTTCATTTAATATCGTCTCGAATGAACCCATAAAAAGACGGAATATTGCGTACGTTTGTTTGAGAATCGCCTGACAAACACTGCTTGAAACTTCATCGTATTGATATTCTGGATATTTGTTTCCGTCTTTTTCTTTCATTACAAAAGGCACCCCTACAATCTAAAATTTAAAAGAATTTTTTAAATTTACTTTACGTACCTTTCCTGAATTAATGTAAAAACTAGCTAAACTAAACTAAACTTTCTTTTTCATTTTTACTTTCAAAATTTGCTTTTCCAAATTTAATGAAAATTCTGAATTTCTTAAAAAATATAATTTTTCTTACGGTAATTAAATTTAATTTTAATAAAATGTAATTATCTAAAAAAAAACTCGTATTAATAAATGCCAAAATATTTCCAACAGCAACTTGAATTAAAATACAAAATTTATTTGTAATTTTAATTTTTTTTTTAATTGGCAAAATTTTCAATTGTTTCAATTTTAATTTTTTAAAACAAAAATTTGAAGATTTTTAAACTTTTGCTTCCCTTAAATTTTCAAGGAATTTAATTTTTAAAAACCTTTTCAAATTTAATTAATTCCTAAAATTCCTGTTATAACGGTATAATTATTTATTTTTTAAAATGTTAATTGAATTTTTTGTTAAATCTTAAATTAATTCCTATCAGAATTCAACTGCAAGAATTGAACTATTGAAATAGAATAATTTTTGTAAATTTATAAAATATAATTTCAAAAATATAATTATATTTATAGGCAATTTTTAAAGAGGAAAAACTAAAATTCTTTAAAATATAAAATTTTACTGCATCTCCAATTATTTCAATTTGTTAAAAATTATTATTGTAAATTCAAGTACCTTTTTCTTTAAAAAATTTTAATTACTATTTTTCAAAAACCTAATTTTTCATGTATTTTCTATGTATAGAACAAAAAGAGAATCAAAAACACTTACCATCACCATCCAAAATTCTGGCTCTGGCTGATAATAAACTTGCCGAGTTTTTTGTGTATGACAATAATCGCATTTTTGTCCAGGATTAAATGATCTGTATAAATTGGAAAAATTGACGAATTTCTTTAAAATTCTGTTAAATATGTCAAGTACATTGTTGATAATTACTTACTCGGTAAATTTAATAATTGCCTCACTGAGACCTATGTTCTTTATCTGCGTATCAACGTCCGTTTTCGGTGGATGATAATACAAAATTTTATTCTTCTCCTAAAAAATAAACAATTATTGAAGATAATAAATAACTAAATTAACTAAATCTAAAGTTGATATTATTAAAAGTTTGTTCCGAAAAAAGAAAAATAATAAATGAGAGATAATTTTGCAAACGAATAAACTTGAGAGTGAAAAATACAAAAAGATGATTTAATTGTTAATTAAAGTTTGGTTTACCTCCCCTTCTTTTTCAGCGTATGTACTATTGAAAACATAAAAATGCTGTAAAGTTACTTCAGAGTCGGACATTTTTTTTAAGGTTAGATTGCTATTGCAGTGGTAACAAAGAACTTGAACATTTCATTTAAGTGACAATGTGATAAACTTATTAGCACAGATATTTCGTCAACTAGAAAATTCTTAGTGTTTCGTTAACTTTGACAAATACTCAAGTGTCTGCAATTTCGAAAAATCCATAAACACAAATATAACAGAGCCGTATTCACAGTTCAATGCAGACCCTTTGGACTTTTGAGGTTAGAGCACAGCAAATTTACTATATATATTGAATTCAAGTCTGAACATGCAAAAGTGCAGAGAAAGAGAGGGGGAGTAGAAGTTAAATATTAGTCTGTGTGTTTTTAATTCCTCTAAATATTAAAACAATATAAAAAGTATAATTTCTTTTATTTGTGGATCATTTAAAAGTTTTGAATGAAATCTATTGATATTAATTTTCGGATAGAAAAAGGTAAGTTCGGGAACTTTATTTATTCTACCAAAATTGAACCAGACTGTAATTTATTTTTCATAAATGACAATTTATTCTATATATTACATGTATTTTACATCACTGTAAAAGGAATAAGTTCATGATGTTTCGAAAAATAGGAAAAGAAATGATTTTTTCTCATAAAAAAATATTCATTTCGTAAAGTTTGACTTTCACAAGAAGTAACATTTTTAGGAGAAAAGAAAATCGTCCTCAGCGAGAGATTATTTTTTTTATTTCTACATTTCAAGCGCAAAAATTGATGAAAAATTTTCCATTTTTGGTAAAACTATAACTTTTTTAAAAATAAATAATACCTGTCCTGCGATAAATTATACGATTTCTTTTCTCCATGTACACTAAATCTTTTTTTACCCGTACATTTTTGAAAATAAAAATTAGTTTTCCTGAAATTTATCTAAATAGCAGCCACAGTTAAGCGCGAGAACGTGTGAATTATGAATGAACTTTTATATGAAGGTAATAATGATTTATTCACTTACGAATAAGTTTTATTGTTAATCTTTAAAATCTTGGTGCAGAAGCACTATATTTCTAAAGCAATACGCTTCAACTACTTATTTAATAATTGTACTAAAAATCGATCTCTTCAAATTATAGAGAGAAATTAAAAAAATTCTGACAGAGTGAGAATTAATTAGCACTTAATTCGCACTCTCTCGATTATTATTATTTTCTATTATAAAAAATTTCACATTATACATAAAAAGTAAATTATACGATAAATTCTCTAGGACAAATCGACGCACCACTTTGTAAATAATCACAATATTTATAAATCTGAAAAATTTCTCAAATTCGCATTTAAATTTTCAACAACAAAAAATGACTAGAAAACTAATACCTAAAAACAGGAGAAAACTAATTTTGTTGTCAACAAAAAAAGTAGATAAATAAATATAAATTTAAAAAAATTAAAAACATTAAAAAAAGTAAAGATATTTAAAATATTTAAAATATTTAAAATATTAAAAATATTTAAAATATTAAAAATATTAAAAATATTTAAAACATTTAAAATATTTAAAATATTAAACATATTTAAAATATTCAAAATATTTAAAATATTAAACATATTAAAAATATTAAACATTTGATTAAATCGTCTAAGATTTCATCACAGAATGTATAGAAACATTTCAAAGTTTCTAAAATTTTATACAAGATTCTCACTGCACAAGCAAGAAGCTCTAATAAAAAAAAAGTTATAAACAGAAGAAAATTTAAAGACTATGCATATATTTTATATATATATGAGAGAAATTTCAGACATTATCTCAATTGAGCGGCTGGATTCCATAAGGGCACGTAAATTTTTCTCGGCCGAAATCGAAGTCCCCTGGACACTCAAAATTCAACTTCTGAATTTAAATGTTTAAAATATATATCCTTATAGGAAATTTCATTGCGCATCTTTTTTTCTTTTAAATTTTTATTGTATCTGTTACCGTTTTCAAAATATAAGGAAAAAACTGTTTTTTTAAAGAGTGAAATTTTTATTGTTTTTTTCACTTCAACTCGCGATTACTCAGTCAATTTTACGAATTTTTTAATGAAACAAAAACGAAAATACGCGTTGTTTTATCCTACGAGTGACTAAAAAAGAAAAATGTTGTTTTAATTATAAATAAAAAAGTTATTAATTTTTTATTAAGATATTGCAAAATTCGTAAACTGAAATTTTCACTAAGCGGGGAAGTTGAGCAAATTTTGAGCAACAAAAAACTTCCAGCGAGAAAGTTGTTCATTTAGGTCTAAAAAAGTTTTTCCCGAAAGTTACAGTTCAATTAAACAATTAGTTAACAAATGGCGAATGTTAAAAGTCGTTGGCGACTGAACGCCCAGCGCGCGTATCTCACCCGTATTATGTATACACAGAATAAAACTCTCCAGCTTACTATTAAGTGAGATACGCGCGCTGGGCGTTCAGTCGCCAACGACTTTTAACATTCGCCATTTGTTAACTAATTGTTTAATTGAACTGTAACTTTCGGGAAAAACTTTTTTAGACCTAAATGAACAACTTTCTCGCTGGAAGTTTTTTGTTGCTCAAAATTTGCTCAACTTCCCCGCTTAGTGAAAATTTCAGTTTACGAATTTTGCAATATCTTAATAAAAAATTAATAACTTTTTTATTTATAATTAAAACAACATTTTTCTTTTTTAGTCACTCGTAGGATAAAACAACGCGTATTTTTATTTTTGTTTCATTAAAAAATTCGTAAAATTGACTGAGTAATCGCGAGTTGAAGTGAAAAAAACAATAAAAATTTCACTCTTTAAAAAAACAGTTTTTTCCTTATATTTTGAAAACGGTAACAGATACAATAAAAATTTAAAAGAAAAAAAGATGCGCAATGAAATTTCCTATAAGGATATATATTTTAAACATTTAAATTCAGAAGTTGAATTTTGAGTGTCCAGGGGACTTCGATTTCGGCCGAGAAAAATTTACGTGCCCTTATGGAATCCAGCCGCTCAATTATATGATGAGAACTCTTGATAATTTTCTAAATATTTTTCGAGAGATAACGCGTCAAAATTCTAGCGCAGCTGTACAACAAGAAACACGTTTTTTTCTGCGAAAAACATAACATTCACTCCATTTTTACAATCTTTCAATAAAAATACACTAAACAAATTAGTTTCTGTTTAAACGAGATATAAAAACATTTCTTGTAACTTTTACTTGAATGACTAAAAAATCATTTAAATAAATAAAAAAAATAAAAGAAATAAAACTTTAAAAAATTTAGTAAAAATACTAAAGGTGGATAAAATTAAACATCTCGTCATTATTTTCTGACAAATTAGACGTGAAAGAAGAAAATTTAAATATTCTCTTTAAATATTAATTTTTTAAATAAATTTTCTTTTTAAATTATTCAACAAATATTTCGTAACAACATTACCTCAGTGATGAGTAATAATAATAAATAATAATAATAATAATAATAATAATAATAATAATATAATAATAAATAATTCATAATAAAAAACCTCGTAATAAAAAAATAATTCATAATAAAAAATTTAAATAAAATTTGAAGAAAAAAAACAGAAACGTAATTTTAGAAAATGAAATGGTTTTCTAAAAGCCGACCGTGTGTCAGAGGATGATTTTGAACACTTGGTATTTTTCTTCCTTATTGCTGTTGAAGTTGCTGTAAAAGGGGACACACTTCAACGAGGGGTGTTCCTAGAATCTCTTGACAAACTTGATTCATGTCTGGTTCCATCATCAGCGACGAGATTTGATCCTCTGTCAGCATTTCCACACTGTATGGACCAAAAGTTGCTATTAATTTTTTTTATACTAAATAAAATAATTACACTTTGACGTACATTAAGGGCAAAATAAATAAATAAAAAAAAATAATAAATAAATAATAAATAAATAATAATAAATAAAAATAATAAATAATAAATAATAAATAATAAATAATAAATAATAATAATAATAATAAATTCACAGGAATTTAATAATTTACAGAATTTTTGATGAATTTCTTCTAATAAACCAATTATTTTCATAAATAATAAAATTTTCACATGAATTCAATTATTTAATATGAAAAATTACAAATAATTATTCAAAAATTATCAGTTATATAAAAAGAATTTTATAAAATTCGTCGCAAGAGTTCAGTTTTTGAAAAAAATTTAACAAAGTTCTTTTCAAGAATTCAATTATTTTCAAAAGTAATAAAATTCTTCGCAGAAATTCAATTATGTTAAAAAAATTTTGTAAAAATTTCAATTATCTTTATAAATAATAAAATTCTTCAATATTCAATTATTTAAAAAAAATTTTTTTAATTCTCGTGAAAATTAAAATTATTGTTATAAATAATACAATTCTTCTTCAAAATTCAAATACTTAAAAAAAACATGAATAAATTTCTTGTTAAAATTTCACAGAAATTCAATAATTTATGAAATTTTTAATAAATTTCTTTGAAATAATTCAATTATTTTCATAAATAATAGAATTTTTACGTGAGTTTAATTATTTAATATAAAAAATTTTATAAAATTTTTTGAAAAATATAAATTATTAATTAAAAATATTTTTATAAAATTCGTCGGATGAATCAATTATTTAAAAAAAAATTTAACAAAGTTCTTTACAAGAATTGAATTATTTTTATAAATAATAAAATTCGTCACCGAAATTCAATTATTTTAGAAAAATTTTTATAACATTTTTGGAAATTTTTTTAAATTATTTTTATGAATAATAAAACTCATCGCAGGATTTTAATTAATTTTGAATACAATATTTTAATCAAATTCCTCGAAAAATGTAATTATTCTTAAAAATTTTATTAAAATTTGTCAAAAAGATTCAATTATTAAAAAATTTGTTGATGAAATTCTTTATGAGGATTCAATTTTAACAAACATTCAATTATTCAACAAATTATTTATTATTCAATTTAAATAATTGAATTTTTCTAGAATTTTTTAATAAGAATTGATTAAAAAATGAAATTACCGAATAATCGATTTATTGTTTATGTAAATAATTAAATTATTGCAACGAATTTTATTACAATTTTTTCAAATAATTGAATTTTTTTGAGAAAATTTACTACTTTTAAAAATAATTGAATTCTTGCGAAGGATTTTATTAGGATTTTTGAAAATAATTAAATTTTTGTTTTGAAAAATTTCATGGTTATTCAAATTATAACAAAACATTAAGAATTCTTTATGTTTTGTAATAATATTCTTATAAATTGTTGAGTTTCAAAAAGCTTTGAATTTGAATGTTCTGAAGAATTTTAATTCCTGTGGAAAAGTAATAAAAATTGTAAATAAATTTAATAAAACATTTTTTTGAGTATCTAATAATTTTTAGAGTGAATCTGAATATTTTCTATGGTCAGGGAAAAATTGAGAATTTTGTCTGGAAATGATGGAAAAGTGAGGGAAAAATAAAATTGAATATTTGTGGCAACCCTGAATTGTTTTTTAGAATACCCACCTCGCTAAGCTTTCGCTATCTGAAATTTCTTCATCTGCATTGAGGTAGCTCATGGTTTTTTCCAACGGACTTGGAACTTTCTTTCCTTTCAGTTCGGCTTTGTCGGATCTTTCACTGTCCACGATTTTTGGTTCACTGCAACGTCTATCAGTAAGGCTCGATATGTTCAGCATCATCATCCCGTGACTCAGGAGTTCCTTCACTTTTTCTCCTGTTCCAGTATTCCAAAGCATGTCTAAGGACTGACGTCGACTAGAGTTTGCTACAAATCGAGCAGAATTGTTTTTACATTCTCTTAAACCTAACTTTCTCTCTGAAACTCTTAAATTAAATCCACGGACGGAATTAGACGAGGAAGACTCACCAGAACTACTTCCGCTCGCTTCGTCAGCAACGGAACTCCTCGATATCCAGTTGGCAATCCTGTTGTCGACTTTGCTTCTGCTTTTCATAGAGGGACTTCTGGTGACCTCGGCCTTTATTTCCTCGCTGAGAGACACCTCGTTCGCTTTTGGCATCGACGGAAGGGACTTTTGCGTGACTAGTTTGTTCCTCCTCTTCTCTCCGGTGCGTTCTCCATCGGGACTCAAGTCCACGGGAAGTCTTTTGTACGGGATTTGATCGTCTTCGTCCGAGAAGGCTTCATTGTAATAGTTTTCCTCGGGCGAGTTGTTCAGACTGATCTCGGTCCATTCCTCTCCATTTTCGGGGTTCAGGTCCTTTTTTGGAGACGATATCTTCACCTTCTTCTCGATGGGGGAGATGACTTTGGTGACTTCCTTGCGACGTGGACTCGAGACGCTGGTTTCGTTCTGCATTTGGAAAATGTGTTTGGCGTCGGTCGTGGCGATACTTCGGGGCCGGTCCCTCTTTATGTAGCGTCTGGGTTCCGTGGAAGAGAGACTCAACTTGCAGAGGCCTAGGTACTCCGAAGAGGTTTCCCTCTCGATCTGAAAGAGTGAAATCGCCGTTTTACAATTTTCGGAAGTTTCTCTTTTTGGGGGATTTTTGGATGGTAAAAAAATGCTGACTTTCGTTGGAAGAGTGTATGAAGACTGGGAAGAGATCTTGTCGGGCAGCCGAAGATACTCGTCGCTCGTGTAGTCCGTACTGTCCGGTGAGCCTGTAAAGCTGGAATCCGTTGGAGTGTTCGTCTGGTTGACAGAGTTCTCTTGCGACTCCGTCTGCTTCCCATTGTCGTATTTTCTAGTCTGAAAACAAAATTCCCTTTACCAGTTTTTCAACAACGAAAATCAATCGAAGCAAAAGCAAAACACATACTCTGTGAATTTCGTCACTTATTTTCTCCAGATTCCTCAAAGCGTCAGCGTATGTCATCTTTGCGTCCCCTACTGATCTCTCCAACACGCTGACCCTAGTCTTTTGCTCCTCCAGCATCTGGTTAAAGTGAGCTTTCGTTTCGAAGTATCGTCTGGAGAAAACAAATTCTTCTTCTTAAACAATAAAAACTCCTACAAATGTTTCAGAAAGTTTGCAGGAAAACTATTTTGCACAATTTGGGATTTTCTACAAACTTGCAAAAATCAGTATAAAAATAATTACTTAACAAACTTTTTCAATACTTTTTCTACTAAAACATTATTTGTAACTTACTTTAACAACCGGAGTGTTGCAGACTAAAAACCTATGTCCACTTATTCTTTTTAGAAAAAAAAATTTCTATTTACGGAAAATATAGACTTGTGAGTGGACAAAAATCATGCTTAAAATAATAAAAATCTATTCTACTTACAAGATGAGCAAGTTGTGCCTGTAGGCGATATTGTTTATCAGAAGCAAGCTTCGGCGTGCACCCATACTGCCAGCATAAACACAATCGGAAAAAAATTTTACCAACTACTCGAAAAAACTGGTAAATTTTGCAAAAAAAAAAAAAACAAGAAAGGGAGAAGATTGTTCAAAAAGTAAATAATAAAGAGAAAATATTTAAAAAATTCTGTGCACTAGAGAGGAAACATAATCTAGCAATATTTTTCAATTCTCTAATGTAAAAAAGACAACGTTTTTCCTATAAATACGCATAGTGCCAGAAACAGGGAGACTAAATCGATAACTTTATTAAACAAAGCTAATTGGAACATTGATCATGCAATAATTGAAGAAAACATCAAGAATAGAGAAAATTTGTTCGTTTAAGTCGTACCTAGATTTGGCGATCGCTCGTCGCAATTCTCGCTGAAGACGTTGAACCTCGTACTCAGCGGTGTGGTACAAAGCAGTGGTGCGACGGTGTTCGGCTTCCGATATGGCCCTCTCGTGCTCTGATTCGTTCACTCTGAATGTCGCGTGGTTCAACATTTCCTAAAAGAATTTTTTTAAATTGAAATTAAAATTAAAATTAAAATTAAACAATATTAGATTAATTCTGATTAAACAATATCTTAAAATTTGAGAAAGTGTTTTAAATTTACAAAAGAAATACTCACCTGCCATGCGTGATCGAAGCATCGTCCCTCAGTCTTGAGACCCTCTTCGGCCAAGTAAACCATTTCTTTAGCTGCCGCGTGTTGACTATTCGCTCTTTCGAATCTTATTGCCGCTCTTTGTGTTTCCGTCAAGGCCTATTGTTATTTTTCGTTTAATGTTTAATGTTTTTTTAATAATTTTAATTGATAATTTGAAAAATAATTGAATTAAAAAAAGCATTTTCTCAATTTGTTCAAAATTGTCTCTTTATAATAATTGGAAATTTGATTTTTCGATTTTAGTGAAATTATAATAATTGAATTTCTGCAAAGAATTTTACAATATTTATAAAAGTACACCGAAAAAAAAATATTCTTGTTTTAAGAGGACAATTCCTCTTCTAAAATCCTCTTACATTTTATTCTTAAATTAAGAATATTACTCTTCATTGGAGACTATTCCTCTACTTTTAAGAGGAATTACTCTTAAGTGGAGAATAATCCTCTTAAAATAAGAGGACGTTTTTTGGTCAATATACAAAAGGAAAATATGCATCAAAATAAGAGGAATCCTCTCAAAACAAGAATATTTTTTTTTCGGTGTAACTCAATTCTTCCAAACAATTCCTGTTATTCATTAAAATAATTTAATTCTTGTGATGAATTTTATTAAAATTCTTCAAAATAATAAAACAATAATTAATTATTTAATAAGTAATAAACATTCAATTTGTTCAGCAAATAAATAAAAATAATTTAGAAAAACATTCAGAAATTTGAAATTATAAAAATTTAAGGGAAGTTCAGTAATTCTAATTATGTATTGAATAGAATAATATAATTTTTATGAGCAAAAAATTCATTTAAAACTGTAAGAGGGACTTTAAATTTTTAAAATAAAATTATAATTACGGTCACTAATATTATTTTCAAAAAATTTAAATAAAATTTATACATTCTTTAAAAGAATTTAATTATTTTTAAAAAAATGTAATGAAATTTCAATGACTTCCTTAGGAAAATTTAATTATTTTGAAACAATATAATTGAAAAATTACAACAATCTTATTTTTCAGATTTAAAAAAAAATTGCGAAAGTTCAATTTTATTAAACAATTTTAAGTATGTATATTTCTTTAAATTAACTAATAAAAATTTTCATTATTAATCTTCGCCATTAGAAATATGAATACATTAGAATATGACTTTTTAAAAAATTCAATTATTAATATTAATTAATTTCTAAAATTAATTTTCATAATACGTTTGAATTGGGGACTGATTTTTTACTATCAAATTAATTATTTTTAACAAATTCAAATTTAGAGAACTGTATAAAAATCTATAAAAATTGAAACGAAAATTGATTTTTTAAAAACAAATTAAAGTAATAAAACTTTTTTTAATTTTGGTGAAAAAATTCCCCGTTTTATATAAAATTCCCGGTCTTTTCCGGTCAAACTAAATTCCCGGTTTTCAAGGATTTCCCGGTTAGTTGACACCCTAAAATTGTTATTACAGTTTTTATCAATAATTAAATTCTTTTGACAAGTTTCTTTAAATTTTTCGAAAATAATGTTTTTTTAATAGGTTTAAATCGAAATTTGGAAAATAATTGAATTAAACAAAGAATTTTTTCAATTTTTTCAAAATAATCTCGTCCGTTTATAATTATAATTGAAAACTTGATTTTTCAATTTTATTAAAATTATATTGATAAATATTGATAGTTGCGTTTCTCCAAAGAATTTTATTTACTTATTTCGATTTTTATCGTTAGAAAAATTTATTTACTTTATTAACTTTATTTTTAACTTAACTTTATTTTTTAATAATTTTTCTAACATTTTTGAAATATACATTAAAAAAGTTTTTGAATAATTGAAATTTTGTCAAATTTTATTGAATGTAAATCAACTTTTCAAGTAGTATATTAAAATTTTGAAAAATGAACTTTCAAGGAATTTTAGTTGAAAATTTGAAGTAAATAATTGAATTGAATTGAAATAAAAATGAAAATTAGGTTCTAAGAATAATATTAACATTATTTTGAAAATAGTAATTCTCAGATTTATTCTGTTGTAATTTTTTAAATTTAGAGATGAAGTTAGAAATTGTAGAATATAATTGAATTTTGAAAAGGGTTGTAGTTTTAATTTTTAGACACTATTAAATTTTAGAAGTTGAAAGTTTTTTTATTTTATTTTCTGAATGTAGATTTATGATATTGCTTTACCTCTTTGGCTTTAAATCTCGCATCGTAATACGGTTTCGATCTTTCTATACAGTCGCCCAACTTTTTCGTGAGGTTGTCAATTTTCAACGTCGACTCACATAATAATTCTCGAAATGTTGCTCGAGCCTCCTAAAATTAAATGTTTGCCTTTACATTAAACACTAATTAATGATATTAAGTATAAAATTTTTAAATTGTTAAATTAAATTCTAATTTATTATTAAAATAAATTTTATTAACTTACGTCCAAATCAACTTCCAGTTTATTGATATCGTCTGTAGCTGTATTAAGTCTTTCGAGTTCGATCTAAAACACAAAAATTGCAATAAGAAATATTTTTTATATTCGAAAACTAAACGATTGACTATTTTTTCCACAACTAATATAAATTGGAAAACCTTTTTTTAAACCGCCATTAGATATTTGAAAATGAAAAAAATTGTCGCAAACAAAAAATATACCCCAAAGTTTCTATTTGTATAAAAAATATATTTTTCAGACGATTTTCGAAGCGAATAATTCGGTTCGCCGTCCTATTTTTCTATTTCCATTTATCGAAATTCGTTTCGATTCAACGCAACATTAAATGGACAATAAACACAGAGCGCGTCCGATCTCGTAAAACTTATAAATACGTAACACAGAAATGGTTCTATGTCATGAAACGGGGGTAGGTGAGGCTCTATTTCCTTTTTTCGAAAACAATCCAAAGTAATTAAATTTTATTTTCGAAATAAAAAAACTTTGTACTATTTAAAGAAACTAATGTTAATAAAATAAAATGTTGTTATTTTGAGATCGAACTTATTCGGTTTATTCTTTCTGTGCAAAAAAAAACACTTCAAACTTGAATAATAGTTTTGTTAACAAAGAAAAGTGTTACATTCGTTAAAATTTATTTCTTCGGGCAAAAACGAATCATTATAAAGTTGATATTTTAAATAATAAAAATATAAAATTTAAAACATAAACATGATAAATTTTAGTTTTTAGCAAAGTAAAAGAACATTACGGAAATTTTTTTCCAGTTTCAATCAAATGTGAAAAACATGTTTTTGCAAAGATCTTGAAACTTTGCATTTTTAATTTATACATATTTTATGTCCACGATCGCAAACAAAAAAAAGCAAAACAATGTAATAAAATTTGCCAAATGAATAATTTAAAAAGAAAATTCATTTGTTTAAAAGAATTGTTACTGTCAACTATGTCATTAGGCATAGTTCACCAATTAAACAAAATACCATGACATTTGATTTCCCAGCTAGACATCCGATTTGAAAAATGTCCCATTTATTCACATACATGTAAACAAAAAATTGATTTTATAAAAATTTTTGCATTTTTTATAATTATTTTAGTGTTTAGTGTTTGAAAGTGTAAAAAAGGGTTAAAGAATTGGAAAAAAGGACTTATCAGCGATATACATGCACATATACATATATTGACAAAATAGAATTGAATGTAAGACTGGGTGTATAAGTGACAGGTGTGGGAGGCGAAAATGATTGACAGTTAATTGAGTGGCAATTACCTGCACCCGCGGATCCACTGCATCTTCATTAATATCGGAATTTTCAGAGCGATCCTTTTGCGCCCTTTCACTCATAATTAAAGATAAAAATTGTGTTTATTTACAAGTTTGACATGCCACCTGAATCGTCTGCTACACATCAGGTGGCCATGTTGAACGTAGAGGCCTGTGACGTCCAGGGCTGTAGTTTTACTTTTCGGTCAAGGGCACCTTAGACGTTACAATTTCAACATTCCGGTCAAGTCAACTCTATAGCACCCAGGTTTGGGTAAATCTTCTCGACTATTCAGTTTTGCTGTATTTTTCGATTTTCAAAAAGAAAATTCAATTTTTCAATATTTCAATATATCAATATTTCAATATCTCAATATTTCAATATTTTCATATTGAAATATTTTCATATTGAAATATTTTCATATTTCAATATTTCAATGTTTCAATATTTCAATATTTCAATATTTCAATATTTTTATATTTTCATACTGTAAACGACTAAAGGAAACTAATTTACGTTATAATTATTAATTGAATTGTAAAAATTATTTTTATATAATTTATATTAACAATTTATGTCAAAGGCTTGTTATTCGCACATACCTTAGCTTTTAACTAATAGCCATGTTAATGTCGTCCCAATTCAAAGTATGTTCACCGAAAGAATGTAATTCTGAATTTAAGAATACCATCTTGGCTCCTATTTAAGAATATCGTATACTTAACTCAGGTATATACTATTTTTAAAATAAAAATATATCCCTAATATCAGAAATATATCAGATATTCCTCTTCGAATTATTTTTCCAATATTAATTATATTCTTATTTTAAAAGTAGTACATGCAAAAAAATATTCACCTGGAACAGCTATAAATTTCGCTCGATTAGTCCAATGTTTAATTGTTTCAGTTAAAACATTCGCTATTTTAGCGAAACTTATCGCTGCTCCAGATAAAAAATGTTTTTCGTGATATATACTTAATATACTATATACTTATATACACTATTTACTTATATACTTAATTTAAGTACACGGTAAATCGTTAGGTATTAAAATAACCCAAAAATGGATTAAAATAACACTAAATTGGATTATTTTAATCCTTTTTGGTGTTATTTTAATACCTAACGATTTACCGTGTATACAATATTCTTAATTTAAGTATACAATATTCTTAATTTAAAATAAGGAGCCAAGGTGGTATTCTTAAATTCAGAATCCCCTTTTTTGTGTTTAATTTAATAAGATCTGATTTTTAAAATATTTTGCAGATGATAATCGTTGATTTTTGGTTTTTCGTATCGAAATCAGTAGTAGGGCAAGGGGGTCGCTTTCGCATGCTCCGGTCTTGCCGACGCGAACCGAACCTACTGCGCGTCGCAGCGGTTTATTCAAACCGGCTGATCAGTTATTGAGTTTCTCCCCTAAGAGTGTGATAACCAAGAAGACTAGAAACGTGATAACTGTGATACATTTCAAGATTACTGCCTGATTACGTGTTATCTGGTCTATTTATTGCCTATACTGCTAGGAAAGGTGAATAAATGAGTCTTATATTTTTGAGAGTAAGTATAAAACACTTAATTTTATAAAATTTACTTTCTTAACCCCTTGACTGCCGATGGCTAAGATTTTGGCCGTCAAACCTTTGCCATGGCAGTTAAGGGGTTAATAAGAGACAATTGACGATTTCGATTCGTTTCAACTATAAAAAATAGAAAATCGTCAAAAAACTGGTTAAACCAACTTTAACTACTATTAACCACTATTAACTATAATTCTTAATTTAAAAAAATAGTTTAAATTATAGTTAATTAACTATAATTTAAACTATTTTTTTAAATTAAGAATTATAGTTAAAACGCCAAATTATTTGAATCGGTCATACTTCTTTTATGCGGACAAAGGATTTACAGGCGAGTTAGTATAGAAAAACACGTGTAAAAATTAAAAATAAGATCCACATTCTTGAAATCTGTTTTCATTGTGATTACAAACAGTTCTCACGTTGGCGAGTGAGATAAGATTTTTGTACCGCACGAAACACCCACTCTTATAAAGTCACTGACTCTGTTTCCTTTTCACTTCCCATTGCTCAGTCTCTGGGTCAAAATCAGGTTAAATCTTAAGCGCGATCTGAAGAAAGAAACCTTTGAATCAAATCACTTTAAGGTTATGTTATGTTTAATATTTAACTTAAAGGTTATGTTATGTTTAATATTTAACTTTAAGGTTATGTTAAGTTTGATATTTAACTTTAAAGTTATGTTATGTTTAATATTTAACTTTAAGGTTATGTTATGTTTAATACTTAACTTTAAGGTTATGTTATGTTTAATATTTAACTTTAAGGTTATGTTATGTTGATCAAAAGTTTCTTTTCACTTTTCGCAAATTAAAATCAGTTTTTATTATATTTAATGAAAACCGATTTTAAATAATGAAAACTTAGACATTAATAAATCCATATTGACAGTTGGTTTTGTTGTCCATTCAAAAAAATTGCAAATAACCTAAAATTTTTTGCCTCTAACCTCATCCCTTTCTTCAGATCGCGTCACAAATATAGAAATAAATAAAGAAAATCTCTAAGATAAAAAAAAAAAAATAAAATAACGAATAGACGAATTTAATAAATGGAAAAGTGAGCGCCAGAGGTGAAGTCATTATTTTCAAGGTGAAAACAGCTCGAGTATTGATATATATTATATTAAAATAGCGCGTGTTAAATAATAATTTAAAAAGCAGCGGCGATGTTTTGAAAATCTTCCGTCATCGGTCGATTTTCATTTCTACGACCTTAATAATATATCGCTATTTGTAAAAACGTCACCGAAATAAATTGCATTCACATCGCGTCTATCTATGCGCGTTCACTGTCATTATCATTTATCTGACGTCTTTGCTGCTTTCACTTCCTTCTGCAGTGATAAAGGTTTCTCTATGACGCGAGAAATATATGTTAAAACAATTATTAAAACTCATATTTTCAAACCTATTGCGTCGGAAACAAGTTCGAATATTAAATCTGCATTCACTCCGATTTTTTAAGGAGTATAAAAATATTTCTTCTCAAACGTTTTCAAACAAATGTCTTAAAAGTTAAAAATTAATAATTGAAAATTAAAAATTAAAAATTAAAAATTAAAAATTAAAAATTAAAAATTAAAAATTAAAAATTAAAAATTAAAAAATGTTAAAAATTGCTTTTAATCATTAACAACTAAATTTGCAGCTACTACTAATCTTTAACTACAATCGAGTCTTTTTAACGGTAAAGTGGAATTTTTGTTGACACCCGTTATGTTAAAATCAGCAATACACTTGCCGTATGGTGTTTTCGGACTAATAATCTCTCTCTTCTTTTCCTATATAGAAAAAATAAATAGAAAAAAAGTAGTAGTAAAAAACTAGAATCAGAATTTACTCATTTTTGCAGAGTAAAATATTTCGCAGTTGTCAAGAAATTTTGAGTAAAGAAAGTTTAATATTTAATAAAGAAAGTTTTAGTGTTTTCGACAAAAATTATAACAAGTAGCTTTGTTAACAATAGCTTTGTTCCCATCATGACGAATATAATTCTCGTTAAGACGTTAACATTTATAAATTATAAATCGTTGATAAGTGATATGACTGCGTGAACCTGTATACCAGACAAAGCAAATCTGATATGTTGAAATGACAATGTACGCCTACTTGTTATGATTCTACATGAAAAGGTAACGGGATATTGTGTGTCTGTATATACACAAAAGGTCTACGTTAGAAAGTAATTGGTATCCTCCAACATTTTAGAAGCACGAGAAAGCGCTTATTTATTTTGATCTAGTTCCACATTGTTTGCAGTATTTTGTTCGACTTATCTTAAAAAAAAGTAAAAAAAAAAAGTAAAATCAAAAATACTGAAACTTTTATCGACAACTTAACGTCTGTTAAACTTGTGATGATGATAAAGTTGCGAAATTCGATTTTCAAGCCAATCTCAATAATTGTTTGATTTTATTTGAAAAACCATAAAACATGAGGATTGTATCACCCGATAAATGAAGCCAAGACCGCAATAAACAGAATATCCATATCAGGTAAGACAAGACCCGCAGACCCTGAAATAAAAACTTCATGTAGGCTTTTAACTGTAAAATGTGCCTATAATGTAAAATATGCATTACACTTTATGTCAAAGAATGCATATTTCTAACCTATAAACAAAAATTTAAATATGTTATTATATCATCGAAAGGCCATAAAGTAACAAATGAGATGAGAAACAAAAATAACTATAACGAAGCAATATAAAACGGTGTAAGGAAAAAAAATTAACATAATCGCATTACTATTTCTATATGAGAAATTTGTTAATCCTCCGAATGAATTCAACTTTCATCAGCAAATAATTTTTTGGATACATTATGGATCTTTAATAATTAAATCTTTTTAAATAGAAAAATAAAAATTTCCAAACCTGAAAAGTCAGAAATGGTTACAAAGCCTATTAATTTCGTTAATGTTCATTATTATCTAGACATGTGAAAATCGTGTTTAAAACTTCTTAAAATATGTAACTCGAGATTAGATATTAGTGACTTGGAAATATCCTGTGAATTATACATGAATATTGGTTTTTGAAAGAGAAAAAAAAATATTCCATAGAAATCATTCTCTCAAAAACATGTTCAATGTTCATTAGATGCAGATGTTGTATACTTTATTTTAAATTAAATTACACGGCGCGTCGTTGTGAATCCTTTAATTTGTCTTGTAATTCACTTCCGCGATCTTTTCTTCTATTCATCTTCAGCAGTATAATTCATTAAAATATTCAGTGTGACGTTCATAACACACGTAAATTAAAATTCCAAAAGATTTTCTCAACTCTTTTGTCGCCAATCAGTCTCATAAATTTCGAAAATTTCCATAAGTACCAAGTATCTTTATGTTCCTAAATTATGAAGTATTTTTTTATATGTTCCTAAATTATGAAGTATGGCATTAGATGATTTTTACGAATTTCAATTTTCAAAAATAAGGACTATTCATACAAGAGTCTAAATTTCGTCACTGAATAAGTAATTTCCTGTTTGTAAGTAATAATCAAAAGATATTGGAACTAAAATAGAAATGCACGACTTTCATTAATGTTCGATAGCGCATAGAGGAGTTTGATTTCTCGATTTTGTGGTTTTTTTTTTGTTTCTATGGAAATCAGAGGTGCCTTGCGAGATGATGACGATGAAGTCTAATCGTGCAAGTTACTTTCCCTACTTTCGCGCGTAACTGCATGAAATGCGTTCTCCGTTTAACAAATTGCGCATTGTTAACACGAGTGATGACCGCGCCTTAAAAAACCGGAACTTATGAAAGTTTAAAGTCCTCTCAAATCAATTTTTTTCTTTTCAAACATTTTCAAACGGAAGCATTCCGACAATCGTAAATATAATTAATCCCAACTGCTTTATATTTAAATTTATTTTCAATCACCAATGTTAGCTACTTGAAAATTTCAAATATTCACAGTAAATCGTGAGGTATTAAAAAGAGTTTCAGATTAAACTAACACCAGAAAAGATTAAAATAATCAATTTTGGTGTTATTTTTTTTACAATGAATGAAATTTTAGTTTATTAAATTTTTATATATAAAATATACTATATAATATATACTTCTTCAAACTTATTTTCATTATTTCAATTCAATTATTATTTTCAAAAAAATTTAACTACAATTTTACTTTATATATATATATTATTTTTAAAAATAATTAATTAATCAGTTTCACGAAATTTCAATTATTCCTAAATCCTTTAATTAAATGCACATTAGAAAATTAAAACTTCAAATAATATTCAAAAAATTCAATTCAATTTTCCCAAAAAAATTAATTTCAAAATTCGATTATTTCCAAAAAGTCCACTCTATATTTCTTTTAATATTCAATTATGATCTAAAATTTTAACTGAAATTCATTTTTATAAATTAAAAATCAATTTTTATTAGAAAATTCTACATAAATTTAATTATTTCAATGCAAAAGTAAATAATTTATTAAATAATTGAATATTTCTCAAAATTTAATTCTCGGAAAGAATTTTAGTAAAAAATTTTTTAATAATTCAATTCTTTTGTCGAATTTTATTAAAACTTCCTTGAACATAATTACTTTTTTCAAGGTATTCAATTATAATTGTATGAAAAATAATTGAAACGTTGCGATGAGTTTTATAAAAATTTTCAAATTCATTCGTTTACAATTCAATTTTTAAAAAATTTTAATTATTCGGAAATTCTACAGTTAAATATATATTGAAAAATAAAAACTTGAAATAATTTCCATAAAAATCCTTCTAAACTTTTAAAAAGAATGAATTCTACAGAATTTTTTGTGAAAAATATATGAAAAATTAAGAATTTCAATGATTTTAGTTTGAAACTTTTTTAAAATTTAATTATTTTTAAAAATCCACGTTATAATGTTTTTAATACTATAATCTAAAATTTTAACTGAAATTCATTTTTAAAACCATTTTTATAAGTAAATTCTACGAGAATTCAATTATTTAAATACATAAATAAATAATTTATTAAGTTCATGTTTGTTGAAATTAAATTCTCATAAAAAATGTTATCAACCAATTTTTTAAATCATTAAACTCTTTGGACCAATTTTAATAAGATTTTTAAGAATAATCACATTTTTCGATGAATTTGATTAAAATTTCATTAAAAATAATTGAAATTCTGCAATGAGTTTTATAATTTATGAAAGTAATTGAATTCCTAAAAGAATTTTATTATTTATAAAAATAATTGAATCCCTGTAGAAATTTTATTATTTATGAAAATAATTGAATTATTGGGGAGAAATTTATTAAAAAATTGCAAATAATTTAATTTCTGTAAAATTTTTTATTATTTATGAAAATAATTGAATGTTTTCGTAGAAGTGTATTCAAATTTTTTTTTAATAATGGAATTCTTTTGAAATAGTAGATATTAAAAATTATGGAATTCTAGAAAACTTTTGAAAATAATTGAAATTTTGCCAAGAATTTGATTAAAATTTTGTAAAATAATTGAATATCAGAGAAGAATTTTATTATTTATAAAAAGAATTGAATTTTTGACGAGAATTTTTAAAAAATTAAAAAAATATATTTTTGAACACAATTTAATTTTGTAACTATTATTTAAAATAAAATTTCATTTATATAGTTAAAAATAACACCAAAATAGATTACTTTAATACTTTTTGGTAATAATTTAATTCTAGAGGAGTTAAACTGTTGCAGATTATTTTAAACCATTCTGGTGTTATTTTAACACCTCACGTTTTACTGTGTTTCATTTCTATAGGGTGCAAATTGAATTTGCATTTATTTATTTATTACGAGTTTGCATTTATTTAAAAATTTACTAATGTAATAAAAAATACAGAAGGGTTCAATTTTACTAAATTAGAACACGGTAAATCGTTAGGTATTAAAATAACACCAAAATGGATTAAAATAACACTAAATTGGATTATTCTAATACTTTTTGGTGTTATTTTAATACCTAACGATTTACCGTGAAAGTTTAGTTCCAAAATTTCGTTTCGATCTTTCGTTTTACATCTTCTTGTTTCTAAACAATTGTCTAGGAACAAGAAGATGTAAATAATTTTGGGAAAAAACGAAATTGATTTTTATTCACCTTTTTCTGGGTTGAAAACTCGTTAAATAATGAAGAACTTCGGAAGAACAAACAAGATATTTCAAAATCATTTGTTTTTGCCATTATTTAAAAAATCAACATTACTTAATTTGATGTTTATAATTTTGTATATAAAATGGAGGTTTTCGAGGAATGTTTAGGATGTCTCGACATTGGAAGAAAATTAAGTATCAAAACAGTTGTATTGTGCAACTCGTCAGATATTTGATTGTATAATGAATGAGGAGAATTGAGCGAAAAAAAAACCGGTCTGCGTTGATGAATCATATAGGTGAAACCTGTCCACTGGAAACAGATGCGAGAGCAGTCCATCCAAGTTCATCGCGTATCTTCTATTTAGTGCAGTTTGCACCCGACCCTAAATGTTTTCAGTTTCTCTCCACTTTTTCGTAAAATCGAAGTTTGTCCTTTTTTCTTCATTTTTAGGCGCCAATGTACTGCGACCCTTTTGACATATTTTATTCCCAATTTTCGAAACATTTTCAAGCTTTTTAATGATTTTTTTCTTTTTAATTTCTCGAAGACGGTGGTTTTTAATTTCTAGGACACTTTTTGCAATAAATGTTGTCTATTTATTTTCCAAGTGTTGCTCAATATGTCCAGTGTGCGTTCTCCATGTAGCATTTTACACGCGTCGAGAGATAATAACTGAAGATATATAGAAGAATAGATGTTGCACTAGGAACACAAGTTTGCTTTATGCATTTTCAATTTATGGTATAAGTTATGTTGTATTCTTCGCAGGAAAATGATGCGACGTTTTCTCATAAATTAACCGTTTTTGCTTTCCCTTAGATGGGAAAAATTCTATTTTTTTCTCACAAATAAAATATGAATCATGGTCAACTTGTGTTCTTTTGGGTCAAACATCTCGAAATTCATTCCTTTGTGTGGTTAATAGTAAAAAGGGGAAATTAATTATTTGTATCAATTTAGTTTGAAATGATTTGATTATTTTTTACATTCAACTTTAATTGTTCGAAAGGTTACATTTTTTATTTTTCTATTTTGTGTGACTATATCAAGGTCACAGTGACACCCACCGGATTTTTTTTTATATAAATGTAGATAAATTGGCCTCAGCGTTTGATAAAACGTATAAATGATTTGGTTTATACAAAAGTGTTAAAAGTAATTCTTATGAAAATTAAAAAGTATTTTTAACACTTTTTATCAAAATTAAAAAGTATTAAAATACTTTTTATCAAGACTGAAAAGTATTTAAAAAACTTTTTATTAAAATTAAAAAATATTAAACTACTTTTTATCAAAACTAAAAAGTATTAAAACACTTTTTATTAAAATTCAAAAGTATTAAACAACTTTTTATCAAAATTAAAAAGTATTAAAATACTTTTTATTAAAATTAAAAAGTATTAAACTACTTTTTATCAAAATTAAAAAGTATTAAAACAGTTTTTACTCATTTTTTATAACTATCCTATACTCGAACCGAATTTTTAGTTCGAAATGTTTCTTTTCGCTTCCTGCGAGCCTAGAACGCTAAAATTTGCTACTAATCGAGATTACATATTGATTAATTAAATTTTTCAGCTTTATTGCTCGAAATTATGTTTGACAGTGAAGTGCAATAAATATGGAAACTTTTTGAAAAATAATTTTGCCGCATGCACGATGAGTCGACGAAATCAGGTTTCACAAAAGGAAACGTGTGTGGTAGATGAAAAAAAAGTCAAGAAAACAAATAAGAATAAGTGAAGAGCTTCGATATAACTGGGAGATGAGGAAAAATGTGTAATTTTTGAAGGTAGGCTAGTAGTGTCTAAGCATATAAAAGCCCGCAACTAATCTGTGCAGTTCTGTGCTCCTGTCGTGGTTTAGTCGGTTGCTGTGGAGGTGTGGGGTTCAAAGGGGGAGTCGACTGAGGAGAAGGACAGAGAATGCTCGGTCGTGGCTGGTACCACCATTCTCCCGTTCCTCCTCTCGTATATTTATTCCCCCGAATCACCATCCCACGTTTACATCCACAGAATCCAAACATTATATACATTTATGTATAAATATGCACGCTGCAGTAACATTTCTTCAAATCTCAGCAAATCTCTAATTTCGAATACAACCGAGTACAATATTCCGAATGTTTCAAAATTTTCGTATTTAATTTATCACTCTTGTGAATTTTTAAGAAAATTCATAAAGAAAATTAGAGTTGAATTTAGAGTAGAATTCTACTCTAAATTCAACTCTAATTTTCAGATTTAAATGTTGTGTTTTAGGGAATTTCAATTTTAGTTTCAAGTCTTGGGGAATCTAATAAGATTCGGTGAAGAAAGAACGAAACGAATTATTTCTTCAATTACTATTTGACTGTTTTTATTATTACAAGGCATTGAATTATTAACCTTTTCTTTCGAACTTATTGAAATTGATCAAATGATAGGATTCTCGTTCTGAACTTTTGAATTTTGCACGAAAAGCCCGCCACAAACACTAGGCGCGAATTTTAAAAATTAATTAATTTCTTCGTGAAAATAAAATATTGCAAAAGCGTTAAATTTTAAAATTAACCAACAATTAATTTCTTCGTGAAAATAAAAAATTGTAAAAGCGTTAAATTTTAAAATTAACCAACAATTAATTTCGTCGTAAAAATAAAAAATTTTAGCATTAAATTTTAAGTTAACGCTAAAATTTTTTACTCTAAACTACTCTCAAGTCTCTACCTTAGGGACCACAAGTCAATTCAATCTTATGTTTCTTTTAAAAGATTTTCCTAATTGCCGCATGAAACACTGTTCAAAATTTTCAAACTCCTTCCTGAAAATTAATTTCACTGAGTTATAAGGTATAAATTAGGTAAAGTTTTAAAATTTTATATTTACAATTCATGTTAATTCGAGTATAATCTATTTGACTGAGACCGCGTGTTATTTATTTTCGTCTTTTGGGACCTTTTTAATTCCCCAAGACTTTCACTATATATAAATATATATATATGTATATCGAATGCTGCAAAAGTTGAAGAATTATATGAAACGGTCCGAATGGCGACCTTGAACTTGAAAGAACAGCTGATTTCACAAAAGGGTTCTCAATCCGAAGGATGTGATTTTTAAAAAATCTCTTCTTTTTCCAACATTAAAGAACAAAAAGAATTTTTCTTCCAACTTTAAAGAACAAAAAGAATTTTTCTTCTACTTTGCTACTACTGTTTGTTATATGATTATTTTTAAAGCGTAAGAAAAAATTTCTTAGGATTTCTTCCAACATTAAAGAACAAAAAGAATTTTTCTTCTACTTTGCTACTACTTTTTGTTATATGATTATTTTTAAAGCGTAAGAAATAATTCATTTTACATGCGAAAAATCCCAAAAATACAAATATGGCATTTTTTTAAATCCCGCAATATTATTTGTGTCACGTTCCGAAGAAAGAACTTAAGAAGGAAAAAATTTAAGCTTATGTTTTAATTTTTCCAGTAAAAATAAATAAAGAAGTATAGAAATAGGTTTGAAATATTCAAAGAGGTTTTAAATTCAAATAATTAAAAATAAACGTTTATTGACGATAAATCACGAACCTAACCTATAACTCGTTTTGCTTCCTAGATACGGGAGCGTGTGACATTTTTCAAAAATTCGATCATATTTAAAAAAAAAAAATTCAACCTCATTGCAATTATCGCAAAAGTATAGTCGATATTGGATTAAATTAAATCGAACGGATTTTTATTAAAAATATATTTTTCTCTTTATTGCAAGAACAATGTATTCAATGGCTCGCAGCTAAGTACTTTTTCCCGCAGATTTTTTTTCCATTTTCATTAAGTATATTCTATTCTTTTTTTTTTTGTTCTTTTGAGAGACTTTAACCAGCTTGAGTGATCCTTTGAGTCTCCATATAATACCATCGTCTCACTTTGTACACTTCTCTCTCTCACTACCACTATTTCACTCCGGCAGAGAAACATCGCATCGAAGCGGCAACGAATGTCAGTACACCGAGAGCCACCGAGTGGCTCGTATTCAATTTTTTTGAGGACGGTCTTCAATTTTCGCTTCATTTCCGCCAAAAAAAAGAGGCTTTTCTTGTGCAGTGAGAACAAAATATTAAACAGTGGTGGCCGCATTGTTCAAAGGCAATGCCTTTTGTGTTACTCTAAAATCTTATAGGAAAAACTAGTGAATTTTGTGTTTCTTTTTTATTCGTTGATATTTTACTTTTGGTGAGTTTTTACTTTCAAAGAAAGTCACTTTTTTTTGTGTAAATGTATATCTTTCAAAAGGATAGATTAACAAGTGAAAGTTTTCTGGGGGATTATCGGACAATATAATCTGAAAGGAAGTCAGAATTTAGGTCTAAAATTGTACTGCGATCACGTGATACCCATTGACCTCTTTGTTCAAAAACTATTCTTTTATTACAATCATCTTATTTTCTTCCAGTGGGAATAATAATTTAATGTCCGAATTTATCGCGTATTTTAACAATTTCTTTTCAATCACGTGAATTACGTTTCCATTAGTAGAATATTAATGGAACTTTCTTCGTTATCCTGAAATTCAAAATAATAACAAAGATTCTCCATCGAGAATAAAAGTAAAAAATAACTAAATTGATTGATTTTTACAATCTTTAGTCTTTAAAGACAAACAAAAAATGATGAAAAAAGTACAAAAATGAAGACAAAGAAATGTTGAGAAACAAAAAAAAAACAGTGTAAATGTTTACAAATCAAATAAACATAAAGGAGAAATGTTTTAATATCTCCAATAAATTAATTTCGAAATTAATTAAACGAATTCGTTAATTAAACTTAAACTTAATTTTTAAAAATTGAAAACTACGATTAATTTAATAGTTAGAGGAAACATTTACATATTTAGACGTTTGATTAGAGACGTATCACATTCCTATATAGATTTATAAACAAGTCAGAGTGCCAAACAAAAATATTGGGAAATTTGTTTACAAAATATGCTTCTTAGTAATAACTAAATCAATAAATGATAATACGTATGAAAAAAATGTAACAATATTCACTTTTAAAAAATTTCTCTAAAGGAATAAAGAATTAAATCCTTTAGGAATATTAACAATTTTATTGATGCAGATTAATAACAGTTAATTTGACAATTATTTCTTGTTAGAAAAATTGGTGTCATTTTAAAAATACTATTTTATACATATAGTGTTTCTCTAATGGCTTGATTCGATTTTTGTAAAGAACAAAAGTGAATGGAAAATAAAAAATTACAATTGAGGCAATATTGCAATTTATCACACTCAGAGGCGTTGTCCCTTAATTCACGTCCTTTGCTGATTTATTTAAGGGACATCTTCAAGTGGACTCTTTAACAAGTTATTCTTGTTCTCTCAATTGAATCAAACGTACGAATTTATTTCACATCATTCGGTTCATGGATATCATTTTGCTTTCAATTTTGTCATTCAAAATGTGTATCAATTCAAATGATCATAATTCACTCCAATCGAGGCCATTTTTCTCGAAATTGAACATTAGTAAATAATTATCAATTTCAAATGCTTTTGATTTTTAATTTACTGAAAGTGTTTTTTTTATTTTTTAACTTTTTAAGTTTTTAACATTATTGATTCAGTAAATAGTTTACATTTATGAATTTTACATTTTAGAAATGAAAAATTTTATGAACAAATGTTAATTTTAATGTTCCACTTAATGTTACATTAATATATAACGAATATATAAGAAATATATTACAAATATTTAATTATTAATATTAATATTATGATTAAAGTTTTTAAACAGTAAATTTTTAAAACTGACGAGGATTTTTAGACCTATAAATTTATTAACTAGAATGCTTTTTGGTAACTTTTTTTTTTCTTTTTAATGTACTTTTTATACTTTTTTCTACACTTGACCTTTATTTTTTTTTTCATCTAAAATATAAAACGAAAGAAAAGTGCCGTTGAATATGTTGAAAAACCGAAATAAGTGAACGCAAAAGAGTGGAAAGTAAGTATCTCCTTTCTCGCGAAAGGTGTTTTTCTGGAAAATTAATATCCGCTCGCCGGACGTGAACCGTGAAAGGATCTCGAACTGAAACTGAAGAGATAGACAAATAGAAAATTATCATCTTTTTTTTTCTTCGCTTAAAAAAAAACAAGTTTTACGTATTGCACGTGTGAAAGGCGACTGCTTCGATTCGAAAAGAATATAATTCAAGTCGAATTGGTCACGCTTGGGAGAACCTCCTTATGAACCTTTAAAACAACAGCCTACTTCATGCCCCATAATTCCTATCACGTTTTGACGCAGATCGTCACTTCCTTTTTATATCAACTTTGTCCGACTCTGCCGTGACCGAATGGGGCCCCATTGTCACTCGTGTTACAGTTCAAAACACCAGTTTTGCTTCATTTTCTTCTTTTGCTTCTAGAAGCCATTGTCACTTGTGTCACAGTTCAAAACACCATGTTGCTTCATTTTCTTCTTTTGCTTCAAAATTTCAACACTTGAAATATTTCACTAAAACTTGTTAATTCGAACTACTCGATTCGAATCGGGATTTTTGAGGATCCGAAGGTTCTTGCTTGTTACAGACAAGCAAAAAGATTGTACAGTTACTTCCGAGATACTTTGAACTCTGCATAATGTTCCAATGTTGAATATAGTTCAGAAGGAAAAATACTTATTTAAATATATTTCAGTCTGGGAACGGTTACTTTGAACTTGTAACGGTTTCGTCTTTTGACTTTAAATTCTGCTATTTAGTTCTATCAATTATGGAACAAGTTCTCATTTTATAGTGTTTACTTTTCAGTGTAACAAATTATCGAATAGTCATCATATTGTACCGAATGATTGTATCTTAATTCGGTCCTCTTTCTTCAGCTTTGAATTACTATGAATGATTTCGCATTAAATGAAGAAATAAGTGTTAAATTCTCCACGATGTTGTCAGAAGTAACAGAGTTACTTCTTAAAGACTCTTAAAAAGAGTCTCTTTATCAAGAGTCAACTGTCACATTATCTTAATTGTATTTGCCAACTGCAGTCTCAGGAAAGTCGTGTGCTATTCAGTTTCAAATTTCTTACGATGACGTGTTTTCAAATGACGTCACTACATAGTTGATAGCAGATGATAGCAGTGAAATTAAAGACACTGATTGCCAACTTCTTCCTGCGTGTGCCTTGTTGCTCAAACATTTCTACAGAATAAGTTTTGATGACATATGAGCCAAATGTAGAATTCGAGAATTAGACAAACGTTCTCCTGACGTTCGTGAGCTTATCAATAACAGTCGACCAAGAGCTGATACCAGCGAAACAAGATGATGTCACTTTAAATATTTTACTATCACATTTCCATTGCTTCAAATGTTTATAGAAAAAAAGTTGTTTTTTTCAGATTTTTTGTAAATACCACCGATTGGAGAATGGCGCCAGAGATTAAATTTTCATTAATAAATCGTCTGGATAAACATATTTTACATGTTTTTGGCAAAGATGGAAAACAAAAACTGTTCCAACTGAAATGTTTCATTAGGGTCTCGAAATGTTTAGGGTCTCGCAGGTTATCTGTATTTACAAAGCAGTCTCCGGTTTCGAGTGTAATGCATAAATTGTGATATGCACACTGCGCCTTTTTGCGGAAAATCATTATTATTCGACAAAGATTTAAAGTCAACAATGCTTGGGAGAAAGTGCGACGAGTCATTTTCTAATTGACCGCATCCGTTAGAAAAATGTTGGCACTCTTAGCAAGTAGCCTTTGTTGCACTGTCGATTAACTTCCATTCTACTTTCCATCGTCAACTTATCAACTACTGTACAGTTATTTTAAAAAACCGTTTTCCATTCAAATGATAAAAAAACAAAATTACCAGACCTGGTTTTTGTTAAGGAACACGAAAGTCATTTGAAGGACCGCGTTCTTTGGTTTTTCTAAATTACGGTCAAAAAACGAATCTTCCTTTATTTCGTTCTCAATGTTTTTCAATGATATTCAATGCCTCTCAATACTTTTCAATGCTTTTCAATCCTGTTCGATCCTTTACAATGCTTTTTAATCCTGTTCGATCCTTTACAATGCTTTTAAATCCTGTTCGATCCTTTTCAATGCTTTTTAATCCTTTTCAATCGTCAAACAAAATTAGTAACCTTGAAAGTCAACAATCGGTTGTAAAAATCGAATTAAAAGTGTTACTAACTGACAGGCTATCAATCGGATTATATGACTGCAGGTGTGGTTAAACTGCCTGATTGAGTATTACGCAACACGTCTCTAAACGTTACATCTCATCATGATGAATAAAAATACAGATGACAATAACAGTATTACCAATTTAATTGTAGTAGCAATGCAGATTAATAATTTCGGATTTTAACTTCTCATTTTCTTCCTACTGTTTGGTTTACTACCGTTTGGTTTACTACTGTTTGGTTTACTACTGTTTGGTTCACTACTGTTTGGTTCACTACTGTTTGGTTCACTACTGTTTGGTTTACTACTGAAATGTTTGGTTTAATAACAAACGTATTTCGAATAAACAAAAATTTTTAACTGCAAAATATTAATATTCTCTTGCGCAAAAAAGGACTTAATGACACTTCCTTTCTCGCGAGACATTATAGCTTTGGAGGAATACAAGTCACATATGGTATTCTATTCTTCCCGTCATTGTTGCAGAGAATTATTATTATTATTATTATCATTATCATTATCATTTTGTGCTCGCATGTAAACCAAATTCATGGTTTCTGACTCGATTCGGTAACGTATATAACACACACTTAATCACGTAACGTTACCGGAAGCGTTTCTCTAAACCATTGCCAGTCATCCGCATAAAAGTTATTTTTCCTTCTTATAAAGCGCCTCTATTCACTGATTCTCATCAAGCTAATTATTGTCCTCATGATGGAAAATATTCTTCTGTAATTGCACTGTGAATTAGAGGAAATATCACACCTGCTAGTTGAATGGAGTTATTGTTTGGTTGCGACTTGAAATGAAAATTACCAAGTGAACTGAAAATTTATTATTGATTTGCTGTTCAGTTTGTGTTTTTCGAAGCTTATTGCACTGAATCTGATTCGTGAGAATGTGATCGAAACGATAAGAAAGGATTTCATGTGCAACGAAATACTCACAAGTGTATTGAAAACGTTCACCTTAAATCGAACGGTACTTTTAGTCATTTCAATTATTTTTGCACTTTTATCTTTGGTGGGTTGACAGATTAAGAGATTTTTCTTCAAATCTAAACAAAAAATTATATCAAACTGCAATATTTAAAGAATTTGAAAAAATGTTACAAACACGAAGATTTTTTGAAAATTTTGCAAAGTCAGTGTTTATCAAGTAATAATGAAAATGTTTATAAACATTTAAATAAGATAAACAAACTGTTTTTTTAAAATAAATGATAAGTTTCACTGTTTACATTTTTATGACTATAAACACAAATGTAATAATTAATGTAATAAATAATTACTATAGTAAATTTTACTGCTTTATTTATTATTTTGCAAATTGAAAAATTTTATATTTACAAATATTAATTACTGAATAGATTCAGATTCGAAATTTAAAAAATGAACTCCTTAACTACACATTTAACTATTCTTTTTCGCAAGAATTAAATTAGTTAACAAATTTCAAATAAAATTATTATTCTTGAAAAGATTTAAGTTATTTTTAAAAATTTTAATAAAAAAATAAGTCAACTATTTTTACAAATAGAAAAATTCGCCACAGGAATTCAATTATTTTCAAAACCATTTTAATTCAGTTTCATGTAATAATTTGATTATTTAAAAAAAAATGTTAGTGAAAATTTAAAAAAAATTAAAGAAAAATTGTATTAAAATTAATTGAATTTTGGCAAAAATTTATTAGTTTAAATAGAATTGAATTTTTTCGAAAAATTTATTAAAATCTTAGAAAATAATATTGAATTATTTTGACAAATTTTATAACGAATGAAGAAAAAAACTTAATTCCTTCCAAAAAAACGTAATTTATTGAATATAGTTTAATTTTTGCAAAAATTTGACTATAAAAAAAGTAATTGATTTGATTCGAAAGATTTATTCAA
Source organism: Leptopilina drosophilae (assembly GCA_032873175.1). Taxonomy (NCBI): domain Eukaryota; kingdom Metazoa; phylum Arthropoda; class Insecta; order Hymenoptera; family Figitidae; genus Leptopilina; species Leptopilina drosophilae. The sequence goes on along the minus strand of CM065486.1, from coordinate 43,209,304 downwards.
ATTTAAAAAATAATTTAATTCTTCTGACACATTTTATGAAGAAATTAAGAAAAATTTTACGATTTTTATGAAATATAATAGCAGTGTTTGCAATTTTTTTCAAAGATTTTATTACTTAAAAAAAAAGAATTGTTTCAAAGGATTCTTCAAAATTTTTTTTAAATTTAATTTTTTAGACAAAAATTATAACGAAATTAAAAAAAAATTAAATTCTTTCGTGAAATTGAAAAATTTACAAAATTTATTCATTATAATTAAATTTTTGCTTAGCTTCTACTATTTATAATCATAATTGAATTGTTTCGAAGAATTTTTTAAATTTTTAGAAAATAATTGTATTCGTTCGTGAAATTTGATTAAAATTTTGCTTAAAAATAATTGAATTTTGGGAATAATTTACTATTAATAAAAATAATTGAATTCCTTAGAAGATTTTTACTATTTATGCAAATAATTGAATTCTAGCAAATAATAAATTTAAAATTTTTGAATTTTTCATATTTACGTAATAATTTTTAATAAAATTCTTAAGTTATTTTAATTCAAAATTCTTTGAGTTATTTTCAAAAATTTTAATAAAACATTCTTATGAAAAATTCAATTATATTTTTAACAGTAAAATTCATCGCAGAAATTCGATTATTTTAAAACTTTTTTAATAACATTCCACTAAAAAAATTGAATTATTTAAAAATTTTTCAAATAAAATATTCTTGTTAAAAATTGAATTATTTTCAATAATTTAATAAATGATTTTTTGGAAAAATTTGATTCTTTTTACAAATAATAATATTTTTTGCGACAGTTCAATTATTTCCAACACAATTTTAATGGAATTTTCTCGAAAGAATCGAATTATTTAAAAAAAAATTTTTTAATCCATTTCCTCAAATGAAATTTAATTTCATTTATTATATTTAAGAAAAAATTATAACCAAAATAAAAAAAAAATTGTGGCATATATAAAAATTTCTGTAAGATAAATAAGAAAAATGTGAAGAATTTGTGTTTTTAATCAGCACTGTTTGGTACACAATTATTCGATTAGTTTAATTTTGATGAATTAATGAATTCGTCTTCATACTAGCAAGATTCTTTTCTGCAGAATGATGTCAATCGATTATGTCTAAATGATTCTTCATTCATAGTTTCATTTCCAGAAATATGCATCAGTTAAGAAAAAATTTATTACAAACAACATGATTGTAAATCTTTGAGAGACAAGAGTGAAGATTTTTTTTTCATCAATCCTCACATTAAATCATTCCCTCTTTTTTCGCGAGTGCATATCGTTATAACGTAAATGTATTTAGCGACGCTCGTAATTTTCAGCTAAACTATAAAACTAAGGCCAAGAGGAAGTGGTAAATTATTCAGCGAGGAAAACACTCTTTAGGTAAATTAGACTTGTAATTGGGCACATATCAAGATTGCCAGTCAAAGAAAAATGTTTTTTTTATTAGCAGGATATTGTTTGAAAATTACTGAATTAGCACTTGGAAACAGAGACAATTGAAATAAACCGCAATATTTACGTCGATGATTTTAATAATTATGGGAAAATTGAAACGAAATTATTACAAGTTTCTTTCTTACTCTATTATCTCAAAAAAAATTTTTTATTAGATTTTAGTTTTTTTCTGTTTAAAACACAGCAATCGGCATAGTGGCCGAACAGCGTTGCGGATTTAAATTCCAAATAATTCGGAACATTTCCGAAAACATTTCCGCCGATCTTTTTAATAATTATGGGAAAATTGAAACGAAATTATTACAAGTTTCTTTCTTACTCTATTTTTTCAAAAAATTTTTTTTATTAGATTTTAGTTTTTTCTGTTTATAATACAGCAATCGGCATAGTGGCCGAACAGCGTTGCGGATTTAAATTCCAAATAGTTCGAAATTTTTCCGAAAACATTTCCTCCGATCTTTTTCATAATTCCGGGAAAATTGAAATGAAATTATTACAAGTTTCTTTCTTACTCTATTTTCTTTCTCTTTAGATTTGCTTTTTTCCATTTTCTTCAAATCGATTCGGAAAATTTTTGAATTTGGAAAAATATAAATATTTTTTACTGTTTTTTGTGTTTAATTTGTTCTGGAAAGTGAATAAAGAATTAAATATGCTTTTGCACTTTGCGTATATGAAGAATATATTCACATATGACAATCGAGTCTTGTAAATGTTATGGACTATCTCCTTTCTCACGGCGGTTTTCTTCTTCTCACATATGGAAAGAATCCTCCTCGTTAAAAAATTTCATTTAGTTTTCCATTATTATTATTATTCTCATCTTGTATATTCATATCTTATGACTCACTTCATTATAATTTATATGGAAATTTTCACAAACAATTCCTATGTCTTATTCTTATTTCCAGAGAAATGAATTTTGTCTCTTCGAAAAAATAATTGACTCGAATTCTTTTTAATTATTTTTTTTTGCGATTTTATCACGAGAGTATGTATATATACATTTCGTGCGTGTTTTGGAAATTTTCGTTTCTATTTATTTATAATTGCACGGCATTGTACACGAAACTATTGTTTTTCTTGCAAATGTGATTTTTTTCCAGCTTTGCATCATCTTGTTATCGATATCGTCACGGATGCCGGTCGTTACGTGTCTTTTATGCAATTAACTTCCAAGAAAGCACAACTCGCTTTCTTTCTTCATATGTCGACAGCACGCATCACAAAGATCATGTTTATGAATATATTATTTAAATTTTTAATTTATTTTTCTCCTCATTGGGACAAGAGTGCCTTTTTTGTTTCTGTCAACAATTTTCTTCACATATACAGATTTTACAATAGGTTTCAATTTTTCAATTTGCAGTAAGTTTTTAGCAAAAATTCATCTTTCATTCGGTTTGCAAATTTTGCGAAAAAAATTACGAAACGGAAATTCTTTCCGCGCAGATGTTAACGCAACTGAAGTTACATATATAAACAGGAACTAAATTGTTTCTGTTCAAGAAGAAGAAAGTTTGTGGTGAATGAAATCAAATTTCCCGCTCAAAGAATTTTCTGCTGGTACATAAATATTTTATAATTTAATTTTCAACTTTCCTTTGCGTAGAAAAAAAGTGAAAACAATAATTTTGAAAAAGTATAAATATGCGTAAAAGGTGAAATATTGAAGAAGTCGAATGTTTATACAGAGAACAAAGTCGTAAAGAATTTAGAGCATTTGCGCCTCGGCCTGCGAAGCTATTAAATTAACACCTGCCAGGCGACTCCGGCATGATTTCACTTAGAACAATGCAATTGATGATTAGATACAACTTCCCAGCGTAATGGAATAACTTATGAATTTGTTTGTACAATAAGAGTTTATTTTTGAACCGCAACTTGGAAATGCGAATAATTTCTTTTTCTTTATTTAACTGTACTCTTTCGCCGAATAGTTTATTAATATTTAAATCAATCTAACGTTCGCAAAAGTTGTTTTTTTACTGGAAAATATTCAAACGCAATGTTAAATATTGAGAAAAATGAAGCTTCAATTATAATTGATAGGGAAAGCACATTCGCTGCGTCAGTAGCGAGAAAAGATTCATCTGAAATCCAGTCGGAGGCCGTTTGTAGACACGTGACTGGGACCGTCGGGTACCCAGCGCACGAACGCAATCGTAAAGTAAAGCGACCTCTTTGCCGCTTACGTGGGAGGAATAGGAAGTCGGGCATTAAACCTTTACCTTTTAACTCTCAAGTACTTTTCAAATGGCAGTTGGCGTCAGAAAAATTCCATCTCTTCACTTCGGCAACACGCAAATAAAAATATATTTTAAAACACACTTTTCTTCACTATCCAAATAAAAACAATTTTTTTTTGGTAAAAATAAATCTTTACCAAAAATGTTTCTAGCCAAAAAATTACGATGTCGACAATTAACTTGTCGATTAACAAGACACCTTGTTCGAAGGAGAATTCTGTAAAATAAGAAAGGAGCGGGTGCCCAAACGCGGATAATGTCATATAGGATGATGAAACGCGAAAGGATTTAGCCTTCGTAACCAAGGCTGTCAGCTTCGACTGTTAACAATCTGCTGAACATTCAGTTGCTTTTACGCGAATGCAACTTAATCTCCAGTTTATACATGTAAACAAAAAGATTTCCTCCGCACTTAAGAAACAATTTAATATTCAATTTTTACAATCGTTTTTTTCTTCTAAATTATGAATCCTAGAACAAATCTAATGAGCAATGTCAAACATTTTCGAAATAACATGACAAATTTTGGAAAATACGAGGATTTTTCTATTTCAATCGCTTCGCAGGCCGAACCACGAGCGTTGGCCGAACATCTCAGGAACGCCCCTAGCAGTAATGGAACCCCGAGATAGAAAAGAATTTAAGAAACTTGAAAATATGTTTCGAATGAGCCGAGTCTACTTTGAAGTATTAATTATCGCTTTTCGTTCAATATATTCATGTCCCATGAAGTCATGCAGATGACGCGAGAGCGCGAGACGGCTTTTATTGTAATTGCCACCTCGCCTCGATTATGAAAACGGTGACTGGGTATATTATTTCTCACATGAAGAATACATTTAAGATAAAAATTTATGCAGTTAAGAAAGAAGTGGGTCGTGTAACGAATACCGCTCAATCTCTCGTCGCGAATCACGTCTACTTCTATATAGTTGAATACGTTGCACAAAATTGTTACGATTAATCGCAATCCGAGCGCATTGCTTGCATTCTCACGTTGATTTCTCAAGAGCAAAGGAGCGTGACTGTCGCACGCCCCTGCGCATGTGCACTCTGCTCTCAAGCGCGTGTCTTCTAATTATTACATTATCAACTTTATTATTTTTCTGCGTTCAAATAAAAAAACATTTACTTCTTATTGCATTATAAATTACAATTATTATTAATAATTCAGTTTTTTTTAATTAAAATACAGCAATCGGCATAGTAGCCGAACAGCGTTACAGATTTAAATTCGGAATAATTCGAAATTTTTCCGAGACATTTTATTTGTTCTAACACTATTTTTTGCCCAAATTGATTTGTAATCATTTTCCTCTTTATTCTGTTTCAGATATTCCAAAGTCGGTTTTGAGGCGAGATTGAAAACATGAGGAATTCCACACTACTAAAATGGGCCAATTCAACCAATAATAAGAATGGAACGAACAAAAATGGAAGTGAGTGTAAATCTTGTGAACAAATTAGGAATTAAAATTTTTTTCGAAAAATCAATTCAGGTCTCAGATCGACTTTAATTTCTTTTTTTCTAATTTCTAAAAATTAAAACTATAACCCTTTTTAAACCCTCAATTATTTTGTACAATTTTTAACTGAACTTCATCTCTAAATCAATTATCTTTGCTAATTTTTCGAAATTTCTTCGAGATTTCAATTATTTAAATGCAAAAATTAAATTTTTTTTTTATTCATTAAAATAGTTCTTTTTCTTTTTAAAGATTTTAAGGTAGAATATTGTCAATGATTTAATATAGAGATAGTAGTTAAATTAACAGTTTAAAAATATTTTTAAATAATTTCTGAAAGACTACAATACTTTTACAATTACATAATTATACAATTAACAATTGTTTAAAAAAAATTGAAATTTGATAGAATTTTCAAAAAAATAATTTAAATTTAATAAAATCTTTGAAAAATAATTAATTTTTGAGAAAATCTTTGAAAAATCTTCAAGTTTTTAAAAACTATTAAAAAAATCAAACTTTTGAAGAATTTTAATTATAAATAATTTCCTTAGAAATCGATTCATCACAGCGTTCAATTTAAGAAGAAAAATTATTACCATAGAATTTTCCATTTAAAAAATATTTTTACCTGTAACTTGATGATTTTTAATTTTTTAATAGAAAAAATTGCCGCAACACCAAATTTACTATTACAATGGAATTTTATTACAAATGGCGTTTTAAATAGAAAAAATAAAAAATTAATATATTAAAATTTTTCTTCATTAAAGTTAATTTTAATTCATTTGTGAAAATTAACTTTTATGTTAAAATTCCTTAAAATGACAAAATTTCGATTTATCAGGTTTTAAAACCTTATTTCTTAATTTAAGAAAAAATAATTGTTTGAAAAACATTAATTAAAAATATTGAATATGTTTATTTTCTCGAAAAATTTTAAAGGTAATTCTAAAAAATTGTAATTTTATTATTTTATGTATGTATTTGAAATATTGAATTTTCGGAAATATTGAATATCAAAAATAATTTAATTTTAAATGTTTAGAACAAAATAAATCAGTGAATTACTATTTTTAAAACTATTTTAATATTACTTTTTGGAACCTAATTTTTATTTATTTTAATTTTTATTGAATTTACACTTAAAGATTTTATGCATTACAATTTTCGAAAATTCATTTATTAACTTAAAATTTTCAATTAAAAATTCTTTAAAAGTTCATTTTTAAAAATTGTAATAAATTACTTGAAAATATGATTTATTTGCAATTAATTTTTACAAAATTGCAATTCTTCAAAATTTTTTTAATTCTCTATTTTGAAATATTTAATTAGAAAAGTTATTTAAAATAAATTTTCAGTTTGTCTATAGTTATGCTTTTATAAATATAAAAATCGAAATAAGTTTGCATTATAATTCTACACTAAAAATATGGTAGTTTGTTTGCAAAATTGGGAAGAAAAGTCAAAATAGTCGCAATTTTTATAGTATCAATTTTTTTTATAGTATACTTTATGTAAGTCGATAATAGTTGCATAATTTGAAAATAGTTGAAAAAATCATTATATTTATAATATCCTTGTAAGATCCCTGAAAAAAAAGATATTTTGCTTTCGCAATGACAATATGATGTATTTTTTCTCTTTTAAATGAAGAATTAAAATATGTACATTAGCCAGTTCTCCTCTAAAAATAACCGGAAAGATTAGATCAAGTAGGAAGATTTTCAGACCGTTACCATCAGGTGCACATAGTGCGGCAGGTCCGTCATGATGTGCGTGCAATTTTTGTTGCAGCTACGGGTAGAAACTGGATACACCCACCGGATGCGCTTCAAAAAGGCCACATCGCCTATCTAGTCAAGGTATTAAGTCATTTATGTTAATTTATTGTAAGCAACAATCACTACCGTCGCCAATACCCTATTTTTAATAAAATTTATAAAATCCCCCAAGGATTTCTGGAAAAAATGTTCCAATTGCCTAATTGGAACATTTTTTCCAATATCGTTTTGACTAGAAATCAAAAAGGACCGATTTCCTCATATTGAACAAAACGGCACTATCTCATTGTAAAAGGATTCGACTATCCAAAAGGATACTCGAAAATCCGAAAGGATACCTTTAGTGACTAAAAGAATCACTTTGGAAAAAATTTATCGCATAAATTTTTTGAAATCAAAGTCTATTTGTTTTTCGAAATTGAAGTGTCGTCTCGAACGTTATTGTATGACCTATAGAGTCAGTTCTCGCCTTTCATTTCTCTGTGTATATTCTCGGGTCCAACAAGCAGAGTATAGATATCGAGAATGGCACACGTCTTGATGCCACAGTTCATTCGTATGCCAGGTGCTCGAGCACGATACCAACCTACAATATTATACTCTCTCAGTTCATCGAACTTCGAAAATAAAAATGCACACTCGAATCTTGAACGTCGGGGAACAAAAACTTTTATTTTCTTCCTCCTTCTTCTCGTGTCAATGACACCTTTTTTTCCAACATGAATCATCTTGACTTTTTTTTTACTTATTAATAAAACTATAATAAAGGCATTAGAATTTTCGTTATTCCGGCAAGAGGAACACGATCCCTTTTACAGTTAAGAGCAATAGCAAAAATGCTATTCCTGGCAGAAAGCCAATCGCGTTCCCTGCCCTAGAAACGGTCGCGACGACTTTTCTCTCGGATATCACCTTGACTATTGACCCGGAGTGTCACGAGGACAAACTCGATTTAACGGCTTTCATCTCTTCTTACACTGATTTCCTACCAAGTATCAATTTCCTATCAAGTATTCGATTTTCATTTTAACGATCGCATCATACATTTGAAATATTGAAAGCGTTTGTTTCTTATGGCTCTCGATAAAAATAAACATGTTTCAGTATTTGGGCAGCACGGAAGTCGACCAGCCCAAGGGTATTGAGGTCGTTAAGGATGCCATTTGCAAACTTAAGTTTAACCAGCAAATCAGAAAAAGTGAAGGGACAAAGACGCCGAAAGTCGAACTCACAATTAGCATAGATGGAGTTGCCATTCAAGAACCAAAAACAAAAACTTCTCCAAAGGTTTGTCAATTGTTCACTAAATGCATTATTTAGCATCAATAGTTGAAAAATAATTTTCAAAAATAATTGTGTTGGCAGCGAATTTTGCACCAGTATCCGCTACATCGGATTTCCTACTGCGCGGACGATAAGGGGGAAAAGAGATTTTTCACATTTATCGCGAAAGAGGAAGATGCAGAGAGGCACATGTGCTTCGTTTTTGTAAGTGATAAGCTGTCGGAGGAAATAACGCTGACGATCGGCCAGGCTTTTGATCAGGCCTACAAGAGATTCATAGAAACTTCCGGCAAAGATTTCGAAACCCAAAAACGCACCATTATTTTGCAGCAGAAAATCAAGCGACTCGAGCGGGAAAACAATTTCTTCCGACAGCGGTTACAAGACATCGCAGCCATCAAGGGAACGGTAAACATTCTTCCTTCAATCAAAAAATATTCTACATTTTAATGTGACTAATAACACTTTTCTGAAATTCCAGGCGGATATTTCGTCGTACCTCTCGCAACACAATATTCCAGACATTTTATACATTCCGGAGGTGCCCGCAGCGTCAACGACGACCAATTCATCAACAGACGTCTCTCGAGTCAATGGAGCTGCCGGCAAGTTTATTCTCAACTCCAGTAGTGACACAAACGGAAATGCGTCCAATGGTGCTCAACAACCACCACCAGTTCCTCCGAGGAGTTTCGAGAAATCTTTCGACGACGACTTTATTGGGTAAGTCTCCATATCCAAGAAAGAGAATCTAAGTTAGAGAATCTTACTTAGATTCTATAGAGACGAATTTCCTAGAGACGAATTCTCATCAAGATTAAATTCGCAGGAAGAATTCTACGACGCCAACACCCGCTGTTGGTACAAAATTAGAAGGTCTCCTAATGGACGAATTCGAGGAAGACTTCAATCCCAGAGCTTTTGAGAATCCGAGCAATGGTTCGCCGAATCATCAGTCAAACAATAATTCTCTTCTGAATGGTCAGTCCGGATCCGGATCGAATTTCTTCGCACAGACCAATGGATTGAATTCCGCGCCTCTTTGTAAGTGTTCGAAACATTTTCCTAGTCCCAACAGAATTGTTTGAGGTTTTTGATATTCTTCACAGTGGCTCCCCCACCGAAGTCAAAGGACTCGAGGCGACAAAACGGAGCTAAGGAGGATCTGTTTGGAAGCGTTCCTTTCAACCCTGCGCCGTTTGATAAAAACGATTTTAAGGATCCTTTCGAAATGGGCGAATTCGGTAGCATGACATCGAGCTCCGGACCCAGTCAACAGGAATTAGAAAATGCCATTGGACTTCTGGATAAGAAACTCTTAGAAATGAAGGTATTTTATAATTTCTGAACTCTACCGCTTCACAACTAGTTTATTCAAAGAAATTAATGTTGAATTAAATTTTCAAGGACGGCTTCAGCAGAGGTCTTTCGATGGACACCGACGATTTTTCACTCGAAAGTCTCGACCCACTGAGAAACTGAATGGAAAATAAAAAAATGAAATTTACTCCCCCGTACCACTCAATGAGAAATGGACGTCACTCAATGGGACCAATCGCAAGGCCTGAAACCAAAATTAGTCAATTTACTACATTTAATCATATTTATGAGTCTTCGATATTTATACATATCACTCAATGAATATAATCAACATTTCTTCTTCCCTTCTTAAAATCAATTTATTTTTCTAAACGCTTGTCGAGAAAAGGAATAATTTTAAACGATAAGATTCCCCCTTAACATTCTATATTCAAAAGTGAGAATTTTTACTTTTAAACACTAGGAACTCCTTATGCCTTTCTTGGAGGAATGTAATCATCAAAATTTTCCACTTGTCTTCGGGGCAAATTGATAAAAAAAAAAGTTGACAAAAAACACCATTAGACACGTGTGAATATTAACTGCGAAGTAGATTTTAGAACATAATTCATTATTCATAATAAAAGAAAAGGAATAAAACGTATTTTAAGTTCCTAACAAAAAGTGATGAATTCAAATTTTTTGAATATTGTCCAGAAGACAATATTTTACAATAATTTTTATTGCGATCTTTCTATTTATTTTTTTTTTTAATCATTTTAAAAAGTTTGCCAACAGTCCAATTTTTAAACCATTTAGTTACATGGAAATTTTTATGCCAAGAAAAGAGAAGATGTTTTCTTTAATCGAATCTGAGATCTGAAATGTTACTGCGATGCAAGAAAGTAAATTATGTACATATATTATACTATTGTTGTTGTATTTTTAAGCCTTTTCTCTAAGAATATATCTTATTATTATTATTATTAATCCACTGGTTTTATTTTATATGAATAATAATAAAATTAATGTTTAGTCCTTTTCAATTTTAGATTCGAAGTTGGACGTACGCCATAGTACGTATTCAGTTATGTATCGAACATAACCTTATATTTTCGACCTACTTGACAAGTTTTGCAATGATTTGAAATATTTTAATTTCTAATATTTTATTTTCAAAATGTTAAACGATTTTTAGGAAAGAAATACACTAATAATTTTTAGTCAAATAAGACTAGCAAAAAGACAATGCAATTGCAATACTCTTACAATTTTTAAAACAACATTTCTTTTGCTCGAAACTTTTTCGCACTTTGTCGGATGTTCTATATACATTCCGCACTTGCGCAGTGGATTCCTTAAATAAAGGTCTTTTTACAAGTTTTCGACAGGATGGATCAAGAGAGTAAAACACTTTCAAGACTGACAATTTTAAATATTTTGTTTTATTTTCAAGCATAGAATGTAGAGATTTCTATTCAGTGTATACATTTTTAAAACTAGAAGTGTATAAATTATTCAAAACCTGGTAATATATTATTAGGGAGCGTTCAGACCTCCGCATGCAGGTTGCCATGATAGCGTTCAAGAGTGAGAGAGATAGAATAATTTCCTATCTCTCTCACTCTTGAACGCTACCATGGCAACCTGCATGCGGAGGTCTGACCTGAACCTTGTTGTCCCAAAGGTCATGTTATTCTGCGTGACGTTTTTCCATAGTGAAGTATACGTTGTACGGGACCACTGAAGAACCAACCTTAAAGTTTAATACGGGCAATTTCGTTGAGCATATTTTTATACCATACATGAATATCCCTAGTTAGTTGAAAAGTCAACTTTAACACTAAAACACGACCCAATCCACCAAGTTGCACTGTCTCGTTACCTGTAATCGAAAACTCACTGCCAGGCAAAAGAATTACTAGCTTTTCTATGGATCTAGCAGACTGTTCTATTTTCGCTCTTAAATATCGACCAGTAAATACCATTTCGTAAATAATGTTTGTAAAACCGGGTGCTGCGTAAGAGGAGAATCTAAGGAGAGACGCTACACTTACGTGGGCTAATGTGAACTTCTCCAGAGTTATGTTTCTTTTGGCAGACAACACTTTTTTAACGAAATCAACATGTCTAGTTTCCAGAGTAAACAATTTGAGTTCAAATTCTCCTTCTGGGTCGTCGGACTGTCTGATGGCGAGCTTGTAAAGAGCGATCTTCATCAACTTCGCTTCACGCGTGTCTCCTGCAATTCTCATGTACCCTGTCGTCGCGTAATTGCGAATAGCGTAGTATTCGTCAAATCTAACAGAATAAACTGCCTTCTGACTATTGTAGTCTCTAACTATATTCTTAATCGTAGTTCCCTCTTCAATTCTCAGTCTTTCTTTAAGCGTGTAAATTAAATTGGTTCTAAACTTTCCGTCAAATTCTGTCACTGTATGGTTTTCGAGACGCAAGCTGTACCTTAGATTCTTGAGCAGTTCGGGATCATTCACTATAAAGTCACTATAATCCGGTTCTTCCAAATTTCGCGCATTCATCCAATTTTTTGTAAACAGCCATAAGGCCGTAATGTCTACAAATACGTACTTTTTGAAAGTACTACGTATTAGTGGTTCGGGAAGATCCGTTTTATTACTCAATAACATTATGGCCCTTTCTTCATTGTGGAGCATGTTTTCATAGCGCCATTTTCTGTCGCAGACATTCAAGGGTAATACGTTTCCAATGTAGTATTTGTCCAGACATTTCTCATCGTCATGATAGTTCGATATTCCATAGAATGAAACATTGAGGTACTTTCTTCGAAATTGGTTATTCACTAGGTAGACCAAGTTATCGGGTTCTGGTTCCAGAGTTACGTTATTTACTACAATGAACACTTTATTGTCATCTGAGAATGGTAACAAAAAAAATTCCTCATTGCGATCATAATCAGTTCTCAATTGTGCGACTTGCTCAGTGTCCGTGGATGTAAAAAGAAACTTGTAGCCATAACCAGTATCACTCTTACTATCAAGTGTGTCGACGAAAATTGATCGTTTCCCATTTTCACTGGCACCTACATTTCTATAGCTACTTGACTTTAAAAGCACCATCTTACTAAGACTTTGTTCACTATATCGGAAATTGAAATTAAACTTTTCTTCCACAGCACTAGTTATTTTTTTCACTAAATCTATTTCGTCTTCTGCTATAACAGCCAGTTCAAACGCAGGTTCTTCCAGATGCAAACTAATATGCTGCCATACTTCTTCTTCGTTTAGTGCCGAACTAACTTTCCTCCAAGTTTTCTCTTCTTTCTCTCCAAGTGTTACACGTATCATTTCATCACATTCATTCTTTAAAAATAACGATTTTATATTTGTTCCATGGGAAAATAAAAGATCTTCAGTTTCTTTGTTCGTTAACTTCGATTCCTTTCGTAACTTACCCAAAATATTAATAATATTCACTGTACAATTGTGCTCTCCATATTCGGCGCCAGTAGCGCCTGATAGACAGGGAAAATATGGAACAATGGACAGAGCAAATTCTTTCCACCAATTATTTTTCCAGGACCTATTACTGCCTTGACGAAACACACCACAAAACTTGAGATACGATTCCAGTCGTTTTGCTTTATAATCGATCAGATTCTTCCAAGTGTCTTCAAAGCTCTCGCTGATATTTTTTAAAATTACATGTGTCGCTTCAGTGCGAAATCTTTCGAAAGACGAACCAATTTTCGTTTCAAAAAGTTCTGGTTCACTGGCTTTTTTAATTAATGTCATGTTATAATTTTCTCGCAACAATAGATAGTAATCGAAAGATTGAGTTGTGGGAAAATAAAATTCGATCACGTCACATGTCAGTTGTTGAGAGTTGGAAAAAATACCGTCTATTACATTGTCGTGATAAGTTAACAACTTTACAACAACTTGTATGTCTTTTGGCAAAAGAATTAACTTTTCGAAAGTTTCTTGGACCAGATGCAAATCGTATATTTGGTAAAGTTTAACGATTTCTTCGATTTCCCTGTCTAGTAACTCGTTTATCTTCGATAAATGATCATTAATTCCACAGTCGTAAGCTTTGGGATCTTCGAGAAATGCAGTTATATTGAAATCAGAACAATGAAAGGTCATAAATGTGTTTGCCAATGAAGAAGGACTTTGAAAAGTGGAAAGTGCTAGATTCAGTTTTAAGTTGTGGTCATTGTCTACTTTTGTTTTTATATCGTCAAAAGCTTTCGCTATGTATTGAAACAGAAAATTGAGAGCCGACTTCCAGAAAGATGGGTCGGAAACAATACTCGATACATCTTCATACAGGTACACGTGTTTAAAATGAGAAATGAATTGGGTAAGAGCCGGAAGTGCGAAAGCTTTGAACATGTTGAGACTCTTCTTCTGAGTTTGAAGCAGATTTCTAATGACATGTCCAGTCACGAGGAATTCGTCGAATAAATTATTTTTGTCTAGAATACTTGGAGCCACGTAGTCTTTATAATCAAAATAGTAAACGGTGTTTGTCCTGCCAGGACGAAGAAACATCAAACCAGCTTGTGCGTGAATGTAGTCAAGAGACAGTAAACTAATGTTCCCTTCCCGTTGAGGAAACATCGGCAAAATGATCTCGGAGTATATTTTCGTCACTGAGAGAGAAGCTAGAACCGATCTATCGCCGTATTCGTTCTCAAACGTTGCACTCGCTAGGGTTTCCTTTATCATCTTCAGAACATAGTCCACTTGCAGATTTTCCGATCGAAGAAAGACATCTATCAAGAATCCGTAGACATTGTGATATTTGTCAAATACTAGAGAACTAATAATGTACTCGAACAAGGCGTTAGCAAACGTGACATCACACTTTTCATTCGGTTTCGCTCCGTAGAGGTCGCTGCCTTGCAACAATCGTCGAATCAACTCATCCTTCATGTGTGGACTGTAGCGATGGTACTGTAAATATTCGTACAGTGCATTAACAGTGGGAATCGGTTTAGTCTGATTGGCTTCTGACAAGTAATTTTCAATCACCAAAAACTCCCCAAGTGCGTTTAGGTACGTGAAAATTGGTATTAGCTGCACTGTTTGCAAGGGATCGTTATTAGTAAGTGTATTCATTTTTCAATCTCAGTATTTTCCCTTTAATCGATGTGACTATTTACATCAACGAAAGTTGTAACCATGTACTGCACCTGTAAATATATAATCCGTTACTTCACATATTGTAAACAGACCTTTGCATTCAAGGAATCGGCGCTTGCGCGGAGTACAGATCTGTACTTCGCGCAAGCGCCGATTCGAACTTTGGACAAATAATGCCCAGAATTAAATTATATATTAAGTACTTTAATTATACTTACTTTGACACTTGCACAAATTTAATTTACGTCCATTGATCGTCTAGTTATAAAATTAAAATGTTTAAACGGATATAGCACAAGCACTGCAAGATTACAAAACTAGTTCTGTTTGGTTATTTCCAAAATTTTTTACCCATTGGCAATGAAATTTTCTACCTTCGTTTTCGTGTTTTTTTTATTGGTTTACAAATATTAACCATTATTACTATGTATTTTGTTATATTGATACAATTGTAAAAATTCTATCAATAAACAGAATCAAGAATGTACGTCCGCCATAAACTAACAAATTTATGACACGCGTACTTTTAGGGTCACTCACCCAAAATAAAATTCCCATGACCCCTATACCAGGAATTGACTATAGATTACCAGAGAAACCCACTACCAAACACCCTATTTGTCGAGCCACAAATGGGTGACGAAAATACATTGACATATTTTTCCAAAAAAGCTGTCAATAAGTTACAGAAGTTGTATTTGCTTTTAGTACACATTTTTTTTAAATAAATATCTATTCAGAAAAAATACTGATGACCTTGTATTGCACGTGGATGAATTTTATAAAAAATTATTTACATTTAAAATGAATAAATTTTAAAAAAGTGTGCAGTACGTGTAAATAAGACGACTAAAAACTAAAAATAGATTGCCCCAGCTTCTTTCAAGTTCAGAATTTAAATCTATTGAACTGCCGAATTTAAGAAGACTAAAACTGACGATTACGACTGAACTATAATCAAAACAGAAACCATTATTTTGTGATTTACTCGAAAATTTCTCGTAAACCACTTGTGATCGATTGATTGCTCAATAAAACACTTATTTCAACCATTAACAAATATAAATTTTTAATGAATTTTTGTACATTCCAAAACGCTACATTGATGATGAAACATCACCGACAATATCATTATTACTTTACTTTTGATGACTTGTTTTGCTTGTAGCGCACTTATATAAAATTAAATACAACTTACACTTTCCTTTAACGACATTACTTGAACAATACCTGCATGTAATGTGTGAAATACAAAATACATGCACTTGAGATTTTCTCGAACCGATGTCGACGGCTGATAAAAGAAACTATAGTAAAATGTTTTGACTACAATTTACAATGTACAATAGATAGTTTCACATTAGACTGCTCACTTACATGTATACAAAAAAAATATAGTAACAAACTGATGGAGAACTTGCTGCTTGTATTAAGAATAGAGACACATCTTACCGAAATGCAAAATTCTTAATGCAATTATTGGATTGAAAATATTGTTGATTCTGTCGTTGGAAACGTTGTTCACTACTGAACGTTGGCCGCTCGTCCCCAATTGAAACCTCCAGGCCTATCCTCGGGAAGTGGAGTGAAATCTGGATCGTCATTGTGCGCATCGAACAGAGTCTTTCTGTAAAATTTCAATTCTCATCAGTTGAGTTCGTTTATATTCAGTGTCAGCTACTTACAGTATTTGTGGAGTCTTGAGAATGCGGAATCCTCCTCGCAGTCGAGGAAATACGTCCTCGGTAAAATAGTATATATGTCCTACTGCTATGCCAATGAGATCGACCCAAATGGCATTGCCTAGTAGAACTGAAAATCCCAAAAGCACCCAAGGCAAATATGGAGCCTACAAAGAGAAAATTAAAATTGAAAAGTTTCGATTTCAATCGATTTGAAAAGTTCCATTCACTTTCAATGCCAGTTCAAAGAAATAGTCACCTGAAAATTGAGAAGTCCAAAAAAGTTCATTCTCACGAATGGCGTTCGTCTCGACCAGACGTAAACTAACATTATCGTAAACGCATGTCCCAGAAATAATAAATTAACAAAAAATGCCAAGAACTACAGCTTTTTATAGGAAAAATATTCAATACAATTTACTTTCGTCTAGACTTACACGGTAAAAAAAGGAATTGTTGTGGAAACTAAAAATTAAGTCAACATAACAATCCTGGATTGCCGCTAATAACAATCCAAACATTGTTTCTATAACTTTTCTCTCCGTGCACAATAATAAATACGAAAGTGCAAAATAGTAAAAATAAAATAGTAAAAATAAAATAGTAGCCTAAAAATTAAAAAGAATAAATACGTTTTAGTAAATTATTCTTCATTCCAATCTTCTAAAACTTAGAAACGATTATTGCATAATTAAAATTGTAAATATTCAGTAAAGTAAAATAACTGGACTCTGGAAAAAGAATTTGCTTGTCAAGGATACAATCATACACACGCCTCCAAAAAGGAACATCATCACAAAATCAGCCGTCCTTCCTCGGAAAGAACCTTCCTCCAACATTCGACAATATTTGTACGTAA
The DNA here is from genome assembly GCA_032873175.1 of Leptopilina drosophilae. Lineage (NCBI taxonomy): Eukaryota > Metazoa > Arthropoda > Insecta > Hymenoptera > Figitidae > Leptopilina > Leptopilina drosophilae. Next base: position 43,192,078 of record CM065486.1, on the reverse strand, counting down.
ATATCATATTGAAGACAAAATTGAATCCAATAGTTCCAAAAAAGAGGAATGTCGTTATTAACCGCCATAGCTGAAATCCAATTCTCATTAGAATTTTTTCAATTATTAAATTATTATTAAACAAATTTGTCAATGTTCTGCATACCTGATATCGTTTGATTATTAAAATTGGATTGAAATAAAGTTGGAATGGAGACACTAGATCCAGTTGCTGTAAAATAAACCCAAATACATTCTTAAAAGTGGTATAATGTCATTTTCTTCAAAATGTTTCGAAATTATTTAAAGAAACATTAAAAGACAGTAATGTAATTAAAAAAGCAATTCAAATCTGCAAAAATCTGCAAACAATACCTCAATCAATCTATAAACATAATCTTAACGAATAGAGAAGAAAAAGCTAATACAGGATGTCTACTATTTTTGTTCAACAAAATTTCCAGTTTTTTTCGGTTACGTCCTAAATTTTTTCTCATCAAATTTAAATTTATATTTGATTCTAAACATGAATAAATCTTTAAATTTTTGAAAATAATGTTTTTTTAGTAATTTTAATTGAAAATTTGGAAAATAATTGAATTAAACAAAGCATTTTCTCAATTTGTTGAAAATAAACTTGTCTCTTTATAATTATAATTGAAAATTTGATTTTCCAATTCTATTAAAATTATATTGATAATTGAATTTCTGCAAAGAATTTTACTCTTTATAAAAGTGATTCAATTTTTCCGAACAATTCCTGTTATTTATTTTAAAATAATTTAATTCATGTGATGAATTTTATTCAAATTTTTGAAAATAATAAAACTAATACTTAATTATTTATTTAATAAGTAAGAAACATTTAATTTGTTCAAGAAATAAATAAAAATAATTTATAAAAACATTCAGAAATTTGAAATTATAAAAATTTACGGAAAGTTCAATAATTATAATTATGTATTGAATAGAGTAATATAATTTTTAAAAGCAAAAAATTCATTTAAAACCGTAAGATGGACTTTAAATTTAAAAAATAAAATTACAATTACGGTCACTAACATTATTTTCAAAAAATTTAAATAAAATTTATATATTCTTTAAAAGCATTCAATTATTTTTCAAAAAATGTAAAAAAATTCAAAAATTTTCAATTATTTCCTTAGAAAAATTTAATTATCTTAAAACAATATAATTGAAAAATTACAACAATCTCATTTTTCAGATTTAAAACAAATTTTGCGAAAGTTCAATTTCATTAAACAATTTTAAGTATTTATACTTTTATGAATTAACTAATAAAAAATTGAATTATTAATATTCGCAGTTAGAAATAATAATACATTAAATAATACTTTGACTTTTTTTTTAATTTTTATAAAATTAAATGATTAATCAGTGAGTAAATTAAAATACTTTTAAAATTCTATTTGTTAAAAAGTTTCTAATGAAATTCTTCAACAAATTTAATTACATATTTTCAGTGGAATTTTAAAATATTTCTATTAACTCTATAATTTTTTTAATTTATTTACATAATAAGTTTGAATTGGTGACTGATTTTTTTACTATCAAATTAATTATTTTTAACTAATTTGAATTTAGAGAACAGTATAAAATTATAAATATATATAAAACTGAAATAAAAAGTGATTTTTTAAAAACAAATTAAAAGTAATGAATGTTTTTTTAATTTAAATGAAAAAATTTCCATTTGGTATAAAGTTTCCGGTTCAGAAAATAAAGTAAAAATTTTGTTAGATTTTATATAATCAATAAAAATACAATTTTTTTAAAATAAATATTTGTTATCATTCTACTTAAGTGGCTAACTTTTTCCTTCTTATTAAATGTATAAATTTACTTAAACATTCTTTTCATAATAATTAATTTCTATCGTCGAAATTAAAAGCACAGGATTGAAAAAGAATTTGAAGCAAAATAAGTACAAGTGCGTATAGAAAAACAACAAGATGTTCGAAACGGAATGTGTGACGTTTCTGTCACTTGGCTCGCTCGGATTCGTTGATTCGTAAACAAACTCTGAGCATGAGTAGGTAATGGTTCATCCTCACAAACTATTGCATATGGATGAATTGCAATGAAATGTGACGAGAAAAATGGACCAGCCAGAGGAAATGACAGAGTCAAATTGACATGAATAAATAAAAAGAAATCAATAATGAGTCTAAGAATGAAAATACTTACAACTGCGAGAGTAGTGATGACACATGCAGTCGTGTAAGCCCGTGTGACAACGGGCATATGCAGATACTCCTGCCGCAAACTTTGATAAGCCATTTCATACGAGAATCTTGAAGACGAACTTGTGTCTCGGATTTTATCCCCTTTTGTAATTCTCAATGAGATGTTGCCTTATTATTTATTTTATTTCTCTTCTTTTTTTGACTACATCGCTACTCGTCTGCTTTCCAACATGACGAAAGTCAACGTTATCTTAAATGTTTTATTATCCACATCACGAATTGTTTTACTGACGTGCAACCTTCTCACATTAAATACACCTTATTGTTCTATTTTAACAATTTTACACTCTTTTACACTGCTATACCAATTCTGTATTTCTGGTGCGCGATCTCCCAAAAAAAACTCCAACCTTAAAAGAATACAGTATTACACACGTAAGATACGAAATTTGCCGATAATCAGTTCGAAAAATTGTACCAATATAAAAAAAACCGCGCGGAATTTAAAAAATTAATAAACTACACAATTGTTTCTTCAACTAAAATAATTTATTATTTATTGTCAATTGCGTAGAATATTTTTTTTATAGTTATACAAGTACAATAACAAGTAGAAAACAAGTAAGAAAAGCAAAGAAAACGTTATGTTTTTTTTCAGAGGTTGGTATGTATCGATTTTCTGAACGTGGCAAACTTCAGGTGAATAGGTGTGTGTCGTCTGTTCCTGACGATCGCGGCGCGCTCGGACTATTTTCTGATTTTCTGTCGGCTTCAGGTTATAATTATTATAAACTAAAATAGAATTAAAGATTATTTACAAATCCAGTGTCTTTAACTATAAGCGAAGAGAATAGTAAACTTTCCAACAAAGTTACGAAAGAGGTAACATGGTTCTAACAAAGGAATATCGAATTTGTATGCCACTCACTGTCGAAGAGGTAATGTTTTTTGTTTACGATTTTTTATTTATAAAAAGACAATTCAATTTTTACCGGCGATTTTTTGAATTTTTTTCATATTTTTATGATATTTAGTGACAAATGCGTTTTTTTTTATTATTTTCTAATATCGTATTCTTTTATCCTGTCTTTAAGTGTGTATAGAACATTTATTACGTACTTGTAAACAAATCGATATAAACATAATAGTAAAGAATTGCTTTTTTTCAAATGTAACTACAGTATCGAATTGGTCAGCTTTACATGATTGCTCGACACAGTCATGAACAATCTGACCACGACGAAGGCGTAGAAGTCGTTGAGAATTGCGAGTGTGAGGATCCTGAACACGGAAAGGGTCGATACACGGAAAAAAGAATCCATCTCTCGAGGTAAGTCTCCTGATTTTATTTTTTTGTTTTGAAATTAAAAATTCTATACTTTACATAATCAATCCTTTTCAGCAAACTACCGTACTGGATTCAGTCAATAATCCCAAGGATATTTTACGTTACTGAAAAGGCGTGGAATTATTATCCATTCACAATAACAGGTAAGTGTTTTTTTTTCATTCGGAATAATCTTTTTAACTTTCACACGATAATGATGATGAATTTTTCTCTTTGCATGTCTTTATTGGACTCAGAGTATACTGTAAGTACTTGTTTTTACATTAAGTTAGATTATTATTGTAAGGCAGTATTCCTTGACATAATTCATTTTATTTGCAGTGTTCATTCATTCCCAAGTTTCAAATTTACATTAAAACGCGGTATGAGGACAACAATGGTTCCACTGAAAATGTGAGTTCTTCAATTATTGAAACCAACGCTGAAAATATGCAAATTTTTTTAAAATCTGAACAATACGATTGTTGTTATTTTCCAATTATATTGTTTCAAAATAATTGAATTTTTAAAAGGAAATAATTAAAAATTTTTGAAGTAATTGAAATTTCTTTACATTTTTTGAAAAATAATTAAATTCTTTTAAAGAATATATAAATTTTATTTAAATTTTTTGAAAATAATGTTAGTGACCGTAATTATAATTTTATTTTTTAAATTTATAGTCCCTCTTACGGTCTTAAATGAATTGCTTATAAAAATTATATTATTCTATTCAATACATAATTATAATTATTGAACTTCCCTTAAATTTTTAAATTTTCAAATTTCTGAATGTTTTTATAAATTATTTTTATTTATTTCTTGAACAAATTAAATGTTTCTTACTTATTAAATAAATAATTAATTGTTAGTTTTATTATTTTCAAAAATTTTAATAAAATTCATCACAAGAATTAAATTATTTTATAATAAATAACAGGAATTGTTTGGAAGAATTGAATCACTTTTATAAAGAGTAAAATTCTTTGCAGAAATTCAATTATCAATATAATTTTAATAGAATTGGAAAATCAAATTTTCAATTACAATTATAGAGAGACAAGTTTATTTTCAACAAATTGAGAAAATGCTTTGTTTAATTCCATTATTTTCCAAATTATCAATTAAAATGATTAAAAAAACATTATTTTCAAAAAATTTAAAGATTTATTCATGTTCGAAATCAAATATAAATTTAAATTTGATGAGAAAAAAAATTTTCTTCTTGAGGTAGTCTATTCAAAAAATATATACAAAATTATAATGATAATAAAACTTCAGGGTTGACGCGCAACCTGGAAACCTGGAAATGCCAGGGAATTTTAAAAACCTTGAAAAAACCTGGAAAAGTCAGAGAATTTTGATCGAAATCCTGGAAAATTGTTATTTTCTAAAGTTTATTCTTGAAATCTAATTTTACATAAATAAAAAAAATAAACAAAAATAATTATAAATAAAATTAATTAATTTTTAAAAGAGTTGCGTTTACAATTTTCATAAGTACAGATGAATTTCAAAAGATTTTAATTTGAAACTTTGTAAAATTTCAATTTTGAACGCATTTAACTAGAAATCGTCTTGAAGAACGTAAATTTTTGAGAAATTTTAATTATTCCAATTCTTCTGAAATTAATTAAATTTTTTAATATATATTTTTAATTGATTATTAAAAATAGTGGATTTAAAGAAGAATTTTTATTAAAAACACTAAAAGAAATTGAATTTTGAAGCAATGACAAATGATTGCAGAAATTTAATTATTTTCCAAATTAGTAAAATTCTTCTTGGAAATTCAATTATTACCAACAGTTTACAAAAGATCTCGTCAAAATTTCAATAATCTTTATAAATTTTTTCTGAAATTCAAATATTTTAAAAAACTTTAATAAAATTCTTGGCAAAATTTCAATTATTTTCAAAAACTCTTATAAAAAAAAGTTTTAAAAACTGTTTTTTTCTCTTCGGAGAAATTCAATTTTTTTTAATAAATTTTTAATAGGATTTCTGAAAAATAAATTTATTCTTAAAAATTTTATTAAAATTTGTCAAGAGAATTCAATTATTTAAAAATTTATTTTTAAATTTTTCCTTATAAAAATTTAATTATAAAAAAACATTCGATTATTTAATAAAATATTTATTTTTGTATTTAAATAACTGAATTCTCGTTCATTTTTCTAAAAAGTATTGATTTAAAAATGAATTTCAGTTCAAATTTTAAATTATTATTGAATATTGAAAGCAATATGAACTTTTCATTTTTTTTAATTAACAATTCTGTAGAACTTATTTTTCAAAAAAAGTTTAATTGAATTTTTCTTTAATTCTTCAAGTTTTTATTTCCTCATACATATATATTTAATTGAAGAATATCAAAATAATAAAAATTACGTAAAAAGTAATATTGCGAAAATAATTAAAATATTTACGAAGAATTTTATTATTTTTGAAAATAATTAAATTCTTGAGGAAAATTTTATCAAATTTTTAAAATAATTCAATTCTTGCGAAGAATTTTTGTCAATTTTAAAAATAATTGAATCATTTCGAGTTTATTCAAATTTGTTTAGGGATAATTGAATTCCTGCGAATAATTTTATTTATCTATAAAAATAATTAAATTTTTGACAAGATTTTTAAGGAAATTTATAGAATTAATTTTTCACAGAAAGTTTAATTAAAAATTATTAAACTTTTAGAGTTTTTTTAAAATTATTTAAAGTTTTTAATTTCTAATTTATTTAATTGAAAAATGTCAGAATGTCAGAAAAATTCTGGAAGGTTTTAAAAACCTGGAAAAATTACGTTTTTTAACTTGGAAAAAAAGTCAGGGAATTTGAAATGAGAAAAAGCGTGGCATCCCTGTAAAACAATTTGACAATTATTAAAATAAAAATTAATGAAGAATTAAGGATTATTTATCTAAAATTTTTTTTTTAATGGTTTTTTTTCCTGGTCAGTGTTTAGGTTTATCACCCGTAGAACTTGTACACCGAGAACTCGATTATATAGACATTGCGTATGACGAAATAACCGCCAAGCATTATAAAGAGGAGGAGGTGAGTTCTCTATGATAAATTAAAAATACGTCAAATTTCATAAAAAGAATAAAATTGTAAAGACACTATTCAATGTAGGATCCAAAGTTCTTCCAATCGAAACGAACCGGTCGAGGTCCGTTGATAGAAGGATGGAAAGACACAACACAACCAATTATGTGCTCCTATAAGGTGGTAAATGCCTCCTTCGAAGTTTGGGGAATGCAGACTCGAGTCGAAGACTTTGTCCATCGAGTGAGTTTATAAAATCTTCTGCAATAAAGATGAAATAATAATCTCACTTTCTTTGTAGTGCATTCGAGACATTCTACTATTGGGTCATCGTCAGGCGTTCGCTTGGATTGACGAGTGGCACGACATGACACTGCAGGATGTGAGAAAGTACGAGGAGAAGATGCAGGCCGAAACGAACGAGAAAGTACAAGCCAAAATTCAAGGACTAGAGGTAAAGACTGAAGAATCGATTCCCGCGTCACCTTCTCAAGGCTCCATTCCATCTTCTCCGACGTGCAAGAGTCCGACCCAAGCGAGTGCTCGGTCCTGGTTCTCCTGGTCGTAGCCTTCTGCCACTGAATTCGTCTAGATTAAAACAAAAAATGATGGTATTCTCACTCCCCAACGAATGTGTAAATAGCCTCGGAAAACTGATCGGAAAATATGCGAAAAAGCGCACTTATCTTTGAAAGATAGTCCACTGATGCAGCAATTGAAATTTAGTGCGCCATTATTTACACAAAGAAGCACACCGGGTCAGTTTTTCAATCTTCGAAGCTTCTTGTAATGGTACTTAAACGGAAGCTGTCTGTGATACGAGCTGGATTTTACTTTTCAAATTTGTTTTTGAAAGTCTCGTTTTCAGGTGACAAAAATAATAATTACAATAACTAAAACAAAAATTATAGTACAAAAATGTACTTGACAATTTAAGTCAATAGCGGCATTGAAAAGATATTCATGCAATTCTTTTTAAGGCCGCTATTGACTTGAAAATCATTTAGAAAAAAAACACTCGCTGCATATTTTTGAATATATTGAGAGAGTATGTATGTTTCAATTGATTTTTTTACTTAAATGAGACAAATAAGAAACAACTTTTTTTTCGCGACTTGAAATGCAAACTTTAAGTGGAAATGAAATATTCTTCTATCACAAGAGAATAATGGCTTAAGGAATAGTGAAACTATTGTAAATGTTACACAATATAGTACATACGTATTTTACACGCTTGTGTGCTTACTGTTATATTTATTCAGAATTGTATTAAACTCGATCACTTTTTCTTGAGTTTAACAGAACGTACCTATTGTACTAAAAAAATGGCATCCGACCCCTGAAAATTATTCTTTCGTCTCCCTTGAAGTACATATTTTCTGTCAATCTCCTTGTATTTCTCTGTAAAAAATAAATCCAACATAAAAATGAAATTAATAAACAGTTATATTTACTGAAAACAGTAAAAAAAACAAAAAAAAACAATCTTTGAGTTTGGAATAATTGACTATAATAGTCTTTAAAACCCAAATTGCTCAGCAATAATACGTAAAAATTTGTTTCGATTTGTGATTTAAAATTACTGAAGGAGTTCAAATAACGAAAATTCTATTATCGGTCTAATTAGGAAAAATACAATATTTTCAAGGTTGTGATATTTATAAAAAAAAAGTGAGGGATTTTTTTTAATAACAAAAGCGTTGTGTGTTGACTGTGATCAGAGTAAGAAAAAAAAGTGTTGACGCAATCTCGAATCGAAAAAAAAGATAAGTAAAACTAAAAATATGATTGATAACAAGGAGCTATTTCTTTAACACGACATTACAATGAGATAAAATTAGAAACAAACAAACTTTCGGGTTTCATTGCTTAAGTGTCTTTAATTCTTCCAATTTAGAAAGTTTTTTTAATTTTAAAAACTGCTTTTCGTTTCTGGTAAATTAAATCGTTTCGCGCAATTTGGAAAATCAGTTTCCAAATGAAAAACTAAGTTTCAAAATGAAAAACTAAGTTTAAAAATGAAAAACTAAGTTCCAAACATCAGGAATAATTTCTCTCGTGTTAGAACGAAAGGCTTAGTAATGGGAACAACGATTTGAATTGAGTGAAGGATGAGGAAAGCTCGGAAAATGATTTTGGCTCTGCAAAGGTCACTATTGATCGACAGTGCGAGGGTGCGCCAGCGCAGCCCAGTCGCTCTCGTCTTTGACAATTTGTAATAAGGGACGCACTTCGCCCACCCTAAACACTCGGATTTAGCCGACCTGCCGGCTAGTGTTGTTTGTTATTGCTGTCACAATGTCAGGCGGTAAGTACAAAAGTCTCATTGTTTTCCTAAATAATTATCAGCCAAACACAACTTTTCTTGATGAACTTACACATTTTCCTCTTACACGTTCTTAATGCCTATATTAATCCTATACTTGTTTTCTACCTTCCTACTTGTTTTATTTTTTTATTCTTGAACGTATTCTTGAATTTCACGTTTCTCTGGGCACTGTAATACATGTCTCGTTTTAAAATTTCGTTTTAAAACGAATTTGTTTTCAAATTTTGAAAATTCAATTCGAAAATTCAATTTCTATGAATATTTGTTCCTATTATCTTTATGTTTACAAGTTATCTTCTATTATCATGTGTTTAATGATTCTTTTGCGAGCTCGGAAAGATTGTTCTTTGCAAATAAATAAGGTCAATACGTTCTGCCTTCTTTTCTTTGATAAAATTTCTAAATTTTATATTTTTTCTAAAGGAAAATGTTTTCTTTAATGCACTTTTTTTTCAGCCCGACTAGTTTCTTTGTGACTTGAACTGTTTTTAAAAAACTATTTCCAATTTTTGACACGTATTTGTACTCCGACAGACTCATTGTTTACTTCAATCAATTATTTTTACTTTCACCTTTTCTCTTCTGAATAGAAAAACTATTTAGAGGTAAAACTATTCTGAATAGAAAAACTATTTAGAAGAGAAAAGGGAAAAGTTAAAAAATAATATTTGTCTTAATAAACTCGATTTATTAGTGAAAATAACTTTTCCAATTGATACGATTGTTATTAAAACTATTTAAAAACGTGCAGATTTAAAAATGTCTTACTTCTCAATTGAAAAAATGATTAATTATTTGAAAAATAAAACTTTGTCTGCCCGAAGAATCGTCTTTAGTGTTTGTAATGCTTTGATGACAAGATTTGTACTAAAAGGACTTTTTATCAACATTGTTGGTATTTTCAGACCAAGAATATAAAAAGGAACCCATTTAAAATCGAGTTAAATTTGTTTCAGCAAGACAGGGACTATATTGGATTTGCCACACTTCCGGAACAAGTGCACAGGAAATCGGTGAAAAGAGGATTCGAATTCACGCTGATGGTCCTGGGTGAGACTGGATTGGGAAAGTCGACCCTAATAAACAGTCTTTTCCTCGGAGACCTCTATAAAGATCGACGAATTCCTGATGTCTCTGGTAAAATTATTCTCCATTCACTTAACAAATTTTTCCACTTTTCAATAAGTCTTTCACTCTTCAATAAGTCCGATTTTTCAATAATAATTTTCGATTTTTCAATAATGATTTTTGATTCTTCCATAATGATTTTCGATTTTTTAATAATAGGCTTCGTTTGTTTGAATAATAGGCTTCGTTTGTTTGAATAATAGGCTTAGTTTTTTTGAATAATAGGCTTCCTTTTATCAGTCACAATTTTATCTAAAGTAGAAAATAATTATTTCCTAGAACGAATAGAGAAGACAACGACCATTGAGAAGAAGACCATGGACATAGAGGAGCGAGGAGTGAGACTGCGATTAACGATCGTCGACACTCCGGGTAAATTTTTTTGTTCCACAATCTGGTCTTTGTAAAAACTGATTGCGACTTTAGTGCCAATGAAAGTTTATTCCTAATAAAATTTTAGGTTTTGGCGATTCGGTGAACTGTGAGGACACCTGGAAGGCCTGCTCGTCATATATCGACGAACAATTTCGACAGTATTTTACAGACGAAAGTGGATTGAATAGGAAAAATATTCAGGACAACAGAGTGCACTGCTGCCTCTACTTCATTCCTCCCTACGGACATGGGTGAGTTTTTCGTTTTCGCTCAAAGCACAATTTTGGGCATTAATTTTGTGTATTAGTCAAAAATTAATTAATGTCCAAAATTTCGATTCAGGTTGAGGCAAGTGGACCTCGAGGTGTTAAGGCGACTGCACCGGAAAGTAAACGTCGTGCCAGTGATTGCCAAAGCGGACACTCTCACCACTCAGGAAGTGAAAAAGCTGAAGGAACGAATTCTCTCCGACATTGAGGAACATGAAATTCAGGTACAGAAAAAGTGCAAAAATAGTATAGTAGCTAATAATAGTTTTTTATAGTAATAGTTTTAAAACTATTATTATTGTTGATACTTATCTTTTCTTGCCAGATTTATCAGTTTCCCGATTGCGACAGCGATGAAGATGAGGAATTCAAGCAACAGGACAAGGAGTTGAAGGCTTGTGTACCGTTCGCTGTTGTCGGCAGTTCCACAGTTTTAGAAGTTGCCGGACGGAAAGTGCGAGGACGTCAGTATCCTTGGGGAGTTGTTGAAGGTACTTTGTTTTCTACTTCAAAGAGAATAATTTTTCCAACCGTTTCCAGCCGTTTCATACCATTTTTTTCAGTGGAGAATCCGAAGCATAGCGATTTTGTGAAACTAAGAACGATGCTAATTTCGACGCATATGCAAGACTTGAAGGATGTCACTCAAGATGTCCACTACGAAAACTTCCGTGCTCAATGCATTTCCCAAATATCCCAGCAGGCGATCCGGGAAAGGAGGTATTTACGCATGTAAATAATATTATTATTTTATACATCATCGTATGTTTGTACAACACAAAATAGTCTTTAACACTTCAAGTTACCTGAATCGTTAGGTTTAGATTTCAGCTTTAAGATGCCTTTATACCAAAATCGTTTGCTTCTTTTTCTTCTGTTGCAAGTTTGAATTCTTACCATTTTCTTCTTCCAGTAAGCTGAAAAGAGATTCCGGTCCGCATTTCGACAACAATATTTCCGAAACAGACAGACTACTGTTGCAAAAGGATGAAGAGGTAAAGTGAACGTAACTCATCCAATTGGAATTCAAGTTCTAATTTCTAATTTCTAATTAATTAATTATTTTCTTCTGATTTTTTTCAGATTCGCCGAATGCAAGATATCTTGGCTCAAATGCAGGAAAAGTTGAAGGCAACCGGACAAGTGAGAAGAGTGGGAAGCTTAGGAAACGATTTAGACGTAACTGACGTCGACAAGAAGCGAAACAGTATTATCGATGTTTGAAAACTCTTTCTGTGATGCTGCGTTGCGTGGCGATTATTCTAATGCTCGATTCGATTTTATATTACATCACCAGGAAGACGAGAATAAAAGTCCATCAGGGTCTTATCGCCTTAAGAAGCTTTTTTAAAAACAACTACATCCCGAACTAAAGCCAGTGACAAGAGTATAAGACAATACTTGCCCCCCCAAAAGGAATAAAACTAGTTAATTAATTGACGGAGCAATAAGTTGGATTATTATTTTTAAGTTGTTATCGGTTTACAATTATTTATTACATAGACTGTAGGTACATTTATAAATCGCACAAGTATTAATTCTCCACCACCACGAATTTTGCACAAACAAAAGCAACTAATTGTTAATTAACTCTTTTCAAAAATTTGCCAGGTGGAGTTTTTTTTTATATATAAACTGATGAGATACTAGAACATAAACTGTTTTTAATCAAGTAATGTAATACGTATTATGTATTCAGGGAAAATAAATTTCATCAAAATTGCCAAAATTGCCAGAGTTCTTTTTAAATACAAACTCTTCTAATGAATTTCCAATCACGGAGAATTTTAATAAAATTGCCTTTTTTGAAATTCATAAAATTGAATATTCATTTTTTAATTAAAAGCAATTAAGTAGTAGTTAATATTATTAATAATAATGAACATGAATAGTTATTAATAAAGTAACAAAGAATATAATTATAATTAGAATTAATTATAATTAATTTATTTTTATATAATTTCCAATTGAACAAGAATGAATAAGAATTATAATAATTGAAAATTAGATAGAAAAGTAAATTTAGAAATGGCGTAGAACAGTAAAAGATTGTTCCCTATCTAATTATCTTTAATCTTAATATCTCGTTCGTAATACTGATAAATACGAAACTGATGTCTGTACGATCTGAAAATGAATAATTTTTGTTTCACACTTGTAAGAAAAAAAAAGTAGAATTCCATGGTAAATATTACATAATTAGGCAGTCTTACTCTTGTGAAGCTTCCAATGGATAATTCAGTAAATCTGCCGACTGTTAATGCCAACGGTTTTTGCGTTTTTAAAATAATAAGTATTAGCAGTTTAACATTTGCCGGCGAAGTGTCGTACCAAGAACAATCGCTTATACTTTGAGGAATGTTTGAGCTCTGCAAAGAATTAAATTATACACATTAGTCGTGTTTCAAATTAAATAAATAGAAATATAAATAGAAAATATTCTTATAAAGGCAAAATAATCACTGAGAAGAGCAAAATTGAAATTTGTTGGAAAGAGAGAAATTGTTTCTAATAAATCACCTGTGAGAGCAAAATTTCTCCAGAGAAACAAAAAGCAAAAGCTTGAGATAGATTCAGAAAGATGTAAATAACATTTTTCATCATTTCAAATAGGTCCAGTATTCCTTCATATTCAAACTGAAAAACAGTAAACTGCGTTTTCAAAACATATTTTGTTTTTTCAACTACAATCTATTAAATGAGATTAAATTACAGCTCTTCGGTCATAAATTTTATTATAGTTAATAAAAATTAATTAATTCATTTTTTTATTCTACTTACGGTTATAATTAAAAACCCTGCAAGGCACAATACTGTAATACTGGCAAAAAATTGAGTTAGACAAATGTAACTATAAATGGTTTCAATTTTATCATGCAACTTGATTATTTTTCTATGCTTGTTTACAACTGCTTTTATGAACATAATCAAATATCTACTGTCGGAAGATGTTGGTTGAAATGATATCTCACTAATTTCTTTCAATAAAATATCAATTCTACCCACCAGATGAAATATCTGCATTTGAAAATAAATTATAAATTATTTTTTTTTGTTCGTACTCAACGATTTCTCGAAAAACTGGGAAAAACTTACCAAAGTACCAAGTAAAGATTCTGATAAACCGTTTGCAAAAAACCACAGTATATAAAGTATAGCCTGAAAAATTAACGCCAAAACAAAATAAGGAGTGAACTCCATATCGAAAGGATATGACACCGGAATCAGCAGAACTTTCTCATTTGCGAAAAAACCATAAAAACATTCCATGAAATACGCAACGCTGACTGCTAAATAAAGAGTCCAGATGCAAATACAAAACTTATAGGCATACTTTAGATATTTCGTCATTATTTCCTGATCATGCGGATCCTTCAAATTATTCCAATCTTGTTCTACTTCCATGAGAACGGAATGCAAATTTCTGAAGAATATACAAAAGACAAAATATTGCAGCAAACATTACGATTCAAGTATTAAGGGATGAAATGAATGATATACCTGAAGGAATATAGTACTTTTTACTGTTAAAGTTTAAACCCTATTTTCTAAAATTTAGGGATGAGATTATAGCAAATTCAGAAATTGACCGAATTTTCCAGTGCGAATGATGGGCAATAAAATAAACCAAATCTTGCACATCCAAATTTTTAAATACTTTACCCCTGATTGAAACGCAAAATTCCAAATTTAATGACTATGAATATAACGGCGGCCATATTTCTAACTCCATCAACCATTTTTTGCTTATCTTCGTAATCACCATAAATATCTATGAGTTGAAAGGGAGAAATTCCAATGAGTGACGAATAAATAAGCAACTGAGTAATCAGAATTGGTTTCTTTGGCCATAAACCAAGAATGTGAAGACTATACTGTAAAGTCCAGTGAACAATGGGAATTTTCAGAGCCTCACGACTTTCTCCCATGACAGTTGTTATAATAATTTATAACAGTTTTTACGACAATTCTTATAAGGATATAAAAAATAATTTTATTCCACAAAAGAGGGAAGTGGATAATTTCTTTTGTTTAAGAATATCATTTCCTACTGAGACATGCTTTGTCATTATTATACTTAATCTATAGTTTAATGACAAATATCAATTTAGAAATAAGTTATTCAAAGTTCAAAGACCGAAAATTGTACATGATCTATAAAGTATTAAAATTTTATGTGAAATCCAAGAAGAGGATATTAATTGTCGAAGAAAGTTTCATTTATTATTGATGATCAATATATAAAGTTTTTCAAGTTGTAGAAACTTTGATTATGCACATATTTTATTATTGCGAAATTATATTAATTTCCTATATGTCTAATGATTTATGAATCCTAAAACTTTTATATAATATAAAAGTTTTTTTTCTTATTTTTTTCGGAACATTAATAAGAATCTGGTCATATTATATTTTGAACGACACTAACGAAGAGAGTGAATAGTTTGCAAAGCAATCGGTTGCAGAAAATTCATTACAAGATAGTATAATTTGAGTCAAAATTAATTTATTTTTACGTCGTAGGTACCACACTCTAATAACTAATTTTCTAATTAATAAAAAATATTGTAACTGGTAAGTGAAATTGTTGAGGATTTTTTATCATGAATTTACAATTAACTTTTTGGTTTTTTCAGATATGATTTTTGAGAAACGCCAATGGTATATACTCTAAAAAAACTTCTGACAATTTTGAAAGTTTTTTGATCGGAAAAATTAGAAATAATTGCAGATGCATAAACTGAAAATAAATATTATTGTAATTTTAACTCAAAAATTGTTTTAAGATACTTTTTTGTTGAGATTTTCCAAAAAATTGTTGACCTGACAAAAAGAAAAGTAGTATTGAGATGACGCTATCGAGCCAAACGAAATCATCAAAATTAACATTAAAATAAATATTAAAAAACTTGAAAAAATTCCATAAGTTTAATTTTATCGCAAATATCTGATTAAACTCCCTAGGATTCCACGTCGTAGAAAATAATTATAAAAAAATTAAAAACCATTTATATGTATTTAGTTGCAATTATTTAAGAACGTGAAAAAATATGTTTATTTAAAAATACATTCAAATTTAATAGTTCATTTCTTCGTTCGTTTATTTTTAATACGCTGTTCGTAATACTGATAAATATGAAAATGAGGTTTGTAAAATCTGCAAAGAAAAATTATAATAACTGGTCAATTTGAAGTTATAATTATAATAATTTCAAAACATAATTAAAATTTGTAATATGTGTCACGCTCCGAAGAAAGGTACTTAAGAAGCAAAATAAAAAATTGCTTACCTTTGTAAAACTGCCAATTGATAATGCAGTAAATTTCCCAACAGTCAGTGTCATTGGTTTTTGTGTTCGCATAATTACCATTATTAAAAGTTTGACATTTGCTGGCGTTGAATTGTACCATGAACAGTTGCTAATGGACTGAGGAATCTTCAAACTCTGTGAATGGGATAGTACATTAAGCAACAAAGATTTTTAAGCAACAAAGATTTTTAATCATTTTGAAAGATTTTTAAGCATTTTGAACGATTTTTAAGCATTTTGGTGACAGGTGAATAAAGTACCCATTATTCCCCTAGAGTAAATAAAATACAGTACAGACCTGAGACAACAGCATTTCGCCAGAGAAACAAAAAGCAAAAGCCTGCAGCAGTGATAGACATATGAAGCATATGAATTTTATTATTAGCACAATATTCAATGCATTCACAGACTGAAAATAAAAAAATTTAATATTTCCATTTCTTAAATTTTCATCAATAAAAAATAATTTTTACATGCCAGAAACGTACAGTTATGATTAAGAATCCAGTCAAACAGAGCAAAAGAGAACTTGCAAGAAACTGAGTAAAACAAATGTAACTATAAATAGACTCAATTTTATGACTCATGAGTATCAACTTCCTGTGCTTTTTTACAATCTCTTTAATTAATTCAATTAAACATTTATTATCACTTGTTCCATGTGGGGGAAAAGTTATTTCGCCAATTTCTTCCATTAAAACTTCAATTCTACCTACCAGATGAAATACCTATAAAAATTAGAACACGGTAAATCGTTAGGTATTAAAATAACACCAAAAAGGATTAAAACAATCCAATTTAGTGTTATTTTAATCCATTTTGGTGTTATTTTAATACCTAACGATTTACCGTGAACACAACAAAAATTTGGATACACAATTGGTATAACATAAATTTGTATAACTAAGATAATTGTTTGATAAGATAATTGTTTAAAAGATAATGTTTGATTCAAATTTATTGTCTTCTCAGTGTAAAGTGAATAGAATTTTTTCCTAATTTTAAACTTAGATGAAAAACTTACTAGTGTGGCAAGTAATGTTTCCGATACAGCATTTCCAGTCACCCAAAGTGTGAGGAGTATGAATTGATAAATTGTTGCTGTAATATAAATTGCCGGGGGATTAATATCAAAAGGATATTGAACAGGTATAAACATTATTTTATCATCTTCTGGTGAGAGAGTAAAGAACAATATCAAATATTCTAGAATATATGTCGAAGTAGTGGAAGAATAGAGACACCATTCGCAAATACAAAACTTATGAGCGTACTTTGCGTATTTTATCATTATTCTTTCTTCCTTCTCATTTTTTATGTTCTTCCAATCATCGTCAATTTCACTCATAAGTAGGTGCAAATTTCTGGTAGAAATTAAAAAGTTCCAAGCATTAATTGTCACTATTATTAAAAAAAAACTTATTAAGAAAACTATTATTAAGAAAACTGTTATTAAAAAAACTGTTATTAAAAAACTTATTAAAAAAACTATTATTAAAAAACTTATTAAAAAAACTATTATTAAAAAAACTATTATTGAAAAGACTATTCTTAAAAAAACTACTATTAAAAAAATGAGAATTATTAACAAAATGTTCTACTTATTTATATGCAAATTTTCAAACTCCTCACCCCTGATTGTAGCGAATAATCAAAAATTTAGTGACAATGAATATAATTGCAGCCATATCGCGAAGATCGTCTACCATTCTTCCCTTATCATGGCTATTTTCCAAAGCGTCAATCAATTGAAAGGGACAAACCACAACGAGGGACGAAGTTAAAAGTATCTGATTAATTATATTCGGCTTATTTGGCCAAAATCCAAGAAAATTCAGTGTGGACCTTAATGACCAATGGAATAGAGGGGACTTCATAATTATTAAACTCTACAATAACATAAACATAAAAGAGGAAAAAAAAATAAGAAATATTTTCCCGTTAGATTCGAAGCATTTATTATTTCCACTGAGAGAATAGTCTAACAAGATCCATTTGTTAATAACTTATTGAAAAGGACCAAGACTAAAGCATAATTCTCGGCGTGTCATTAAAAATGGAAAAGAAATATTCGAGGCGAACTCATAGCATTTGACAAGTTTATGCGTACACAACTTTTTTATGGAAAGCCGAGTTTATTCACCTGATAGTTGGAAAACAACTACATTATGCACATATTGTAGTATGTACAAAGCTTTTCGTATGTCGCAAACAATTTGTCGCAAAACAATTTCCTGAACTTTTAATTTACTCCATATACTTTCCCGTATTTGAATCTATTCATAATTTATTTAAAGGTATGCTTTTTCAAAAACATTGTCTCATCTCTGAGATATATTATTTTTTACTCGAATCCAAATTACCTACTAAGCAAAAATCCAGCATGCAAGATTTTTGATGATACAAAAATCAAACATGCAAGATTCTTGATGATACAAAAATCTAACTTGCAAGATTTTTGATGATACAAAAATCAGAACAAACTTACACAATTAATTGAAAACTAATTTCTACAAAGCGTAAGACAAATTAATCTGTGAGTTGTAAGTCAGAAATCTATAGTATTTATTAATAACACGGAATTCTGTTTACTGGTAATATCCACAGGCTTTCCTCTCGACAATTAATTTAAAATTTCTAGCAAAAAGTAGCAGTAAGATTGAAAAAATAATAGAACGTTATGTGACGGAGAATTAAATTGGACACCTAAAGGAATTTATTTTGATTTCTTAACTTGATGTTAATACTGGATGATCGTCGAAAACAGACTCAAAAAACCTTTTCCAACTCAAACCAAAGTTTCAAAAACTTAATGATCTTTGTTCAAATAATTTTACATCCATACTTTTAAGCATGTTGGCAAATTAATTTTACGAGACCTCTAAACGGATTCATCATCATTAATAATCAAAAAATCGAGAATCATCAAATTATAGGTCATCATTTGTCGATGATCAAGAAAACGAGTCAAAAAATCAAGAGACAACAAATGAAATTCAAGAGACAACAAATAAAAATCAAGAGCCAAGAAATCAAGGATCCCATCTGGAATCATTGAATTTCCTCGTTCGTCGTAATCGTCGACAGGTAACTGGCACAAGTGAAACAAAGAAAAACGGCAATGATATCAAGTGTTACAGATGCCACAATAAAAAATTTCATCGGGTAAGAAATTGTACAGTAATTTTTTATATTTAGTTGAGTTGGAATTAATTAAGTCCGTGAAATTTATTCAAAAATACATTCAAATTTAATAGGGTTCCTTTATTTTCAATACACTGTCCGTAATACTGATAAATACGAAAATGAGGTCTGTAAAATCTGTAAAGAAAAATTAAAGAGTCAACATAGTCAATTATCTTTACCATAGTTAAATTAAAACATCAATGTATGTTTCCAAACGAACGACAAAGCCGAAGTATTTTTGCCATAAAAGGCCATCAATTTGGCAAATTAAAAAAAAATTCCTCACCTTTGTAAAACTGCCCACTGATAACTCGGTAAATTTCCCAACAGTCAGTGTCATTGGTTTTTGTGTTCGCATAATTACCATTAGTAAAAGTTTGATATTCGCTGGCGTTGAATCGTACCATGAACAGTTGCTAATGGACTGAGGGATCTTCAAACTCTGTGAATAAATAAAATTCTCTCTTGACCGTCAGTGAAAAATAATTATGTTTGCAAAAGAAGATGGAATTCAGACCTGAGACAACAGCATTTCGCCAGAGAAACAAAAAGCAAAAGCCTGCAGCAGTGATAGAGATATAAAACATATGTATTTTATTATCAGCACAAAATTCAATTCGTCCACAGACTGAAAAGAAAAAAAAAGACTTCCTCTTAGGACGATTTTAGGAGATATTTCCTTTTAGGACGATATTGAAAAATTAATCCAAACAGAAACGTACAGTGATGATTAAAAAACCTGATAAACAGAGCAGCACAGTACTTCCAAGAAACTGAGTAAAACAAATGTAACTATAAACAGCCTCAATTTTATGACTCATGAGTATTAACTTCCTGTGCTTTCTCACAATCTCTTTAATAAATTTAATTAAATATTTATTATCACTTGATCCATGTGGGGGAAATGTTATCTCACCAATTTCTTTCATCAAAACTTCAATTCTACCTGCCAGATGAAATACCTGTAAAAATTAGATCTCGAAAAAAATTTCGAACATATTGGATAAAAATTAAAAATTTTCATCATATTGGATAAAAATTTGCATCACATTGGATGAAAATTTGCATCAAATTGGATGAAAGATTGAATCAAATTGGATGAAAGATTGCATCAAATTGGATGAAAGATTGCATCAAATTGGATAAAAATTTTTCCTTAGTTTAGATTCCAAAAAACTTACTAGTGTGGCAAGTAATGTTTCGGATACGGCATTTCCAGTCACCCAAAGTGTGAGGAGTACGAACTGAAAAATCGTTGCTGATATATAAGTTGGAGGGGGATTAATATCAAACGGATATTGTACAGGTATGAATAGGACTTTATCATCTTCAGGTGAAAGAGAGAAAAACATTATGATAAATTCTAGAATATATGCCGAAGTTGTGGAAGAATAGAGACACCATTCGCAAATACAAAACTTATGAGCGTACTTAACGTATTTCATCATTATTCTTTCTTCCTGAGTATCTTTCATGTTCTTCCAATCATCGTCAATTTCGCTCATTAGTAGGTGCACATTTCTGGAAGGAATTTAAAAGCCTATCAAGTATTAATTAATTCACTAATTAATTAATTAATCAATTATTTCATTCACTCATTAATTAATTAATTAATTCATTCATTCATTCAATAATAATTCATTCATTCAATAATAATTCATTCATTTAATAATTTAATGATTGAATGAATGAATATTCATTCAATCATTAAGTTATTATAATCATAATAATTTAATGAATGAATGAATTAATTAATATTAAGAGTCCTAATGTCTTAAGAGATTTACAAACATAAAAATCTACTTATAGTCAAATTTTTGAACCCTTACCTGAGATTGTAACGAATAAACAAAAACTTAGTGATTGTGACTGTGAGTGCAGCCATATCGCGAATGTCGTCTATCATTCTCAACTTATTGTGGGTATTTTCTAAAGCATCAATCAACTGAAAAGGACAAATCAAAACTAATGATGAAGTTAGAAGTATCTGATTGATGATATTCGGTTTATTTGGCCAAAGCCCAAGAAAATTAAGTGTCGACCTTAATGACCAATGAAATAGAGAAGATTTCATAATTATATTGAACTAGAAAACACACATAAACGAAGAAAAGAAAATAAATAACGTTTTCGTTAGATTCGAAGCATTTATTGTTTCCACTGAGAGAATAGTGTAACAAGATCCATTTGTTAATAACTTATTGAAAAGGACCAAGACTAAAGTATAATTCTCGGCGTGTCATTAAAAATGGAAAAGAAATATTCGAGGCGAACTCATAGCATTTGACAAGTTTATGCGTACACAACTTTTTTATGGAAAGCCGAGTTTATTCACCTGATAGTTGGAAAACAACTACATTATGCACATATTTTAGTATGTACAAAGCTTTTCGTATGTCGCAAACAATTTGTCGCAAAACAATTTCCTAAACTTTTAATTTACTCCATACACTTTCCCATATTTGAATCCATTCATAATTTATTTAAAGGTATGCTTTTTCAAAAACATTGTCTCATCTTTGAGATATGTAATTTTTTACTAGCGTCGAAATTACCTGACGTAAAGTACAATAAATATCAAAACTACAAGATTTTCGATTTGATTTATTTCTATTTTTTGATTGTTTTAAAGAATTTTAATAAGTTTCAATTCAATTCTTTTAAATAAGTTGTCTTTAAGAATTTTACGTTTAAGTAAAGTATTTTACGTTTAATAAATTGTATCTAAGAATTTCCAATAAATTTTCGGTAACAATTGTATATTATTTTAACTATTGGAGAATTTAACGTATAATGCCAATTTCGTTCTGCGAACCATGATCTTAAGAAATTCACTTTTCGAATAAAGACTGAGGAGCGTTTTTTAAAATTAATAAACTTACTTTATAATGTGGTGAATGATTAATTATTTATTGAACAGATCCTATAATGTGAACATACATGATCGCTGAAGTTCTTAATTTTACTGAAAAACACATTTTATCTAGTTTAACCCTTTAAGGTCGCTATAAAAAGGGAGTTCTTAGAGGTTTTAAGGAAAAATACACCCAATTAACAGGTTCATACAAAAATCCAAAATGTTCCGAAAATTCAAAACATGTTAATAATTTTTCTTTTTAAATAGTAAACTTTGATACTTTTAATATTCTCATTGCTGAAGAAAACGCACAAAATTTAATATAAATATTAATTTTATCAATAGATATTAAGCTTTTTTGTAAGTAGGCCACATATGTCCCAAGGAACATTAAAGGGTTAAATTGTATACCATCTTGAAGTATTTTTATGTAATTTTCTTATTTTCTTCTAACAATTTTTCCAAGAAAACACTAGGTAAAGACACATGTTTTTCTTCATTATCAGTACGCTGTTCTTAATACAGACAAATACGAAATTGATGTCTGCAAAATCTGTAAGTTTTAGAGTCTTTTAAAAATTTATAATATCCAAACATTAAGTGCTTTATATCTGGTATTACTTGGTACAATTTGTCTTCGAAATACAATAGAAACAATAATTTTTAAATAAAATCTTACTTTCGTAAAACCTTTAATGGACAGTTCGGTAAATTTTCCAACTGTCAACGTCATTGGCTGTTGTGTTCGCATAATCATAAATAGTAGCAATTTGATATTTTCAGGCGATGTTTCATACCACGAGCAATTGCTTATGCTTTGTGGAATCATTGAACTCTACACAATTATTGAAAAAAGAAATTATAAAAAAAATTACAAAAACAATACAAAAAAATACAAAAAGATACAAAAAAATTACAAAAACAATACAAAAAAATACAAAAAAATTACAAAAAATACAAAAAGATACAAAAAATTACAAAAAATACAAAAAGATACAAAAAAATTACAAAAAATACAAAAAGATACAAAAAAATTACAAAAAATACAAAAAAATTACAAAAAATACAAAAAAAAATTATAAAAAGAATTTTTCTCCTCACAAACCTTGGTCAATAGCATTTCTCCAGAGAAGCAGACAGCGAAGGATTGTAGCAACATGAGGAGAATAAAGCAAACGTACTTTGCTATCAAAACAACATCCAATGAATCCACAGACTGAAAAAATCAAAAAATTCTTTCAGGATTAAATATAAATTACAATTTTACCATTCAAAGAAATGTACATACTGTTATCATTAAATATCCAGCCAGACATAACGTTATAGTACTCGCAAAAAATTGAGTTAGGCAAATATAACAATAAATTGTTTCAATTTTCTGACTTATCAGCAACAATCTTCGATGATTGTTGACAATTTTTTTTATAAGTGTTATTAGGCTCTGATTATTTTTCACTGACTCGACAGGAAAAGTAATGCTTCCAATTTCTCTTCGTAAAACTTCAATCTTCCCAACAACGTGGAATGTCTGATGAAAAAGGATTTTATTTTTTGGTACTATTTTTTGCTACTATTTTTCTTATTGTTTCAAGAATTAACCATAGGTATGTAATAAATTGCAATAACTGTATTTTATTTACCAATGTGCTGAGCAATGTTTCCGATAAAGCATTAGCACATATCCAACATCCAAACAAAACAGATTGAAAAATTGATGTGAGTATAAAAACAGGCAAGAAATTATAATCAAAAGGATATGCCGCTGGTATTAGCAATGTTTTCTGACCCGTTGAATTCGTAAAGTAAAGAATGAAAAATTCCCCAAAGTAGGCGCAACATGTAACTGAATAAAAGCCCCAATCGCAATTGCAAAATTGATGAGCATACTTTACGTATTTCATCATTATTTCTTCTTCCTTGGAGTCTTTTATTTGTTTCCAGTCTTCTTCTAATTCTCTCAGAAGGGAATGTAGATTACTGCGAATAAAACACAAAAATTCATTAGACATGCCAATTTTTCACGTCGCATAGAAATTGAAAAATCTCACCTCCTGTTGGAAAGCATTATTAAAAATTTAACAACAAGAAGTATAATCACAACCATATCGCGAATTCCATCCAACATTTGTGCTCTGTTAATGTCTTGAAATACAAGATCTTTAAGCTGAAAAGGCGAAATAAAAACAAGGGATGAACACAAAAAAAGTTGAGAATATATATTCGGTTTCTCTGGCCATAGTCCGAGAAAAGTCAGAGTGAACTCTAAACCCCAGTGAAAAATTGGAATTTTCATATTTTTCGGTAAAAACCTATACAGCTTATATTATTGTGACAAAAGTATTAGAATGTTTTCTTGTCTTCTTTTGCTATAGCATTTTTTTTAAGATGCATATCATTGAATATTAACAGTAGTAACAATTTAGCAAACAACAATTTATGACGCTAAGTTATTGATGACTTAATGACTTAAATAACTGTGTGCACCGAAAATCATAATGAGCACATACAGGAAGTTCGAGGAACGGAAAATTATAATCTAAATAAACTTCATGACCCTCTTATAACTAGTTTCTTTTACTTTGAAAGCGTAATAGATTATGCACATAATGTAGTACCACACTTAGAATACGTGCAGCACAACAATTTATTCACCCTAAACTTATTATATTTTTCCCAACTCACGTTGATGGTTCTTGCAACAAAAAAATATTGTTTATTTTATATCAGTGTTGCGTCATCGTAACGTATTTTCAATAACCAATAAATGTAATGATTGTAATAATTGTAACAAATAATAACAAGAACAGTAATGATATTAATATATTAATAACTATAATAACAATAATACAACAATTGTAATTATAACAACTCATGTGATAAAAGTGGAGAAAAGAGCTTGAATGGAGAGCTTGATGGAGTCAAAAAAGTGTTCCTACAACAATGATTTTTAGAAAATACATGGCTTTGTGAACGCAGTTTTTAAAATACTTGGCTCAAAAAACATTTAGTACAAAAAGTTTTTCAGAAATGTCGAAATGATGATAAACAATTTCTCCTATGAATACCAAGGCAGAACATGAAAATCCTAAAGATAAAATATAGCCAATAGTTTGTTTTAACTGAATGTCGGTTTTACCCTCAACATCCACTGTATCAATTAGAGTAGTCTTGTCAGTACCCTCAGCATCGAAATACTTACCATACCATTTATTGTAAATTCCCCCTTCTCCTAATTTCACCAAAACATCTTCCAAACACTTAACATAAGGCGATCCAGCCTCCATAAGAATTGTCCCAGGTTGTAAAATCGCATATTCATTAATCATCTTGATTATCAACTTCCCGCTCTTCTTCTTCGAGTCCCTAACAGCTAGAACTGCCCTAGGACCTCTAATCATACAAGAAATATTTTTGTACTCCGCTAAATATTCAATGCAATCATCGTCGATAATTGGCATCACAACAGCTCGATTATAAAATTTCAGTGCAGCCTCAGCGTCAGTTTGCGCCACAGAGGAGTGCAAATTCGGATGAACGTACATCACGAAATTCGATGCAAACAAATCGTCAAGATTCTCCATACCCGACGATGTTGAAATCGGCAAACTGACGCTCGTGAACGTCGAAAAAATGTCCGACGAGAGAAAGAAACATGTCACCAACATCGATCCCATAATTATCCTCTCGATTGTCGTTCTTGGATGAATTGGCACACACCAACCGAGAGACATTGCCAAAAGGTATGTCATTTGTTGAAAGTTTGAATCAAAGCCAAAAGTTTTCGAGGCGAACAAAACGAACATCAACAAACCAAAGTAGGTGAGTACATGAAAGAGTTTCCATTTATCCGACAATTCGATTGTGGTTTCACTAGGTCTTGGCACTACGGCGTAATTGTAGACCATTTGAAAATTCTTAGCCATTTCCATCAAGTCCTTGAAACACCTCACTGGTCTGATTGCCTGGACACCAATGAACTGAATCTTGTTCAACATCAAGTCATAGGCGAAACCAATGTTCAGTTCTTTTTTGCAATTCCCCACGTCCCAGGTTGTTTTATTAGTGAGATATTCCACGAGTTTGAAATTCCTAGCATCTGCTACTGATTTCATCGTAACCACGTCGAATCCATCTATGTTTATCACACGTCCCTTTGAGTCTCGAAAAAAACGAACGTATGGTGGATAGTGAAAAAATCCGACGTTCAAAGGATAGCCGTGTAGGTTTCTCAATTTGTCGGGAAATAAGTCTCGTTCCAAGGAAACATTGCTAATGACCAATTTCCTTGAAAATGGGTTATAGTACAGTTGTCTAATAATCTTGTCATTACCTAACGAGAAGTAGTCTGCAATTTTTCCTCCATATTCCAGTATCGTAACGTCTAGAAAATTTCTCGACCACATTCTTGTGAACAGTTCCATATGATTTTCAAGAGATCCAACTTTTTCTAAAATCAAAATTTTGGGTCGTCTTTTCGCCGGAACGAGTCGTTGTAAAAAATCCCTCAGTTCTGAAACTTTGTGATTCATTGACTGAATAGTGATGATAAATAATGTTGCTCTTGGATTTTCGATATGCTGACTTCGTTTCAATTGCGAAACATAATCATCGGTTAGATTCTGTAAACCAACTGTGATAGTTGGTAAAATTCGCAAGTTCATCAATTCACTGTATTCAATATCTTTGTTGATGAATAACATTATTTGTCTTATTTCTGAGTCGATTTGCATGTGAGATTTTACGATGTTGAGAATTGAGTTGACACAATAGGGTGAATTCATTTGGTGGTTTGATTTGGTGACATTTCTTTGAAAACAGAGAAAGAAGGTGACAATTAGTTGCTGACGGTAGAATTTTAGCTTCATTGTTCCTGTAACAAAAGGAAGAGTATTTTTAATTTTTCTTAAATTCCTCCCACAGCATCTAAACCTGCATAAATATTATGACAATATTTTCCGAATATTGCGAAACTTGCAGGAATATTGTCAATGTTGCTACACAACTTTAGTTGCTGTGGAGGTACAGAGATATATCCATTATAATTTTCATTGTATACCACAATTTTGTTTTTTGGAGTATTAGTATTAAAGGACGTACTATATTAGTATCATTATATTATTATAATACACATATTATATATTATATTATTATATTAGTATTATTTTATATTATATTATTATATTAGTATTATTATTAATATTAAAAAAATTTGTTGCACTTTTTGTACTGAGACATAAAAATAATGTTAAAAATTCAACACTTTCTCATCGACCTGAGAACCTGATGAGAGAAAAGTGAGCGATACATATAAATATTTACAAAAAAACTCGTAATTTTAGTTTTCCAGAAAGCTATACACAACTTCATAAAATATAAATCAATAGTGCAAAATTATATTGTAGAGAAATAGAAAATTGAACATAATGTTTACAGTTGACCTTAGTGTAAATTTACCTTCGTCTTATGCCTGGCTAAAAAATAAAAACAAAATTTCCATGTGCAAGCAGTGAAATGTAAACAAACCGAACGCAAAAAGTTTTTTGCAACTTCTCATTTTTATATAAAAATTAAAACATTTAGATTTTCTTCTCGAAAATCGTAGTATTAAACTTGGTAACAACACCTTAGTTTACTCAGAACATTCAATGCAGAAAACGAAAAATTTAACTATGGCACGGACCGTGAGAAAGTCCCAGGCAGCAATATCGCTCTCAGGGTCTTTCTCACGGTCCGTGCCACTGATATTCTCGATAGTAAAAATCAATTCATGGGTAAACTGAAATACAGTTTGACAAAAAATAGTCTAGTGAAGATTTATTTTAGAAAAAAATACGTATATTGTAATTTTTAATATGACAGTCTCGATGTTTGTAAAATAGATCAGAAAAAAAGCATTTTTTCGAATAATTTTTTTTGACTTAATTAAAAAAATTGGTTACATTATAAATACTTGTTAATTTTTTTGTCTTAAAAAGTCCACGTTAAAAAAATCACATTTCATATAATGTATAAACATTAAAATAAAAATGTAATTAAAATTAAAATGAAATATTTGTTAAAAAATGAAAGTTTGCGTATAGCACGAATGATGCACCATACCGCAGTAATTGCAGTCTTACTGTATTATAACATAAGTTTCAAACATCACATTCTTTTGACTATTTTCTAAAATATATTCCTATACAGATGGACTATAATTTTTTTTCAATACACTAATTGTGTATTGAACACAATAATCGTGTCTTGTATTCTTCACGTGTATGCTGTTCGCAATACAGATAAGTATGAAAACGATGTTTGTAAGATCTAAAAATATTAAATTATTGTTAACCTATTTATGCGGTAATTATTATTTATACTCAATAGAGGTTATAATTTTTCAAAATCTTACTTTTGTGAAACTCTTAATGGACAGTTCGGTAAATTTTCCAACCGTCAACGTCATTGGCTGCTGAGTTCGCATTATAATAAACAGTAGAAGTTTTACATTTTCCGGTGAAGTTTCATACCACGAACAATCGCTTATGCTCTGAGGAATTCTGGAACTCTGCAAAAAATCATTTTTCCAAAACTGTTGTAACTTTTTTGTAAATAATAATCAGTCAAAAGTGCGTAAATTATGGAAAATCGTTACACACCTTAGCTAAGAGCATTTCACCAGAGTAACAAATTGCAAAGGACTGGAGTAAGATAAGAAACATGAAACTTATGTATTTTGCCACTAAAACTAAATCCAAAATATCCATAGACTAGAATAGAAGAAATAAATGTTTGGGAAAAATTAAAAATAATGGAAACACTTTATGATTCGTATACATACGGTTATGATTAAATATCCAACAAGGCATAATGATATCGTACTCTCCAAGAATTGACTCAAGCAAATGTAGGTGTAAATGATTTCAAGTTTTTGACTGATGCGTAACAACTTTCTGTGCTGATTAACAATGTTTTTAATGAACGTCACTAAACATCGATTACTGTCCCTTGAATTTAAAGGAAATGCTATATTTTTAATCTCATCCCGTAAAATTTCAATTCTACCCACAAGGTGAAAGATCTGCCATGGAAAAAGAATTACGAATTCGGATTTTTTTCAATATTCGGTATTTTTATTTTTTATATAATAGAAAGCAATGTTACCAATGTGCCAAGTAATGTTTCAGACAAGGAATTAGCGCAAGTCCAACAGACAAACACCACCGATTGATAAACTGTTGTCGCTATAAAAACTGGTAGGGGATTGATATCAAAAGGATACAATGCTGGCATTAATAATATTCTCTGCTCTGCTGTATTCGTAAAATAAATTAAGAAAAATTCGCCAAAGTAGGCGCAAGACGTAAGTGTATAAAGCGACCATTCACAAATGCAAAACTTGTGAGCGTACTTGACGTATTTCGTCATAACAACTTCGTCTTTGGAATTTTTTATCGTCTTCCAATCCTCATCTAATTCCAGTAAAAGAGAATGCAAATTTCTGGAAAATGGTGAAAACGTTACACTATCTGAGAATATTGAGACAAAACGTATGTAACACTTTATACTTTATTTATACTTATAAAGTCCAAGTTGTAATCTCTTACCTTTTGTTAAGAAGCATTATCATGAATTTAAGCACCAGAAAAATAACAACAATCATATCACGAATTCCATCCAGCATTTGTGCTTTATTCGAATAAGAAAGAATGTCTATTATTTGAAAAGGTGGAATTAAAAAAATCGACGAACATACTAGAATCTGAGGGATCAAAAAAGTCGGTTTATCAGGCCATATGCCTAGAAAAGTAAGAACAAACTCTAAACCCCAGTGAATTATTGGAATTTTCATGTTGGAATTTTCATACGTTAGTATGAGAAAGCCGGTTTGAATGTTTCATTGATGACAATGAGTGAGAGGAGAGGAAAAAGATAAGAATTGAATCAGCTTTCAGAGCGTACGTCTAGTCATTAAATATTACTGTCTATGCGGAACAATAGCAATTTCAATGTAACGGTAATTTATTGACAACTTAAAGACCGAGAAAGGCGGTATATAAATTTCTGAGTAGAATTTATTTTCTTTTAAACTTTACAACTAACGCTCGTGGAAATTTTTCATTTTACAAGTTTGAAAGTTTGAAAATTATGCACATAATGTAGTACCCACGTAACTGTAAAGCTTTCACGGGCTTAAAAAATTTATGCACCCTAAACATATTGCATTTTCTTCAATCTTTTGTCATTGAAACAAATCACTGTGTTCAGTTGTGTAAAGTGCTTTTGCAGATTCTGTGAGAAAATTTAGTGATTGTAGCCTAATAGAAGTTTCTTCACTCTTTTACAGGTCCTCAAAAAGCTTGTTGGTTTAAAAAATATCAAAAATATAACTATTTCCTGACTTTTTGATCCGGAATTTTTGTGCGACATTCTAGAGACAGACATTCTCATTGTACAGACTCACCAGAGGAAGAAATTTATTATTTTGGAGAAAGAAAAATCGATTTAGCATACAGAGTCCTTTGGGGTCTTAGAAATGATGTTCAATCTTTTTAAGTGGAAAAGATTTTCAAATGACCTCATTTTTTATTTTGCTGCAACATTACATGTTGAATTAAGTACTTAAATATAGAAAATCCACATTTCTACAATAAATTCTTAAAAATGAGGCCATTTTTCAACGTTATTAAAAAAATTAATCCAAAAAGGATTCCACTATGTAAGATTCACTAAGACTCATTTCTTAATAGCAGGAGAGAAACAAATTCCATTATTTAATTATATTACTTCATTTTTATGATTATTGTGGGACTATTACTATATACAACTATACAAAATTGTCTATTACTGAAGAATTACTGTATACAACATTGTCTTGACTTATACGGAACCGTACGGAACACTAACATTTAAGAAGCCAACCTTGATACCTATTGTATCTTTTTATTTATGTTACAGAAGAAACTTTTCAATTGTAGGAATACAAATTGTACGAAAAAATTCAATCTTCAAAAAAATAATAAAAATATTTTCACTGGGCCCACCAGAACGTCTTTGCTCAATTATGATTATACCTCAGAGTCATTAACCAGACATCTAAATGACCGATTTCTACGAATGATTAATTCTCTTCTTGTTCATGTGTATGCTGTTCGTAATACAGACAAATATGAAAATGAAGTCTGTAAAATCTGTAAAGTAAGAATTATTTTCAAAATATTTGTTATGAAAATTATGTCAATCACTATATTGATTTTATCCATAGAGACCATAGAACGTCCGGCAGGGCAACTTATCCTTCCGGAAGCCTCTTTTTTGTAAATGGTACTAGTATTATTTTGTACTAGTGGATTTCGTGTAAAATAAAACTCGACTGGGTAAGTAAAGAAGAAAAGCTTTTCAGCGCATTTTGATTTAAATTCCAGGACACAACCGAGAGATGCAGATGTGCGGATCATTCCGGAAGGTACCCTGTTTCGGTTCTATTCTATATATGGGAATTTTCGTTTAATTTTTGAAACGATTAATTATATGATTTCCAAAAACTTACCTTTGTGAAACTCTTGATAGACAGTTCGGTAAATTTTCCAACTGTCAACGACATCGGCTGTTGCGTTCTCAGTATAATGAATAGCAAAAGTTTCACATTCTCCGGTGATGTTGCGTACCACGAACAATCGCATATACTTTGAGGAATCTCGGAACTCTACAGAATTTTTAACATTATGTTTAACATTTTTTTTGAATTTACTTTATTCGTTTTTCAAATTTACTCTTGTATTTATTATTATTGTATTATTTACTCTTGTCTATGTAATTAAATAGAATTTTTAAAGACACTGGCCATGTACTTAAAAAATATCACAAGGGTTTTTGAAGGCTTATAACAGCATCTGACATCTGCTATTTAAAACAATTCTTGAAACTAAGGGGTATGAATTAATATTTTAAAACAAACCTTGGTTAATAACATCTCTCCAGAATAGCATATTGCAAAAGATTGAAGTAGAATGAGAGAAATGAATAAGATGTACTTTGCTATTAAAACAAAGTCCACAGCATCCACAGTCTGTTTAAGAAGTGTTGGAACATTAAAACAAGCATTGAAAGTTAATAAAATGATCCTCGACGAGATAAAACTTATGCAAAGATTTAATTTAGCTTTTAAAAATTAAAAATTCATGTCTTGTTTGGTAGAAAAATACGAAAACATTAATAAATTAATTTTTTCCATTTTTGGTATTTTTGTGCGCAATGCTTACGGTTATTATTAGATATCCAGCAAGACATAAAGCGACAGTGCTTTTAAAAAATTGAGCCAAACAAATGTAACTGTAAATGCTCTCAATTTTTTTATTCATACGCAACAATTTCCTGTGATGGTTCACAATACTCTTGATAATCGTCAGTAGGTCTTGGTTACTATTCACTGAATTTAGAGGAACATTCATACTATCGATTTCGTTCTGTAAAATTTCAAGTCTACCCGAAAAGTGAAATATCTGAAAAATATGACTGGTAACAAAATGCATATAACGAAATTTTTAAAAAGTCTAAAAAAATAATCTAAAATTAATGTACAGAAGAAGAAATTACCAAAGTGCCAAGTAAAATTTCAGACAAAGAATTAGCACAATTCCAACAGCCGAATGTAAATGTTTGATAAATTTGCGCAGCTATAAAAACTGGTAATCTGTCGATATCAAAAGGATATGCTACCGGAATCAACAAGATATTATTTTCCGAAGTTAAGTTAAGAATTAAAAATTGCCCAAAGTAGGCAATGGTAGTGATTGTGTAGAGCCACCATCCGCAAACGCAAAATTTGTGAGCATACTTTGTATACTTCATCATGATTTTCCTCTCTTCGGCATCTTTCGTATTTTTCCAATCGTCCTCCAGATCTATCAACAGAGAATGTAGATTGCTGAAATAGAAAGAAATTCAAAAAGTTGAACCAAAAAGAGAATCCCAATTGTTTTAACTGTTCCACCTGTTTCTCACCTCTTATTGAAACGCATTACAACGAATTTGGTTACCAACAATATAATCACGACCATATCACGAACTCCATCAAACATCTGTTCCCTATTTTCACAAAGAAGAACTTGTCGCAGTTGAAAGGGCGAAATGACAACAGGCGACAAATACAGAAGAAGCTGAGGAATCAAAAAATTAGTTTTTCCCGGCCACAGCCCAAGAACAGAAAGAATAAATTCTAAACCCCAATGAAAAATTGGAATCTCCATTATCGCGGTGGAGAAATAAAAACTATTGCGTTGATTTATATCTTTTGTGAGGGGAGAAGAAAAAGAAATTATTATTTTCCGTTATATTTCTGTTTTCAAAAAGCGTACTTTTGGCATTAAATATTACTATCTGCCGAACAACAACAACATTAATTTATGGAAATAAGTTATTAACAACTGAAAAGCGAAAAAAAGTGTGTAGTGTCTAAAGCATATTGGGAACTTCTGAGAAATTCGAGAAACGTAAATTTATAATCTTATAAACTTTACAACAAACACTCGTATAGTTTGCTATTGATGCAAATTTTTTTACCTTCAACTTTCAAAACACATAGATTATGTACATAATGGAGTAGCTAGAGAACTATAACGCTTCTGTATGCCCAATCTATTTATGCACCCTAAACTTATTGAATTTTTTCATAACCATTTTAACTGCTCTGAAACGAATCATTCTTAAAAATTATTTCATTGAAGAGCATAGACAGAGAATTATTGTCGGTTTAATTGTGATCATAGAAAAATTTACATTAACTTTCGTAAAAAATTGTTTCATATTAAGAGAAGAAAAAGAACTGTTGTGTTAAGAAAGTAAAAATGATTTTTTTTCATTATTCAAAGAGCCTTACAAAATGGCAAAAAATGGCACCGTGGCAATTTTTGGCAATAAGTGTTTCTTGAAAATTATAAATAAATTTATAATTTCGCCCCAATTATTAAAAATTAAGTAAATAATTTTTCTATCGTTTTGAAAACTTATTGTAGTCCCAATTTTAAAATTTACTTTATTTATTTAAAAAAAAATCTTTTTTTTATTGAAAATGATAAAAAAAAATTAAGAAACAAAGTGTAGTTTTTGTAAAAATATAAGTTACTTATTAAAAAAGAGGTGCTAATAATTTTTTAAGAGTTCGTGATTTATACCCAAAGAATGTTTTGAAATTCACTACAAAAAATTGAAATTTGTCAAGTTTTGTTGAAATTGCACCTTTTTAAAATGAAAAATTTCAGCCTGAATACCATAACAACAATCCCTGAAATTATCCATTTAATTTTGATGAAAATGTAATATTTTTAGATATTGCTTTCTTTTAATTATACAACATTATATAAAAAAATAAAAAAGTAAAATTAAATAAATAAAAAAATATAAATATAATAATAATAATAATAATAATAATAATAATAATATAATATAATAAATATAAATTATTATATTATTATATTATAATTATTATAAAAATATTAAAATAAAAGCAGAGTTTTAAGCAATTATCTAAAAATCAAAGTTTTAACTCGTTCATTTTTACGTGGAAATAATAAACTTTTTTTTTTACTAAAACTGATATTTATTTTAGAAATTATAGTCTCTTTTGTAAAAATAGTTTGACTTCAGGTTTTTTTTTTCACCTGAAAGACTAGACATGTAACATTTTTTATTTAAAACAACTTTTAACAGCTGTTAACTAAACGTGTCTCTTACGATAATTTCTATTAATTGTCAAAGTAGTAATTAATCTTCACTGGAACATTAATCAACATCGATGAATATGTTCATCCTTTCGCGATTTATGTAAATTCTTTTTTCAATTTTTAGCCCATTTTTTCCTGGTGAAAGATTTCCAAAAGTCGAAAAAAGAATTCAAGTTGTAAGTAGAAAAATTAAAAAATAATTGTTTACATATTATTCTTCATACCAACAATCAAAGTTGGTACAAAAAAATGTAAAAAAATAAAACGTTTCATTATTATGCGAGTTCTTTTCTTGAAATTATTTCTTTTAATTCGCAATTTTTGCGATTGCCGACAACTTATGAACTAGTAGTTTTGAAAAATTGTGAAAAATCAGACTTTAATGCGATGTCAAGAAAATTTTCATAATGAAAATTAAGCTTGAAAATCGAGTCACTCCACCGCTTCTTGAGGAGGCGCTTCTGCATTTTCCGGTTTTAATCCACGAATTCTGAGATCGTAGACGATTTCTTCGATTTTCTTTACGTCATATTTCAGAGCATCGTAACGTTTTCGCAGAGAATCGTTCTTCAGGTTCAAAAGACGAAATCCAGCGTTCAGTTCGCTGACAAATCGAGCAATTTCCACTGGTCGGTTAAAATCTCCGTTAGTGACGCTGTTCACTGCGAAACGAACCTAAAGTTTTTGGGAAAAATTTGTTAACTTGAAGTATGGTAACAATTTTTCTAAAATATGGATTTAAAAATTTATCACTCGGTAAATGAATAGAGGATGAGATTTTATCAAACTTTCCGTGTCAGGTAGTGTAAAAATTAATTAACAAATTTTTACACTACCTGACTCGGAAAGATTGATAAAATCTCGTCCTCAATTTTTCTAAAAGTTTATAAAACAATCCAGTTATTTACCAATTCGGAAGCTAATTGAAGTAATCCCATCAAAAAGTCTTCCACGTCGAGATGAAATCCGTCCTGTGGTTTCGATTTTACTGAAAGAAAATTATTTTAATCGAACGAATAATTTATAAATAACTGTTTTAAAAAATATGAATAAAGATATAAATATAAATGTAAATATATAAATATGAATATTAACATAAATATAAATATATAAATATGAATATTAATATTAATATAAATATAAATATAAATATATAAATATGAATTTTAATATAAATATAAATATATAAATAGAAACATAAATGAATAAAAATACAATAAAAAACCTTTAGAGTATTAAATTTATGTTTAAAAATTCCCCAATTTACCACCGATTATTTCAGCAACCGTGTCCTTGGTAACGAGGACTTTGATCTCCAAATAAACGGTAAGTGCTGCAAGAAAACAATGTCTTTGGGTCGCCACTCGCCACTGGTCGTGATATCTGTAATATTGATCCTTAGGTACGATTTCCGCCAATTTTGCATAATTTGTGCGAACATTTTCAAATAATTCGCGAGCCTTTGCACAATATTGCGAGACGACTGTAAAAAATCATTCCATGAGTAATTTTACAAAAATAACCAAGTTTCTACAAAAAAAGTGTAATAAAATTAATTTTTCTAACTTTATAATTAAATCATAGAAAAAAATTTTAAAAATATTCTAAATTGTGATATAAAAAAAAATTTAATAAAATATTTACTTTCTAGTTTAATTTTAAATCTTACTTATATTTTCCTCTTTGTTTTCATTGTGAATATTCTGAAGGATCATCAGAATTTCTCTTCCGGTCTTTTCAATTTCTTTCACAGTTTTACGAATTTCCTGTTGATGTAAAGAATCACGTTAAAAGCGATTAAAGAAACTTTTTTTAACGTTATAAATAAATTAAATATTATGAATTACTTTTTTTACTACATAATTAATTTTAGAAAAAATAATAAATTATTGTAATTATATATACTTTAATACTTTCATAAAAAATATGTTACAAATTTTTTTGCAAAATTCACGGCATTGGCATAACCTTAAAATAAAATTATGAATAAAGCGAATAAATACCTCTCGTAAATCCTGTTCAGTGTTTAGGTAATCTTGGAAAGAATTAAAAATTTCTTGCATTACTTCAGTCATTTTTTTTTATTATTTGTACGTTTTTCAGTAATTCTTTTTTAAAAATAATTTGCCAGCAACTTCAAATGCCAAAAAAGTATATGTTTGTCAGTCAACATAAAACAACGGAAAACACCAAGAAAGAAGAAAGCATTGACTTATGTGGCCACGAATAAACAACATATGTGAGTTACTTTCTAGTTTCTTTTCTACTTCATCGACGTATGGCGACGACTTCTGGTAATGTTTCTAGGGAATTGAAGATTCTACTTTCCTAGAATGAATACAAAAATTGTCTTTCATTGCTTCAAATTATTGAGAGAGAAATTATTTATAATCACAATATTATTATTATATTATACAAATAAATATTATTTGTCCTAGAAAACAAATAATTTATTTAAAAGTTTCTATTTTTAAAAAACTATTTTTTTCGGTTATCGGCTTAGAAAGTTTTTCTAAGATTAAAATTTGCTGGCTACAAGGTTTAGGGTTCGGTTCTCTTTACGGGCGCAAAAATTTTTCATTTGTTTATCGAATGCTACAAAAATACAAAGGGTTAAAAATTGCTTTTTATAAATTAAATTTCTAAATGATTATAATTTAATATCTTAATTTTGCTTATTTTAGTTACAGAATATAATTATAGTTTTATTTTTTAATTAATTGAATCTTAATTTATATTTAATTAATTTCATTTTCAGTTAATTCTTTATTTTGTCAGTCAAAAAACTTCTTAAACTACGAAAAACATATTTTTTAAACTATTTTATTGTATATTTGCAAAATATTTAAAAAAAATTATATACAGGGTACAATTAAATTTATTATAAACAATAAATAAAATATTGTTAAGAAATAACGAAAATATTTTTTAAAAATGGAGTCATTCAAAAATATGTTTGAAATCCGGGGGTTTTCGCGGTAATTACGAATATGAAGTCAGATTTTTAAAATTCAAAATGGCGGATCCAATATGGTGGACTTTCTTTAAAAACTACTAAAATTAGTGTTTTTTAAAAGCTTTTTTGATCACTGAATACGAACTTGAAGTCAGATTTTCAAAATTCAAAATGTCGGATCCAATATGGTGGACTTTCTTTAAAAACTGACTAAATTAGCGTTTTTTAAAAGTTTTTTTGGTCGCTGATTACGAATTTAAAGTCAGATTTTAAAAAATCAATATTTCTTTCAAAAATTACTTAAATTAGCAAGTAAATTTTCTAAAAATTCGCATTTTTGAAAGACTCATTTTCAAATATTTACGTATCATCAATTTTGATTTTCAGCAAAAATTTGATAAAATAAAAAAACAAAAAGCAAACGTCACCACTAAAAATATGAATTTTTCACTCAAGTTTCGGGTTTATTATAAAAATGCACGAAACAGGTTGAAAGCAAGTTTTTCAAAAATTGCGTGCTTCAAGGATCAGAGTGAAGAGCCACGACTTCATTGGTGGTGTGTATAAATAGAAACCAGTAGGTCCTGCTGGGAAGTCGGGGAAGGTTGTTGGAATTCTGTCCGGTATTTATATGTGTACGTATAGGTCGTGGAGAGGATGCCTCAAGAATCTGCGGGCGTGTCATTGATCCCGATACACCTTGGAGAGCTGCTCCTTTATTAAAAAAAATAAAAAAATACATTCACGCCTACCTACGACGTTCTCCGATCATTATTATAATATTAATAATAATAATTTGTGCCCAATAAACCTTATATTTTAAAAATTCTCTAAAAGCACATAAAATAATAATAAATTGATTGAATTAAATTGACGTGCTAGAAAATTGCGCGGTGCTTCAGTCTCAGTTTACCGCCCACGCAGCGTTGAATTTCCATAAGGATACCCTACTTGTCAGAACTATTGTGGAACACATTGATGACCTAAAATCACTTATATTTTCACTTTCATTCATGAAACATTTGTAGTGTCCGCCATATTGCATCCGCCATTTTGAATTTTTGAATTTTGTGTTTTCATTCTTTAATCCTCGAGGTTAAAAACAATCAACATTTAAAAATATACATAACGAAAAATTCTTCAAATTGTCGAGTGTAAATAAATTTATCCACGAATATTAAGTCTATATTTATTATTATTATCCTCTACTAATAAAAATTTCCCGTTCCTAGTTAGTTGAAAGTATAACTATAAAAAAAAATTTTTAATACTTTTTAAAAAAAAAGTTTTCTTAACATAATCATTTAGGGTCGTTGTTATTCAGTGGTCACGTGTTTCAATATTTGAAAACATATGAGGCACGTGACTACTGAATAAGATGACCTTAAGTTCAATCTCAACTTATATTTTTATATAGATATTTAGTATTTAAGTATTAATTAATTAATCTAAATTTTTTAATTTTAAATTATAAATAATAATTTCTATCATATTAAAAATAATAATAATAATAATAATAATAATAATATAAAATACGTCTTTTATTTATATAATCTAATATGGCTTTCAAAAATATTGAAATAAAAATAATAATAATAATAATAATAATGATAATAATAATAATAATAATAATAATAATAATAATAATATAAAATACGTCTTTTATTTATATAATCTAATATGGCTTTCAAAAATATTGAAATAAAAATAATAATAATAATAATAATGATAATAATAATAATAATAATAATAATAATAATAATAATAATAGTTTATAATAATAATAATACTTAATTTAAAATATATTTTTATATATAAAAAATGTTTCGTTATCTTTATAGCTTTCGAAACTTTATTGCCACTATTGAAGAAAGTTTCGATTTAAATTGAACATACAAAGTATATAAAGTAACTTGTCTTATTTTCTGAAAAGAAAACGGAAGTGGCATATCAATATGAAACCTGAATCGGCTTGTGTACTGATGATCGTTTTGCTCTTGTACAGTGTAAAGCCACACATACAAATTTAAATTACAAACATACATATAGATGCTGCGCAGGAGTAAACAGAATAACTTTGGTAGCAGTTTTCGAGAGGCGTGGAAATCACTTGCGTGCTACTTTGGACACTCATTTTATTTTTGAATTACAGCAGGGCCGTATTAATGCTTTCAATTTTTCAAAACGACAATTTTCCCCCCTCAAAAAAAATTAAATATTTTTAACCATAAAAATAATTTTAAAAAAAAAACCATTACCGACTGTAGGTAAAACAGATGGTAATCAATCCCCTGTCGTTAATGTAGACCTTTATCTATAACTTTTACATTATTTTACATTATTTTTGCTCTATTTTAACTTTATTTTTACTTTATTTTTACTTTATTTGTACTTTATTTGTACTTTATTTTAACTTTATTTTTACTTCATTTTTACTTTTTTTTTACTTTATTTGTACTTTATTTTAACTTTATTTTAACTTTATTTTTACTTTATTTTAACTTTATTTTAACTTTATTTTTACTTTATTTCAAGGGGGTGTAAAGGTCGATATAGAAGCAAACAAAAGTGGAATATTTAAGAGAATGTCATAAAACCATTTTTTCTGTTATTTTCAAAAAGTTGAAAAACAATTTGTTTTTTGTGTATATAAACAATTATTTGAAGTGAAATATGAAGAAATCTGAAACATTGTATGGGATATACAATTGCCGAGTTGTATTTGTGTTTGTATATTTACGAAAGTCATCAGACACACTTTACTGCCGCAAGATTTTAATCTCATGAAAAAAACGCAGATAATCGTGACTGCAGAAGGCAAACGAAGGTTGTGATTAATCCAACCTCAGACACTAATGAATTTCACACTTTAGTATATAAAGAATTAACATTCCACTTTTACTGCGAAATTTATACCTTTTTTTAAATATAATTATATTAAATAGTTATTCATTATAGTTAACGAATAAGTGTATTTCAAAGAGCTTGTCTTACTTAATGCTGAAGAAATATTAAAGAATTTATAGTGCTTTGGATAAGCATAACTTATTATTATTACTATTACTATTTTTATTATTATTATTTATTATTATTATTTTTACTATTTTTATTATTATTTATTAATATTATTATATAAAAAATATAAATTATTATCAAAATATTTTATAAACTAGAGATATTTGATTCTGAAGAAAGAGAAAAAGTAAAAATCGGTCAAAATTTTTTTAGCACAAAATTAATCATTTTAGTAATATTGTGATAGGTCCTTTACACTAACTATATAAGATAATATGCAAAATGCATAAGCGAGCAAATGTCAGGGTCACTCCAGATGGAGACAGACTCGCGGGCAAATATCAATAAAATGCCAAAGCCTTTTTGCTGCTAAATGTTTTTGTTTGTCATCAAGAAATTTAAAATAGATTCTAAAAAATTTTGAAAATCCATAAAAAATATTCACAGAAAAAATTCTATTAATTTAAAACTCTACTTTTCATTTTTATTAAAAAAATTTCTACAAAAATTTAAAAAATGTTAATTTTTCAATAACTTTTCAAAAGAAGTTAATTTTTCAATAATTTTTCAATAATTTTTCAAAAAAAAGTTAGAAGAAAAAGAAAATCATGAACAAAATTGTAAAATAAAAAAAGAACATTAAGAAAGATTTAAAAAAATAAAGTTGTAAAAAAATGAGTTAAATTGAAACTGTGAAAAATTAACAAGCCCATTATCCTGCGATCCTGGTTAATATGCAGCGTTCGTAGCCATTAATTACACGTGTAATGAATATAAATAAACCTCTAATGCGAATGAAGATAATGAGAGATAAAAAAAGATCACGTGAATTTAATCGAGTTTACAGTTTGAAAACACTTAAAATTAAGCCATGCAATATTTTCATTCGCGCTTCGTGAGAAATCAAAAGTCAACATCCGAAAAAATTCATATTAACCAATTTAGTAGGAAAAATAATAATTCTTATACTTTCAGCACATTTCTTCACTGAAATCGTTTAACAACTTAAGTCTATAAAATCATTTAATTGAATCATTTAATTGAATTTTGAAAGTCTGAGCCTTGAAAGTCTGACTCTAAGTCAGAATAACTCTATAAGTCGGGTCTTCTATACTGATTTATTTTAAATAAATAATTATACCGAATAAAATAATTTACTTCAAATAAATTATTATTTTTATGCAAAAGTTTCTTGTTTCAATTATTTATTATTTAAATTGCTTGAAATTGCGAACATGGTGAATTAAATTTATATTGAAGTTTTTTTTTTGATACTTTCAGGTTTTTTATACGGCGATATAATGCTAGATTTTTTTTTGCCTTTCTATTCTATGAATACAAATCTGCAAAGTGAAGGCTAAAGATAGACAAGCGTTTCGCAGGCGTGTACGTGGTTTTCATACATATAAAACCGCAATAGAGCATACCTGAAGAGGAATACAAGGTTAATCCCTTTCGCATTGGTGGCGCCGCGATAAAGAAGAGAACCCTACCTAGGCACTTTTATGTTTTCGCGCGCGTCACACTTTAACTATGAGAATTTCTTATCTCCTTCATGGCGTTCAATCAGAATTCGTCTTCGTTTAATTAAAAAAAAGCAATAGTCCATTTTTCTAAAATTTTAATTCTGGAAAATTTTTTTAACGAAAGATTTCGTAAAATTGAAACGAATCAACAAAGTTTGTATGAAAAGGTCCAGTTTACAAATTTTCGAAATTCAATATGGCGCGAGTAACATGGTTGACGATCCAAAGGGGTCCACATTCTTATTTTTGAATTTCCAGAATCTTTCAGTTTTAAAATAATTCGATTATTATTTTTTTTATTAAGTCTGAAGAAAAATGTTAATTTAGAAAAAAAATAGAAAATCAAACTAGAATTAAAAAAAAATAATTCTTTGGGATTCCAAAGAAGAATCGTTTTTTTCACTAAAATTTTGTATCTACATTCGAATTTCTTTTCCGACAAGAAGAAAACTATATTTCCAATTCGAATTGCGGGAAGTTTATACATTTTCTAAACATCCTTTTTTTGCGGAAAGAAATTCTTATGGCCGACTTTCGAAAATAGTTTACGATCAAAAATTACGGGCGGATATTTTAAAATTTGACACTCTGTATGATTTTGAGAAATATATTTTCAAGACAGAGAATCGCGCAAGGCCGCGAGAGAAAGTGGCAGATTGTACCTTCGCTAAAAATCCTCGCGCCGTAGGAATGCGGGCTTTAATTTTGGAAATGTAAATTAGCAAATCACGAGAAAAGGAATTGTGAAATTACGCACAGTTTCAAGAATAGACAAAGAATTACATCTCCAGATTTTTATAGTACAATTACGAATCACTGTTTTTATTAATTTATCATTATTTTTTGGGGCATAATTTTAGGGTGAAAAGTAAAAATTATGAAAAATTCCTATAATAGCAATTGTAAGAAAAAAGTAGTATAAGATGAATTTATATTTGCGATGAGATTGAAAAAAATTTAAATTTGTTGCATTTATTTTTGCCAAGCGGATTGAAAATTATTTTTTTAAGATGTTTTGCGGATTTTTTCGAGGATATCAAACGCACAAGAGACAAAGTCTTCGCATTGAACTTTCCGAAGGAATATATAAAGAACCGTCAAGGTACCAGCAGGTTCCACTCGTCGGACTAGTTAATAAATTATCGCAGTCCGCCATCTTTGCTTTGCATGCAGACTCAGATGAGGACGCGCGGAATAACTTTATTCACTGATGGTGCACGTGCATCCTTTAGAAATTTAATCAAAATTTTAACATATTATTTATTTAGAAAGACAAAAAAAGTTAATTTTATAAAATCTTAGTGTGAGAGTTAATATTAATTATAAGTCTTGCAATGTGACTCTTTAAAAAAAAATGAATGTAATTTACGTCTTTCTTCACTGCGCGCTTACTAGTTAGGAAAGGTTCACAATTCTCCTACTTACGTTGAAAATTAAGATTTTCAAACCTTAAGATTCTAAATTTCGAATTTTACTAATGTTTCTAGAAAAATTTGCTTGAATGAGCAAAAAGTATCCTTATAGCATCCACACTTGAGGACCCACTCTTGTAACATCAGATTTTGCTGCGAGCCAATGTTTTATTTTAAAAAAGTGTTTCAATTTTATAAAGAAGCTGAGGGGGCGATAGTAACTATTAAATAGTAATTATTACTAAATAATAATTATTACTAAATTGTAATTATTGCTAAATAGTAATTATTGACAAATAGTAATTATTGCTAAATAGTAATGATTACTAAATACTAATGAGTAAAGATTCAAATGCCGAGGGTCAACGTTCGCCGACTGAAAAATTACTATACTCTTCATGACAAATTTCCATACCCAATAACATTAGAGATGAAGAACATTAGAGTAATTTGATCGACGGCTTTTTTGCGGCCTTTAATGTAGACCACTGTACGTGTCCCAACTACTTTGCAGACCTGAATGGCGTAAGCACATGTGTATATGTACTTATAGCTGGAATAAGTGGGTAGACTCGCATAGTTCGTACGACCTTCATAAAAACCAACCGATCAAAGATTGCCGAGAGTGAGAACTTACTCTCTACTGGGTGGCGAGGAAACATTCCAAAACACACACACACACTCATTGGGTACCTGCAAAAAATCTCATTTGTCACTCGCAAGATTAAAACAAACTGAAAATCATTTACATTCCGCAAAAAGCGTTTATATTTATTGGTTCCAATGTTTCAAGTCTAGGGGTACTTAATATTGTGCCCTTCTGCCTTTTCTTCATCTCAACGTCTCGTCTTTTTCTTTAAAAAACATTTTTTTTTCTTCACCCCAACATCTCCTTGTTCCTTAAAAAATAATTAATTTTCTTCTTTCTTCACCCCAACATCTCCTTGTTCCTTAAAAAATAATTTTTTTTCTTTCTTTCTTCATCCTAACGTCTCTTTGT
The DNA here is from genome assembly GCA_032873175.1 of Leptopilina drosophilae. Taxonomy (NCBI): domain Eukaryota; kingdom Metazoa; phylum Arthropoda; class Insecta; order Hymenoptera; family Figitidae; genus Leptopilina; species Leptopilina drosophilae. The sequence continues at coordinate 43,147,449 of CM065486.1, read as the reverse complement.
TTCTTAAAAAATAATTTTTTTTTATTCTAACGTCTCTTTGTTTTTTAAAAAATAATTTATTTTCTTATTTCTTCACCCCAACATCTCCTTGTTTCTTAAAAAATAATTTATTTTCTTTTTTCTTCACCCCATTTCCTTGTTCCTTAAAAAAATAATTTTTTTTCTTTCTTCATCCTAAAGTCTCTTTGTTCCTTAAAAAATAATTTCTTTTCTTCTTTCTTCAACCCATAACCTCAAAATTGTTTGCTACTTTAGGGACCTTTCTTCAAAGTGCGTCACCTTTTGTATTAAAAAAGTTTTAAAGAACGAAACAAATAAATAATTCACATATTTTTCCGAAGGTATCAAATGGATATCAAAATTGTATCGAATTAATACTGAAGAAAGGAGGAAAATTGCATCAAATTAACACTGAAGAAAGGAGGAAAATTGTATCGAATTAATACTGAAGAAAGGGGGAATATTGCATCTAATTAACACGGAAGAAAGGAGGAAAATTGTATCGAATTAATACTGAAGAAAGGGGGAATATTGCATTGAATTAACACTGAAGAAAGGAGGAAAATTGTATCGAATTAACACTGAAGAAAGAGTGAAAATTGCATCAAATTAACACTGAAGAAAGGGGGAAAATTGTATCGAATTAATAATGAAGAAAGGGGGAAAATTGAGAAAAAAAATTGGAGCAAATTTTCAAAAATTGAGTCTCTCTAAAGGTATCAAATTAATATGAAAATCGTATCGAATTAATACTGAAGAAAAGGGGAAAAATTGAGGGGAAAAAGTGGTACAAAATTTTAAAAAATTGAGTCTTTTTGAAGATAGTACGAAATGTGTCTAACGGTCCCAAGAAACTTGTGCAAATATCAAGTCATCTAAGAATACCGCATCGACTTAGAGGAATATTCTTATTATTACAATGATGATGATTATAGTTTGCTTCATCAAAAGTTCCCCGCGATTCAAGTCAAGTTTCTTGATGATGGCAGATTTTCCCCACCGAACCCCCAAAGGAAGATGCTGCTCTTCCTCTCACTCTCTCTCACGTGCTTTTAATATATACGTGGTTACATATATTATCGTCGCACACACACTTTGGCCTCCTGGTCCTTGGATAGTGGCCGGTTCGCCGGTTCGTTGGTTAGTGGGTGCACAGATTGCCGTGCGTTCGGTTTCTTTACCGCGTTCTTATATAGCCATTCCTTCTATCTAGCTTCTTTAGCGCGCTCAATGTTCACTGTTACCTAAAAATTATCAAATTGCAACGAATTGATCTCAAAAAGTGGATCAAACCATCATTTGATCTCAATTTTTGAATCACTTTAATCCAATTGGGGATTATTTTGACATTTCTAGAAAAACTGTGTTTGCAATTTTTTTTTCGCATCATTCCTGACAATTTTTGCAAAAAAAAATAATTACCATTTTTTTCTTCTACAACTACCATTTTTTTTTCTTAAAATTACCATTTTTCTAAAATTCAAATCAATTGTTTTAAAAACTATCGTTCAATTTTAGATTTACAAATTTTTCAAAACTCTGGATCCTGTTCGATTTTTCGGCTTTGTTTCCAAAAGTTTGGAAAGTTTTAAAACTTTAATTTTTTGTTTCAAGTTTTTTTTGAAGATTAAAACTATTTACTAGTTTTTGTGGGTGAAGTTTTCGAATTCTTTTTCTGCAGTCCGAAAAATATCGTGGAAAAGAATTTATATTGAAAACAAGTGAACGGATTACCAAACTCGGAACAAAAAATATTTAAAATGAATTTTGGAAAAACTATTTTCGGCTAATAAATTGAATACAAAGAAGTTAAAAATCGAAATTATTGTACAAAAAAAACTAACTAACTATTATCGTTTATTTTTCTTTCTTACATTGTATAAAATACTAAAAACTTTAAATTAAAAATAAAAAATTTTAATTATTCATTTTATTTTTTAATTTTTTGTTTTAATTTTTAATTTTAGATTTTATTTTTTAATTTTAAACTAAATTTTCAATTTTAAATTCAATTTTCAATTTTAAATTAAATTTTCGATTTTAAATTAAATTTTCGATCTTAAATTAATTTTTCAATTTTCAATTGAATTTCCAATTTTCAATCTAAAAGTTAATTAAAAAAATGATTTATCAATGTGTTTTAAAAGGCACCCGGTATTAATTGTGTGATTTCTGCGACAGTAAAACAGTTCGGTGAAGGTATGCGCGCAACGAGAGAAGGATTACGAGCAGCGAATAAAGTGATAGGTGCTTACTGTATAAAAAAGAAATTTTTTACCGAATAAATGGAAAAACAATCAATTCCCTCAATCTATTCGAAAAGTAGAAAAAAATTTTAATAGCAACTATTAAATTCTCAGCATTTTATATTATATTGCCAGTGAATTGAAATATTAATGGAGAAAGTGCGACGAAACTATGTGCGAAAGAGTGAATATTGTGAAATGGGATATTTAAAGGATTGAATAATCATTTTCCCTCGCATATCATTTTTTTAGGTCAGCCTACACTCTTCGATTGTGTAATCAAAAATTATTATATATATGTATATATATTCTTTTTTTTCTTATGAAATGATCCATTCAAAATTAATATGTATAAAGTTCCAGTTCTTTATATTGTTCTCAAGAATTTAGGTCGTTTCTTAAATAAATCTGTATCTGTATACGGTAATTATTAATTAACGGTGAAATTTTAACATAAATCTATTCTTTATAATTAATTTAACAATTTATTAATAATTTTTAGATAAATTTAACAATTTATTAATAACTTTTAAATAAATTTAACAATGTATTAATAATTTATAGCTATAAATTTAAAATTTAGTTAAAATTTATTGAATTTCTAATTTGTAGTTTTAGTTTAATTTGATGATTATTTACATTTTATAAAAATTTCATAATTGAGAAATAAAATTCAATATTTTAAGAGATACGTTAAGAACTAAGATTGTTTTATAGTATAATTAATTTTATAAATAATTATTTATGAATTGTTTTTGAATAATTTAGAAATTTTTAAATTTACATTAAAATTAGGTTTACTGTAAATGTAATGAGGTAAATAAATTTATTACATTATATAAATAATCACGCAGTAATAAATAATATAAATTTATTACATTATATAAATAATCACGCAGTAATAAATAATATATTCAGATTATTAACATTGTACTATAATGCATTGGGAAAATTAATAAATAATAACTTGACTCGTTTCATTGTAATACCAATTATTAATAATATTTTTAATAACGCAATTTGCAATTCATTTACTTTTTTAAATTTAGCCCACTTTTTATATGGTTTTCAGCGTATATTTTTAAATAGGTAATAATTTCTCCCAATAACGAAGTTTGGTAGAAAAATATTTGCAAAAATAAATATTTATAAAAGTTGTTGCATTTTAATTTTTAGTTATTAATTATTAATTAAATTTTCGACTATTTTTATACTATTTTTGACTATAATTAAAATAAAGAAATAATTATCAATAAAGAAAGAAATAAATAAAGAGATAAATAAATAAAGAGATAATTAAATAAAGAAAAAATTAAATAAAGAGTTAATTAAATAAAGAGATAATTAAATAAAGAAAAAATTAAATAAAGAGTTAATTAAATAAAGAAATAATTAAACAAAGAGATAATTAAATAAAAAAATAATTAAATAAAGAGATAATTAAATAAAGATATAATTCATTTAAATTTATTCATTTATCATTTTATTTACATTTTTTTTTGTCAAAGATATAATAAAATAGTGACGAGAAGTTTTTGCGGAAAAAAAGTTTTTATAGAATGATGGGGGACTTGAGGAGAACATTGAGTGGGAGAGAGAGTGAGTGAGAGAGAGAGAGAGAGACTTTGATATCCGCACAGGCGATGTACCGTGTAGAGATTTGAATACCAAATTTTGTGCGATTTCAATGTGCTTTTTTTTAATCCCTTCACAACCTTTTTTTGCGACTACCTGCTAGTCCCCTTGCGTATTTTTAGTCGTGACACGATTTCTTTATATATGCAAGAGTAGATTCACAGAAATAGTTTTAAGACTGTTTTTTGATAGAATCATTTTTTTTCTTTTTTTTTAAAGCATTGAAACAAAAAAATGCATATTTTATTGTTCATTCATTCAGCATCGTATAGGTACATTAAAGATTCTGAGAAGTGGTTGTAGAATTTTTAAGTCCACTATGTTATGTATTTTACGATTTACAATTATTTTTTTATCAAGAAGATAATTTTTATTCTATTTTTCTATTTATTATAATTACTATTACTATTATTATTATTTTTATTATTATTCTTATTATCATTATTATTATTATTATTGAAAAGCTTAAAATAGTGATTATTTATCCCGATTTTAATTATTTGCTTCGCTTTCATTTTTACTTTTTTAATAGAAAAGTGACGCACTCTGAAGAAAGGTACCTAAGTTGCAAAAAATTTTAAGGTTATGTTTGTGTCATTTTAACATTAATTAAAGGTTCAGTGTTTAATTTCAAACTGAAATCAGTTTTTGTTAATTATTTTAGATGCAATGAAAATTTGAACTATGTGCTTTTTATACAGTAAAAACTTTATCCACTTTATGTATTTTCATTAAAAAGAATTACAAACATAACCTAAAATTTTTTGCTTTTTTCGTACCTTTCTTCAAAGCGCGTCACAATAAATTTATTTATATTTATTCTAAACATCGAATACAACTGATTTCATCAAAACAGATAAACAAAAATTTTTTTTTAAATATAAACAACTAACTCGCGAATTAAAAGAATTTCAAATATTAAAACAATTAATTTTACTTAATACAAAAAATGTTAAAATTAACATAAAAAAATGGTTAAAATAAAGTGTCAATATAAAAAAAGATAATTTCACGATATATACAATAATTGTTATTCATCATCGATTCATTAATAATTAATATTTAAAAAGTTGATAAAAAAAACTAACTTTTCGATTTAGTAGACTTTATTAATAAATTAGTAAAAATTACTATTTATTTGTATGCTATATTTTACTATTATGCTATTTAGCAAATTTTACTGATGAATAATAATTTTTACACTAATTTCATTAATAAAATTTATTAAAAAATTTTATTACTAATTTTATTAGTAAAATTTACTAATAATTTACTAATAAATAGTAAAATAGCGAAATAAGACTTAGTGATGAATAGTCATTTCTACCTACTAATTTAAAATTGACTAATTCAAATGAAAAAATCAAATACTATTTATTGAAATTAGTTATAATTAAACTTAGGCTATGTTTTAATTTATTTTGCATAAATATAAATAAAAATATATACATAAAAATTAGTTCAAATTTTATTATTTATAAAATATGCAACAAAGCTAAAAATTTATTTAAACATAAGCGGACTTATTCCCTAAAATTAAATTACCTAACATTTACTAATAAATTAGTAAAAATTACCATTTACTAGTAAAATTTACTAATTCAATAGCAAAAAGTAAGTTCCAAATTCAAATTATTAATTCAAATTTTTACTAATTCAAATTCAGAGCGTTTTAATAATAATAAAATATTATGAATAATAAAATATCATAAATAATAAAAAACTAAAAAATAGTTCGAAAAATAAAAGAAATAATTTGTTGTGTCGATGGTTTTGAAAGTTGCGAACTTCTCGATAAATACTTCAGGTGCTGACTAATAGTCATGAGTAATTATTTGATAAAAATAGAATTACGTTTCAAAGGTGGAAAGAAAATGGCAAGAGTAACTTGGTTTAGCCTCTCCTAGGCTTTGTCTGTATATAAAAAATCGAGACATAGCCTAGAATAGGTTAGGTCAGGGCTCGTTCTTCACAAATGACCCCGTTATATTCGTCAAGGACACATATATGCGTTAACGGTCAAGTTCAAGGCCACATTTTGACGCTAGATCACCAAAAGGAAAATTCAACATATTGCACATACTTTTCATCCATTTCGACTTTAGAGGGAATTTTATTCTTGTATCTATTTTCTTGTGTAAGTTTAATAAAACCGAAAAAACCTATTTATACATTTTCTTCAAGAAAAAGTGTAACAAATACAAGAAGAATTTGAAAAAAAAATTAATATTGTAGTTCTATATGCTAAAAATAAAATATTTACTTAAGGATAGTTATTAAAAAACTAAACTCTAAAAACTAGGATCGTATCATAAATTTCAGAAAATTGGATAAATATATTTTTTTATTTTATTTATTAAAGTTGAGATCAAGTTATTAAGTTAAAAATTAGAAAGAACACTAGTTACTAGTTGCACTTTAGTTTCACAACGCCATCTACTTAGAATTTTTCGTCAACGTTTCTATACTTCGTCTTATGGTTTCCCCCTCTTCACGAGTGGATTATGTCAGTTGCTGTCAGAGTCTCGATCAACGACCAATTTTTAATAATTAATAAAACTTTCTTGTAATGTTTTTAAGCTGACAATTTAAAAAAATTCGAAACATGGACAGATTTTCTAAAATTTGTTCGTTACGTCTTATTAATTTATCGAATTCACAAATATAATTGGTGTATCCAAGTTGAAAAAATGTTTGAATTTACTGGAGAGAAAAAATTTCGTGTAGAAAAATTCCATTGTTTTTTCTTTCAAATATTCGCACGAATTTACTATCTGAATAATTAGAATATAATAGAATTATTTTTAACATTAAATCTCATAAATTTGAATAAGAAAAATTTTTTAGCTACAGTTTGCACAAATATTTTTTAAGTTTCAAAGTTGCTATTTGTTGAAAGTAAAAAAGTTGAGAAAAACCATGTGCTATCTGCTGCAATGTATATTATTTTAATAAAGTTTTAATGAAAAGTCTAAAAATAATTATGAAAATCACTTTTTCCTTGCAAAAAGAATGAATAGTTATAAAGGATAAATTTTTTCTCTTTAAATTTACTTCGAATAAAGTACTTACCGACAATAGAGGGCAGCACTTTCTAGCAACGTAATTTTAGACTATTTTTTAATTTTTTTGCGATTTTGATTCCATAATGTAATTTTATTCAAGATCGTAACTAATAACAAGAATTTCCAAACTGTTGGCAATATAAACATTTAATTCGTGTATTTTTCTAAACAAGTATTTTTATACATAAAAAAACTTTAAGTTGTTAAACTTTGTAGTGAATTTATTATTATTATATTATATATTTACAGTAATTATTATTTTCAATACTTTTTATCTCGTGGAAAAAAATGACAAATTGAAATTATCGAATAGTTTCCGCGTTTTTTTACCTTTATCAAAGAGAAACACGGCGCAGTATCAATGATTGAGTTCCGGTTTTTGCCGCTAGATCGACCATCATGTCCAGCTGATTGTGAGATGAAAATTTTCGTGTGTGTGTTTAGAAGAAAAAAAAGAAAAAGGCAACAATTCGGTCGAGTGGAGTGGTGAAAAATAGTGAAATGGTGAACTTGTGGCGTGTGTAAATTTAGATTAAGGTGAGTACTCGACAACTAACAAATTAAATAACATTGTTATCGTAACGCGACACGCGACATGAATAAATGAAAATCACGTCAAACTTTTATTCCTCGATTTTTTGTGTCTCACCATTCGATACATTTTCCACTCATCGTTGTTTTCCAAATGTCCGTCGCATTTTCTCGTCACAATCCAACTCCGTTGCTTTGAATTTCTCAATTTTCGTCACTCCGAGAAATCTGGGGAGAAAAAAAAAATGTTTCTCTATAAATAAAGGGGAAAAAAGAAAAAATTAAGAAGAAATTAAACTTTTTGGGAATTGATGATACAGTTTTTGAATAAATTTTTATTAATTCTTTGTAGAGAATTAAATATTGTTAAAGCATATTCACGAATATTATGGTAATGATTAAATTATTGCACAGTCACATGCGAAAATATTCATTTAATATGAGCTTTGATTGTGTTTAACGCGGCTCTTTCCCATCAGAGCGTTTTTTGTTCGACAAATTATACTTCAATTTAGAGCAAAATAATTTTCCATTTAGAATTTATGGTGAAAAAATTTTTTTTTTAATAGTTGAAAATTAATTTTTAGGTTATGCAATTTTTTTTCAAACATTGAAGTGATTATTTGATTAATGTATTCTGTTAAATTATAACTTACTCTATTTTGTCATTAGTACGATTATAAATAATGATTACAATTATCCTCTAGTCTATCATCATTTCCATCAACACTTTGCGATTTCACACATTACCATTAATTACGCTTTTAAATAATAAAATAAATATAAAAGAATTTTTTGCTAAATATATAGTGAAATTAATGTTAATATGTTAATGTTAACAAAAAAAGAGCAAAAATTGTAATATTTCTAAAATGGTTATTAAAAATTTTCTAAAATTAGGTAAATAAAAAAAAATAAAAATTAAAAAATTAAAATTAAAAATAAAATTTTGAATAATAGAGATAATATTAAGAATCATAATAACAATAATAAATTGCATAATAATGTTAATAATAAGAATGGTAGCAATAACAATATCAATATTAATAATATTTAAAATAATAATTAATAATAATAGTTGTAATAAAATTAACAAATAATTGTTATTAACATATTATTAATTCTAAAAATTGTGTGCAATCAGTAATAACAAATAATTATTATTAAAGAATTGTAATAACAATATTGTAAAATATTAAATATTAAAGAAGCTAGAAATTATTATTTAATTAATATTAAAAAATATTTTGATTGACTGAATATAAAAGAAAAGAACATTTATATTTTTTAGAAGCGAGCAGTTGACAAAATCTGATAAAATTAATTTTCGAAATTTTTTATTTTCTTCTTTCATAGATTTAAAATGTATATTTAGTAGAAATGATATACATTTACATAAAACGAAGGTAAAAGTCTACTTTATATATTGAGATATAGTTGATTAAAAATTTATTGTTATGTTAATTACTTATCTGATTAAACTGACTAACATTCTTGATTTAACGAAGAAAAAAAACTAGAAAATTAGAAAGTAGTAAATTGTTCTTGAAAAATTGGATATTATTTATAATTTTTAAATTGAGACTTTAATTACAGAAGTGATATACATTAAACTATTTTTAAATAATAAAATTTGCAATTTGGAATTAAAAAGGTAATGAAAATTTATTTACAATTTGATTAATTATTATTACTATAGAAAAAAATAGTTATAAGTAAAAAAAATAAATAAAAATAGTCCTAAGTATTATTATATAGAAAAATGTTTATTATTTTAATAAATTTGAAGTTATAAATTATAAAGTATAAAGAATAATAAGTATAAAGGAAAAAAAATTATAAATTATAATGTAAATAATAAAGTAAATAATAAAGCAAATAATAATGTAAATAATAAATCAAATAACAAAGTAAATAATAAAGAAAATAACAAAGTAAATAATAAATCAAATAACAAAGTAAATAATAAAGCAAATAATAAAGTAAATAATAAAATAAATAAAATAAAACTAAATAAAAATGAAATATTTTCGAAATACGTAAATAATAAATGTATTATTAATCACTTTTAGTAGTACGTTTATTATTTATTACCATTTCATTTCATTTTGTGTATTAATTTATTAAATTATTAAGTTAATGAATTTTTAATACATGGATTTTGAATTCAATTTAATTTCATTTGAAAGCTTTGAACTAAATTTTCCTTTTATTTTTCTAATCACTAATGCAATAAATGAATAAAATAATATTTCTTATTTTATTTCATTCTTATTGTTATACATATTATTTATAAATACGAATTTTTATGTATAAAATGATTTTTAAAATTTTTATTCCAATAATTAAAAATATATTGTACCAATGAAGAAACGTTGAAAAGTAACAGAATTTAAAAGAATCCGATAAACTTCTAAAAAGTTATGAGCCACATTTGCTCCGCCATTTTGAATTTTTAAAATTTGTCATAAAATTGTTTTACTAAGATTACGATTATTTACGATTCGAAAATTTAAATGACTAATTTCGAAAAAAAAATAAATTAAATTCAAAAATCGTATTTTTTCAAAAATAAATACAATTGTTGAATTTGATGCGAGATTTGAAATAACAAAAGCAGAATAGCGCAACTTTTTTTCTTCTTTTTTCAAAAAATTAAATAGTTTACATCGCTTTTGCTATATTTAAAAACGAAGACTCCTATAATTATATTTGAAATCTGCCCTCGATAACTAGTGTACATAATTTATATTTGTAACAGAGATAACAGAAAAAATAAGCGTTTATTAATAAAAATAGATTTAATAAATCCGATCTCTTATACACTGCGCTAGAATATTAACAAACTGAACAAAATCTGTAGATTATGATCATTAAAATATGGAATTTTTTTACCGCCACAGCAAAAAATTCTATTGAATAAAATTTATTAATAACAAATATATACACTGAAAAAAAAATTATTTGATTCAAATAAAAATTATTTGATTCAAGTAAATATTTATTTCATTACAGACAAATAATCGGTTATTTGAATCAAATAAATATTTTTTTCAGTGTAGTAGTAAAAGGTGTAATTATTTTCAATTTCTGTATTTCATTTGTTAAAATTAATATTTTTTTGCTTGAAAGTTCTACTGTATTCGAGCATTATTTTTTATTAAGTTTAAATCTATTTTTAAAAATTGAAATAAAAAAAAGTATTTTCAAAAATTTAGTATCTAGACTAAACAATCGGTTAGGAAAATTTTTGTTAAAATAAAATGTAACGTGTATGAAATATTTATTTACAGTTTCATTTATTTTAACAAATATTTTTAAAACAAAATTTACAGATCTTTTTACAAACTGACAAATATGATTGCTGCGACTCTACAATGATGGTTTTGTCACTCGATGTAAAATTCATCCTTTTCGCTAGTTATTTTTATTAACCCGTTAATATCAATATGACAGTGAATTAATTTATCAATTAAATTCTGAACTTTGTGGAATAATTTCAAATTGCGCTGATTTAACAAAAAAAAGTGAAATATTCCGATTTTACATCATTGTAGAGTAGAATTTGCAAATTTACTGTATGACATTGACAGTAATTTATTCGCTCCAGGCTACAAAAGAGTAGAAACTGATGTTGATGATGATGACGATGTAGTTGATGCAATATTTGGAGAATTAATTATCAAACGATCATACAATTTATATTGAACAAAAACAACTTGCTCGAAAAATCGATAGGGATAAAATCAACCGTAAAGCACTTGTACTATTCAACTTGTTCGTAAGAAAATTAATTAAAGTACGATATAAGTGTCGATAGTGTGGTAAATAGTGACAATGGAGTCACTTTGTTAAAGTGTCAATTAAAATTTCAAATGCGCTTAAATAGTAAATAGCTTAAATACTTTATAATATATAAATCTTCCCATTTTCCCGCGCACTATGAATACATAATTGAATAATTAAATTGTTTTACGATGTCGGTTATAATATCTTGAAGAAGACTCTGCAGAGACGCGATTGTAGAATTTTCCAACAATTATTCCAAGAATCGAAAATTTACTAAATGCATCTAGCATTGCAAAATTTAAACTGATGACCCTTTTTAAAAATTCAAAATGGCGGAGCAAACATGGCCGATTAAATTTTAACGGATTTGTTTAAATTCTGCATCTGGTTTCTTAATTTATAAAGATTGTAATGCAAAGAAAGACTAAAAAATGAAAAAATTAATAAAAATAAATGTTATACCAAACGTTGAAGCTAAAAAAAGGATCAAGGGTTCAACTCTAAAGAATAATAATTATTGAAGAAAGTGAATTTATCATTCGGTAGTATTAATATTAAAGGTGAAAGAATTTAACAATTATTCAATTAATTAATTAATAATTGTTAAATTCTTTCACCTTTAATAATAATTATTATTCTTTAGAGTTGAACATTAAGAAGAATGTTCTTCTTCTAAAAATGGTTAATAACATTAATTATAAATATTTTCTCGTCATTTAATAAAAAGCACAGCAATAAAGTGGAAGAAAAATTTGCATATATTGTTCTAAGAGGAAGAAGAAAAAAAAATCTTATAGCAAAAAAAAGTTGAATTTTACACACGGTAAAACGTGAATGTTTGTTTAGGTAAAGTGAAGACGTCTCGTGTTTGTAGAGAGGCAAGTGGGAATCCTGATCCGCAGCAGGTTCTACTTCCCACTTCCGGTTTCAACCCTTCTTTGGCGTCATAGCTCCCCCCTCTCCTACTACACCAGGGGGGGAGGCTATGAATTTCCTCTGTGTGAATGTGTGTGTGGCTTTTATCCCCCACTCGGACTACCCAACGACTATTGATTGCTCTACCGCACTACTGCCCTACTTTTATAGCTTCAAACCCCCTCCAAGTGCCCTAGAATTCCCCTCATCTCTTCATCTCTCTCCCCCCCAAAAAACCCCACCCTACCCCTCATGATAATTTTCGTCTTCTAGCCACAGATGAGAAATATACATTGAAGATTGTGATTCTTTGTCTACTTTTTTTTTCTTCTACCACCACAGCATCGTTGTTCTCTAAGCAAAATGAACAGGGTCAATGCTCCACTCAGTGAACCACCAAAAATTTTTTTTTCTCTCTGTTAAGGATTTTTCTCAAGAATGTTACATAGACAAAACTACGCTACGATAGTTGGAATTCTTGCACGCGGAGAAAATTTATCTTCTCTCTCCATAAGATTCAGTTTGGAAGTAAACTCTCGGGAGTGGAATTTTTAAATTAAGTTTTGGTTTTCAGACGCAAGAGTTTATTGTTTGAAAATTGTTAAACGAAAAGGAAAATGAAATTGGGGTGAAATTCTCTTATTCTTTACTTTCTAAATCCAAATTAGAAATAGTAATAGAATTGTACTAAAGAATAGTCAAACTTTACTATAATTTTTAGTAGCTTTCTATTGGACTTATTCCCTTTTCAATTAGTCAAATTTTACTAATTTTTAGTCAAATTTTACTAATTTTTAGTCAAATTATACTAACTTTTAGTCAAATTTAACTAACTTTTAGTCAAATTTTACTAACTTTTAGTCAAATTTAACTAACGTTTAATCAAATTTTACTAACACTAAAAAATAAAACTTACTATTAGTCCGTTCTTTAAAACCGTATACATAATAAATACTTTTGAAATATTTTTTTTACATATTTAGCCTTGGGAATATTAATTCTAAGACCTAAAATTTATTTAATCTAGTTTCAAGCTATAAATAGGCTACTTTTCAATCATTTTGGTTTTAAGCTGCAAACAACTTCAAACTTTGTTTTTTATTTATTTAACACTGAATAGTAAAATTTTACTAGACTAGCTACGCTAACTAGAATTTTTTCTAGGATCGTTAATAACGAATTTAAAGTCAAATTTTCAAAAATAAAAATGGAGGATCAAACATGGCGGATGTAATCTAGTGAATAATGTTCCTAATTCAAAATACTATTCTTAAAAAAATACTATTCTTAGAAAAAAACTTTTCAAATTATTATTAATTATAAATAATTAGAATCGTTGCAGGTATTGGCGTAATATTGAAATAATTAGAACGTCAGTACCGGGCAAGTCTTAATAATAACATTTTACACAAAAATATTAATATATTGAAAATTAAACTGAAATTTTCTGAATAAAAATTAAAAATACGAACCGAATGGGCAAAAGTTTTAATAATTCAAACATCATTGAGGAGTAGTTTTTCAAAACCTGGTAAATTGATATTTTGTCATTTAAAAATTTTAATAAATGACAATTCTTACATATAAATTCGAATTCAAATGCAAATTAACTTTAATGTTGAAAAATTGTAATAAAGTATTAATTTTTTAAATATTTAAAAAAGAATTTTATTTAAAATGCTGGGTTTATTAAAGTCAAATTGTATTAAGAAAATTTGAAGCTATTGGTAACGATTTTTAATAAAAAAAATTTATTAAAGATGAAAAAAATTTAAATCATCAAGATGAGAACAAAAATTCTTTTTAAATTGAAGATTCTTTGGTAATAAAATTTTTTTCTACAATAAATCGATTTCTTAAGGATTTTAATATTTTTAATACATGTTTATTGCAATTTTTCGGAAAATTAGATTTATCAACTTTTGAAAAACTGAAACTTGGAACATGTTTTGAGAAACACTTTCAGATTGTAAAAAAAATAAAAACTAAGAGGTTTTTGACAATGTAAAAAAAATAATTTAAATTTAAATTTAATTTAATTTAAATTAAATTAAAATTATTTTAAATTTAATAAATAAAATAATTTAAATTTAATTTAATTTAAATTAAAATTATTTTAAATTTAATAAATAAAATAATTTAAATTTAATTTAATTCAAATAAAAATTATTTTTAACATAATTTCTTGGGAGGAATTCAAAGGTCATAAAATAAAATCAGTCCAAAATTTATTTGAACTCTTTCTAAATTTGTCTTTTTTCTCAAAATTATTAGATTTTAAAAACCATGCTGGTATTTTTTTTAATATTTTAAATTCACAGAAAATTTAAATTCACAAAAAATGCCTCAAATGAGAAAACTGATTTAAAGAATTTTCGAATCAGGTTTTTGGAAAAAAATTTTGTTTCTAGACTGAAATTGCTAAAAAAATGTCATTTTTATCCAATTTTTTTAATTTGAAAATTCTTTCGTCACTTTTCCAGACTAATTTCGAATCATTTTTTATTTTTCGTGTATAACAATTTTAATACTTGGAATTATTTTGAAAAATAAAGAAACAACGTTTCAAACGTTAAAAATGGTATTTTTTAGCATTTTCATTGTGAAAAACAAATTTTTTCAAATAAAAAAATTCTTTAAAAGTTGTAAAGATAAATTTTTTCATTTGGAAACTTTTTTCTGGATTTAAAAACATTTTCTTTAGAAAATCACCCGTGGATTTTAAGATTAATTAATTTTTAAGAAGACTGTAAAAATTGAAAAAGGGTAAAAAGAATTTATTTTCTGAACTTTGAATTAATTTTAATTTCTTAATTTCTTCTTAATTTTCTTAATTTTACAAATAATTTTACTGAATATGTAAATCATTTTCTCGATATAATTAAAAAAATCGCTTTTTCAAGAAAGTGGAAAATTCAAAAAGGGTCCAAATCTTTGCGTGTTGAATTTCTTCTAAAAAAAAATCTTCAATCAAGAAAAGGATGGAAAATATTTCCTAAATTAGTAAAATAGTGAAATAAACATGGCCCAATATTGACCCAGGCTACTTATTTCCTACAATATTTATTGATATTTCGAATCATATATTTTGAGAAATCATTATAATTCACAAGGTGTTTGAATGTAGTGGGAAACTTTTTCAAGCGAACAAACCTCTTCCTTTATGTACATATATATACACGTATTTATATGGATCGATCACAACGCTCACTCTCTTTGTTCTCAACATTCACATCTATACGCTCATTATACCTCTGAAGTAAATATCTCACTCGAGGCAAAATTCTCTATGAAAAAAAGGGGCGCGTCTCTTTCCCTTTTTTTCTCCATTAAAATCTATATCTGTATCTTTGTTGGCATTCTTTATTTGTGATTTTTTTATGCACATCAAAAGCAGACAGAAATAAACCAATTGTAAATTATTTTTATAATTGTCAAATCTACACGACGATACTAATGAGAATTCTTTGTCAAAGTTCACATCTGTTTTTTTGCAAAATTGAAATAATTTTGATCAGCAAAAGTAACCAGTTAGTTTAGTGCAATATTTTGTTTTTATTATATATATATATATATATATATATATATATATATATATATATATATATATATATATATATATAATTTTTTGTATTATACTATTTTTTACAAAAAAAACACATAGTTGTTTTAATTTTAATTTTTAATTTGTAATACGTTAGGAGAAACAAAAGTTAAAACCGTTTACATTTTAAAACAACATTTTAAACATTTACATTGCAACAATATTTTACATTTTAAAATTATTGAAAAGTAGCCTAGCACATGTATTTAAAATTAAAATAAACTTTTTTTGAAATTTAACGCATTTTCATTATTCTGTTTAAGGCATTTAGCTTATTGTTAATTATTTTTCGGCTCTTCAAAAACATCCGACATTTAGTAAAATTACTTTCCAGTTTTCAATGATTACAATTTGCGTTCATTAAAAAAATTTTTTTTAAATTAAAATTCTCAGTGTTTGAACTAAGCTTTAGAGTCAAGCTACTTAAATCTTATAGAGGTTATGTTTGTTAAGTTTTGAAATTTTTGAAAACGAATCCTTTCTTCACTGGGGGAAAGGTATCAAACATAACCTATAAGACTTTCCTCTATTTTCGGTGTTACATTATTCTTTTGGTATAATTTTTATATTTCAAATGGATTGGAGACGTTTCCACTGCGATATCGACTTAAAGTTATAATTTTTAGAAATTGCCGCGCATTTGTCAATTGGTTATCTTTAAGTGCTTAAATTCGACTATTTTGTTTTATCTAAAATCGTCCATTATGCTATTACTTTGGGGTACCCTCAGGGCAAACTATATATACATATATTTTTTATTTATATATATTTATATATATTTTTTATTTATATATATTTATATATATTTTTATAAATTTATATATTTATGTATATATATATATATTTATATAAATTTATATATATTTTTATAAATTTATATATATTTTTATAAATTTATATATATTTTTATAAATTTATATATATTTATATATATGTAGCAAATTGTATATATTATATATCATTGATAATATTATGATAAATGTCATAAAAAGAAAGTAAAATTTTTTTTTCACCAGTGAACTCGAAGCTCTCTTGGATCAAATTACACTCTTGTACGTAAACAATTTGATACACTGAGTTTGTTCATACACCAGAGAGTATATATCTAAAATATGGCATTATTTTTCTCGTAAAAATAATAAAGAATCTCCAGATAGTAAAGAACCTTATAGATAATAAAGAACTTTTTATATAGAGAATAAAGTATAACTTATAGATAATAAAAGAATCCTATTTCGCAAAATACCTTTCTTCTCTTTTACCTGCTGTAAAACTTTTTGATTAATACAATTTTTTTTTTAAAAAAAGTGATAAAAATAAAATTAAAATAATGCAGAAAAAAATGTAAAATAAGTTTTTTTTATTTTTATTAATTTTTTATTAATTATTTTATTAATTTTTATTTTTATTTTCATTTTTATTTTCATTTTCATTTTTATTTTCATTTTCATTTTTATTTTATTTTTATTTATATTTTCATTACATTTTTATTTATATTTTCCCTTTATTCTTATTTTTTTATTTTTAAATTTTATTTACCCTTGCGAGTAATCGGTTTAATAAAGAAATATTAAAAAACATCGAAAATTGAAATATTTTTTACTGACTTTTCCTGTTTTTTTGTTTCTCCACTAGTTTGTGACTCTAACTATTTAATTAATGGATCTTAGACGGCAATTTCATTAGACAATGCAGGAAAATAGTCAAGTAGCGTGACTCAATATAGAGGCTGTCAAACGCCTACTTTATATTAAAGTGATGTGCGGACGTTATAGTCAGACAAACTCGTTCCCCTAATAAGTAGTTATTGCTGAATGTGGTCAGACCACTCGCCTTAATAATGCGGATACCTGCAATGGATAATTTAATTATCAAATATTAATAAAGAATTACAGCCGCATGAAAGGAATTTCATTTTCTAAAAAGTGTTTAAAAAAAACAGCTAACAATTTGAAAAAAAAGATTTGGAATTTTTAAAAAATTAACACAGTTTTCTTAAAAGTATCAAATTGATACTACATTGAATCAAATTGATGCCAAAAATGTAGATCATTTTTTATTTGATCCACATTTTTGGTATCAATTCGTTTTGATACTTTTAGGTTAACAGTTAAATTAAATTTTCAAATTTTCAAATATTCAAATTTTTTAATTTTTCAATTTTCAATTTTAAAAAATTTAAAAACATTGAAAAAATTTTATACTACTTCTTTTGAAAAATATTCGGTTTTTGTTATATTCAATATCCTTGTTTATAAAAAATATTAAAATATTAAAATTTATTCTTCTTGGGAAAAAAATCTTTCCTATATTCTACTTTGGAAATGTTTAGCGAAAAAAAAACTCTTTTTCTTTATTGTATATGTTTATGAAAAGAATGTAACTTAAAGGATTGAGAAAATATTCCCAGCGCATATTTTCCAAATATAGTTTATATGTTTATAAATTTTTAAACGCTTTTACATAATAGAAGACAAATTCGCTATGTCCCAGTTTTATTCTTCTTCTTTTCATACAGAATCCTGTGTCCCATTTTTTTGTTCTACTTTCAAAAATGTATCGTCTCGGTATCGTAATTTTGACAATAAGAGAATTGCGAAAATTGGAAACTGGTTTAAGGTTACCATTTTGTGTTTTAACAGCTTTTAATTGTTTCAAAATTTCAATAAAAGGAAAAGGGAGTAAAACATAGCGTACCAAAAGTTAGTAACTGAATTTTTCATTGGCTTCATTATTTTGTTTACCATTGAGACTGATAATGAAATATTAATAGTAAATAATATTTTTTACTCCTTAATAAAAATTTAAAAAAATATATTAATTTTATTAAAATGACTCACAGGTTAGTAATTCAAATATTTAAAAAATTAAATATAAAATTTTAAAAATGGCCGATCCAATATGGCTCCAATATGGCGTCTTTGTGAATTACACTCGGTTTTAGTCGAATTTTCTCTCGATTATAAATTACAGAGTATGAAGCAAATGAAAAAAGTTTCTTTCAACTGCTACTAATCGCGTTATGCACTAAAATTTGCATGTAAATGTTTAGAGCCGGAAAAAAAGAAAGAAAAAAGTTGAGGGCAAAGTATGTGTCTGTGGAGTAATTCACGTGGTGGAATCTTGAAGGTCATCTTGCAGTGGATGACTCACGAAAAAGGATTATTGAACGCCTCCTGTGAGTTTAAATGAAGCATCGATCAAAATCACCTCGCAGGTTCTTTGCCACAAAAAAGAATCAAAATTGCTCGATTTCCGAGAACAATAATATAACGAGCACACGAAACCTGTGAGGTGGTTGGCAGGCCTACCACGCCATTTATTATGCGGCATCACGTGGCGAGCCTACCAACCACTTTCGAGGGGAATCCCCTATTATACAAGGTCACTTCAAAGTCCTCCCTGTCAAGGTTAAGTTCATTCTCACACATGCGACTTGATTTTACTTTTAAAAAAAATTATCCTCTTTTTACTTAATTAATCTCTCTTCCTTCCTTACGTTTTTTTGGAAAATTATTCCATAATAAAAACAAAATTAATATTTGTCACTATTACCATTTTTTGTCAATTACAAAAAAATTGTTGCGTTTCTACTTTTCTTCACCCAATAATTCAACTAAATACCACAATTTTAGTATCAAATCTACAACTAATTTTTAGTCTTTTTCCAACTATTTAAAAAAAATTTTTTAATTATTTCTTCTTTTCTTTACCAAATATTTTAACAAAAGTACATTTTAAGAATCAAGTATACTATTGATTTCGATTAACATATTAAGTCTTTTTTCAAATATTTAAAAAGAAATGAAAAAAAGTTTTTTAATTAACCTTTATTTTTATTTCCAAAATCAAGCAAAACTGACGGGGGGGGGGACTAAATTTTTATAACTTCCTTCCTTTTAAGCAAGCAAAATTTATTGTAGAGAGTTTAAACAAAAGTTAGTCAAACTCTATACTTTCGTATTTTAAATTAAAATGAGAATGTAACAATTTAAATTTTAAATTCTCTTTAAAGAAAGGCTGAACTTTTCACTTTTCCATATTTTAAACCCCACTAACAGGGATTTGAATAAAATTTACAATGTTCAAGTAAAAATTGTTTTGAATTTTGAGGTTATGTTCAGTATTGTTCTCCATTGACTGAGAATCATAATTTTGTGCGCTAAAATAAGAAGTTAAAAATTAAAAAATATTACTTTAATATTGAAATAAAAAATTGACATGGAAATTAAATTCTTTTATTTGAAATTTAAATTATGTTTCTAACTAAAAATATTAAAAGTTGTTTGCACATGGGTAAAAAATGTTTTCTCTCCCAGTAAAAATTATTTAAATTAAAAAATTAGTAGTGGCTTTTTTAAAATTCCCGCTTTATTCAGTGACTAATTTACACCTTCTTCTCTTATTCTCTTAAACATAAAAACTTCTTTTTAATAACTTTTCGAAATAATTCGAAAAAATTCTTGAAGATTTTTTCTTTCTAAACCAGTTTTCTCGCGATTAACTAGACAACTGAAAAATAATTTCACTTATAATTAAAAACTTGAAACTTCCTGTTTTTTTTCAAAGCAAAAGAAAAGTTTAACAAGAAAATATCTGCTCTGAAATTATTACTTTCTGAAGATTATTATTCCATGTATTCTTCTCGACGTGACCTATAGAATAACGATAGGCTATCTATATAGTATATGCATAAGTGGTGAACTCTAGCAATGAGTCATAATAAAATCCAAGAAACTGATTCACATTGCAAAAAATAATTATTCTCTGAAACTAAAAGAATAAAAAAAATCTAAAATAATTTCCATTCCATTTTCCTTTTATATTTCAAAAAATTTTATTATTGTTTACATTTTTTTGACATTCTTTTTTACATTTTTTAACATTTTTTTAAAACATTTTTAATGAATGTTTTTTTATTAACTGAAATATAATTTTTATTGTAGAAGAAAAAAGAAATAAAAGAAAAATTTACAGGAAAAACAGTTTTGGGCGAAATCAATTACTTTTCTTTAATTTTTTTTATAGTTTATCTTAAACAATTGCGAGTAACCTTGACTTAGAAAAAAATGATCGTAAAATCCTTTTCTGAATGACTAACACATGTTTCATTCTTTTCTGAACAATGAATTACTTATTTGTGAGAAAAATTACTATTCCAATTCACATATCGATTTCAAATTGTGAGACGATGCGTGAAAATTTATTTACTTGACAAATTGAACTGACATTAAGCTATAGAAACTTTTTTTTTATTCGAAACAAAGTAAACAAATTTTTGCTTTAAATAAAAAAATTATTATTAAAATTATTATTATTATTTAAAATTATTATTAATATTAAAATATTAATTAAATAATCTTTAACGTCCGAGATATTTCATAAATAAGTCAATAGATGAAAACGAAAACATTCGGACAAAGTGAACAAACATTCGGACAAACTTTGTCCGAATGTTTTCGTTTTCATCTATTGACTTATTTATTATTATTATTATCATTATTATTATTATTATTATTATTATTATTAATATTATTATTATTATTTAAATAGTAAAAAATAGTGAATTGTATTTTTTTGTATTTTTCAATATCTTTAATTTATTCAAAGCTGAATGGTTATGCAGATGATTTTCTTAAAGTCATTTTGCTCATTTCTTATACAATTGTGTTTATCTTATGGGCAGAGACGTTTAAAAGATAGGGAAGTACAACATTAATTATTCCTCTTACATAATAAATTCTTGTGTAAAGACATATTGATATCGTTATTGGAAAAACTTGTATGGTTCATTGGCTTCTTGTTTTACAATTCCCTGCAATCATTTATGCACCAGTAAGTTCAATGTAATGTTTAAGGTTGTTTCACACAGTGTGAAAAAATGTTATTTCTTTCGCAGAATTTCTGGGAAAAGAAACTTTTTGCTTTACACCTTCGGTCCGTGAAAAAAAACTAAACTAGTTTTTATTATTTTAACTAGTTTTATTTCAATTATTTATATTGAAAAACTACCCTCAGCACGTGTGCCAAAAAAATATTTTTTAAAATTTGGCTTTTCTATTTTTCTTTCTAAGAGGTTTATAGGTTAATTGTCTTTTTGGACTCTTCAAAAATATTCTTTATTTAGTTTAATTATTTCCCACTTTTTAATATTTAAGCTTTACATTCATTATTTAAAAAAAATTGATGCTGTTTTTCTCAGTGCTATGAACTGAACTTTAGGGTTAATATTTAAATATTTATGTCTTGCATTCATTATTGAATAAAAATAAATAAAAAATCAATGCACCTTTCTTCTCAGTGCTGTGAAATGAGCTTTAGGGTCAATATTTAAATAAATATTTCAGTTTTGCTTTCATTGTTAGAAAAAAAATCGATGCACATTTTTCTCAGTGCTATGAACTGAGCTTTAGGGTGAATATTTATGTTTTGCTTTCATTGTTAAAAAAAACTCGATGCCTCTTTCTTCTCAGTGCTATGAACTGAGCTTTAGGGTCAATATTTAAATTTTGCTTTCATTATTTAAAAAAAACCCCGATGTGCCTTTCTTCTCAGTGCTATGAACTGAGCTTTAGGGTCAATATTTAAGTTTTGCTTTCATTATTTATAAAAACCCGATGTACCTTTTTTTCAATGCTATGAACTGAGCTTTAGGGTCAATATTTAAGTTTTGCTTCATTATATTAAAAAAAAATCGATGTACCTTTTTTCAGTGCTATGAACTGAGCTTTAGGGTCAAGCTACTTGCAGGTCACGTTTGTGGTCTATTCCCTTGTATTCTCTCTTCCGGTATATGTAATATTCAGAATTATCTGAATAATGGAGTCGCGATATAGCAACAAAACGGATTCTGCCTGTAGGCATGTAGAACATCACGTGGCCGCGTCTCTCTTTCTCTCTTTCTCTCTCTTTCTCTATATAAGCATCGACTGCTACCATCTCCTGCAGTTGCACTCAATTTCCATGTGCACATGACAGCTTCATTTGTCCCGATAGTCACAAAAAGAAAAAAAAACAGTAACAATTTTTTCAAAATAAATTAATATTTAAATTTCCAATTGTGTTTGCCTTTCATCAACAACGCTTCGTCTATATATATGAAAAATTTCATTATGTAATCAATTCTTTCCTTTTCGCTTCACTACTTTTTATACACTAAAATGCTTTCATCAAAAGCAAGTTGAAAACAAGTTTTACTTGAAAATAGTTTTTTTCTTTTCAATATTATTCTGAAAATACTATTATCATAAAAAATTAGTTTAAAAAAATGTTCAAAAAATTTTTTAAAAAATTGCATTTTTACGTGGATTCGAACCCGAGGTGTCTTCGCCGATAGTCGTGCGACCGCTTTAACCCGTGTAGCTAAATTACAATTTGTTTCCTAAAAAATTTTTTTTTCGTAAAATCTTTTTTTTTCTCCTTATTATAAGTTAAGCGAAAATAAAAATAAATCTTGTTAACTAAAAATAGTGACTTGATGAAAAATTTGACAAAATGTCAAAAAAAATCTATATTTCGATGATGAAAAAAAATTTTTTTTTTCCCCGACGAATATTGTTACGCAAGATTGAAAAGTATAAGGACGCTGCACGGCCAAGGAGCTTTCGGAAAATGGTTAGCGCAAGATTTTATTTTTAGACGCGGAGGGATTTGAGAAAATTCACTTCTTCTTTTCATTGATGCTGGCGTCAGAATGTTCGGTTGACGTAGTTCTGGATCCGTGCCAACAAGACACGTCGAGATTTTGTGTAGTAAAGACGCGCCATCGACTCAAACTTTAATGGTCCCCCTCTCCCACACCCTCTATTCGATTTGCCGAATCCATCAAAAATTCGCCGATAAATTCAATTTCAAATCCGGAATTATAGAGGAATTTACTAAAAAAAAAATTCATTCTTTTTCAAACAAATAAAAATCACTATTTATTCTGTTTAATAATGATGAATGTTTATTTAAAATTGGTTTAAATTTGAGAAAAATTATCAGGTGAAACTAAATTTATTTAATGAAATTAAAAAAAAAAATGTTAGGTGCCAGGACTCGAACTCTCGATACTCTGGATACGTGGAAGAATGCAGTGTTTTGCTTCCTAGGCTATTAGGACAAATAATTTTTTTTTAATAAACCAAGAAATAGTCAACATTATTTAACATTTTTTTCTTCTTTCCTGGAAGAGAAACGTTTTCGACTTTTTCTGAATGTGTTTTTAAGAATAAAAAAAACTAATTAAATAAATAGAAATAAAGTTGAGGATCGAATTAATTTCTTGCATTTGATTTTTTTTGAACTAACAAAGTTTTAGAGCATGAAAATTTTTTTTTTTATTTAATATTAGAAATAACTGGAGTAGTTGAGTGTTGGAAAATATTTGTGACTCGGGAAAGTATTGATCGAGTGGACCATTGAATCTATAGCTACTCTTAATTTCAGCAGACATTCTCTATGCTCGCTGATCCACAAATCGTGTCCATTGCGGCGCTCGCACGTGCTGAACTGCGATAGTGCCATCGACGTTTTGGCACGATACGCACCAAAAGTTTATTTTTCGGGATAAGCCAGGTAAAACCTATTTCAGTTATTTTCGAAATAAACACATCTTGTGATTCACTTTATTTATTTATATAAATTTTTCTTTTTGCTTTTTATCCTCCCGCCTGGCTTCTTTTTTAAATAAATTGAATATTTATAAAGTAATTCATTAAGAGAAAAGTAAATAAAGAGTTACAAATATTGTTATAATAGAAAAGTTGAATCAAAATAAAAAAAAGCTATGAAAAGATAAAAAAAGATTTAAAAAGGTTTTAAAAAGCTAAAAAAACCGTAAAAAAGGTTTGAAAGTGTTTTAAAAAGAATTTAAAAAAGTTGAATTTTTTTTTCGATCTTTATATGAAATTGAAACAATACCTTCCTCTCATGCAATAATGAAGAATTTAAAAAGAATTTGATAAACGAAAAAGGATTTATTTTCTGTTTGTGAAATATTATTATATAGATTTGAATGTTATGGAATATGTAAAGAGAAAGCGGTGAACTTTTTAAAATTTTTATTGGTGGAATCGATTGAGTTCTAAAATTGAAATTCGTCCAGATGGCCACGACGTGTGTTCATTGGATGAAAAAAAAGTAAAGAAGATCAATTGTTCGTAGGTGCTAAATATGTGCTGAAACATACATATATCTGTCAATATAGAGAGGTAGCCGGCAGCTTGGTCGCGAAAATATTTTCATTATAAATAGCGTCGACCGGTGTCCTGTTTATTTTTACAGACGTACTAGCCAATCGTCGCTTTCCTCTATCTATGTATTTTCCCGCATTCATTACATCTCTCGAAAGAAGAAAAAAATAGGCCGATTTTTAGTTAGTTTTCACGAAAAAATTCTATTTCTCATTCTACTAGGTTTCTCATACATTCATTCTGTTTTTCTCTCGCGAAAAAATATCCCGTTTCTTTGGGAATTGAACCCCGGTCCTTTATACGAAACAGTCGGTTACTTTCCACCCAAGCTATTCTTCTTTCTAATTTCTATTTTTAACTCTAGGGAAATTTTCCCAAAAGTCATCTAGTTATTAGTTTGTAAAGTAAACATTATTTTTTATAAACGCAATTTTAATTTAACATTTTAATTAAAGAACCCGATGAAGCATTTTATTTACATAAAAATAAATTTTCCATACTATTCTCAATGGTTGGAATAAATCGATAAATTATTTTTAATTGAAAAATAATGATGTGTGAACTTGACAATAATAAATAAAAATAAAAATAGCAAAGCTCTTTTATTTTTAAAATAGTCGGTAAATTTTCTTATATATATATATATTTGCGGAGTAATCAAACACTTTAATTGATAAATTAACTCGTTTGGTTGGATATTATTTAGTCTTTGGGCGTGCTGCTTTTTTGAACGCAAGCCAAAGGAGATTAGAGAAAAATATTTCTACACCGGAACTATATACTCACCAGAGAGGAAAACATAGTTTCCAATTTAGAAATTCGAAGCCCAGAAAATCCGATGGAATATTTGAAAAATCTATTTGACGAGTTCAAAGTCAATTTGTATATATACGGGAATTCAATTTTCAAAGAAGAAAAAAAAGAGAAGAAGTTGGGGAAAATTATTTTCTGAGAAAGAATTTTTTTTTTCGTTCTTTTCTTTTTTGTTATTAATTCTAGAGGGATTTTAGGAAAGTCAACTAACTGAATTGATGGAAAATTACCCTTTCATTTGACGGAAACGAATCCCTTAAGATGAATTCGATCTGTCGCTTATCCTTTGACCCATTTTCCCGAAAAATAGGTCATACTCAGTTCACGAACCCTCATTCGACCTTACCCATTTCTTGTACCCACAGACCTTACTTGATGCAAAATAGTTCTATTTACTTTCGAAGATTAATTATTGCTCTTATGATAAAAAATTATTTTTTAAAAAGTATTCGAAACTCAAATATAAAATATTTTTTAAAAAGTATTCGAAACTCAAATATTTTCAATATTTACTATTTTCATAAAATTTCGACAAAAAATTCGAGATTTAAAACAAAATTGATTAAAATCATCCAAAATTCGCTTAATTTCATAAATAATGAAATTTACAGAGGCATTCAATTAATTTAAAGTAGAATTATCATATAAATTGAAGTAAAAACAAATAATTAAGTAAATTTGTATGCAATTCTACAAAATCATAAAACTCATTGAAGAATTATTATTTTTAACTCTGTTTAAATTAATTAAATTAAATTTATTTTGAGAAAATCTATTTTTTGTATTTTTGTCAAAATTTAAAATGGAAAATTTTTTTACATTCTTTCTGACAATATGAACAAAATCCAACAATTTTTCCTTTAGAAACTTTTCGGTATAATAAAAATAAAAATAGTTAAATTTTTTTTTATAAAAATGAAAGTTATTGTTTTTGTCATATTCTTTCCTTGAAATTTTAGTCAAAATTCAAAATGGAAAGTTTTTTTACATTCTTTCCGACAATATAAACAAAATCCAACAACTTTTCCTTCAGACACTTTTCGGTGTGAATAAAATAAAAATGATTAAAAATTTTTTTCTATAAAAGTAAAAATTATTTTTTGTCATATTCTTTTCTTGAAATTTTTGTCAAAATTCAAAATGGAAAGTTTTTTTACATTCTTTCCGACAATATTAACAAAATCAAACAACTTTTACTTTAGAAACTTTTCGGTGTAATAAAAATAAAAATAGTTAAATTTTTTTTTTATAAAAATGAAAATTATTTTTTTTGTCATATTCTTTCCTTGAAATTTTTGTCAAAATTCAAAATGGAAAGTTTTTTTACATTCTTTCCGACAATATGAACAAAATCCAACAACTTTTCCTTTAGAAACTTTACGGTGTGAATAAAATAAAAATGGTTAAAAAATTTTTTTTATAAAAGTAAAAATTTTTTTTTTGTCATATTCTTTCCTTGAAATTTTAGTCAAAATTCAAAATGGAAAGTTTTTTTACATTATTTCTGACAATATGAACAAAATCCAACAACTTTTCCTTTAGAAACTTTACGGTGTGAATAAAATAAAAATGGTTAAAAAATTTTTTTTATAAAAGTAAAAATTTTTTTTTTGTCATATTCTTTCCTTGAAATTTTTGTCAAAATTCAAAATGGAAAGTTTTTTTACATTCTTTCCGACAATATGAACAAAATCCAACAACTTTTCCTTTAGAAACTTTACGGTGTGAATAAAATAAAAATGGTTAAAAAATTTTTTTTATAAAAGTAAAAATTTTTTTTTTGTCATATTCTTTCCTTGAAATTTTAGTCAAAATTCAAAATGGAAAGTTTTTTTACATTATTTCTGACAATATGAACAAAATCCAACAACTTTTCCTTTAGACACTTTTCGGTGTAATAAAAATAAAAATGGTTAAATTTTTTTTTTTATAAAAATGAAAATTATTGTTTTTGTCATATTCTTTCCTTGAAATTTTAGTCAAAATTCAAAATGGAAAGTTTTTTTACATTCTTTCCGACAATATAAACAAAATCCAACAACTTTTCCTTCAGACGCTTTTCGGTGTGAATAAAAGAAAAATGATTAAAAATTTTTTTCTATAAAAGTAAAAATTATTTTTTGTCATATTCTTTCCTTGAAATTTTTGTCAAAATTCAAAATGGAAAGTTTTTTTACATTCTTTCCGACAATATAAACAAAATCCAACAACTTTTTCTTCAGACACTTTTCGGTGTAATAAAAATAAAACTAGTTAAATTTTTTTTTATAAAAGTGAAAATTTTTTTTTGTCATATTCTTTCCTTGAAATTTTTGTCAAAATTCAAAATGGAAAGTTTTTTTACATTCTTTACGACAATGTGAACAGAATCGAACAACTTTTCCTTCAGGCACTTTTCGGTGCAATAAAAAGAAAAATGGTTAAATTTTTTTTTATAAAAGTATAAAATTATTGATTTTGAGAAACTCTATCCTTTGTATTTTTGTCAAAATTCAAAATGGAAAGTTTTTTTACATTCTTTACGACAATATGAACAAAATCCAACAACTTTTCCTTTAGAAACTTTTCGGTGTAATAAAAATAAAAATAGTTAAATTTTTTTTTTATAAAAATGAAAATTATTTTTTTTGTCATATTCTTTCCTTGAAATTTTTGTCAAAATTCAAAATGGAAAGTTTTTTTACATTCTTTCCGACAATATGAACAAAATCCAACAACTTTTCCTTTAGAAACTTTACGGTGTGAATAAAATAAAAATGGTTAAAAAATTTTTTTTATAAAAGTAAAAATTATTTTTTTTGTCATATTCTTTCCTTGAAATTTTTGTCAAAATTCAAA
This sequence comes from Leptopilina drosophilae, assembly GCA_032873175.1. Lineage (NCBI taxonomy): Eukaryota > Metazoa > Arthropoda > Insecta > Hymenoptera > Figitidae > Leptopilina > Leptopilina drosophilae. The sequence goes on along the minus strand of CM065486.1, from coordinate 43,118,837 downwards.
ATGGAAAGTTTTTTTACATTCTTTCCGACAATATGAACAAAATCCAACAACTTTTCCTTTAGAAACTTTACGGTGTGAATAAAATAAAAATGGTTAAAAAATTTTTTTTATAAAAGTAAAAATTTTTTTTTTGTCATATTCTTTCCTTGAAATTTTATTCAAAATTCAAAATGGAAAGTTTTTTTACATTATTTCTGACAATATGAACAAAATCCAACAACTTTTCCTTTAGAAACTTTACGGTGTGAATAAAATAAAAATGGTTAAAAAATTTTTTTTATAAAAGTAAAAATTTTTTTTTTGTCATATTCTTTCCTTGAAATTTTTGTCAAAATTCAAAATGGAAAGTTTTTTTACATTCTTTCCGACAATATGAACAAAATCCAACAACTTTTCCTTTAGAAACTTTACGGTGTGAATAAAATAAAAATGGTTAAAAAATTTTTTTTATAAAAGTAAAAATTTTTTTTTTGTCATATTCTTTCCTTGAAATTTTAGTCAAAATTCAAAATGGAAAGTTTTTTTACATTATTTCTGACAATATGAACAAAATCCAACAACTTTTCCTTTAGAAACTTTACGGTGTGAATAAAATAAAAATGGTTAAAAAATTTTTTTTATAAAAGTAAAAATTTTTTTTTTGTCATATTCTTTCCTTGAAATTTTTGTCAAAATTCAAAATGGAAAGTTTTTTTACATTCTTTCCGACAATATGAACAAAATCCAACAACTTTTCCTTTAGAAACTTTACGGTGTGAATAAAATAAAAATGGTTAAAAAATTTTTTTTATAAAAGTAAAAATTTTTTTTTTGTCATATTCTTTCCTTGAAATTTTAGTCAAAATTCAAAATGGAAAGTTTTTTTACATTATTTCTGACAATATGAACAAAATCCAACAACTTTTCCTTTAGACACTTTTCGGTGTAATAAAAATAAAAATGGTTAAATTTTTTTTTTTATAAAAATGAAAATTATTGTTTTTGTCATATTCTTTCCTTGAAATTTTAGTCAAAATTCAAAATGGAAAGTTTTTTTACATTCTTTCCGACAATATAAACAAAATCCAACAACTTTTCCTTCAGACGCTTTTCGGTGTGAATAAAAGAAAAATGATTAAAAATTTTTTTCTATAAAAGTAAAAATTATTTTTTGTCATATTCTTTCCTTGAAATTTTTGTCAAAATTCAAAATGGAAAGTTTTTTTACATTCTTTCCGACAATATAAACAAAATCCAACAACTTTTTCTTCAGACACTTTTCGGTGTAATAAAAATAAAACTAGTTAAATTTTTTTTTATAAAAGTGAAAATTTTTTTTTGTCATATTCTTTCCTTGAAATTTTTGTCAAAATTCAAAATGGAAAGTTTTTTTACATTCTTTACGACAATGTGAACAGAATCGAACAACTTTTCCTTCAGGCACTTTTCGGTGCAATAAAAAGAAAAATGGTTAAATTTTTTTTTATAAAAGTATAAAATTATTGATTTTGAGAAACTCTATCCTTTGTATTTTTGTCAAAATTCAAAATGGAAAGTTTTTTTACATTCTTTACGACAATATGAACAAAATCCAACAACTTTTCCTTTAGAAACTTTTCGGTGTAATAAAAATAAAAATAGTTAAATTTTTTTTTTATAAAAATGAAAATTATTTTTTTTGTCATATTCTTTCCTTGAAATTTTTGTCAAAATTCAAAATGGAAAGTTTTTTTACATTCTTTCCGACAATATGAACAAAATCCAACAACTTTTCCTTTAGAAACTTTACGGTGTGAATAAAATAAAAATGGTTAAAAAATTTTTTTTATAAAAGTAAAAATTATTTTTTTTGTCATATTCTTTCCTTGAAATTTTAGTCAAAATTCAAAATGGAAAGTTTTTTTACATTATTTCTGACAATATTAACAAAATCCAACAATTTTTCCTTCAGACACTTTTCGGTACAATAATAATAAAAATGGTTAAAATTTTTTTTTATAAAATCTTAAAAATCCCTTATTTCTTAATTTTCAGGTATCGGGTTCAAAAAACGCCCTTTGCTTTTAAGAAAAGAGAGAAACAACTACTGCAGTTCAAAAATCTTTAAATGCCTATTTTTAGAAAAAGTATTTTTTTAATGTACAATGAAATCCTTAATAGTATTCATTTCATTATTAGTTTATTAGTTTCATTAATCCTGAGATTAGGGTCTTTATAAAATAATAAAAAAAAACTCTATAATTTGCTACAAATCTAAAATAAGCTTCCGAATAGGAGAAAAGTGTCAAAAATGTTTTGCAAAATATAAAGAAAATTTTTTTTTAGATATTCAATTGGCAGTGGGCCAAAAAAGTTGTTTGCCAATGGCTCATAATTATGTTCGAGAATATATGGTTCATTTATATGCGTGTACACACAAGTGACTCAAGTGCACGTTTCTCTAGCTCTGAACTTCATATCCAGAAGTTGTGGATAGTGCGGGAATGAGGATGAAGCAGTGTGTCGTCGAACTGTCAAGAAACGCATGCGCCTCTCACTCTCTCTCTCTCTTTCTCACTTTTGACGCGTTTGACGTCATTTTCTCCTCTCTATATAAATTATTAGGAAAATGTCGCCCGAAAAATGCCAGGGACAGTATTTATCATTAACTTGTCTCCACACAAGGTTAATGTAACAAATTTTCATCTTTGGAAAAATTGTCCAAAGAGGAAAAATTATTTATAGGAAAATTAATGTCAAAACCGCATTGTAGTTTTTAACGCATTGTGAATAATAAGGATAGTGTTTTTTTTTTGAAGAATAATAATCATTCGAAAAAAGGGATTTATTGTTTCGCGATTGTTGTTAATTGGTTGTTGGCATATAAGATGTCGTTGATGTTCGTCAAGAGGCGCGTGTGTTAAATCTCAAGGTTAAAGAGAGTTGATACCCGGAAATCCGTATTCGGACGGTCGACGATGCGTCCGTCCAGGGAGAGTAGGTCGTTTCCATGGAAACTGGGGTGCATCGTAACCCCTCGCGAAGAGCAACACATCCCTAAACTAACCCCACTCTCCATCCTTCCTGCCCCCACCCCCTGCTCTTAGTTTTCTTCCTTCAATCCCTATCCTCTCGCAGTGTGCCTCTCCCTCTCCGATTCCGGTTGTGTGCCCTCTCCCCACCCCTGATGGCAATCACCAAAGCTCCTGCGGATTCTCCTGCGCCCTCTCTCTCTCTCTCTCCCTCTATGGAGCCACATTGGGTCATCCTGCTTTTTCGGGCAATCTAGATTTCCTGAAATTAGATTTTGTATAGACTTTTTCTCAGTTCTCCGTTTTTTTTCCTCTCTGTTCTTAAAACTGTATGACGATTTTACATAAAAAAAATCTCCCCTGTCGCATTGACCTCATTTTTAGCGATCATAGTCGTTTACTCTTTATTCAGCATCAAATTATAATAAATTATTATTTTATGTTGCATATTTTTCGAATGTATGAATAATCGTTAACTGAAAAGCAAACAAAATGGCACTTAACAGAAAAAATGTGACACAATTGAAATTTGGCACAATGACCTTGAGTCAGTCATTTTGCATCCGCCATTTTGAATTTCGAGTTTCTGAATAAGTCACATAGGTTATCAGGCTCAAAAACTTGAGTTTCGTTTATTCTCTAAATTTTGAATTCGTGAAAATGTTTACTAATTTGAATAAGTGACTGTTTTTTGCTTTTGAATTGTCAATTAATTAACTGACTTTTTGCTTTTGAATTAGTTAATTTTATTAATAACAATTGTCTATTAATTTTTACTTAAGTAAAAATACTAATCATTGTAGTAAAATTAATTAATTCAAAAGCAAAAAGTCAGTTCCTAATTCTAATTAGTAAATATTTTCACGAATTCAAATTTAGAGGGTAGCACGGAAACAATTTTACACTTTGAATCGGCCATATTGGATCCGCCATTTTGAATTTCGACGTTCTAATGTCATACTCGTTAACAGACTCCAAAAAGATGAAAACATTTCAATGTTGCTTAGATCTGAATCATTTTATTAAAAGAACATGGCGGATTTCTATTTCTAGAATTTTTTTCATTCAACTTTGCCTAATTTTTTTTCTTGGTTAAAACATTTTCTAAAATCTTCTCCGCATTTTTTTCCATAATCTATAGAGTCTTAGCTCTCATGTTCGATTTTTTTTATTAAATTATATCAACATTGTTAACAGTTCCTAATGATCTCGACACAGAAATCAAATTTTCCACGTGGAAAAAAAGGAGTACTCCTTCGGAGCCTCTAGTAAGACAGAACTGGAAATTTTGGTCTACTTTCCATGTTTTTATGTATTTTTCACATTGAATTCGAATCCGTCGTTTAGATTTTCTCTTAACTCGGCAAATTTCAAAATGGCGGATCCAAAATGGCAGAAAAAAATGGAAAATCAGTGGCATTTGGTAGAAACATGATATTCGGGGATTTTCGGAGTCGCTGATTACGAATATAAAGGCGAATTTTAAAGATTCAAAATGGCGGATCGAATATGGCGGATGGAAAAATAAAAATTAGTGAGATTAGCTTAAAACTTGTTAGTAGGTGATTTTTAGGGTCGTTGATAACACTTTTTTTGAAATTTTCCCAAAAAATGTAGTCGTAACTTTAAGTCTCATAGCCACCTTGTAAAATATTTAAAAACGCATCAATTGACCTATTTTTGATCCCAATTTGATCGAAAATTACGAATTGATTGGTACGTTAAAAACCAAAATTCGTCGGAAAATGTAATTTCACAAACTTTCAGGAGTTCAGAAAAAGTTATTGTTATAAAACTTTTAACTGATAAACTATAAAAAACCATTTTATAGAATATGTAGAAATAGAT